>OU343060.1:18974083-19680696 GCA_910593695.2 Ocypus olens | reverse complement strand
TATACAAAAATCGACGACGAAGTTGGCTTTGGAAATCCCGAGTCATGCCTTCCTTAAGATCACAATGAAATGCTGGTTGACATTATAATTAGGGGTTATTAACATCTGACATGTCAACATGACAACCAGTACTTACGCGTGCCCGTGTAATCTTAGTTCAGACATGACTTTATGTTTCCAGCGCCAACTTCGTCGTCGATTTTTGTTGTACGCTCGTTACAATAATGCGTAAGTTACTCACAATTCCTTAGTTACGAATCAACAAACGTTAATAACAACATCCTAATTTTTCTGTTACACATAGTTTATTCATTTCATTTACTTATCATCGGCACCATCGATGATACGATAATAGTTATTTATGCAACAAGTGAGTAAAGTAGTACTTTTTTTCACGAGTAGGAAAGATTGCCATACGAGCCGAAGGCGAGTGCGGCAATTCCTACAAGTGAAAAAAAGTTGCGTTACTCTACAGTTTCATACAACATTTTTTCTACGTCCGTAACTTTAAATAAATTCGATAAAACTTTAATCAATTTTCGGAAACGAATGTTTGACATTTATCGGCGGAACTCGCGGCGTGTTGCGAAGCGTTCATGACACACTTTGCGCAAACAATTTTATAGTAGCGTTAAAAAATGAACCGCTACGGCACTTTTTTTCACGCAAAAGAGTGAAAAAATGAACCGTTATGGCACTTTTTTTCACACTGTTTGTAGGGTTCAGGAATCACATATTTTATGAACCCAAATTAATGAAAAAAACTGTACATTTTATAACGGACGTAGAAAAAGCTTTGAATATAACTCGAATATTTGCGATTTATAATAACCGTCCTCGATTGTTGTGAATCACATAATCTTCTCGTTATATTAATAGCTATAAATTCAACATTACTCCTGCAAATGCTTGGGAAGAAATTGTTCATTTTTTTTTTAAATCACTTTAGAATGAACCCAGTCTTAATATCACATAATAGTATATTATGCAACAAGTGTTATAAACGGCACTTTAGTCACGAGTTAATTAGGCATGAGCGGAGCGTAGCAGAGCGAGTATTTAATAACGAGTGTCTAGAGAAATTTATAAGACGAATTGAATACTATACTTTTTCTACGACTAAATTGGTAAAATTTTGAATTATTTTATTATCTTAAATAAATAATGGTAATGGTACATTATTATTAAATTAGTCTACTTGTGTAAATATACATTAACAGTTACTTTAGAGACACCATGGCAATTGTTAAAGGAAATCATTGATTCCCCTAAATTATTTCTTTCATGTTTTGTATTATTTATTTGATTTAAGTTAAAAGTATTCCTTGTTTCATTTATTTATTTTTTATTTTGACGAATTGTTGATAAGTCACAACTAACTTGATTTTGATTTCAATTGATTTTAAAGATTTAAAGATCTGGAGCTAACTTCAGTCCATGACTAAAATGCGCAAAGTCACAGTTTGTCAAGGTTTATTTAAAGAATCACTTAGCGTCATGGAAACATATGCGATAAATGACATTTTAGAGGTGGGAGTAGAAAAAAATAACTAACATACTGCCGCAAGAAACGAAAGAGCAACACTCAAATTATGAGTCTAGAAAAACAAAATCTCCTCGGAGAATTAGCTTCACAATTTTTTAATGTGTATAGAATGGAACTATTTTTAAAATAGTGAAAAAAGTTGACATACTATAGCAAGAAACAAAATAGCAACAGTCAAAATATAAAACAAAAATTGCATTCGTCCAGTAAAAAAAAAACAAATATTATCAGTAGTATCAGTATAACAAGAGGGTAAAAACTGCTCTTCTTTGCCTATTTTACCGTTTCTATATCTCTATAGTTTCCGAGATCCCCATAGAGAACATTGGAAAAAACTCAGGCAATAATCACGAGAGCAGGATGTGCTCGAGTGATTATTGCCACATGGCAACAAGATTGAGAAAAATATATCAAATTATTTTCTAATTTATCGAACCCTCGAAATGTATTTGATTTGATTATTTTTTGACAACAGTATATTTATATACAGGGTGAGTTTTTTTCAATGTTCTCTATGGGGATCTCGGAAACTATAGAGATATAGAAACGGTAAAATAGGCAAAGAAGAGCAGTTTTACGAGCCCAATAAAATAACACTTTCAAAGTTTTCAAAAAAAGTGAAGGGTAACTAGATATTAAAAAAAATGTAAAAAGTCAATTTTTATTAGGGCAGATAGAAAAAACTGTAAATAACAAAGTTGTAGATAATTTTACACAGCTTAATAAAATAAATTCAGAACAATTTTAACGCCATTATTTTCCGAGATATGACGCAAACTTACATTTTTTTTTAATGGAAAACATAGTTAGCTATGACTTCATTCGAATGACTATTTTTTTTGTTTAATCCGATATCACATATGACATAGTTATTTCTAAAAGTAAGTGAGTTACAGTCATTTTAAGTTTTATTATTAACCAAAAAATAGGTAACCCTGAAAAAGATGAAAATAAAACTATTGCAGTTGTTTATAGCAACAATAAAATATTGTAATTATTATTTTTATAGATATAAACAAAGTTGACAAAAAACAACATAATGTTTAATAATTATTTAATTATCAAAATAATAATAGGATCGTTTGATCGAAACTAAAGTCACTAATCAATAAATTATATTAGATTATATTTTTTAGAGAATTAAAAATTGTAAATGTATCATCCATTTAATTTAGGTTTGTACCAGAATACACCCAAGAAATAAACCGATTTGGAAATTTTCTTATTTTATTCCTTTTTTTACTTTCTCCGTTACGAAGTACGAGAAAGTATTGTGATCGTGATTTTTTTTTCAAAAATTTTTTTTACGGAAATATCCGTTTTGGGGTCCCTAGATGCCATTTCAACAATTTCTGGGAAAATGTTTTTTGTGTGTGTGTGTGTGTGTGTGTGTGTGTGTGTGTGTATGTGTGTGTGTGTGTGTGTGTGTGTGTGTGTGTGTGTGTCTGTCTGTGCGCGCTGTATCTCAAAAACTAATATAGCAATTGAAATGAAACTACAAATATATGTTAATAATAATTGTAGATAATGCTAAAATGAACAACTTACAAAGAATAAGTTTTTTTTAAATCTCTTTAGTTTTTGTGTAAATTGAGTTTTTATATTTGAAGTATAATTTTTCATCTTTCATAATTTTGACGTTTTAAACGTCAGTTTCCTCCGAGTTTACAAAGCGCTCGATGTACATTTAAAGTAAGATTCAAATTGAAAATAAACCATGAAAGCGTAAAAAATAAATGATACCATCAAGTCGGAGAAAGTAACATGATGGCCACATCACCATTTTTATTATCTTAGCTTATGGTTATGATAGATTTTCAGATGCTGGAAAGTGCTCTCTACCAGAATTGAACAAAAATAGGTAGGGTGTCATTTGAAAAAAAAAGTTGACTATCGCTACCTTGACTGTTTGAATGGTATTGTTAACTTGGTGACACCTAGTGATGCAAGGTACCCATAGGTGGGTATACAGGGTGTTTCAGAGCTCTGGGAATGGTCAATCACGTGCTTATTTGTCAAAATTTCGAGAAATGTTTTATACAAAAGTTGTGTATAATAGTGAGCTGCACGCCCTAAAAATATTTAAATTTATACAAGGTGTCTCATAACAAAGTTACAGATCAAACTTATGTTTTTTTTAATGGAACACCCTGTATTTTTTAATTTTTGAATTATAGGGAGCAAATAAAGGTGAGTTACTTCAATACTCCCTATACCTATTGTTTGCCGTTTTCGAAATATTTGAAGATTTGTTGAAATGCATGGTCTGGGTGAAATTTTATTTTTGCACTCGGGAATTGCGAGTGGGTTAGCAGGTCGAGCATATTTTTCTGTAGGTTATAAATTTCTGAATACACAATATGAATCATTGGCTGATTAGACTCTAGTTTTGTAAGCGAATGAATAATCGGCTCCAAAATATTGATCATTTTTTCGCATCGCGCCGAAAAACCGGCATTATCTAATACAGTAGACGCTCGGTAATGTGAACACCGGGTAATGGAAATTCGGGATAACGTGAACAACCATTTTTATAACATTGAACGCCGTATAACGTGAACAAGGTTGCATTCGTTAACATGAACACAATTTCGTGCGCCGGATTCCGTCGGATCGGTACGCACCGTTTGTTTTAACGCAGCGGTACTTCCCTGGATTATATGACACGCGCTGTTTACGCAATACAGCTCAATATTTTAACACTTCTTACAGTATTTATTTGACTGGAGAAGTGTTCACATCATGTCGGCGCAAAGAAAACCGAAGTGCTTAACTCTCCGTGAAAAAGCGGGTATAATTGAAGAATTAAAAACCTGCGTAAGTGTAACAAATTTATTTAAAAGATATGGCGTTGCAAAATCCACAATTTGTAAAATAAAAACAAAAAAAGAATTAATATTACGTGTGGTGGCTTGTACTTATGGAGGACCAGGACAAAGACGAACCTTAAAAGGATCTAAACATCCTGAAATGGAGAAAAAAATTTATAAATGGTTCCCGAGTCAAAGAAATAAAAACATTATGGTGAGTGGTGATATGATTAAACAAAAGGCAAAATCTTTGCATTCTGAGATGAAAGAAAATCCTGGTGAAGAATTTACTGCTAGCGACGGTTGGTTGCAAAGGTTTAAAAGAAGATACTGAATTCGATATTTAAAAATTACTGGCGAAAAATTATCATCTCGGCCAGAACTAATTGATCCATTTAAAGAACAGTTAAAAAATAAAATAGAGGAAATGGAAATTACACGTGATCAGTTATATAATGCTGATGAATCGGCTCTCTATTGGAAGCTTCTACCAGATAAAACCTTTGTTTCATCTCAAGAGAAGACTGCTCCAGGTAGAAAACATGAAAAACAACGACTAACATTTTTGGCATGTACCAATGCTACTGGTAGTCATAAAGTCAAGCCGTTGGTTATTGGCAAGGCAAAAAGCCCTAGAGCTTTTAAAAAAATGTCTCTTCCTGTGGACTATGATTACTCTAAATCAGCTTGGATGACGGTGTCAATTTTCAAGAATTGATTCCATAATTCCTTTGTTCCGCAGGTAAGTCTATAATGACATGGTCTCCCAGAATCATTTACAAGTCATTAATTGTTCTGGAAGGTTACACGTTTTCAGAAATCACTTGGCCACCCAATAAAAGCTCTTCTTATTTTGGATAATGCTCCATCGCATCCCCCAATAGAAGAATTACAGAGTGAAGATGGGCATATTACAACAATGTATCTTCCGCCAAATGTAACCCCTCTTATCCAACCCATGGATCAGAATTACAAAATTATACTACAGAAGTAGCCTTCTTCGCAATATTATTGCAGATGGCTCCAATTTAGATAATTTAAAAAATGTGACAATAAAAGATGCTGTTACTAATTTGATGAATGCATGGAACCGATTGAATCCAGCAATGATTGCGAAATGCTGGAAAAAAATTTAGATTTCAGTAATCAAGAAGACGAGGATGATTTACCACTTAGTGTATTACAGCAAAAATGGAAAGAAGATCAGACACAAGCTCTAGCTGAAACACGAGATATTTTAAACACATTACTTCCACATGTATGTAATCAATGTTTATTTCCACACCTTACATCACTATTTGTACATTTTTTTCTAGATTGAACTGAATGAGACAGATGTATATGCATGGAACGAAATGGATGCACAACTAGATAATGTTGGTGTAGAAAACCAAGAAGATGAAACTAAAGATGAGGAAACTGAAGAAGTGGAAACTGCAGAAAACCCACACTAGAAAATCACTCCAGACAATGCAATAAAATCATTGAACACATCAATTCAATGGGCAGAAGAGAATGGACTTGAATTGCATAATATTCAAACATTGAAAGAAATGAGAGAAACAGCTATAAAACATAAAGTAGAAAAAAGCAAAAAGCAAACAGAAATTACACAATATTTTTAGAATGTTAATTTATTTTTTGTTTAATAAAAAGATTTATTAATACAAATAAGTAAACTATTATTTATACAAAAACACCTATTACTACATATTTAAAGCATAAAATAAGTCACTCTCTGTAATGTGAACAAATCGTTAGTGGAAATACTCTTCGTTTCATTTTGTTCACGGTATTGAGCGTCAACTGTAGTTAAGTTTTCAATTCTTGTGTAACTACATCTTGGTCACTGACTGCTAGTGTTTGCAAAACTATCTTGTTTTGACACAAACTTTGTAAATAAAACAAGTTACTGCCCCAACGTGTTTTTTCCCACCAATTTTAGCGAAATGGTAATGTTTTTACTTTTCAAATTCTTTTGAATAATTCTTGTAGGCGATGACTATTTTGAATAGTCTTTGCTATATTTGTCACACTTGATATCATTTTATTAACAGATTCACACTTTAATATATCGTTACAAAGCAAGTGCAACAGATGAACAATACAACCCAATGGTACAATGTGGTCATATTTCTCTTTTAATAACCTGAAAGCTGCTGGCATGTTAGCTGCATTGTCGCCAATGACTACGAAAAATTTGTCCACATTATACTTCTTCATAACTTTTTCCATTTCCTCACATAAATACACTGCATCATGTCTCATGTTCTTTCGTCATAATAAAATCTACGTATAATGGTCCCGGTGTAGAGATCACAAAATGTATTATTGACTCGTTTCTTATATTGCTCCAGCCGTCGCATTGCAAATGCAAATTTGTTGCGTTATCAAGTATCTCTTTTATTTCTTGTTGGATTTCTGTAAATTGTGCATCTAAATAAGTAGTTGATATACGGGTTCTTGATGGTCAAGTATATGGTGGTCTAATTTGTTTAAAAAAATATAACCAAAGTGGATGATCTACCATCGACAAAGGTGCTTCACTAATTATAATAGCTTAAGCCAGAGCTTGATTTAAATTTTCCTGTAACCAAAATAATTTCATAAAAATAAAAAAATAAATATTTATTATTATTTCAATATAATTGTAATGTAAAATGTAATACGTAATAATTGTAGTAGAGCTAGGACTACTAAGCGAGATGTCCATCGATGTTTTACTTTTTTTCTTCAAAAATTGTTTTAATTCTGCAGGACACTTCGTGCATTTAATAATATGGTTTTCCATTTTGTTCACATTTGCAAACTACCCCCTTATCCTTTGAATTAAAAAAATCAATATAGCATTTTTTTTCTACCCATATTTCTTGTTTTACTGTTCATTGCACAAAACACAAATAGTAACTGCCAATCGTTTAGGCAGGCTGGCAGGCACAAGGCACAACGCACAACCTGCAGCTTATGCTTTGAACTTGTTAACACATGTTTCGTAGTTTTACAATTGGGTAGGTAAATACGACCTCGGGTAAATACCGGGTAAATACCCATTTTTCATTTACTTACCCACTGGGTACATCACATCACTAGTGACACCATTAAATAGAGAATTTCCTGTCGTTTACAAATATAAATGGTTTGTTATACTTTACTCTCAAAATGAAAAAGTAAGAAGGGGTGGAATACCAAACTAAATCCTCGAAAATTTTATTGAAATTAGTTCAGTGATTAAAATTATGATTATTATTTGTTATTATACATCTGAATAGTTATTAAAAACAACCATAAATAACTCGGATGAATATTTGTGTGGTGAGTATGGTGCATGCGCCGGGTTATTCAAATAAATTGTTTTATGCACTTACAAAATATGTTATGCCAATTGCTCTTAAAGCCTTCCTTCCATTTTTATCCATTACAATGGCTATTGAAATAATTATTAAAATGAGTTTTCTGCAAATAACTTTTGATGTGTAAGGAATTGCGATAGGATCGTAATAAGGAAAAATGTTTATTTTTTTAATTACACATGCAATGCCGTAAAAATATACAGGGGCTCCAATTAAAAATAAGAAAAATGTGCTTTCAAGTTGTGAAGTTTTAGACAAAATTTTGGACACCATGTTTAATTCATATTAATCAAACTTGCTTAACGGGACTGTCAGACCTCATTTACTAAGTACCCTATATAATTTTATTAACGAGGCACTATTTTTAAATCATTAGGAGCTCGAATATGACAATTTTTACTTTCTCCGTTACAAAGTACGAGAAAGTATTGTGATCGTGATTTTTTTTTTCAAAAATTCTTTTTACGGAAATATCCGTTTTGGGGTCCCTAGATGCCATTTCAACAATTTCTGGAATTTTTTTTGTGTCTGTGTGTGTGTGTTCTGTGTGTGTGTGTGTGTGTCTGTCTGTGCGCGCTGTATCTCAAAAACTAATAAAGAAATTGATATAAAACTTTGAACATCCGTCTTATTTGATAATCTGAAGAACTGAAAAGCTTTTGGTAAAACTTCGTACACCGGAAGTGGGCGTTTACCTTAACTGTTTTTTGTTTTTTGCCAATATTTTCTTAAATATGAAAAATATCACAAAAACATTTAAACAAACTTTGAAGATAACAAAAATTGCACATCTTTTGCTTAAAAACATTTTTCATAAAATCATTTTTATTCTAGAAAGAAAATTATTATTATTTTTTTAAATTTTTGGTTTATAATTATAAAACGATAATAGTTACAGCAAATTTATGTTAATAATAATTGTAGAGAATGCTAAATGAACAACTTATAAAGAATAAGTTTTTTTCGAAATACCTTTAGTTTTTGACTAAACAGAGTTTTTGAATTTGAAGTATAATTTTTCCATCTTTCATAATTTTGACGTTTTAAACGTCAGTTTCATCCGAGTTTATACAACGCTCGATAAACATTTAAAATAGGATTTCAATTGATAATAAACTATGAAAACTTAAATATAAATGGCAATGATACCATCCAGTCGGAGAAAGTAACATGATGGCCACATCACCATTTTTTACGTGAAGTCAGAAATATATTATCGATACATGCACTAATGTAATATTTCTTCGATTATATTTACGGAACTAATCTTTTTAATCACTTTCATTTGAGTTTATTCTAACGTTAGTTGCATTAGACTTGTGCTTGTTCTTTGTTCTTAAAAAAAATCCTTTTTAGTCGGTGGTTGTTTCAGTGATTTTTGTTTTTGAAGTTCTTCATATTCGGCGTGATGAAAACGCCCAATATGCCATTCCAATTTTGCAGTGTGGTTTCCGTTTATTGTCAAATTACACGCAAACACCTTTGTTTGCAATTTTATTCAATAAAAATAAAAATTATTGGTTAGAGGTACACGAAAAAATGCACTAGATGGCGGAAGAAGTATGACATTTCTACATAGAGCAAAAATGAAACAAAGCAATTAATGAATTAATTTAGTAAAAAAAAAATTAACCGAAATTAACCGTTATTATTTTTTTGTTATTCCGTTATTAAAATTTCGTTCCGGTTTCGGTTTTGGTTTTTAAATTGAGCAATTTTAAGTTTCGGTTAAAGTTAGGGTTCTTTTAAAAATACCGGTTAATTTCGGTTTTCGGTTTAGGGTTCTGTTACGTTTATATAACATTATACTGACAACCAATAACTTCAAGTTTTTGTAAAATAATACAATGATTAAATGAGTCAAATGATTTAGTGAAAACAAATTCTCTCAAATATACGAAATTTGATGAAGTAGACATGTTCTTTGTGTTGTCTTGTAATGTTGTTAGAAATAGAGGAATTGCATTGATTGATAATAATAATTTCAAATAATTTTGCTAAGGGTTGATGTAGGCCTTAATTTAGTAATAGTTGATTCGTCACCTATCTAAAAATGGTGATGTGGCCATCATGTTACTTTCTCCGACTTATGGTATCATTTATATTTACCCTTTCATGGTTTATTTTCTATTTAAATCATATTTTAAATGTAATCGAGCGTTTTATAGACTCGGATGAAACTGACGTTTAAAACGTCAAAATTATAAAAGATTAACAAATTATAACGCAAATTTAAAAACTCAGTTTACTCAAAAACTAAAGAGATTTCGACAAAAATGTATTCTTTATAAGTTGTTCATCTTAGCATTCTCCACAATTATCATTAACATAAATTTGCTGTAACTATTATCGTTTCATAATTATTAACCACAAAATAAAAATATAATAATAAATTTTTTTCTCAAATAACAATGATTTTATGAAAAATGTTTTCAAACAAAATAAGCTCATTTTTTTGTTGTCTTCAATATTTGTTTAAATGTTTTTGTGATATTTTGCATATTTAAGAAAATATTGGCAAAAAACAAAAAACCGTTAAGGTAAACACCCACTTCCGGTGTACGAAATTTTACCAAAAGCTTTTCAGTTCTCCCGATTATCAAATAAGACGTATGTTCAAAGTTTCATACCAATTGCTCTATTAGTTTTTGAGATACAGCGCGCACAGACACACACACACACACACACACAGACACACACACACACACACACACACCATCACACACACACACACACACACAGACACAACATTTTTTTTCCAGAAATTGTTGAAATAGCATCTAGGGACCCCAAAACGGATATTTCCGTAAAAAAAATTTTTGAAAAAAAAATCACGATCACAATACTTTCTCGTACTTCGTAACGGAGAAAGTAAAAAATGGTGATGTGGCCATCATGTTACTTTCTCCGACTTGATGGTATCATTTATTTTTATGCTTCCATGGTTTATTTTCAATTTAAATCATATTTTAAGTGTGCATCGAACGTTTCGTAGACTCGGATAAAACTGACGTTTAAAACGTCAAAATTATGAAAGATGGAAAAATGTACTTCAAATTCAAAAACTCAGTTTACTCAAAAACTAAAGAGATTTCGAAGAAAACTTATTCTTCATAAATTGTTCATTTTGGCATTCTCTACAATTATTATTAACATAAGTTTGCTGTAACTATTAGCGTTTTATAATTGTATACCAAAAATGAAAAAAAAAGAAAATAAATTTTTTTCTCGAATAACAATGATTTTATGAAAAATGTTTTCAAACAAAATAATTGAATTTCTTTATTGTCTTCAATATTTGTTAAAATGTTTTTGTGATATTTTTCATATTTAAGAAAATATTGGCAAAAAACAAAAAACAGTAAAGGTAAACACCCACTTCCGGTGTACGAAATTTTACCAAAAGCTTTTCAGTTCTTCGGATTATCAAATAAAACTTATGTTTAAAGTTTCATTTTAATTGGTCTATTAGTTTTTGAGATACAGCGCGCACAGACACACACGCCACACACACACACACACACACACACACACACACACACACACACACACACACACACAGACACAATTTTTTTTTTCCAGAAATTGTTGAAATGGCATCTAGGGACCCCAAAACGGATATTTCCGTAAAAAAATTTTTTGAAAAAAAAATCACGATCACAATACTTTCTCGTACTTCGTAACGGAGAAAGTAAAAATGGGGGTAACAAGTCTGATATATCAACATCTAATGCAATTTAACTAATGACAAAAATAAAAGCATTCACATTTTAATTTTAACGTCCGTATCTAATAATCATAGTGACCGCCAGGAAATTGTTGTAGATTATGAAACATCTCGTAATTTAAAATTATAGTTCATTTCTTTGTAAATTCTAAAATAATATTACCGTGGCCAAGAGCTAGTAAAAAACGTATATTAATTATGCAATTAACTTTAAATAAGTAATTATTGTTCTCTTCTCCGGCAAGAAGTTCGGGTCTGGGAAAAGGGAGGTCGCAGCCCGTGTTACTCCTTTGTAATTCATGGGATTTCCTGCTTTATTTGTCATTCATCCCCGATGTCCCCTACAACAGCACTTTTAGCTCTCTCCCTCCCGCTCGCACCCTCTACTCCCGTCTCTTTCTATCAGCTCTGCACTGCGCTTAATCTCTCCATGCTCCATTTGTCTCAATCTTGAGACAATGTATTATTTAAAGATACTCCACTATTTGGAATTTCAGTTTACCTTTGCAGAGGCGGCGCCGTGTTTCACACTGAAAGTCAGACCCCCTCCAGAGAAGAGGGAACTGAATTTGTTTGCGGGAAATTATAAGGCCGGCTTCTTCTGTTATCGGCGAAATATTCATGTTTCGGTTTACATTTTTAATAAAAGTTTAATAAGAAAACAAGGAATATTATAAGTACGATTAGTTGATGTTTTGGCTATATTTTTCAGGGTTCATAACATTTAACTAGATAAAATCGATCTTAAAAGTATGACATTCCTTAAGTGCTACACATCAACCATAATTTGAATCCTAAAGCAGAAAGAATATCTTACGTTATAAGACGTCAGAAAGGGAATCTTTAGATTCGGATTGTAATTTGTAACGTGCGTCAATCATTCCAGAAATTTTTTAAATAGTAAATTACAGTACAAGTGATGAAAGCAGTGGCGGCTCGTGGAACATGTTGATGGTAAAGCCACTTATACAATATACTTCCCTTCCCCCCCATTCTTTGAAGTAAGAAAGAACGATTTACCTTCCTCGACCAAATTCTTGCTGAGATTGAAACTACAGGTAGTGCCATGACTCGTTGGCTCTAAATAACAAGCCGCCGATGATTCGACAGCAAAATATACTACTCTCGACAGCTGAAAAATATAATTTTTGACAATTCAAAAATGTAGAAAAAGCTATTCTTATTAGCTGAAAAATACGGTTTTAGGCAGCTGAAACGTAGCATATTTAGTAGCTGAAGAATACCATTTTCTAAAACTGTAAAATACAACTTGAGACAGCTGAAAAATACTATTTTCAACAGCTGGGAATTGCCATTCTTGACAGCCGAAAAATGCTATTCCCGACAACTGAAACATACCGCTACTGGCAGCTAAAAAATACAAGAAAATATGCAAGTTTTGACAGCTGAAAAATGCCATTTTTGACACTTAAAAAATGTTAAAAAATATTGCTTTTGATAGCTGATACCATTTTTATATGTGGGACATGTGGACAGCTGAAAAATTTAATTTTTGACAGCTGAAAAATATAATATTTAACAGCTGAAAAATGTTATTTTTGAAAGCTGGAAAATAGCGTTTCTGAGAGCTGAAATTTATCGTTTTTGACTACTGAAAAATATCATTTTTGACAGCTGAAAAATTTAATTTTTGACAGCTGAAAAATATCATTTTTAACAGCTGACAAATATAATTATCGACAGCTGAAAAATATAATTTTTGTCAGTTGAATAATACACTTCTTAACAGCTGAAAATGCCATTTTTAACAGCTGAAACATACCATTCTTAATAACTGCAATAAACCATTATTGACAACTGTAACGTTTAACCATTATTGTCAGCTAAAAAATACAATTTTTGACAACAAAAAGTAGTTTTTACAACTGAAAAATGCTATTTTGACAATACAAAAATGACCAAAAATGCTGCCGTTGATGGCTGAAAAATATCATTTTTATAAGTGAGAAATATCTTTTTTAACAGCTGAAAAATAACATTTTTAACAACTGAAAAATATCATTTTCGACACTTGAATAATACATTTCTTAACAGCTAAAAACTACCATTTTTAACAGCTGAAAATACCATTCTTGACAACCGCAACAAACCTTTATTGACAACTGTAACATACCATTCTTGTCAGCTAGAAAACACAATTTTTGACAACACAAAAAATACAATTTTTGACAGCTGTAAAATGCCATTTTTGACAATTAAAAAATGTAAAAAAATGCTACTTTTAATAGCTGAACAAGACCATTTTTATAGGTGAGAAATACCTTTTTGAAAGCTGAAAAATACCATTTTTGACAACTGAAAAATATTATTTTTAACAGCTGAAAAATACCATTTTTAACAGCTGACAAATACCATTCTTGACAACTGCAACAAACCATTATTGACAACTGTAACAAACCATTATTGTTACATACAATACAATGTTTGACAACACAAAATGTTCAAGTTTTGACAGCTGATAAATGACATTTTTGATAATTAAGAAAAATGTCGAAAAAAGCTGCTTTTGATAGCTGTAAAATAAAATTTTTATCGGTGGGAAATCGCATTTTTGACAGCTGAAAATATCATTTTTAACTGTTTAATAATACACTTCTTAACTACTATTTTCAACATTTGAAAAATACCATTATTGATAACTGCAACAAATCATTTTTGACAACTGTAGCATATCATTATTGCCTGCTAAAACATACAAATTTTGACTACAACAAGACAACTTTTGACAGCTGAAAAATGCCAAGTGCTACAGTTTAAAAGTAAAATACTTAAATTAAATAGCAGAAAAAAAACATTTTAATAGGTGAGAAATACCTTTTTTGACATTAAAAAAAATTTTTTTAGACAACTAAAAAATATCAATTTTTGATTTTTGAATAATACACTTCTTAGTAGCTGAAAATACCATTTTTACGAGATGAAAAATGCCACTTTGACAATTACAACAAACCATTATTGACAACTGTAACAAACCATTATTGTCAGCTAAAAAATATATATTTTTGACCACAAAAAGTACAGTTTTTGACAGCTGAAAAATGCCATTTTTGACAAATAAAAATGTCGAAAAATCCTTTTTTTGATAGCTGAAAAATACAATTTAAATAGGTGAGAAACCTTTTTTGAAAGCTGAAACATTTTTGACAACTAAAAAATATAATTTTCGACAGTTGAATAATAGTAAGTAAGTAAGTAAGTAAGTATTTATTGGTGCTAGAACTAATGTTTACACAGGTCATAATACTAAGGCTATATATATATATACACATACATATGCATACATATACACATATACATACACAAGGGTAAGAATAGTACATTATACATCCATAAATTTCAAATTGTAAATATGTATGAAAGAATGATTAAATCAAAAATATTAAGATCCTGATTAATATTGTTAAAATGGATTGAATTACAAAACAAATTAAAACTAAATATCTAGAAAATGAAATAAATCACCAAGCATTGTGAAAAACACACGGTAAAATTTAATACCAGACAGATGTATCGAAAACTGTTATATAGTAGTCAGATTGCTGGATAAAAATTCATCTATGCTAAAAAAGGCATTAGCGGTGAAGTAGGATTTCAATTTAAATTTGAATTTAATGGCTGACAGTTTCTTTATATCACCAGGTAATACATTATACAACAGAGGACCATAATAATTAATTCCATTTTGTGATCTTGTTAAACGGCGGTGAGATGAGCAAATTTGATCCCTGTTTCGTGTATTATGCTCATGAATGTCAACGTGTCGGTTATATTTATCGAAATTGTTGTGTACATACATCAGACACTGTAACAAGTATATACAGGGCACTATAAGAATAGCATGCATAATAAAAGAGGACCGACAATCACTTTGAAAATGCAATGAATCAATTATCCGGATTGCACGTCTTTGCAATCCAAATAATCTTGACACTATACCGGAATGCCCCCACGCAAGAATACCATATCCTAGGTGGCTCTGAATAAGTGCAAAGTAAGCTGTTTTTAGAGCACTGATTGGCAAAGCGTTACTAAGCTGCCTCAAGAGATAAGTATTCCTACAAAGTTTGTTTGAGATTTCTGTGCTATGTTTCTGCCATGTAAGTCTGGTATCTAGGTGTACTCCAAGGAACTTAGCACTACTATCATGGGTATTTTGTTTTAAGGAGAACATGACAGTTTGTGTCTTCTCTGGATTCACGGTGAGTTTATTAGACACAAACCATTCCTTTGCCTTTAGTACTGAGCCCCCATTGTTCTGAAGTGCAAGCGACTGCTCACGTGAATGGCTCCATAATGTAGTGTCATCAGCGAATAGAGTATAAGAGCAATTAAATTGTTGCCACGGTAAATCATTGATATAAATTAAAAATATTAAAGGCCCAAGAATAGATCCTTGAGGAACACCATGAAATAAATACACCTCCTCGGATAAACAGTTGCCAACTGCGACAGCTTGTTGTCGATTTGACAAGTAAGAGGTCAACATCCGACAAGCTAACGGTGAGAAATTATAATAATACAGTTTTCGCAGGATAACCACATGAGATATGCAATCAAATGCCTTGGTGAGATCTAAAAATGCTGCTACTGAACAAGATCCACTCTCAAAACATTGATATATTTCCTCAGTTAAGTCAATAATTGCATCCACTGTTGATTTACCTCTGCGAAAACCGTATTGACAGGTAGATATTACATTGTATTCATCCAAAAAATCTGTAATTTGATTAAATATGATTTTTTCAAGCACTTTTGAAATTATTGGTAGAATAGATATCGGTCTATAATTATTTACGTCATCTGTATTTCCCTTTTTGTGTACAGGAATGACTTTAGCTCTTTTAAGGCAATCTGGGAAAATACTAAATGCAATGCACATGTTAATCAATTTTGTAAGAGGGGAAATTATAACATCGATAATTGACTTAAGAATGTTAGAACTTAAACCATATATATCTTTACTCTTACTATTTTTTAAACTCAATATGACCTCACGGACCTTACACTGACTTACTTCATGAATTTTGAAATAACCCTTTATGTTAGGTAGGGCAGAGAGCATAAATTTTATCGGATCATCGCCCGGAGGCAGGTTTTGTAGAAGATCGTCTGCGATGTTACTGAAATGTTTATTAAAAAGATCTGGATTGATATTACCGTTATTTTCACTGGATGTATGCTGATTAGGTTTAATTAGGGTCCAGAGCGCTCTGGGATTGTTACCCGAATTATTAAGAAATTTAAGATTAGCACTCTTTTTTGCATTCGATAATGCCAAGGAGTAGCTTTTTTTTAAATTAACATAATTTGGTCTAAGACTGGGCTCTCTTATGCTTTAATCTTTCAGAAACAATACTGTTTCCCGCATGTTCCGGAGGTTGTTGTCGTACCAGTAAATTTTGTTTTTATTCGGGTTGACTGAGGAGAGTTTCTCTGGAAAACACTCATCTAAACAGTTGCTTAATATATTATAAAATTGTTCAAATTTACTATTTACACATGTGCCACTGTAAATAAATCCCCAGTCTGTGTCTCCTAACAATCTAAATAAATTATGAGAACCACTTTGGGTAATTGGTTTAGTTAGTTGTTTCGATGCTCTTATGTTTGGAATCATATTTTTTAACTGTACATGGATGCCAATATGATCTGAGATACCACAGTCCAGTGAGCTAATTGTTAAGTTAATGGGGTTGATATTTGTGAATACATTATCCAGGCAGTTAGTCTGTCTAGTATTAAAATCCACCTGTGGTTCGAGCCCATAGGTTGCAAATAAATCGCAAACCATGGTAGCCCTAGGGTCATTGCAGTTAAATTTAACATTAAAATCACCGCCGATAAAAATCGCTTTATTTGTGTTGATTTTATGTAACAACTCGCTGATAATAAGTATAAATTTATTAAAATCACCTAGGGGAGACCGATAGATAGTAATAATAATTATATTTAAGGATGGAAGCAATGTTGCAGCTATCTCTCCATTTAATTCATCCGATAAATTGTTCAACGTTTTTAAGATTTGGAATTGAAAATTATTTTTGAATAGCTGCAACACGCCACCATGGATATGATCGGTGCGCGCAAAATACGAGGCAATATTATAATCAGCAATTTTTAACATGGGTGTTTCACAGTTATCTAACCAATGCTCACTTATACATAGAGCATCAAACCCTTTATTTGTGTCGATTAGGAATGCTTCGAATTCGTTTATTTTGTTACGTATGCATTGGATGTTAGTAAAGTACAAATTAAGAATTTGAGAATTTTTATAACAAAGCTTACTTTTATTATGTGATGGTTGTTTGTTGTCGGTCGTGTCTAAAAATATAGCGGTTGAGGACGATACCCTGTGACCAATTTTTAGGGTTGATGAGTTTGTCATGTTCGACATAGTCAGCTCCGATTTTGTAAGCTGAATATGACATTTTAGCATTAACCTTTTCGCATGTAAAATTCTTGGAGTTTAATATCAACTCAAGATGTTCTTGGAGTTCCTCGATGGTAACGTTATTGTTGACTCGTTTTAGGAATAGCCATGTCTTCCGTGGTTCTGCTATTAGTTTAGACTGTATCGTACCCCCCGAACCCACCATTGGAGGTTCTGGAGGGACCCTGCGTTTTTTTCTATGGGTGACTGTAGTAAAGCCGTCTGTCACCGCTGGCACTTTGAGATTATTATCGTTGTTTACAACGATCAGCTGGTTCGCGCCGTCACCTCGATCACCCGGGCCAGCTGTTAGCGTTATCGGTCTTTCCAGTAATTTCTTCGTAGACCGCTTCTCTTCAGTTGTACAGGCGCGCGCGACGTTCGCTCTCGGTGTTTTCGCTGCTGCGACGTTGTAGGATTTTTTCGGTGCAACTTCACCTGGAACTGTAAGCGCGGGAAAATAATACTTTTCCTCGCCCTCAACGGATAACCCTGGGTGGTTGCTTGATGGTATGCCTTGTTTAAGCATCTTGATTTCGTGCCAAATCATTGCTAATTCCCTCTTGATAGCTGTATTGTCCGAAAAGTTCTCGTGTTCTTGTCCCGTGTTAGAGGTTATGCTCATGTGAATTTTCTCACAACACACAATATTACTGCTTTCGTCCACATACAAGCCCGGCACTTTTATTGCACAGTCATTATGATAAATGTTTTCACACTTGATACACTTTATATATTTTTTCGCGGCAGCCCGACATAATTTACAAGCCGGATCGTCCGACACACTTTTACTGCGCGTAGCGTTCGCCATCGAAAAATATCATTTAATAAATACATTTCTTAACAGCTGAAAACTACCATTTTGAATAGCTGAAACATACCATTCTTGACAACTGCAATAAACCATTATTGTTAGCTAAAAATACAATTTTCTACAACAAAAAGTATGATTTTTGGCAACTAAAAAATGTCATTTTTGACAATTAAAAAATTGAAAAATGCTGCTTTTGACAGCTGAATCAATTCTTAACAGATGACAATACTGTTCTTGACAACTACAACAAACTATTATTGACAATTGCAACACACCATTATTGTCAGCTAAAAAAAATTTTTGACTACAAAAGAAAGAAAGAAAGAAAGAACGATTTATCTTCCTAGACCAAAGTAAGTGTTTTAAGAATGAATTAAAATTTTTTACTGAGCTTGAAACTGCAGGTAGTGCCATGGCTCCTTGGCTCGATATAACGAGCCGCCCCTGGATGAAAGTACGAATTTCGTTCATGCGTGGACCTGTTTGTACACGAGCCGTAGGCGAGTGTGCGATAGGTGCACAAGTAAGCGAAATTCGTTTCATCACAAGTGCTGTATAGCGTTTTGTTTAATCCTGCCCATAAAATATATAAAATAAAACGTGAAGAATATTTATTAATGATATTACTCATTATAGAATGCAGGCACATCGTTGCTATGTCTCAAATTAAATGCCTCAATTATGTAGCAATTTGTTCAATTTTGACGTTTAATGTGATAGTTTATTTAATTATGTCCATAAAATATGCAAATAATACGATAAGAACACTTTGTAATATTTCCACCGACATTAGGGTGAGTGAAAGTGACATAACAGTGAGTGTAAACTACTTTCCTTAGCAACTGATTGAGTGGATAAAAGGAAAGCTTTCTTTGCGCTTATCCACGTAAGAAAGTAAAAGTTTCAATGGCAGGATTAAACAAATAATTTTTAATCGTAGAATATAAGTTTACTTTCCCTGACTCGTGCTTTGAGTGTTGCTATTCTGTATCCTGTTGTAGTATGTCAATTGTTTTGATGGGATTTTTAAAATAGATTCATATGGCATTAAGCATTACTCAAAAAATAAAAAATAAAATTCGGTGGCATTTTTGAAAAAAATTTAAATTTAATTTATCATTTTTATCCTATTACATTGAGCACATCAGTCCGAAACTTGATTTTTTAATAAATCTGGTAAAATTCTCCTTTTGGGTCATTTTGTACTCCGAGATATTCAACTCCTGTATAATTTTTAGAATTTTTGAGATTGGTGATTTTGAAAAAAAAAATAAAAAAATGCAACTAAATAACTGAAGTTGAACACGAAGAACCTGTTAAACTAAAAATTTAAAGTTCCCCTCTTTAGCGAATGCATTACTACTATACAGGGTGTTTCAAATTCGAGGCTCACCATGGGGATCTCGCTTATTAGAAGAGATAGAGGGTATGTTTAAATTTGGCACTTTTGCAGAATTTTATGCTGATTAATAATCCACTGAGAAAAATTACTTAAATTGTTTTGTTTTTGAGTTAAGTCCAAAAAACTGAAAAAACTGATTTTCGTTTTTCCTTTATTCTTTGTTATTTAAGGTGATATTTAAAAACAGAAAAGACGTTCTTATAGCACTTTTTTATTATCTAATAGACGACATAAGATTTTTAGTTGTAACTTGTTTCGTTTCTTTTGGACCATCATCAACTTTCTTATTTCTTATGGACACCATATTTAATTTTTATCGCATCTCAATGCTTATTTTTTTGTGATGACAACAATATAACACAACATACATTTAGTTTCATAAATGAACTTATAATCGTTAAAAACACTTTTATTGGCAATCTATTTAGTGCTTACTAAAAATCATGCGTGCCATGGAATTAGAAACTGTTTGTGAATTTGCATTCATGTGTCCAATCCAAATCATGTTTTTTTTTAATTATCGCCCTCATTGCACGTTTGTGGCAACCAATTACAAAATGCAAGGCGTCTTATATGGCCAGGTGCAAGTGTGTGGCCCAAAGGAATTTTATATGGTTTATATTTGCTGGCAAATGTAATTCAGCTGGAACATCACTGCAAGAGATTGATGGATTTTGATTTATTCTAAAATATGTTTTGTAAGTTAAACGAAAAATTAAGATACATTTAGTATTTACATTTCCAAAATATTATTGCGAACTTCTTGAGTAACTTTCTGTCGATCCATGGACAAAAAGATTTGATGGGGTTGCCTTCTTTTTAAATACATTTTTAATATTTTCATCTAGCCAATGATGTATTTCTGTTTACTGAATAAAAAATACGTAACATATCTCTCTCTTATATTTCTGAATTATCGAACGATGTTATTATTCATAAAAAATCATAGTGTTTGAAAACAAGGAGTTATTCGGATTTTTAATTAATTTTAATTCCATGGCACGAATGATTTGTAGTAAGCGCTAAATAGATTGCCAATAAAAGTGTTTTAAACGATTATATGTTCATTTATGAAATCATATGTATGTTGTGTTACATTGTTGTCATCACAAAAAAATTAGCATTGAGATGCGATAAAAATCAAATATGGCGTCCATAAGAAATAAGCAAGTTGATGATGGTTCAAAAGAAACCAAACAAGTTACAAGTAAAAATCTTATGCCATCTATTAGATTATAAAAAAGTGCTATAAGAATGTCTTTACCGTTGTTAAATATCACCTCAAATAACAATGATATTATAAAGAAAAAACGAAAATCAGTCTTTTCAGTTTTTTGGACTTAACTCAAAAACAAAACAATTTAAGTAATTTTTCTCAGTAGATTATTAATCAGCATAAAATTCTGCAAAAGTTCCAAATTTAAACATGCCCTCTATCTCTGCTAATAAGCGAGATCCCCATGGTGAGCCTCGAATTTGAAACACCCTGTATAGTACTAATCAACACTCAAAAAATAAAAAAAAATGCGGTGGCAAGAGAGAAAAAGGACATTTGTTTCCAAACGAATGATATTATTTTAATATCAAAAATAGTATCTTTAAAATAAAAGAAAACGCAACAAATTTACTTGAACCTTTTCGGAGGTATAGCGTTTAACAATTTCGCCGAAAAATTTTTTGAACAAAAAGAATAAGAGCTAATTACTTTTTCCTTAATTTTAACATAGGTTTAACTCAAAAATATCTGAGAGAAGGTAACCCACCAGCCTGAATTGATATGGATTGGGTTAAAGACTAAATAAAGTCTTAATATATAAATGTTCAACCTGATCATAAATCAAAATGAATTCTTACAGAGACAAATAAAAACTGTATCAAACAATTAATACGTGGATGAAGTGAATATTTGTAAAATATGAAGACGCATGTCATAGAACAAAGTTAATAATAAATAAGGGTTATTTACATTACATTATGATTAAGGGTGCCTTGATTTTGCTCCCGTAAGCTTGATTTTTTTTAAACCAAAAATTAAAAGGAAAATGAGTGAACATTGATACACAATGTCTAGCCGATTGAAATTTGAAACTGCTCAATATCGTTATGTTTTTTATGTGGTTGGCGGCAATAAAGGGAAAGGGTGGAAGTGAGGCAGTAGGGTGGTAGGTGGTGTACAGTGTGTTGTAGTATATAGTGTAGAATAAAAGGACGGCACGCTGGGTAAGTGGTAAGTGGGCACGTAATGAAATGCGAGCTGGATCAATATATCTCGTACGGGGCCTGATTAAATGGCAGCGTTAACCGGATATTGCCATCCGAATTGTCACCACGACACTGCTGTGGGCTGCCATTGCCCGAAATGCCAATGCCACACTGCCACCGACACTGCCAGCGAGTGATACAATCAGGGTCCGCACGTTCCATTAATCTACCGTTCCCTGTCTAATTCTATTTGATACATACAGATGTGCTGAATTATTTCCCTACACACATGCAGACATACATATTCTTTAATATTACTTTTATCTTCTTAAGACTTCAATCTACTATTACTATTCTTAGTCTTATTATAGTTAATGGCGTTACCATCATCAGCACATTAGTTATTAGTTAATATATACCGGGCAGGTCATTTTATCTGTAGTCACTGGGTATTACAAAAACTACATCAGGTAAAAAGGTAAAAAATCGTGCAGAATTCATAAATTTAAAATTTAAATTTAAATATACAGGAAATATAGTCTGAATATGTGAATTTTCAATCCGTTCACAAATCTACAAAATTAAGTCTTACGAAACTAAAAACTAGATATAATTTTGTGGTAGCTTGTCAAAAACAGATATATCCATTTTTGCTAATTTTCAGGAGAGCAAAAAACAATTTCTGTATTACCCAGAAAATAGTGGATTATAGAGAGGGGCAAAACTGCTACTTTTGAATGACTTTGCTACCTGTTATTGCTACTTTCTAATATCAGTGATTTTAAACTGTGACTGTGATCACGGTTAGTAAACGTACACTTTCTAAATTTGTTAATGGTTTCTCAAAAATGTTTTTAATATGATTCTGCTAATATTTGTCCACCGGGGCACGTAAATAGTGTTCCTTTTGATATTATCTGTGACTGAAGGTGCTATTTTGGCTATATTATCTGCTATACCAAATAAATATACCACTATCCTTGATTCAGTTCAAAATTGAGAATTATTTGGAGATTTTTGCAGAAAAACAGAATGTTTGTCCAGTAAATTTGAAAAGTTGGAAAGTTTTAGGTATGTGGCAAATGTTTTCATATTGTGGTTTTACCTTTGAAAAACGCCTCTTTTGAAGGATTATTTGCTCGAAGGATTATTTTGAAATAAAATCATTAACCAATAGAGATATGGATTTTTGAAAATTTTCGTTTTGATTTTTTGAGACAAAAAACAACGCAGAAAAAAATATAAAACGTGCAGAAAAAATTCCATAAAACATTATCCTCAATGGCCGAAGTACCGCTTATTCGAAATCAATTTGGTTTTTACAAATTCAACAATTTTCAATACAGATAATCCTCAAAAATCCTTTTGAAGATTTTCGTTTTAATTTTTTACAACTTGAACAAAAACATCGCAGAAAAAATGTAAAAATGCAGGAAAAATTTCATATGAAATCATCTTTAATGGCCAAAGTATCGCCAATTTAAAATCGATTCAGTTTTTGTAAATACAACAATTTTCAATAGAGATATGGATTTTTGAAGATTTTCGTTTTAATTTTTTGAGCACTTGAATGAAAATATCGCAGAAAAAATTATAAAACGCGTAGAAAAAATTCCTTAAAAAAATATCCCCAATGGTCGAAGTATCGCTTATTCAAAATCAATTTGGTTCTTGTAAATTCAACATTTTTTTAATGGAGATAAGGATTTTGATAATTTTTGTTTTAATTTATTGAGCACTTGGCAAAAAACATCACAGAAAGAAATATACAAATGCAGGAAAAAATGCATATGAAATCATCCTCAATGGCCAAAGTATCGCTAATTCAAAATCGATTCAGTTTTTGGAAATACAACAATTTTCAATAGAGATATGGATTTTTGAAGATTTTCGTTTTAATTTTTTGAGCACTTGAATGAAAATATCGCAGAAAAACTTATAAAACAAGTAGAAAAAATTCCTTAAAAAAATATCCTCAATGGTCTAAGTATCGCTTATTCGAAATTAATTTGGTTCTTGTAAATTCAACATTTTTTAATGGAGATATGGATTTTGATAATTTTCGTTTTAATTTTTTGAGCACTTGGCAAAACACATCGCAGAAAAAATGTACAAATGCAGAAAATTCCATATGAAATCATCCTCAATGGCCAAAGCATCGCTATTTCAAAATCGATTCAGTTTTTGTAAATACAACAATTTTCAATAGAGATATGGATTTTTGAAGATTTTCGTTTTAATTTTTTGAGCACGAGCATTTGAATAAAAACGTCGCAGAAAAAAAATATAAAACGCGTAGAAAAAATTCCTTACAAAAATGTCCTCAATGGTCGAAGTATTGCTTATTAAAAATAAATTTGGTTTTTGTTAATTCAACAATTTTTAATGGAGATATGAATTTTTGAAAATTTTTGTTTTATTTTTTTGAGCACTTGAAAATGCGTAGACAAAATTCCATAAAAAATCATCCCCAATGGCCGAAGTATAGGTAATTCAAAATCAATTTGGTTTTTGTAAATTCAAAACTTTTTAAATAGAGATATGGATTATTGAAGATTTTCGTTTCAATTTTTTGAGCACTTGAACGAAAACATCGCAGAAAAAAATATAAAACGCGTAGAAAAAATTCCTTAAAACTATATTCTCAATAGTCGAAGAATCGTTTATTCAAAATTTCGTTTTTGTAAATTCAACAAGTTTAAATGGAGAAATGGATGTTTGAAAATTTTAGTTTGATTTTTTTGAGCACTTGAATGAAAACATCTCAGCAAAAATATAAAACGTGCCGACAAAATTCCATAAGAAATATTCTTAATAGTCGTAGTATAGTTAATTCAAAATCAATTTGGTTTTTGTAAATTCAACAATTTTCAATAGAGATATGGATTTTTGAAGATTTTCGTTTTAATTTTTTGAACACTTGAATGAAAACATCGCAGAAAAAATATAAAACGCACCCACAAAATTCCATAAGAAATATCATCAATGGTCGAAGTATCTCTTATTCAAAATAAATTTGGGGCTTGAAAATTCAAGAATTTTCAATAGAGATATGGAGTTTTGAAGATTTGTATTTTAATTTTTTGAGCACCTGAACAAGGAGCATTTGGAGATTTTCGCAGTTTGGTAAATTGTTTTTATTTTTATTTTTTCAGTTCATGAAGTTTGCAATTTTAAAATTAGTTTCGTGGTATTATTTTAAAATATATGTTTAGATATTTGCACTGAATCTTAAATTAAAATGAATTTTAAGACATTTAAGTCGTCGGACTCATTACTTTCGATCACAGTGAGTTTGTGGTTCAATTTTATGCCGAGCAAGATAATGTTTTCGTTTTTATAAAACCTCAATTAATTAATTAATAATTGTTAGTACATAAGTTGTAATTTATTTCATTTTGTCTGGTATACTATGGCATTTTATAAATATCTGTTTTTTTTTATTAAATATTTATTCAAAATTTAAATACAATACCCTGCAAAAATGGGAGAATAAAGTAATGAATATTAAATAACATTTAGAAATGCCACCTTGTACTGTCTTCTTACAATTATGTTTTAAGCAGCAATCACAGTTTGTCACAGTTTAAATAGCAGTGGTTTTAAGTAGCAGTGATTTTAACTAGCAATGGTTTAAAGTAGCAGTGATTTAAAGAAGCAGTGATTTTAAGTAACAGTGATCTTAAGTAACAGTGGTATTAAGTAGCAGTAATTTTAAGTAGCAGTGATTTTAAGTAGCAGTGATTTTAAGTAACAGTGATTTTAAGTAACGGTGATTTTAAGTAGCAGTGAAATTCGCCTTTTAGTAACAGTAACGACCTGTGATTTTTCAATACCAGTGAAAAATCACAGATACGTGAAATATCGTTCGTCCCTAGTCGATTATATATCAAGGAAAAGAAACGCGTGATTTTTCCTGAGATGCAAAGGGCATAGTCCCATAAGATGGTGGAAAATTCGCCGTCCGGGATTTTGACCGGACTTAGAGCATTTGGTTTGGTATCAAAAAAGACTAAGCCTTCTAAATCAGCCCGCTAGAGCGTCGCTAGCGACCGCTAGCTCAAAAAACGGGGTTTCAGTATTTTTGGAATAACTCGAACTAGTTCTATCGTAAATAAGGATAAATTTGCCTTAGCCGTGTGATTTCTTTGCCGTTTCCGAAGTATTGTCCTCAATAACGCTTTCTCGAAAATTGTTCTCGTAACCAAAATACAGAATATCTCTTTCAATAGACTGCATGACCGATTTTTTCATTTTTGAGATTTGCTGCGTATATTTGCGGCCAAGTATAGAAGCAAGTAGTCTGTTTGAGTTACCGGTTCGTAGCTTGAAAAGGAAAACTATCAAGGCTTGAGTTACCGACCTCACATCCGAATTTCTCATTGACTTTAACATATGCCATAGCTGAGTTATTTACCACCACGATAAACCCGTGAATGCTCGAAGACGTTCTTCCGGAAAATGGAAATCTCCTAGCTGTGCCATTAAATTGCGGTCAGCCAAACCTGCTATTCTATCCATAAATAGTCGGACTTCAGTGTATCTGAAGTCCGACTATCAGATACGACTTTAGATACACTGAAGTTCGACTATCAGATACGACTTCAGATACACTGATGTGCGACTATTAATGGATAGAATAGCAATTTTGGCTGACCGCAATTTAATGGCACAGCAAGGAATAATTCGTTGAATGAATCCGCAAACTTGGGATTTCGTTGTTATAGAAGCGCCGTTTTAGAAAGTGGGCCTGGCAGACCACATTTCTTGATGAAATGAGCAACCTCCTCTCAGTGAAGACCTGAAATCGGGCCTCTAATGGCACAGTAAGAGACATTTCGTAGCTGTACACCCGCAAATAAAACAGTACTTGTGAATGGATAGCACACGCGGAAAATCCAACTCTACACACTCATTTTCATAATTTGTATTCTCCGTCTTCGAAATTTTCGGAATGTATGTCGGGTCACCTGTTGACGTATCAGCTTTTAAACTACTTTGTTGAGTTTGTGTTTGAGAAGAATCAGAGGTCTGGGAATCTGGTTGAGTGTGAGGTGGGGGATTTGGCGGTAGATTGTTCGTTCCCGGAATCTCGTGAATGGCCTCCCGACTAATTTTTCTTCTGCAGCTTCCGCACACAAAAATAAGTTGGTATCTTTCAATGCGGATCTGGCTTTGAGAACGTCAAGGTCAGTCTTGATATATCTTTTTATCCCACCGATTTTTCTAAAATATTTCGAGCATCCTGCGCATTTTTAGTTGCTTGACATGTCTGTGTATTGGAATTATCCCTGGAACGAAAACATCTAGATTACAATCCAAAAACAGCACAATGAGGCAGATAAATGTGCTTTCGAACCGCGTAACCCGCATGTAAAAATATTATCTCTAGTTCGAGTTATCCCAAAAATACTAAAAAACCGTTTTTTTTTTTAGCTAGCGGCCGCTAGAGACGCTCTACCGGGCTGAAAATTTATGAGGCTTAGTCTTTTTTGATACCGAATCGGATGCTCTAAGTCCGGTCAAAATCCGGGACTTTTCACCAACTTATAGGGCTATGCCGAGGGCGAAAGCCTGAGGGAAAAATAGTATTATCTCCCGAGGTATATACGGGGTGTTTCAAATTTGAAGCTCACCATGGGGATCTTGCTTGTTAGAAGAGATAGAGGGTATGTTTAGATTTGGCACTTTTGCAGAAATTAATAATCCACTGAAAAAAATTACTTAAATTGTTTTGTTTTCGAGTTAAGTCAAAAAAAAACTGAAAAAAAATGATTTTCGTTTTTTCTTTATATCTTCGTTATTTAAGGTGATATTTCAAAACGGTAAAGCGCTTAATAGATTGGCAATAAAAATGTTTTAAAC
The DNA here is from genome assembly GCA_910593695.2 of Ocypus olens. Lineage (NCBI taxonomy): Eukaryota > Metazoa > Arthropoda > Insecta > Coleoptera > Staphylinidae > Ocypus > Ocypus olens. The sequence goes on along the minus strand of OU343060.1, from coordinate 19,652,526 downwards.
AATTACATGTTTATTTATGAAATTAAATGTATGTTGTGTTATATTGTTATCATCACAAAAAAATGAGCATTGAGATGCGATAAAAAATAAATATGGCGTCCGTAAGAAAAAAGAAAGTTAATGATGCTTCTAAAGAAACGAAACATGTTACAATTAAAATTCATGTGCCATCTATTAGATAATAAAAAAAGTGCTATAAGAATGTTTTTACCATTTTTGAATATTTCCTCAAATAATGGAGATATAAATAAATAATCAAAATCAGATTTTTCAGTTTTTTGGACTTAACCCGAAAACAAAAGAATTTAAGTAATTTTTTTTAGCGCATTATTAATCAGCTTAAAATTCTACAAAAGTGCCAAATTTAAACATACCCTCTATCTCTTCTGATAAGGGAGATCCCCATGGTGAGCCTCGAATTTGAAACTCCCTGTATACTATTTTTTTAACAAACGGGTTTCTAAAACCTAACCTTGAAAAAAACGCTGTCAGCGTGACAGCTAAAATAAATAATGGAACCTCGTAGGGAGATGAATAATTACTTCTCTCCCTAGGAAGAGAAATTATTACTTCTCTCGCTAGGGAGAGAAAAGTCATTTCTCTCACGATTTCGATGGCTGATAAATCAACTTTCTCTCCCGTTTTTGAAAAAAAACATAATTTAAGAAATTTCAGGATTGGTTTTGAAATTAAAATTTGTATAATTGTCTACTTTTGTTTACATATAATTATAATTAACCCTTTCAAACCAACTTTTTTAAATTTTGCAAAATACAAAAATAACCCCTTTAGTGGACGTATCTGCTTTTGGTAAACGTCCACAGAATTACTATTGTAATCAAATAGTCATGAGTGTGTTTACCACAAAAGAAATGACATTTTGAAGGCTTTGGTGCAGCAGCTAAATCCCATAAATACTGCTGTGTCAAACCTTCTAAAAATATTCGTGGTAAGGAAAAAATCTTAAATTGGTCCCTAGGATTATTGCTATTTTATAAGTAGTAATGAGTTTGCTAACGTTTTGGTAACATTTTGGATAAATATTGAATTTTTTTGACCACAAAAGATATGTCATTTTGAATGCTATGATGCAGCAGCTAAATCAGATAACAACTGCAGTGGTGAACCTTTTACAATTTTTTGTAGTGTTGTACATGTTGTATGTGATAGATATAAACCGTTTCTTCGTAATGTATGCCAAACTGACCACTGGGGAATACCCAATTGTAGAAATTCTTCTAGTATTCGACGATGGGTTTTGTGTTAACGTTGCTGTCCACGTTATTTCTTCTAACATGGTGAGATTCAAATGTTCGGTGGTCAGGTCATTGCAGACCTATTGGGATATTCGCTGAGTATTTCTTCTCGGGTTCTTAATCGTTTTCTAGTCACAGGAAATACTATTAGAAGGTCGGGAAATGGGCCTTTTCGTTTTACAATACCTAAACAAGACAAAATTTTGATAAATATTAACAGAATGCGCCAATTTTCTACTGCTACGCATTTCTCAAAATGAGACAGGTACAAAATTGATTACATGAGGTAGTTTATCTATGTTTATATACTCCTCTGAGATGTTTAGAAATAATTTTCACTCATCGCCGACAGAGAGTGCATTGGGAACATTTAAGACTAAGGGAGGATAATCATTGCACAATATATTGTAAACGAATGAGTCGCGTTTCACCTCAAAGTGATATTCGTCATCGGAGAGTATGCCGCAATTCGAAATATCACACATTACCACAGTTTACCCGTTACTTCTTATGGCGGTAGTAGTGATATGGTATGGGGAGGAGTTTTTTTTATGACGCTCGGACCTTCATGTTATTCAAGGAAATCTCAAGGCAGCGCTACACATGAGACATTCGCCGAATTCCGAATAGCAAATGTTTGCGAGTCGGCAAATACCCAGTAGTGGGGATGATTGAGTTTCAGCGAATATGCACTATTCGTCGAACTCCGATTATTTCTCGATGAATGTCGGTAAATGTTGACAAATCAAAGAATCCGAGCATTCGCCTAGTTCAAAACAAACCATGCAGTCTACACATTCGTCGAACATTCGTATTCTTTTATACAAATTTGCTTAGAGCGTTGTGTTGTTTTAAATTCTAACGAATTTGTCTTAGAGTTCTTAGATTTATATATAAAAAAATCGCTAATATGGAATCCGTCGCACAATTTACATAAAAATCGAAATGAAGTCCATGATGCGTGGAAACGTATTCAAGAAGAATTAAGAGTGACTTGTTCTATTACTGATTTAAAAAAAGAAAAAAAAGACTCTTTGATGGCATCATTTAGAACATGCCTAAGCAAAATTAAGAAAAGTAGCGGAACTGGCACTGGCGCGGACGAGGTTTATAAACCCACTTAGTTCGCCTAAGAAAAAATGGCGAACTTTTGAGGGAGAGAGACCAGCCAAGGGGTACAATAAATACTGAGGTAAGCATAGTCCTATTATTTCTAAAAATTAGATAAAATAAACTGCACAACATTTGTTTATTTATTATTTATTAACTACATCAGATTAAAAGCTAATGTATATTTACGTAAACTAACAATATATGCCCTGCCATACTCCTTTGCCATTATTACTTATAAAATAGTCTGCAAATGCATTTCTAATATTTTTCGTTCAATACTTGGTTTTCTGGGAACTTTATGTATTGGCAAAAGAGACGACATATTATCTTTATCTGCACGCCACTATCCGGATGTAATAATATTCCCCTCTTGTTCAATATCAAAGATGCCAGGTGGCGAATAACTTGAAGATGATGTTTTACTTCTTCGTAAAAAGTTATGCAGGATAACACAAGTCATTGTAACCAATGAAACCTTTTCGGGTTGAAGTAACATTGGTTTCCGTAAAACACGAAATGCAGAAGATATTATTCCGAACACATTTTCTACGACTCGACGAGCGCGTGAAACGATAGTTGAAAATTCTCTCTTTACTGCCTTTTTCATAAATTCCTGGGTGCTGTTTCAGAATTCTATTGCTTAAATCAAATGCATCATCAGCCACAAATAAGTATGGTACTTGTATATTCTGTCCTTGTAGTGGTTCATCTGGAGGTAAATTTAGTTTGTTATTTTCAATTCTTCTGAACAGTTCAGTATTTTGGAAAATCGCACCATCACTGAGTCTACCTTGACACCCACAATCAGCGAAAATAAAACAATACTTGACGTCTACAATACCCATCAAAACTATGCTAAAGTAGTTTTTGTAATTAAAAAACTTTGATCCACTGTTAATTGGCGACTGTATCATGATGTATTTACCATCTATCGCACCAACACAATGGGGAAAATTCCACAAATTTTCTAAGCCTTCTGCAATTTTTCCCAATTTCTCTGTATAGGAAGGAATCTAGAAAAAAATTAAATTAAATTAAGCCAATAAGAACAAAAAAAAATATTATATAAATAATCTTCCAGGACGCTGCATCGCAGTTGGATACGAATGAGAAGCAAATAAATATCAACAGTAACGCTGTCGAAGATGATAATGAAGTTCCACATGAATCACCTAATAAAAATCATGCCATCTTTCAATCTCCATTGGTAAACAAGAAAAAAACTAATCAAGATGAACAATTGCGGCAAAAAATGGTCGAAGCATTTTCGATCCTCAAAACAAGCAGTCAAAGAGAAGGAAGGAAAACAGATTATTGCGACATATACGGGGAGTTTCTTGCCACAAAACGGAGAAAAATGGATGAACGTACCAGAGACATTGCTATGAATTGCATTGATAATATGCTTTTTCAAATGAGAACAAATCCTCCTGACCAAAATCAGTACACACCACCAATGCACCAAATGTACCAAGGAATCCAAGGTATTCAAACATCTTCACCATGTTCTTCTGGATCATCCTCTGTCTCTCATCATGTAAACACATTATCACCATACAGACTTATCTCAGCCTCCTTCGCCATATTCTCATCAAACTACTGATTAATCGAGTTCGGTTTATATTGAAAATGAAAACGCGCGAGAGTTTTATGAACAGTTTGTATAAAGTGTTTCAAATACCTTTTTTCAACTACTGTTTTTTTAAATAAGTAAGAATTTTGAAACATATCAGTAAAAGAAATAAAGACACAATTACCTTTATGGAATCCTCCAGTACTTTGATCAAAGCTTTACATACTTCAAGAACGATATTAGAAATAAGCTGTGCTGAGATCTTAAATAAGTAATGAAGGCTTTTGAAATTGTCACCTGTCGCTAGAAATCGGAGCGTTAATGCCAAACGTCCCTTCGCAGGAATGGCTTTTCTTCACTTTGTGTCTTTTTTCGTAATATAGGCTTCTATTTTATGGAGCAGATATTCAAAATCTTGAAATGACATTCTACAAAAATTTTCAAATAATCCAAATGGTTCTTTACATCTGCTATAAAATGTGTTCCACAATATCTGCAAAATAGTTATTTGAAATCATGCGCTTGAATTCTGTACAAATTGAATTTTTCTAAAAGTACAATCCAAATTTAAAAAATGGTGATGTGGCCATCATGTTACTTTCTCCGACTTGATGGTATCATTTATATTTACGCTTCCATGGTTTATTTTCAATTTAAATCATATTTTAAGTGTGCATCGAACGTTTCGTAGACTCGGATAAAACTGACGTTTAAAACGTCAAAATTATGAAAGATGGAAACGTACTTCAAATTAAAAAACTCAGTTTACTCAAAAACTAAAGAGATTTCGAAAAAAACTTATTCTTCATAAATTGTTCATTTTGGCATTCTCTACAATTATTATTAACATAAGTTTGCTGTAACTATTAGCGTTTCATAATTGTATACCAAAAATGAAAAAAAAAGAAAATAATTTTTTTTCTCGAATAACAATGATTTTATGAAAAATATTTTCAAACAAAATAATTGAATTTCTTTATTGTCTTCAATATCGGTTTAAATGTTTTTGTGATATTTTTCATATTTAAGAAAATATTGGCAAAAAACAAAAAACAGTTAAGGTAAACACCCACTTCCGGTGTACGAAATTTTACCAAAAGCTTTTCAGTTCTTCGGATTATCAAATAAAACTTATGTTCAAAGTTTCATTTCAATTAGTCTATTAGTTTTTGAGATACAGCACGCACAGACACACACACACACACACACACACACACACACACACACACACACACAGACACAATTTTTTTTTTTCCAGAAATTGTTGAAATGGCATCTAGGGACCCCAAAACGGATATTTCCGTAAAAAAAATTTTTGAAAAAAAAATCACGATCACAATACTTTCTCGTACTTCGTAACGGAGAAAGTAAAAAAGTGCAAAACAGTATATCTATGATATATGTCATCTATTTACCTGGGTCTGCTCCGATTAACCCACCATATTCTTTGTCTAGCCTTTTTTTTCTTTTGAAGTAAGTACGCACCACTCATGACTACAAATGCGGCTGCAGCAATTGGTATGTCCATTTCACGTTATTAAAATGCGTTATTAAAAAATATTATGCCTTAAACATAAGTACATGAACATTCGGGCCTTTCCCGTTGGCAAACTTTTCAACAGTAAGTTTCGGCAAATACACGCATGTGTGTAGATATGTGCATGCCATTAAACAAGCAGTTTGGCAAATAGTTTGCAAACGGACGAACATTCGTCGCTCGACAAATACCGCATATGTGGCGCTACCTTTACAGGCAAGCGATATTTCAAGACAACAACCGTGCCTACGCAGTTGGCTGAGTTATCCTTGGTGATAACCGTGCTCGCATTGTTCAGGATGCAATTATGGAGGAAGAAATCAATCATTTAGCCCTTATACACCTCTTACACCTGATATAAACCCAAAAGAGCACATCTAGGAAATGATTTAAAAGCGACTAGTCAATCACTATCCTCAACCAGCTGCTGTTCAGCAACTTGCAACTTTATTACCAATTCTTTAGCATGGTATATTACAAGATCTTATTGATAACTACATTGCAAGTATGTCGCGAAGATGTGCTATTATTGGTGCCCGATCAGGTCCAACTACTTCCTAATAAATTTGACTCGTTATTGCTTAAATTAGTTTATACTTTCTACTAATTTAAGTAATTTTTCGTTAATTGTTTTTTTAATAAATTTTTCATTCATTATTCATAGTTAAACGTCGTAACATTTCTGTAAATATTCATATCAATATACAGTGTGGCCATAGGGATTTACATGGTAAAAATTGTACCCCATGTTAACTTATGTTGTCATGCGAAATTGAAACAATTTTCGCTTTTATCAATAAATCAAACATTTTTCTATGGAATTTTCTTTGTTAGGACATAAACATGTTAGAATTCTTTATTTTCGCTTTCAAAGTTGAAATTAATAACGCAAATAATTAAGCCAAAAATGTCATGCTTATTGACAACTAAAGTTTATAAGGTAAAGCGTGTTGTGATTTCTAATGGAAATGCTTCTTCCTCCTACTAAAAAATATTTGGAAATTGTAACAGCAAGCGTACAGAGTATTTGTCTTTAATTATAACTGAGGCCATAGGGATTTCCACGTTTTAACATTGACTACGTTAGCTGCAAAGATTTTAAAACCTGCGTAATATGTTTAGTTAATGTTTTTATTTGTTTATTGAAGTGATTAAACTAAAAAATACAATGTAAACAAAACAATAATAATTAAAGAAGTTGTTCAAAATGTTTGCCTTCTGTTGCTATACAATAACTCAACCGATCGTAAAAATGTCTTCCAGTGTTTTTCAACTCTCTCACTGTGTGCGTCTGTAATTCGTATCTTTAACTCCTCGTGATTTTTGGGCTTATCATGCACATTGTCGTAGAGTTTACTGGATAAATGACCCCACAAAAAAAATCGAGAGGAGTAAGGTCCGGGCTTCGGGCAGGCTATTTAAATGGTCCAAATCGGCCCGTCCAACTAGTTCCAAAATAGTTTCATTCAGAAATATGGTAACAGCGGCGGCACTATGAGCTGGGGCTCCATCCTGTTAGAAAATAATTTGTCCACTAGGTCTGAAATTGTCTAGGCTAGGGCCCACTTCCATTTGAAGCAGATTCAAGCATTTATTTTAATTCAGATTCTCGTCAATAAAGAATGGCCCCAAGATGTTACCGAAAATGATTATTTTTCAGGCCATTGAGTGCGAGTCTCTTGAATCTTGTACGGATTTTCTCTTGCCCAAATTTGTCGATTTTGTTTATTCACTGCCTCATTTAACATAAACGTACTCTCATCAGATAATAGTATTTTCTTTAAAACGTTTGGATCATTATTAATTTTTTCCATCCAAAACTTACTAAATTCCATTCTTGGCAAGTATTCTCAACAGTAATATAACGAGTGCCTATGATTTTGTCGGCAATTATTAGCGGCAGGATCAAGATTTTCTAGAAGCAACAAGCAAGAGTGATACAGACGCTAATAATTGCCTAGGAAAAATCAGTCACGAGTTAGATTCGAGAAGACAATTGGCCGAACAGAAAGTTCACACTTCATAATTTGAAAAGTTAAATTTAGTGACACTAGGTGTCAGACGTGTATTAATCTGCGCCATAATAATTGTAGTAAAAATGAGCTTACCAAGATTTTGAGAAATGCCTATGGATACTATTACTGATGAAAGCACTAACACTTCACCCGAAAATACAAACAGATCGAATTCAGGAGCAAACTGCTTAATAGTCCGGCAAAAACTGACGTTTTATATGTTATAGATAATGTACTAACGCGTTGCTAGGCAATACCAACATGAGAGATTATCTGATTAGATACAACCCAGGGTAAATTGCCATGCATAACATGCGCCGTGGTCTGTTACGCATCATAATTAGAATTTTATTGGCTCATGTCATCAACATTATTCGATTTCATTGGTTAATAAGTAAATGAGGGCAATTGTCATGGTAATAATTTATGCACATTTTGAATTTTAAATAATTTATACTTTTCCATTTTTATTGTCCTAAAGCAACTACTTTTCGAAAGATCAAATTGATCCTCAAGTAGATTCAGAGTGGTTGAACTGTCATAATCTATCGCCAAACACAAATTTGTTTTCAAATTTTTCTGTAAGAACCAAAGAATTTCTCCTTCGTTTTACATTCGCTTAATTCACATAACCTTATGTGCGCAAATTTGAAGCACTGTAGTGTTACCAGGAATAGGACGATTTGGATGTGCCGCAGCGAAGTTGTCCGCAATTTCTCGGCTTGGCATAACTTTTATGTATGCCGTTACAATTTCTACTCGTTCTTCAATATCATAGACATTTTCTTGACAAATTCACATCAACAAACTTTCGGGCGATTTTATAATATTTACTTGACAGCAGAAATAATGACATTTTCGACAAATTGTAACATGTTAATCGCAATGTTAATGCCCTTCTAACAATGTACATTCATAGAAAAATGTTTGATTTATTGATAAAAACAAAAAAAATATATATTAAATTTGCACGACAACAAAAGTTAATATAAGGTACAATTTTTACCATGTAAATCCCTGTGGCCACACTTAACTAAAACGCACTGTATAAAAAAGTCTTAGTATGACAAAATGAGTCAACACTCTGAAATACCGTAATTTCCAAATATCCCTATTCATTTTTGAGTAGTTTACATTCAATACACACAATATTTGTGTTCATCACTGGATGATCATATTTAGCATCTCACCTGTTAATTTGTTTTTTATGTGTGATGGAAAACTGACTGTTGATATAATTGTAAGTAACTTGATGGTCTCCCTGCTTCATTTAGATTGAAATGAGTTGCTGAACAAGCTGCATGTTACGTTATTGTTTATATTTTTGTAAATAAAAGCATTGTAACTCCTATATCAAGTATATTATAACAAACTACCGCTATGTAAAATAAAACTTCTTCACTTCCAGGCTAGGCAGGCATTTAGTACGAGGTAAATAAATTATCACAATTCACATATTGTCAACAGTGCCTATGATTTTATCCGCAATTATTAGCGTCAGCTAATGGCAACAAGCAAGAGTGATCCAGACGCTAATAATTGTCTAGGAAAAATCAGTTATGAGTTAGATTCGAGAAGATAATTGGCCGAACAGAAAGTTTACACTTCATAATTTGAAAAATTAAATATAGTGACACCAAGTGTCAGACGTGTATCAATCTGCGCTACAATAATTGTAGTAAAAATGAGCTTACCGAGATTTTAAGAAATGCCTATGAATACTATAACTTATGAAAGCACTAACACTTTATCAAAAATAACATGCACCGTGGTCTGTTACGCATTGTAATTAGAATTTTATTGGATCATGTCATCAACATTATTCGATTTCATTGGCTAAAAAGTAAGTGAGGGCAATTATCCTTAAAATCCCTTTATGAGATCTAATACTACACACATTGGTTGTATGTTTTTCTTGTGCTGATCATGCCATCTTTTCGATATAGATTTGGGATTTTAAATCGTAGTAGCTTTCACTGTCACAACATGCCCATATTTTGATTTTATACTAGGCGAGCTAACGTTCACTTAGGTCTGGCGAGCAGCGGTAACTTTTTTGTGGATAACTAAATAGTTTAGTCGTCTGAAAATTGCCGGTCATCTTCTAGCACCATGCACTGGCAATTCAATAGTTGGTCAATTTATAATTTATTCATCCAGTTCAACAGGGGTTTTGTTGCAATCACATGTGTGCCATTAGTCTCGCGTGCAAAAGAAAACAAAAAAGAAAATAATATTGGGTACACCCAATAATGAATTCTATTTTTAATAGCTTTCATTTAATACCAAATTTTTATGAGTTTAGTATTACAGTTATTGTATTTTTTTTTTAGTAAACTCATATAAACTTGGTGTAAAATGAAAGCTTGTAAAAAATAAATATAATATCATAAAAATATCAGGGTGTTTGTTCCATTTAAAAAAATTGAAGAAATGTATATTTTGAGTTTTGGAACACCCTGTATAAATTGATCACAACATCGCTACAACATGACAACTCATTATAGAAAATTTTCTAACCAAATAAAAGAAATTCAAATTCAAAATATCTTTAATTTTCGAAAAATATGTAAACATAACAGAAATGTAAGTAATACATATTAGTGAAAACATGTCAGGAATACAATTAAAATTAACTAAGTCTATCAATATTACACTACTACAGATAATTTTATGCATGAATTAGGTAACAATTATTTTTACAATTCTCCTAGTGTGTATAATTTGTTTTCACAAATATATTCAAAAAGTAACTTTTTAAATGATTTTGGATTGGGTTTTAGGGATTTAATACGAGCTGGTAAGTAATTAAAGTATTTCATTGCAGCATATTGCGGGTCTTTCTCAGACATAGATAAACGGTGGATCGGTAATGCATAATTGTCGTAATACCTCGTGTTATAGCTATGATTATGAGTCCGTAGCTCTGTTGTTTAAATAGCTCGTAAATATAAAAACTATAGAACGTTAAAAGGTTGTTTGCTTTAAAATGGCCTCTGCATGATTTCAGGTATTTTAGTCCCAGCATAATTCTAATTGCTCGTTTCTGTATGCTGAATAAGTTTTGAGCATGATAACTGGAACCATAGTAGAGTATAGAGCAGAAAAGTGGATGGTAGGTCAGTTTTAAAACAACTAATGGTGCTCCTGCCTTTTTTAAAGTTCTTAACATATAATTTAAATTTATTCTTTTAAAATGGCGGAGGTGTGACTCTTTACATATAGGTCTGTTTTCATATAAAAGAGTAAATAACTAAACAATTGTCGATTAAATCACCCTAGTGTCTTATATCAATTTGTTGCTTTTGAAGTGGTATATCTAATTATTGAATGCAATACGAGGTATTCGATTAAAAAAAAAATACAACTTTGGTGAGTAACTCAAAAAGGAACATTCAGGGTGTTCTAAAATATTTTTGAATATGCACTCAGACATGATTTATAATAACCCGTCAATTTTTCTTACAGCTTTTAGTGTGGGCACAATCTTCCGAGCTCAGACTGTCGGGACACCCTGTACACAACGTTTCCATACGTTACATAAGAAAGAGAGAATGTAATGAAGATATGTTTTGCAAACCAATTATTAGAGGAGCTGGCGAAGAAAAATTCAAGACTCTAGACACTTTTATAAAATCCGAAGGTTTAGATTGGGATATGTAGTATAGCGGTATTGCAGTTAGTCCAAATGCATCAAAATGGTATCAAAATCTATCAAATCATTTTAAAATTGTTTTGAATATTGTCGTTAACCTTCTTAAGGACAGGTGGGGTAATTGTGTACCCCAGCATCATATTTTTTTGAAAATTTATGTTAAATCTAGAACCTACCGCATTGGTCCTTTAATTATTCTAATAAGTGTGATCATTTAATATCATTTTGCATCAATTTCATCACAAAATAAGAACCCTGTTTGCATTTATTGTAAGAGATTTGAGCCGGCCTTAAAAACATTAAAATAGTGAACCTAATAGTGAATATAATCAAGACCATTACAATCGCGCTTATTTGAAAAGCTTTGCTAATGGGGAGCAACTACAAATCACTTCTACTGCATACGAAGGTTCGTTAGCTTTTAAGAAGGAAAGTGCTAACAAGATGTTTTTAGAAGGTTGAAAAATCATCGCGCACTTTGTTATGAAGTTCAGGTTATTTCCGAAACTTAATTAATTCAATTTATACTTAGAAGATACGGGGAGTACATAATTTGCAGTGACTAATAAAATTCGAGGATTCATAAAAAAAACTTCTATTTTAAAATGACATTGAAAACCATTAGTATGATATTTTTTAAATATTTGAAACGTGAAATCTTAAATAATGTGAATGTGTGTCGAAGAAATGAAAAACTTCTAGGTGAAGAAATGAATTGCAAATCCCTTACTATTACCAACCCTCGCTCGCTCGTGTTGCTAAAAGCGGTGGGTTGATAAAGCCTATTTTCGGCCCTTGATATACTAAAGTAGGTATTAGGGGTGTTCGATTATGGAAATGAATAATCGATTTTTGATTATTTTTAATTATCGATTATATCGATTAATCGAATTGATCGATTAATCGATAATCGAAATTATCGATTAATCGATAATCGAAATGATCGATTAATCGAAATGATCGATTAATCGATTAATCAAAATAAAATTATCGATTTATCGATTAATCGATTAATGAAAAATCAAATTATCGATTAATCGATTAATTGAATATTTCTCGAGTAATAATCAAAACATCAAAGTTTTGCACAGCCTCGTGAATACTGTTTTTCAATCTAATTAATGTAAATTGGAAGCTGTAATCAATTCGACTGAATTAGGACATTATCACATATAACATTTTTGCGAGTGTTTTGCGTTCATAATCACGAGGCACGAGACGAAGACAAGAACCGATTACAATGGTAAAAATGCACGCGGGATATTCGGAAGACTATCGCACAATTTTAAATTAATGTAACAGACGTAATATAATAATGTCGCAATGCTTTTTGATTATTGATTTGGAATCAGTTTAAAATAGTTTTGGCTTTGACAGAAGTTAAAATTAGGACTTCTGCGTATACTCAGCAATGTTCATATTGTGTTCATCAGCAACTTATGATACTGTTCAAAGCGAATTTAAGGGATACAAAATTCAAGCATTTCCCAAGCATTGAAAAATATATCCAGACAAACAAACAATGATTTGCTTTAACCCAAGCAAAATTCTTGAAATTAAAGTTGCTGAGAAGAGAAAAATTCAAAAGAAAATTTGAAGATTTTGGTAAGATTGAAAATATTGCACTATCTTTTTCAAATGTGTTTCAATAACATATCAACATAGAAGGAATTGTAAGTCAAATCTCTACAATAGTTGATGCAAATCAAAATTGATAGAAATGGAAATAATCAAACTTTATTTATTTGTATTTGAAATACAAAAATTGTTTTAGGAAATACACTTAAGAAAAATACCCAATCTTGACAAATGTCTTGCTTTGGCTGGATTTATTTGGCGGAATCCTCATTTTCTGACGAGTATTCAAGAATTAAAAATAAGAAATTCTTTAACTAATAACTATTTAACTATCAGATCAGTGTCTATAAATATCTCTTTTATCGGATGATCCCGCCTTTGAAAATATTGCCAAAATGAAAGGCCAACGATCTCATTAGTATTAGTCTTATGTAAATATTTATAATGTTCCCAATTTTCTTTGTTTTTCTTATTATAAGTTCGTTTAGTCCGATAATTCAAATACATCTATTATTCAAAGGATCTAAAAAATAAATAATCTATTGATAGATTATTAAAATAATCATTAACAAAAATGAATCAATTTATTATTCTCTGGACACTGGCGTCAAAATTCTGTAATTTTGATAATAATAATCTTTATTCCAATAAAAATAGACAATATTTAGAAACACGCACTTAATATGGAGATATTAATTCATATTAATAAATTATTATAAATAATTGTCACAGTATTTTAATATAAGCTCGGCATCATAAAAATGAGATTTAACCGATAGACTACAATTGTTTTTCATTGATATGCATTGCTGGTGCAGACTTTTCTTCGCAGAAAGTATAAACACCGGTGTATTTATTTATATTCACATGATTTATAACTCTATTGACATACCAAAGTGTACATTTCACACATGGTTCTTATTACTTTTTTGTCGATCAAGCAACATTAAAGTCTACGGCGGCGGCGGCCGAATCATGGGTTTCTTTATAAACGGACGTTTTTTTCTCGGATGAAACTCGAAAACTTGTAATACGCTTCCATTAGTATTTATACCCACATATTTACAGCTTACCAATTTAATAAATGTAATGAATAAAGTGGATATGATTGCTTAATGTTAATATAACAGATTGGGCGGGTATTAAAATAATCAAATGATCGATTAATCGATTAATCAAATAATCGATTAATCGATTAATCAATTTATCGATTAATCGAATAATCAATTTATCGATTAATCGATTAATCAATTTATCGATTAATCGATTAATCAATTTATCGATTAATCGATTAATCAAATTATCGATTAATCGATTAATCGATCAATCAAATGATCGATTAATCGATTAATCAAATGATCGATTAATCGATTATTTTTTAGAATTAATCAAACTGTCGATTAATCGATTAATCGATTATTTATCGATTAATCGATTATTTTGCACAGCCCTAGTAGGTATACTATTTAGGGCCGCTCATAGTAACTTTAGTACCGCGCATGATCTTGGCAGTAATGTTCGACTTTAACGTAATGATAAAATGTCAAACTGTATTGTTATTTGAAGAAAAATATGTTTATATATTTTATAGGAGTTCCCTTTAGCAAGAATGTGTGCTATTCTTTAGGAAGTAAGTAAAATTAAATGATAAAATATATTTTTATTTTTCTGTTTTTCAAGTATCTGTGAAAACATTTAATGCGCCGGGGATGAAATGGGCCGCAATAGTTTGAGTTCTTGAAAAGTGAGTCGCAATGCTTATAAGTTTTGGAACCCCTGTTCTAGGTTCAGAATGATTGTTACTATTTATATAAGCTTAAAACCAGAGACACTTCATATAATAGTTATAAAACAATACATTTAATGGATAATACCGAAGGAGCAGCAGAGGCAGCAGCAGCATAACACAATAACAATATAGAACAGCTTGAAAGGGCAACAGTGTGTTGAAGCACTAATAAAACGAGAGGAGAGTTCAAGTGCGGCTTACAGTTTATGCGATAAAGTAAACGCTTTGATTTCGAGGGGATTATGAATATTATCGTCATCATGTGAGGGGTTGGTACTCCTGTCTCTAATTGGAGATCGAGTCTACGTCCTCTCTCCTCTCTCGTCCCATTAATGCAAATTTCGTTTTAAAAACCCGGCGCCGTCCTTTTTGCCGGGGAATTTCATTTCCTTTCATTACAATCTTCCGAGATTACAACGAGATGACATCTTAATAATATAATTTAAACTGGCAATAATATGATTGGGGTAAATTGCCAAAGTTCTTCGCCGGTCCCCCGGTTTTCGTTTTCGAGCGATCCGTATTTATATGAATGTAATTGATGTATTATAAATGTTTTTTTTTGTAATTAGTTTATTATTATCATAGATTAAAAATGTGACTTCAGGTGAGTTTCGAATTTACGACGGCCTAGTGGGTAGCGTTCCTGCTTATATGTCTCAGAGGCGTGCGTTCTTGTCCTATCCGGGTGGGCTGTTTTTTAATGAAAAATTGGTACATGAAGTCCAATGTGTATATTTATATATGCTTTACAATTTACAATTAATCATGGCATAATGTCCTAGTTGGCTACATCAATTAACCACGATTCCTTAGCCCGACATCTTCCTTAAAAAAATAAACCCTTAAAAAACACTTTTGATTAAACTAAATTAAAACATCTACTATGTTCTAATCACATATAATTATAGTATAACGTGAGAGTATATTTCCTTACCGAAGATAATGGATGGTTGAAAGAACAATAATTGAAAATACCTCGCCTTAATTTTCGTTGTTCAATATTTTATATGTATCGGGTGTAAATCAAAATAGGCTCAGTTTGTAAGGTAGGGTTGTAGTAAACCCTAAATTCGTCAACTACAAAACGTAATTATAATAACCACATTCGTTTGTTTACGTCTAGCTTATCTGCAATGGTTAAGAGTGTGCCCCGGATACAAATAAACGATCGAAAAAACGTAGAAGAAGATGAGGTTACTAATTATGCAAACGTGGAGTTGGAAATAAAAATGATGCAAAGTTAAAAAAGCAGTGGTGTGGATGAAATATCATCCCTCCTCCTTAAGAGACGTGTAAAAGAAATATCAGTTCCTCTCTCTGAACTTATAAACCATTCATTTACTAAAGGAATTTTTCCCGAGCAATTAAAACTTGTCAGGCCCATTTACAAAAAATGGAGATGTGGCCATCATGTTACTTCCTCCGACTTGATGGTATCATTTATATTTACGCTTTCGTGGTTTATTTTCAATTTAAATCACATTTTGAATGCATTTTGAATGTTTTGTAGACTCGGATGAAACTGACGTTTAAAACGTCAAAATCATGAAAGACGGAAAAATTATACTTCAAATTCAAAAACTCGGTTTACTCAAAAACTAAAGAGATTTCGAAAAAAACTTATTCCTCATAAGTTGTTTATTTTAACATTCTCTACAATTACTATTAACATAAATTTGCTGTAACTATTACCTTTCATAATTATATACCAAAAATGAAAAATAAAATAATAAATTTTTTTGTCGAATAACAATAATTTTATGAAAAATATTTTCAAACCAAAGATGTTTATTTCTTTGTTGGCTTCAATATTTGCTTAAATATTTTTGTGATATTTTTCATATTTAAGAAAATATTGGAAAAAAACAGTTAAGGTAAACCCACTTCCGGTGTACGAAATTTTACCAAAAGCTTTTCAGTTCTTCGGATTATCAAATAAGACTTATGCTTAAATTTTCATATCAATTAGTCATTTAGTTTTTGAGATACAGCGCGCACAGATAGACGCACACACACACAAAATTTTCAGAAATTGTTGAAATAGCATCTAGGGACACTAAAAAGGATATTTCAGTAAAAAAAAAAAATTCACGATCACAATCTTTCTCGGCCATCATGTTACTTTCTCCGGTTTGATAGTGTACTAGTTATTTATATTTATACTCTATGATTTATTTCTAATTTAAAAGATATTTAAATATACATCAAGCGTATTGAGGATCGAATGAAAGTAAATTCTGTATTTTGATAAATAAAAATCGATCTGTCCGAGGAATATTTTAAGTAATTGTTAATTGTTTAATAAATTTATTCCGTACTTTATACAATAATTTAATTAATAGAATTCTTTGTATATCTTATTGTAAGGCATAATATAACATTCTATGTATATGTATGTTCGATAGCCCTGTGAAAGGGCTATCGAACTGATGGTCATCCCACTCATTCGTTATTCGTGTTGAGAGATATTAAACTGAATTGAAAAATGCATTCAATAAAATTCAACCAATTTCAGTTAATCACTTATCAACAGTCCATCCTCATAACTGATAATTAAAATCGATTTTCCTTAATCCAATTCGCCAAAAGATAAACTGTCCGACTTTCAATGAAAACATGTGTTTGCAACTTTGTCTACTTTGTGTGCAGATTGAAATGTATTTGATTCAAATTGGAGCTGCGTAGATAAGCACTGATAACAGGCGAAGAAAGAATGCGGTTTTGCGATATCAACACCGGACATGAATTTGCCTCCGGGGCAAAGGTGAGATGATAAGGCTGTTAGCACCTGATAAAATTTTCCAGTTCCGTGCACGAGTTCGGTGTGACAAGAGTTTAATAATGTGGTGGAGTGTTGTTTTTGGATTTTTAGTTTTGAGTCAAATTTTTGAAGGATGGACGAGGGACAGTTGTCGTCTCATAGACATTACTTGATAAAGGTAAGTGCACAGAGCTGAGTAATTAGAAATGTTCTCAAACAATTAACAATTAATTGGAACGATATCCGTTCTGCTTCAAAATCATTAATACGGTAGTATGGTGCAAATTAATCTGTTCAACAATTTTTCTGGAAAACTAGCTCGATTCTCTTCTACAGCAGCATAAGTTCCTGCTCCTCAGTTTTGGGTTAAGGCTTATTTTCCGGTTTTATGGAAGGCAAACACAATTTTTCTCAAAATTCTGCACAACTCGGTGTAATAGTCCCATTTGGAAAAGCAACATCAAAGAAATCTCTTGTTTGGCGTACTTAATTGCCACTGTAGATCTATTTAATAACCAGTATTTTCTCAAGCAACTCATTGTAATATTGTAACAAAAAAATATTTTTCACGAAAATCTTATAATATATACATTATTTAATTCTATGGGCACCATAAATGGGGTACATTTAACATTCAATTTCATTAAACACGCATTTGCGTGTTTAATATGGTTATTAAACACGCTAATTCGCACTTTGATTGATTCACAGAACGCTATTTATGATAATATTTTGTTTACTCTGTATAATACTGATTCTAACTTTGATTTGAATTTTTCTTTAATTGTTATTGTAATTACAACTTTAATTTTGATTTTAATTGTAACTTTAATTTTAAATTTAATTTTGATATTGATTTTAATTTTCGTGTACAAAGTATAGTGTACAACTCGCATATTAATAGCCATCATTATATGCTCGTAGTACAATATACTATTCCAATAAGAGGTTTCATTTTGATATTTAAAAAAACGAGTATATTTTAAGAGAAATCAATGGACATGTATTTCGTTGTAAAGAGAAAGGTATGCCATTAACGATGGAAAACGATATCAGCTAAATGGCCGCCACGACTACGGTTGCAGCACCATATCCTTTTCATGAAATTTTCCATGACCAATTCGCACATTTGCGGCTGTATGTCCTCGATAACTTCACGAATGCCATTTTTTAGGTCTTGAATCGATTGTGGAGCATTAGCATAGACCTTATTTTTTTACGTGGCCCCAAAGAAAAAAGTCTAAAGGTGTCAAGTCACAAGATCTCGGGGGTCAATTGCGATCATCTCTTCGCGAAATAACTCGGCCAGGAAACTTTTCTTGCAAAATTTCGATTGTTTCCTTGCTTGTGTGGCACGTTTCGCCGTCTTGTTAAAAATAAACGTCGTCCACATCAATATCTTCCAATTCCGGCCATAAAAAAGCATTAATCATAGCTCGATAGCGCAATCCATTCACCGCAACAGTTGCACCAGCCTCATTTTCGAATAAGTAAGGTCGAATCACACCGCCAGCCCAAAAACCGCACCAAGCAGTGACACGTTGAGGATGGAGAGGCTTCTCAATAAGCATTCTTGGATTTTCCGAGCCCCAAATACGGCAATTCTGCTTATTCACGTAGCCTCCGAGGTGACAATGGGCCTAATAAGTGAAGATGATTTTTTGAGCAAAATCCGGAAACATCTTTTTGGAAAACCCTTTATATCGGGTGTGTATAAATTGACGGATAACCCACGCGTGGCGATATTCTGTCAGAAATTCTAATCAGCTTATCTCAATTCTAAAATGTTGTACCATGCTTCCTGGGTGTTCACGAGGTCGTCAAAGCTTGAACATCCAGTCGTTAAATATGCGTGATTATTCGATATTAATTTACAGAAAACCCTGCAATTTCGGTAGTATTACTAGTTTGAAAATTATTTGTCAGTGTGTGATATCTTTCTATCTCAAACTTGTATTTTTAACACTTTTTAATTAGCTTGATAAAAAATACGTCCAGCAACGTGACACCTGCTTATGTAACTTTTGACACAAGTAATTCACTCTAACTTGCTAGTTCCAAATTTGTGCCAATTCTGTTTTTTTTTCATTATTATCAGTTTGTATTAGTGCCCGCATTTCAGTGTATTTGCATTTCTGTGTTATTTTCGTTTTGTTTTGTTCAATTACAATGGATTTTACTATTTACTCATATTACCTTCTACTCTGAACCGTGAGATTATTGATAAATAAGACAGCTCGTGAATGCTATGTTGCCAAATGTACATTTCTTTTAAATGGCTCCTGATGGCCTATGAGGCATGATACAACATTTTTTTTATCGGGATTCAGAATTTTGGGAAGAACATCGCCACGTGTAGATTATCCGCCAATTTATACTCACCCGACATATACCTAGTTGTAGTCATTAAAAGAGTATAGTGTTCAACTCGCACATATTATAGAATTTTCGTGAACAAAATACAGTGTTCAACTCGCAAATAATGGATTAGTCACTCGAACGACTTGCTCTACTCGCCTACGGCTCGTTCCGCAAACATCGTTCTCGTGATTAATAGCTATCGTTATATGCTCGTTGTACAATATACTATTAACAACTAAAGAAACTGACAGTGCACTTATTAAAACAAAATTATCAAGGTGCATAGTGTAAACGCATGACTGTCGTAGCCGCTACTAATCTGTATAATCTACTATTAACACGTTGACCGCCACAATGAAACGGGTCATAAGTGGGTCCACCCGGCCGAATTTGATTTTATTATAAAATTAACATAACATTATTTTCGGAAGTTACATTTATAAATAAAAGCGCAAATCAATCTTTTTTTTTCATTTTATAACAATTTTTTTGTGTGGTACAACATATGTACCACGAAACTTAAATGTGTTTTTTTATGAACCCAAGCTGCATGGTACAACATATGTACCACGGCTCAGGTGAAGCTAAAAATTATTAAGTTCAAAGAAAATCTAAAAGCTTTTTGGTTTGGATCTTGTGGAACATCATAGTAACAAAGAAAACCAGGATACACATGGACTCACAAATTCGGCGTGGTTTGCTATGAAATATCAGCAACTTAGTTTGGAACAAATGTTATCCGAAACACAGCAAGGCGGATCACATGGCAATGTAAATTTTGCGACCAAAGTTTTTGTGTTGAATGTTTTTTTGTAAAGCATAAGAGTGAACATGTATAGTACAATCGCCCAAAGGTGACAGTGACTCATCGCTCCATGTTGCTTGAATTAAGTTTCTAGTAAACGTATGTCTATAAAATAATTCGATCAGTCTAGGCAGGAAATTTAAAAATTCTCGAGCGTTCAAATATTTTCCCGAAGAAACTTTGCGAGTGTATTTTTCGGCAAACGGTAAAGAAAACTGGAAATTTGTCATTGGATTTAACCTTTTTATTAATGAAAAGGATACAATCAATTCTGCTCCTAACTAAATCGAAATCGGAGACAGTCAAAACCAGATACAAGCAGGTGAATTTTGAGGTTAGAATAGATGGAATGAGAAAAGACATACGTTGCACTTAGTCCTTGAATTTATATATCGACATACGTTTCGTGTTTCATTTCGTTTTTCTTAAGCATGCGAACGAGTATAGATATTTATCCAGATGCGATCATTAGATCGAAAAAGCATGAGTCACTGTCACCTCTACGCGATTGTACTATATAACATTTTTTGTATTCAATTTTCGATAGGTTACTTATTTATTTATTTCATACTGTGTCAAATTCCAATACTTTACGTCAACAGTTTCAATCCGGGAAAACACAAAAAACGGCCGGTCCTGTAAAGTGTTGCTATTGGAAACACAAAATTAATCGTGGCAATAACAATTATTCAAATTTAAGAAATAATTTATTCAAAAATACATAATATATGTATAATAAAAATTAACAATTAAACTTAAATATTAATGTTCAGATTAATAGTACAATTTGTATTGCCCTCAATAGTTACTGGGGAAAATTACTGCTAAAACTAGTTTTATTAATAATTTCTTTGTTTTGCTGCTGCAATACTTCGACAAAGGTTTCTCCATTCAGTATCATCCTAGCAATTTTATTTTTGTTTTCCACAGAGTCTTCTATGTATTTTTCAGCCACAGACGAACTCTTCCAAGCACCGTGTCTTTTTAGTACCGCTAAATCAGCACCAGCATTGGCCAAAAGCGTAGCAGAAGTTCTCCGAAACGAATGACCAGTATACTTGTCAGGATCTTGAAGACCCAACAACAGTGCAATTTGTTTTGGCATCCCTCCAATTGTGTGTATTCCTACCCTCTGCACGGTACACTTTGAATTTCTATATCCCAAAAATAACATTCTTTGATTAACATTTTTTGGTCTCAGTGATACGTATTTTCTGAATAACTCCAAACATTTAATTTCAACTACTTCGTTTATTACAGTAAAGGTTCTTCTTTGATTTGTCTTAGTACACGGAATTGTAATTACTAACTGCGTTTGAGTTTCCTGGATATCGTCTAGTGAAATATTGTACAATTCTTCTCTTCTACAACCACCAGCTACTCCAATCAAAGCTACAACCTGTGAATTCAAAAAAATTCGTATATTTTCTTGTTTTATTTAAAATTTCCTCTTACTTTTGCCAGAAGAAATTTATCAGTACAAGCTTCTTTCATAAATCTATAGATTTCTTCTCGGGTTAATGTTTTAGATTGTTTCGATTCATGACCAATTGATTGTTTTTTCAAGAATGCTACCACTTTAGAAAAACGAGATATGTCAAGATTTTCATTCGCAATTAATGTTGATTTTATCATGGAATATTTCGGCCACATAGAAGACGCACCTATTTTCTTAGACTAAAAATATTAGTTCACAAATAAAATAATAAATGTAATCATTTAAATTCTTACCAAATCTAACAAATAGGCCAACATAACTTCTTCCGTAATTTTCATCACATTATTTTCTGCTTTCCATTCACAAAAATGACTGAATTGTTTTTGATACCTTTCACCAGACTTAATAGGTATTAATTTCGCACACGCTTCTTCAGATTTTCTTACAATTACTGGAGGATTTACAATTTCTGGGCAATTTGCATAAGAATTCATTTTGACACAACAAATTATTTAAACAAATTAAACATTTGCCAAACAGCCGTTGCTAATCATGTTACGAAAATGTAACTAGATTTGGAGCATCTGTTCTAGTAATTTTTAAATTAATTTCAATGTTTCTTTAAAACGCAATTTGACACAGAATGAAATAAAATACATAACGACATTCGTCCGTGAACACTTTTTACAGTACTCGTTTCGAATTTCAAGACTCGGCTCCTTTGTCGCCTCGTCTTTAAATAGCTCACTCATACTGTAAAGTATGTGTTCCCGGACTTATAACGTTAATTACTATTACAATACGTAACAATTTATTTGACTTATTTTTATATAAAGTGAAGTTAACATTTTTAAACGCAGTTCAATGACTAAAGAGAATAAATTTTTCCCGGGGATTTTACGTTTTTGGGTCTGCCGGGCCATGCCTTACTGATATGTATAGAAATAAATATGCTTCGTGGTACGATTTCAGCTACACGATACCTAAGGACAACGATTTACATGTGGTACATAAGGTGTGACATTGGCCTGATGGACTCATTTACTCGTGGTACACCCTATGTACCACATGGCAGTCAACGTGTTAAATGTACATCGAGCAGTTTGTAAACTCGGATGAAACTGACGTTTAAAACGTTAAAATTATGAAAGATGAAAATTACAAATTATGCTTCAAATTCTAATAATTTACTCAAAAATCAAAGAGATTTCGAAAAAATGTATTCTTTATAAGTTGTTCATTTTGGCATTCTCTACAATTATTATTTATATCAATTTGCTGTAACTATTATTGTTTAATAATTATCAACCGAAAATGAAAGAAACAATAATACATTTTTTTCTGGAATAAAAATTAATTTATAAAAAATATTTTCAAATAAAAGATGTTCATTTCTTAGTTGTCTTAAACATATATATTTAAATATTTTTCTAAAATTTTCCATATTTAAAAGATTATTGGAAAAAAACAAAAAAAAAGTTACGGTAAACACCCACTTCCGGCGTTTTACCAAGAGCATTGTCAAATAAGACTTATATTCAAAGTTTCATGTTAATAGCTGTATTAACACACACACACACACACCACAGTCAAACACATACACGCACAGTCCCACACACAGCCACAAACTTTTTTTTGAGAAAACCCCAAAACGGATATTTCCGTAAAAAAAATTAAAAGAAAAACTGTTCGTTCACAATACTTTGTAACGAAGAAAGTAAAAAAAATATTAAATTATAACACGCCTACAAGAAATTATTGTTTTATTGCTTAGGATGTTAAAACTGATTTTAGCTATATTTGGGGCTCCGAATCTAAATATTAATACAGTTTCTCTCTACCTGCTCTACTGTAAGTAGAGTTTCTTTTAACGTGCAGTTCTACACGATATGTGCAGTTCTAACTCAATTTTGTGTAGTTCTAAATACGCACATAAGGATTGGATCCTGTATATTTAGCCTATTGCCAGTCTGCCATCTAGTTAGTTCCTGGAAAATCCATCAGATGGAGTAAGCAAAGTCTGATCGCTAACTGAAGTGACTTTCAACTAGAATTGGGATTAGTGTATTCTTGTCGTGCAGGGTGGATCGAAGTGATATTTATTGATATTTTTGTTTAGGAAAGAGTTGTTATAAAGTTAACCTAAAACGATTGTGTTGTAGATTGTTGTATTGAAGTTATTGAATAGAAATCGATGAATTAAAGTAGAAGTTGTGTAAATCATTCTGATATGTTTTGCTACATATTGGAAGAATACACGCTAAAAGAAAACAGAAAAACTGTTAGTGGCTTTATAAAGAGAGCTTATCTTGGATACATTGGTGATCAGGATTAAACCTGGTCTGAAAAATTTGTACAAAACATTTACTGCAGTGAACCACCAGGAAAAGAAAAAGTCTGAAATTCGGCGTACCGATGGTTTGGAGAGAATTCAAAAACCACTTTAATGACTATTATTTCTAACTAGTTAATATTCCGGGCATCAATAAAAAAAATGGTGATGTGGCCATCATGTTACTTTCTCCGACTTGATGCTATCATTTATATTTACGTTTTCATGGTTTATTTTCAATTGAAATCATATTTTAAATGTACATCGAACGTTGCGCAAACTCGGATGAAACTGACGTTTAAAACGTCAAAATTATGAATTATGGAATAGTATATTCTGTAACAAGGTTAGAATGGAAATTCGATGCGAGTGGAATATTTCGAGCGCGAGCCGTGAGGCGAGCGCGAGGAACCACGAGCATCTGAATTTCCATTCTTACCGAGTATCAGACTATACTTTCTCCTCGACCAGATAAAATAAACTAATAAAATAATGAACACAAAGAACTTACGTTTTATCACGTTTGTGGTTATGTTTATAGTATTTTGACAATTGTGATATCCAAGGCTAATTGTTTTATTCGAAACGATGTGAGAATATTCATTCTATCCCTTGTTATGGAATGAATTACATGCAAAACGTATAAGCGCATAGTGTTTTGTTCCATAACAAGAGTGAGAATGTGTAAGTTCTATAATCAAAATTGATTTCAGAATGCTTAAATTTTATGGTGGTCGTGGAGAAAAATTATACTTCAAATTCAAAAACTCAGTTTACTCAAAAACTAAAGAGATTTCGAAAAAAACTTATTCTTTAAAAGTTGTCCATTTTGGTATTCTCTACAATTATTATGCACATAAATTTGCTGTAACTATTATCGTTTCATAATTATAAACCAACAATTGAAAAATTAATAATAATTTTTTTCTCGAATAGCAATGATTTTATGAAAAATATTTTCAAGCAAAAGATGTGTATTTCTTTGTTGTCTTCCATGTTTGTTTACACACACACACACACACACACACAGACACAATGGCATCTAGGGACCCCAAAACGGATATTTCCGTAAAAAAAATTTTTGAAAAAAAAATCACGATCACAATACTTTCTCGTACTTCGTAACGGAGAAAGTAAAAATGTAGCAGTCGGACTTATCCTAATTTACAGGTCTATTTTATAACCCGTAACGATGTCGTTGTAATTCGATTCTCGTTCCGATAACGATTTTTCAATGAAACTCAATTTTGCAACTTTTCATAATCAGTACGAAACGATGAAATCGTTCCGTTGTAATCGTTCGGGAACGACTGCTCCGCTGTCAATCGTTAACGGATATTTTGACCTGATACTATATGAATTATATATTTATATTTAATTTTCTCATGTAATTTGTGGTGGATAGGAATTATATATTGGAAGGAAGATAAGTTAATTTTTATTTAACTACATATTATCATTGTACATTGTGTTACAATGCAAAATCGTTATTCCTATATTACTAGAAAGTTATTTACAAATCTAGAAAATATAATATAGAATATTTTCCGAGGAAGAAGTCATTCTCGAAGAAAGCTTTAGAAACGTATAGACAAATCTAAGAAATACTTCTATAATCCATTGCTCAACTTTTTGTATTGGTCCTCCTGCTGCATTTAATTGTAGGGCTAATGACCTCCATGATTCATCCAAAATATCCGGGTTTTGGGACTATTTATTCCTTCGAAGGCCTTCATTCCATTGTAACTCTTCTAGATATATTTGATACTGCTGTGCAGTGATCTCTGGAGCAATATTTTAAACGACACTACTTCGACTTTCACTTTCAGTCATTATTAACACTTCATCACTTAATTAAATTAATTCAGTTCAATTATAATTTGATTTTTGAAAGTATCCGCAAAAATAAGCACAATGGTTGGCTGAAGGACTCCGGTCGATGGCCATTGTATTTATTATTTATTATGTATTTAGTAAGTACAATAAACGTTTATTATTATTAAGCACAATGTTTAGATTTGAAATGTAAACGACAACTGTCATGACGCTGATGAAATTAGAAATTAAGTGAGCTACAAGTGTACTATTCGTTCTAAAATCACAAGTTCATCGTTACGAATAAGCATTCAAGGTCAACGCCTAACGATGTTGGTTACAAAATAACATTTTAACCTGAATCGCTCGCAACATTGCAACTGACGTTCCGAACGATTATAGTTAGCTAACGAATCGTATTGTAATGATGGTTTATAAAATAGACCCGTTAGTCTCTGCAAGTGCCGATCCCAACGTGTCACCAGCTACCAGAGCTCTGCGACAACGATTATTGTCCCTCTGATTACCCTTCTGATACTAATGAAGGGGGTGTCATCAATTCCTCAACGTTTCAACCAAGATGACTTAAATGACCTCATCAGAGATATCAACCTGTCAAAAGTAGCTTCCGAATTATTGGCTTCCAGTTTGAACGACAAAAAATTACTGAAACAAGGAACCAAAGTTACCTTTTACCGAACAAGAGAAAAAGGTCTGCTACCCTTCTTCATTCGAAAAAATAATTTTGTATTTTGTCACGTAATTAGAGGGCATCTAAAAGAATGGATCTGCCTGAAAATTTTTCAGATGCTTGTCCCCTATTTATTTTATTAACAGCTCAAAGCAAAGTTTGAAATGTGCCCCTTTCCACAATGTGAACAAATATGGTTCAATACCAATTGCTCACTCGACAAAAATGAAAGAATATAGCACCATAGCTTTGGTCTTGGAGTAGATAAAGTATCATGAACATCCATGTGTGATTTGTGTGGACTTTCTCCTTGAACAGCAAAGTGGCCACATCAAATATCGTTGCTTCTTGTGCCCCTGGGATAGCCGAGACAAAACACTCCGCTGGGTTAGAAAAGAGTTGTCTAAAAAAGAAAACATGGACGTTGAAGAAAAAAATGTCATTAGCGACTCCTTAGTTGGACGAGAGAAAATCGTCTTTCCTACAATCTTAATAAACATGGGTGCTCAAAGTAACGGTTTCGGAGATATGGAATATCAATCTTTTTTACCTCCTTTTTTTTATTCTCCAAAAACTCGCATTTTCTTGTCATAGTTGGCTGATGTTTTGTAAAATAAACATGTATGGGTTTTGTAGGCGACAGGTTTTCAGATCCTGTTGTTTTGTCAAACCGATTAGCAGGCGCTGCTTACCTAAACTTTTTGCAGAACACAATGTATGATCTTTTGGACGACATACCTCTGGACCGCAGACAACAATTGTGATTCCAGCATGATGGTGCTCCAGCTCATTTATCTATAGCTGGACCTTATGCAGCTGTTTGTAAAGACTCTTGATAAGAACGGATCATGCTTTTTATGTGTAAGGAGTGGAGACAATGCCTCGGTTGAGTACGAGAAACTTAAGGCATGATTATTTAACGGTCCACAAATAAGACAACTACTTAACAAGGATCCTGCCTTCTCCTGAGTGAATAGCCTGGACTTTATTTTCTGCAGTTGTCAGAAAATTTCTGGGCATACGCAAAGCTGAAAACCACGATGAACAGGTAAATGAGATACTTAACAGTTTCAAACCTCTTAGGTGTAACATGAGCATTAAGATGCACTATTTACAGTCACTTAGACCATTTAGACATTTTAGGACACTAGTAAAGAACAAGGTGAAAGATTTCATCAACTATTATACTGCTCGAGTTTAAAAAGAGATTTCTCCAAAATACAGCACAAAATTCACAGTTGCCTTATTAACACTAAAATTATGACGTGTCTAATATTGTTTTATAAGCAATGAACAGACTAGTAAAATTCTTATCTTCTTATCTTATCTTAAATGTTTTTACAAAAATTGCTCGCGCAGGTGGATTTTTGTTCATTACTGCGCATTTTTTGGCGCTCTCAAAAATATTGTCTGGGCAATTTTTTAAAATAGAATTCTGTTTTTTTTTTATTTGACGTTTGTAAAGCTCCTAATTTTCTTTACAAAAATGCGTATGTATGTTAAATTACATCCAGAATCGGAAAATGAAAATATTCACAGAGTTGTGTCATTTCAAATTTCAAAATTGATGTCACTTCCGGTAAAACCAAGAGCAACTTGAGTTTTTAGATGACCACTAAACTCAGATTTGCTTTTAGTACAACCCTGCCAAATATTACATTTATAAAATATTATGCCTGTCATACCCGAGACGTATGAAGGTAAAAATTAAGTTTACTTTTAACTAACTATACAAAATTATTCTTTAATATTATTATATTTCCTACGATCGCTCCTGAAAACAGATATATCATCACAATACCTTTGCATTTAAAGTTGTCAATTGTATATTTGTCACTTTTGACAAGTAATCTCATGCTTGAAAATTGAATTTTCAAAACAAGTTTCGAAAGTTTGATCCTCAAACTTGAAAAATGTGTCAAAATTATTAAAATAAAATGGGTAGTGGCGAAGAGACGAAGAACAATTAATTATTAATTAATCGATTTTAAAATAGTAATAAACAAATTTAGATTAAAAGTTAAGAATGTTTTGACACTAATAATACGCACATATTTAACACGTCTGTTAAGATAGCAGGGCCGTATGGGCAGAACTCACTTAAAAGTATACCTGAATTAAGGGCTCTTTAAGGGCTAATTTAGTGCCCTATTCCCGATTTTAGTGCTCAACCCTTTAGGGTGAAAATCACAACATTGCTACCTTAACGTTAGCAAGGCAACATCCGAAATTCGAGATTTGAAACGTATTTCTGTACCACATAATTAAGGGCTAATTAAGTGTTCTATTCCTGATTTTAGTGCTCCACCCCTTAGCTAAGAAAAAAAAAATTCTGCACCCTGTGTTTCACATCTCCTAAAGGAACGAGCAGACCTCCATGAAACTATACATTTATTTATAACATTGCATGTATTAACCAAATAATATACCCACGATTTAAGTGCTCCACCCCTTACTGATAAAAAAATATTTTCACCACCCTGTTCTTCATATCTTCTAAACCAACGAGCAGACCTCCACGAAACTATACATTTATTTAGAACATTGCATGTACTGACCACATAATATACCCACGATTTAAGTGCTCCACCCCTAACTGATAAAAAAAATATTTTCACCACCCTGTACTTCATATCTTCTGAACTAACGAGCAGACCTCCACGAAACTATATATTTATTTAGAACATTGCATGTACTGATCACATAATATACCCACGATTTAAGTGCTCCACCCCTAACTGATAAAACAAATATTTTCACCACCCTGTTCTTCATATCTTCTAAACCAACGAGCAGACCTCCACGAAACTATATATTTATTTAGAACATTGCATGTACTGATCACATAATATACCCACGATTTAAGTGCTCCACCCCTAACTGATAAAAAAAATATTTTCACCACCCTGTACTTCATATCTTCTGAACTAACGAGCAGACCTCCACGAAACTATACATTTATTTAGAACATTGTATGTACTAACCAACCAATATACCCACGATTTAAGTGCTCCACCCCTTACTGATAAAACAAATATTTTCACTACCCTGTTCTTCATATCTTCTAAACCAACGAGCAGACCTCCACGAAACTATACATTTATTTAGAACATTGCATGTACTGACTACATAATATACCCACGATTTAAGTGCTCCACCCCTTACTGATAAAAAAAATATTTTTACCACCCTGTTCTTCATATCTTCTAAACCAACGAGCAGACCTCCACGAAACTATACATTTATTTAGAACATTGCATGTACTAATCAACCAATATACCCACCATTTAAGTGCTCCACCCCTTACTGATAAAAAAAATTTTCACCACCCTGTTCTTCATATCTTCTAAACCAACGAGCAGACCTCCACGAAACTATACATTTATTTAGAACATTGCATGTACTGACCACATAATATACCCACGATTTAAGTGCTCCACCCCTAACTGATAAAAAAAATATTTTCACCACCCTGTACTTCATATCTTCTGAACTAACGAGCAGACCTCCACGAAACTATACATTTATTTAGAACATTGTATGTACTAACCAACCAATATACCCCCGATTTAAGTGCTCCACCCCTTACTGATAAAAAAAATATTTTTACCACCCTGTTCTTCATATCTTCTAAACCAACGAGCAGACCTCCACGAAACTATACATTTATTTAGAACATTGCATATACTGACCACATAATATACCCACGATTTAAGTGCTCCACCCCTAACTGATAAAAAAAATATTTTCACCACCCTGTACTTCATATCTTCTGAACTAACGAGCAGACCTCCACGAAACTATACATTTATTTAGAACATTGTATGTACTAACCAACTAATATACCCACGATTTAAGTGCTCCACCCCTTACTGATAAAACAAATATTTTCACCACCCTGTTCTTCATATCTTCTAAACCAACGAGCAGACCTCCACGAAACTATACATTTATTTAGAACATTGCATGTACTAATCAACCAATATACCCACCATTTAAGTGCTCCACCCCTTACTGATAAAAAATTTTTTTTCACCACCCTGTTCTTCATATCTTCTAAACCAACGAGCAGACCTCCACGAAACTATACATTTATTTAGAACATTGCATGTACTGACCACATAATATACCCACGATTTAAGTGCTCCACCCCTAACTGATAAAAAAAATATTTTTTTTATTTATTTCACCACCCTGTACTTCATATCTTCTGAACTAACGAGCAGACCTCCACGAAACTATACATTTATTTAGAACATTGTATGTACTAACCAACCAATATACCCACGATTTAAGTGCTCCACCCCTTACTGATAAAAAAAATATTTTCACCACCCTGTTCTTCATATCTTCTAAACCAACGAGCAGACCTCCACGAAACTATACATTTATTTAGAACATTGCAAGTACTAACCAAATAATATACCCTCGATTTAAGTGCTCTTCCCCTAACTGGTAAAAAAAACATATGTGGAACACCCAGTATTTTATATCCCCTAAACGAACTAGCAGACCTCCACGAAACTACACATTTATTTAGAGTATTGCATGTACTAACCATATAATATACTCAACCCCTAACTAACAGAAAAAAAACAAATTTTGAACGCCATGTGTTTAATATCTTTTAGGCGAACGAGCAGACCTCAACAAAACTCTACTCACACTTAGCTTTTACTAATTATGTATGAGATTCCCCATTTTGGTGTCCTACACCAACTTATTTTTATTAAGTATCTTGCAATAGACGTTTTATTTCTACATCTTGTTAGCCTTAACATTTTAGAAATCGTATATCCCCATGTAACAGCAATATTTTGCCCATTTAAATGTGTTTCGATCCGTTATTCTGTTAAATTATGTGTGGTATTATTACAGAATAAAGTAAATTTTTACATTATTTAATTCGTTTCTAAATTCTGGGTTTATAAGTGTATTATAAGTGACCTTTCAATTGTTAGTTTTTGGTTTAAATTGTAGTTAAACAAAAGCAATTTAAATTGAACTTAACCCTCCGTCTACCGCATAAAAAACTTTCAATAACTACCGCTCGGGGCCATTGGACCCATGTGCCTTCAATGGTGTTTTTCTATAAATACATTAGAAACAACCTTACTTATTGCAGAAAACATTAAATAAATTCAATAAAACGAAATATAGCCTGAATATATCAATATTCAACCTGTTCGTAACTCTGCAAGCAATATTAAGTCTTACAAAGACTATAAACAAATAACTTATTGAAACAACTACTTCCCTGGTTAGTGCCACGCCGGATATTGAATGATACAAAATAAATTTGCATTATTACGAGTACCATGGAAATAATATTGGTTTAACATCGTTTATTTCCACTCACAGGATTAACTTGAAAATTAAACTAAATTGAATTTGAAAACTTTAAACTATAAAACTGAACCCTAAAATATGTAAAAATTAAGTTAAAAGCCATCTGCAGCCCCGTTTCGAGATTTATCTCTCATCAGTGCAGCTTCGCGTTTAAATTGAATGTTAAAGAATAAAATACACTTACGTGAATGGAAGGTTTGAACGAGTTTTATACCTGAGTTTTAGGTGATTAGTGAAAGTACAGATGTGAAGAAATAAATGATCTTTAGCATTAAATAAATTTAATAAAACGAAATATTCCATAATTTCCATAATTTTTATTTTGTATATTTTAGTTATATTTAATTAAAACAGTTTTTACATAATGTTACAGAATGTTATCCGCATACATTTTGATTACATTTATAGCATGCTGTTTCAGTGTTTCGATCTTTTTTAGCAATGCATAAGCTGCATCGTCTTTTTTTTTCGGAGGTTCATATGCTGTGCTTATGCTTGGTATTGGTTCTTCAAAATATTTATTATATTGCGCTATCTAACTTTTTAACGTAACTTTTTGCAACAATTTTTATTGAGAGATGACCACACAATGTATGCATTCATGACGCTTATATCAATCAAATTGTAAAAAAACGGTCATCCTTTTTACGCAATATGTCCTTGTCATTTGATCCATAGTGTCGACCCCAGCTTAAGTTCTGTTATAGTCCAGAATTATTTCAGGTTTCTTTTTGGATCCGTTATCGATTTGCTTGTTATTATGTAATGTACTAAGTAATGTTACAACTTTTCCTCTTTTTGGGCAGTATGAAATTATTATTTTATCGCTTTGAAAACCAAATAATATGGAACGGATTTTACGGTTCTTGGGATTTGTAAAACAACTGGGCAAGTCCAAATTCCAACTTAATTAGTAAATGAGCTATTGAAGACGGGAGGTGAAATGCAGGACCCTGTATATTGAACTCTACGATTTAAATTTATAGAAAATAAACCTTAACGGACACCATCATAACGGTATCTCCTGGTAATCATAACCAAATAAAACTCCGTGCATTCTATTTCTACCTTCCTAGACTAATTCCACAAAATTAATATGTTTTGAGTCGCCAACTTTCCAAAAAAAAAATGAAGAAAATAACAGTGGTAATACCAACAAACAGTAACCCTAGGGACCCTATGTGTTTACACTTTTGCCGATAGAAATTCGGGAATGTAGTGTTTTCAATATTCGTTCAGGTCCCTATTTGTCAAAATATTGAAAATTTAATTTGTGAATTTCGTGAAGCTGTTGATTTAGAAATATTAGAATTTCTATCAGGGAAAGTCATATTTAACATATTGCACACATCTTGTAGACATCTTTGCCAATCTCCAAAACCAAACACCATTAACAACGCAACTCTTTCATGTTCAGTTAGTTCACCTACAATTGAACGGCAATATTAGTATTTCAAATGGAAACTATCTGTCACTGACGGGAAACATAAAAATACGAAGTTGTTTCATCAGAGACCCGTGGAAAAACCTGAAAAAATCCAATTCACTATGGAATTATTTTATTTAATATTTAAAAAACCACATGTCGAACACCCACGAAACCCTATATCATTGTAATTGTTAAAAAGATTGTTTTAAAATGTAAAAACATACAGGGTAATTTATTTAAAAAACTTAAATGTCATATCTCGAAAAATAGGGTACCTGTTTAAAAAAAAATGTACGTCACTGAACAGAATAAACAAAACTATAAACATTTATTTCAAGAGTAATAAAAAAGAAACAGACGTTTAGCCAGAAATCAGATGTTCCGACAAATTTGCCCATTTGTGCGTATTTCTTAAAAATGATATAACATCGGAATAAACTTATAATTTGTGAAACATACCAATTGATTTTTATTATGAGTATTACATAGACAATATATTTTCAAAAATAGCTATTTCACACTTTTTTGAACTCCTTCAGTACAACCCATAAATAAAATCAAAACTCATACAAAGAAATATAAAAAAAAATAGAGGGATAAGTACAATATCTGGATCTAATTAATGAGTTCAATAATTCTCTCACAAATTCGACAGAATCACTTTTTATTGCAATTTTAAATAAAGCTAATTCGTAATACCGATGTCTTGCCATTTAATCGTAATTTGTCATTAGAGAATTATTATTAAAACCTCTTGAGTACAACCCATAAGCCAACTCATAGAACTATTAAAAACATCCGAATGGAAAAGAAATGGATAAGCCCTACTTATTAGTATTAAGTATTGGGCGTCGTAATTTATTTACATATTGATTCGTTGCACATGTTCTGAGGTGGTATTTATGTCCAAAAATATAGTTCTTATTAAATAAATAATAATTCACTTACCATTAATGTAACCGGATTCGAAATCATTGCTTATAAAATGATTTTTGAAATGATTGCACAACATCTCACGGGTGTTTGTTTTATAATTTACTTACAAAAAATATCTTGCCTAAGACCTGGTTTAAAAATATTGTAATGTCTAGTGGAAATTGTTCCATTGCGAAGTTTCTTCTTCTTTGATTTTGTGATAATTAAATCAAAGAAATCAGTTTTTGAAATTATTACTTTATATTATCTTTGGAAATCATCATCCACTGATATGTCACTGCAGCATGACGACACACTTTCCACACTAAAACTATCAGAGACTCTCATATTATTTTTTCTTGCAACGCCCAAAAGTTCACAGATTTTGTCACGAATGTTATACTTGTTCCAAGTAATTATCGAATTAAGCGAACTTTTAGCAATAACTTTATTTAGTTTATGCGAAATTATCGTCCATATCTTACTATTTTTCGAAACAATTTGTCCATTTTCCGAAACAATGCCTTTTTTAAACTGAATGCTCGTTGGCTTAGGATATATAAAGTACTGGGTATTGAAATTATTCTTTTCAACAGTTAGGGGTCGAGCACTTAAATCATGGGTGTATTATTTGATTAGTACATGCAATGTACTAAATAAATGTATAGTTTCGTGAAGGTCTGCTTGTTAGTTCAGAAGATATGAAGTACAGGGTGGTGGACATATTTTTTTATCAGTTAGGGGTGGAGCACTTAAATCGTGGGTGTATTATTTGGTTAGTACATGCAACGTTCTAAATAAATGTATAGTTTCGTGGAGGTCTGCTCATTAGTTCAGAAGATATGAAGTACAGGGTGGTGGAAATATTTTTTTTATCAGTTAGGGGTGGAGCACTTAAATCGTGGGTGTATTATTTGGTTAGTACATGCAATGTTCTAAATAAATGTATAGTTTCGTGGAGGTCTGCTCATTAGTTTAGAAGATATGAAGTACAGGGTGGTGGAAATATTTTTTTTATCAGTTAGGGGTGGAGCACTTAAATCGTGGGTGTATTATTTGGTTAGTACATGCAATGTTCTAAATAAATGTATAGTTTCGTGAAGGTCTGCTTATTAGTTTAGAAGATATGAAGTACAGGGTGGTGGAAATATTTTTTTTATCAGTTAGGGGTGGAGCACTTAAATCGTGGGTGTATTATTTGGTTAGTACATGCAATGTTCTAAATAAATGTATAGTTTCGTGAAGGTCTGCTCGTTAGTTCAGAAGATATGAAGTACAGGGTGGTGGACATATTTTTTTTATCAGTTAGGGGTGGAGCACTTAAATCGTGGGTGTATTATTTGGTTAGTACATGCAATGTTCTAAATAAATGTATAGTTTCGTGGAGGTCTGCTCATTACTTTAGAAGATATGAAGTACAGGGTGGTGGAAATATTTTTTTTATCAGTTAGGGGTGGAGCACTTAAATCGTGGGTGTATTATTTGGTTAGTACATGCAATGTTCTAAATAAATGTATAGTTTCGTGGAGGTCTGCTCGTTAGTTCAGAAGATATGAAGTACAGGGTGGTGGAAATATTTTTTTTATCAGTTAGGGGTGGAGCACTTAAATCGTGGGAGTATTATTTGGTTAGTACATGCAATGTTCTAAATAAATGTATAGTTTCGTGGAGGTCTGCTCGTTAGTTTAGAAGATATGAAGTACAGGGTGGTGGAAATATTTTTTTTATCAGTTAGGGGTGGAGCACTTAAATCGTGGGTGTCGTATTTGGTTAGTACATGCAATGTTCTAAATAAATGTATAGTTTTGTGAAGGTCTGCTCGTTAGTTCAGAAGATATGAAGTACAGGGTGGTGGAAATATTTTTTTTATCAGTTAGGGGTGGAGCACTTAAATCGTGGGTGTATTATTTGGTTAGTACATGCAATGTTCTAAATAAATGTATAGTTTCGTGGAGGTCTGCTCATTAGTTTAGAAGATATGAAGTACAGGGTGGTGGAAATATTTTTTTTATCAGTTAGGGGTGGAGCACTTAAATCGTGGGTGTATTATTTGGTTAGTACATGCAATGTTCTAAATAAATGTATAGTTTCGTGAAGGTCTGCTCGTTAGTTCAGAAGATATGAAGTACAGGGTGGTGGACATATTTTTTTTATCAGTTAGGGGTGGAGCACTTAAATCGTGGGTGTATTATTTGGTTAGTACATGCAATGTTCTAAATAAATGTATAGTTTCGTGGAGGTCTGCTCATTACTTTAGAAGATATGAAGTACAGGGTGGTGGAAATATTTTTTTTATCAGTTAGGGGTGGAGCACTTAAATCGTGGGTGTATTATTTGGTTAGTACATGCAATGTTCTAAATAAATGTATAGTTTCGTGAAGGTCTGCTCGTTAGTTCAGAAGATATGAAGTACAGGGTGGTGGAAATATTTTTTTTATCAGTTAGGGGTGGAGCACTTAAATCGTGGGTGTATTATTTGGTTAGTACATGCAATGTTCTAAATAAATGTATAGTTTCGTGGAGGTCTGCTCGTTAGTTCAGAAGATATGAAGTACAGGGTGGTGGAAATATTTTTCTCCACGACCCCCATAGAATTTAAGCATTCTCAAATCAATTTTGATTATAGAACGTACACATTCTCACTCTTGTTATGGAACAAAACACTATGCGCTTATGCGTTTTGCATGTAATTCATTCCATAACAAGGGAGAGAATGAATATTCTCACATCGTTTCGAATAAAACAATTAGCCTTGGATATCACAATTGTCAAAATACTATAAACATAACCACAAACGTGATAAAACGTAAGTTCTTTGTGTTCATTATTTTATTAGTCTATTTGATCTGGTCGAGGAGAAAGTATAGTCTGCTACTCGGTAAGAATGGAAATTCAGATGCTCGTGGTTCCTCGCGCTCGCCTCACGGCTCGCGCTCGAAATAATCCACTCGCATCGAATTTCCATTCTAACCTTGTTACAGAATATACTATTTTGTATCAGTTAGGGGCGGAGCACTTAAATCGTGGGTATATTATTTGGTTAGTACATGCAATGTTCTAAATAAATGTATAGTTTCATGGAGGTCTGCTCGTTCCTTTAGGAGATATGAAACACAGGGTGCAGAATTTTTTTTTTCTTAGCTAAGGGGTGGAGCACTAAAATCAGGAATAGAGCACTTAATTAGCCCTTAATTATGTGGTACAGAAATACGTTTCAAATCTCGAATTGCGGATGTTGCCTTGCTAGCTTAACGTTAAGGTAGCAATTTTGTGATTTTCACCCTAAGGGGTTGAGCACTAAAATCGGGAATAGGGCACTAAATTAGCCCTTACAGAGCCCTTAATTCAGGTATACTTTTAAGTGGGTTCTGCCCATACGGCCCTGCTATCTTAACAGACGTATATTTAACCCACCATTGGTGACGCAAATTTAATGGCGACGCCGGTTTCACGCACCGGGGTTTTCAACTGAAGATTTTTCGAAACGTGTTACTAATATTCCATGTTTTTGTTTTTAAATTTATGCTCTTTGACAATAAAACAAATATATTTAATCAATTTAAGCTCTGCAGTGCGGCAGCTACTCGAAAATGCAACAAAAAACAATAACGGAGAATAAAGTTATTCGACACACCCGGTCTCACAGACCAGTAGGGTCACCATTGGCGGGTTAATTGAGATAAACGTGGATAAATTCGAGAAAAAATATAATTAAAACATACTTCAGAAAATGTTTGGTCGTAGGAAAAGCATTGTTTAACACGTTTTAAAAGCTACATTGCATGCTCTTACCTTACATTTATGAGCCCGGAGACATTGGCACTCGCATGCAAAACGAATCTTTCAAAACTTGTCAAATAATTTACTATTATAAGTATTTAAATTTTATACAAAAATTATATATTGTTCACCAAGGGAAGAAACTATGCTGTTTGACTCCATTGGACTCCTAAACTTCATTTTCTTCCTGTATTTTGGGGCCGAAAATGGGTACGCGGAAAAATAATTTGTTTAATTAAGTAAATTCACTTAATAACGATTCCTCCCTAAATCGTGCATTTATTGAAATATAGGAAACACTGGTTTTGACATGTATTGCAACAAAACACCAATCAATATTATATTTACAGTGATCACATTACATCCCCCATATTATAACAAAACAAATTATCTCAAATTACAAAATAATACATTGACACAACGCTACTGTTAAATTAATTAGTTTACGCTGAAAATCGGTTGTGCAATAAATATCCACCGAAAACGTATGCCACATTTACCAAAATTAATAATTCTCAGTTCTCAGAATAAAATACCTGATGGCTTAATATTCGAAAATAATATTCACTAATTGCATATTTGCCGACGATATTTAACCATATTAGAGTGTGCGTTTCTGTGTACCAGGGGATGCAAATGAAAATTTATTTCCAACCGCTAATTGCCGAATTACTAATAACGTAAAAACTAATTACAAAACATTAATTAAATATTTTATTAACTGAGTGCAGGTTTTAATTTACAGTTGGAATTATACGTAAATAATCTGCTGATAGAAAAATAAATATGAGTAAATTAACTGTAACAGGGTGTATGATCAAAATTTCGAATTAATTAACAAACGAAACGAAAATGTATGCTGTATGTTTCAATCATAAAGTTTTCACAAATAATTTTTCTTTTGTTTTATACGAAAGGGCTGATATAACGCGAGAAAAGATCTTTTAATTAAATCAAAATTATATTTATGAAACCCATTAATGCCCATTGGTATAAACATAGGTCACTGGATGTAAATTATTGTAAATAATAAACTTGTTAACGAAAGTTGCATTTATGATATTTATATAGTACTCTGTTTTATCATTATTACATATTAAATATTTACATTTTTAATTTATTATATTTGTGTATATTGTATATTCACTTCTAATTGTTTAACAAATTAACTTGCCGGATTCATATTTTGCATTCATATAGTAAAATGTACAGTTTTCCCTTATTGTTGATAATAACATAATAGAAAAATGTTTTGAGCCTTATCACAATAAATAAAATTTGTTATAAAAGTTTTTTTATAAATATAATGTTGAAAATTATGCACTATTATTCATAGAAATTCAATTCTGTAAAGGTAAGAAGCAATACATTTTTATCATAATAAATTCTACGATGCCCAAATGCCACAGGAACTGATATTCCATGTGGCCAGTGATCTATGTATAGATCACTACATACCGGGTGACCCAGCGATCTGTAAAAGCCCCATAACTTATTTGCTATTTGAGATATTGACTTCTAGTTTTCTTGAACTGGTACCCACACTTATTCTGCATATTTTAAAAATATGTATGTTTTTGTACAGGGTGTCCCAATATACATAACAGACCAAAGTTATGTTTTTTTAAATGGAACACCCTATATTTTATACTTTATTTTCAACCCTCTTGAGAAGCTGATAAAAATAGTATAAGATAGTATGGGTCTATTATGGACGGTTGGTTAGTTATGGGCAAATTTGTGGCAAAAACATGTACACATTGAAAACATTGCAGAAGCGTTCCTGGCAAAGATAGCATCATTATTTATACACTAGAAAATTTCCCACATCATAAAGAATAATTCACATCGGTTTTGGTTCTCTTTTATTCATAGTGCTATACAGAGTGTCAACATACGCAAAACAATGGATAACTATTTTTTTTCAAATGGAACACCCTATATAAGTTGCCATCAATCTATGGCATTTGTAATAAGCTTTATGCAGTATGAATAAAAAAGAATCAAAGCCGATTTGTATTATTCTTCATGATGTGGAAAATTCTTTAGTGTATAAAAAACGACGCTAGCATTGCTAGGAGCACTTCTGCAACTTTTTCAATGTGTCCTTGTTTTTGCCGCAAATTTGCCCATAACTAACCAATCGTCCATAATAGACCCATACTATCTTATACTATTTTTATCAGCTTCTCAAGAGGGTTGAAAATAAAGTATAAAATATAGGGTGTTCCATTAAAAAAAAACATAACTTTGGTCTGTTATGTATATTGGGACACCCTGTACAAAAACATACATATTTTTTAAATATGCAGAATAAGTGTGGGTACCAGTTCAAGAAAACTAGAAGTCGATATCTCAAATAGCAAATAAGTTATGGGGCTTTTACAGATCGCTGGGTCACCCTGTATATAGTAAACCAGAATAGTTAGATTTTTTAAATTCTTTTTCCATCATCTAGAGGCGCACTTCAGTTGATATTTGAATGATTTTTTCTTGATTAAAATTTATGATCAAAAAACTACTTTCTACAGTAACATGATTATAACTTCTGTATCCAACATAACAAATACATCAAACTCTGAAAGATCATTCCCAGAAAGTATATCTTTGAAATATGCTAAATTAAACTTTGAAAACATCATCAAGAAAAATGGCGTTGGTCAAAACTGAAATTTTGAGATCAAAAGATGATTTTCTGCAGTAACATGATTATAACTTTCGTATCCAATATGGCAATTACATGAAACTCTGACAGATTATTCCTAGAAGGTTTATCTTTAAAATTTGCTAAATAAAACTTTGATAACGTCACTGCAAGAAAAATGGCGTTGGTCAAAAGTGAAATTTTATGATCAAAAAATGACTTTCTGCAGTAACATGATTAAAACTTCCGTATCCAATGTAAAAATTACATAAAGCTCCGACAGATTATTCCTAAAAAGTTTATCTTTAAAATTTGCTTAATAAAACTTTGACAACTTCACTGCAAGAAAAAAGGCGTTGGTCAAAACTGAAATTTTGAGATCAAAAAATGACTTTCTGCAGTAACATGATTATAACTTCCGTATCCAATATGGCAATTACATGAAACTATGACAGATTATTCCTAGAAAGTTTATCTTTAAAATTTGCTCAATAAAACTTTGATAACTTTACTGCAAGAAAAATGGCGTTGGTCAAAATTGAAATTTTATGATCAAAAAATTACTTTCTGCAGTAACATTATTATAATTTCCGTATCCAATATGACCATTACATGAAACTGACAGATTATTTTTAGAAAGTATATTTTTGAAATATAATAAACTAAACTTTGACAACCTCGATGCAAGAAAAATAACGTAGGCCAAAACTGAAATTGTATGATCAAAAAACGACTTTCTGCAATAACATGATTATAACTTCCGGATCCAATATGTCAATTACATGAAACTCTAACAGATTATTCCTAGAAAATCTATCTTTAAAATTTGCACAATAAAACTTTGATAACATCACTGTAAGAAAAATGGCGTTGGTCAAAAGTTAAATTTTATGATAAAAAAATGACTTTCTGCAATAACATGGTTATAACTTCCGTATCCAATATGACAATTACATGAAACTCTGACAGATTATTCCTAGAAAGTATATCTTTAAAATATGCTACATTAAACTTTGATAACTTTACTGCAAGAAAAATGACGTTGGTCAAAACTGAAATTTTATGATAAAAAAATGACTTTCTGCAGTAACATGATTATAACTTCCGTATCCAATATGACAATTACATGAAGCTCTGACAGATTATTCCCAGAAAGTATATCTTTAAAATATGCTACATTAAATTTTGATAACTTTACTGCAAGAAAAATGACGTTGGTCAAAACTGAAATTTTATGATAAAAAAATGACTTTCTGCAGTAACATGATTATAACTTCCGTATCCAATATGACAATTACATGAAGCTCTGACAGATTATTCCCAGAAAGTATATCTTTAAAATATGCTACATTAAACTTTGATAACTTTACTGCAAGAAAAATGACGTTGGTCAAAACTGAAATTTTATGATAAAAAAATGACTTTCTGCAGTAACATGATTATAACTTCCGTATCCAATATGACAATTACATGAAGCTCTGACAGATTATTCCCAGAAAGTATATCTTTAAAATATGCTACATTAAACTTTGATAACTTTACTGCAAGAAAAATGACGTTGGTCAAAACTGAAATTTTATGATAAAAAAATGACTTTCTGCAGTAACATGATTATAACTTCCGTATCCAATATGACAATTACATGAAACTCTGACAGATTATTCCCAGAAAGTATATCTTTAAAATATGCTATATTAAACTTTGATAACTTTACTGCAAGAAAAATGACGTTGGTCAAAACTGAAATTTTATGATAAAAAATGACTTTCTGCAGTAACATGATTATAACTTCCGTATCCAATATGACAATTACATGAAGCTCTGACAGATTATTCCCAGAAAGTATATCTTTAAAATATGCTACATTAAATTTTGATAACTTTACTGCAAGAAAAATGACGTTGGTCAAAACTGAAATTTTATGATAAAAAAATGACTTTCTGCAGTAACATGATTATAACTTCCGTATCCAATATGACAATTACATGAAACTCTGACAGATTATTCCCAGAAAGTATATCTTTAAAATATGCTACATTAAACTTTGATAACTTTACTGCAAGAAAAATGACGTTGGTCAAAACTGAAATTTTATGATAAAAAAATGACTTTCTGCAATAACATGGTTATAACTTCCGTATCCAATATGACAATTACATGAAGCTCTGACAGATTATTCCCAGAAAGTATATCCTTAAAATATGCTACATTAAATTTTGATAACTTTACTGCAAGAAAAATGACGTTGGTCAAAACTGAAATTTTATGATAAAAAAATGACTTTCTGCAATAACATGGTTATAACTTCCGTATCCAATATGACAATTACATGAAGCTCTGACAGATTATTCCCAGAAAGTATATCTTTAAAATGTGCTACATTAAATTTTGATAACTTTACTGCAAGAAAAATGACGTTGGTCAAAACTGAAATTTTATGATCAAAAAATGACTTTCTGCAGTAACATGATTATAACTTCCGTATCCAATATGACAATTACATGAAACTCTGACAGATTATTCCCAGAAAGTATATCTTTAAAATATGCTACATTAAACTTTGATAACTTTACTGCAAGAAAAATGACGTTGGTCAAAACTGAAATTTTATGATAAAAAAATGACTTTCTGCAATAACATGGTTATAACTTCCGTATCCAATATGACAATTACATGAAGCTCTGACAGATTATTCCCAGAAAGTATATCTTTAAAATGTGCTACATTAAATTTTGATAA
The DNA here is from genome assembly GCA_910593695.2 of Ocypus olens. Classification (NCBI taxonomy): domain Eukaryota; kingdom Metazoa; phylum Arthropoda; class Insecta; order Coleoptera; family Staphylinidae; genus Ocypus; species Ocypus olens. The sequence continues at coordinate 19,608,948 of OU343060.1, read as the reverse complement.
CTTTACTGCAAGAAAAATGACGTTGGTCAAAACTGAAATTTTATGATCAAAAAATGACTTTCTGCATTAACATGATTATAACTTCCGTATCCAATATGACAATTACATGAAGCTCTGACAGATTATTCCTAGAAAGTATGTCTTTAAATTTGCTAAATTAAACTTTGACAACTTCACTGCAAGAAAAATGGCGTTGGTCAAAACTGAAATTTTATGATCCAAAACGACTTTCTACAGTAACATGAGTATAACTTCCGTATCCAATATGACAATTACATGAACCTCTGACAGATTCTTCCTAGAAAGTATATCTTTAAATTTTCTAAATTAAACTTTGACAACTTCAGTGCAAGAAAAATGGCGTTGGTCAAAACTGAAATTTGATGATCAAAAATGACTTTCTGCAGTAACATGATTATAACTTCCGTATCCAATATGACAATTACATGAAGCTCTGACAGATTATTCCTAGAAAGTATGTCTTTAAATTTGATAAATTAAACAACTTCGACAACTTCACTGCAAGAAAAATGGCGTTGGTCAAAACTGAAATTTTATGATCCAAAACGACTTTCTACAGTAACATGGTTATAACTTCCGTATCCAATATGACAATTACATGAAACAGATTCTTCCTAGAAAGTATATCTTTAAAATTTGCTAAATAAAACTTTGACAACTTCACTCCAAGAAAAATGCTGTTCGTCAAAACTAAAATTTTTTGATCAAAAACTGTCTTTCTGCAGTAACATCCATAATATAGTTGAATTTGTCTTTCAATCGCCTTCACAAAAATCAATAAAAATATGGGGTGTCTTATTTGAAATTGCGAAGTTAATGTAATTTTTCCGAAAATGGAGAATCGAAAATTAAATCTAAATATTCAGAAAGGGGCATGATTTCGAACCATTTAAATACACCAAATTTCAATTTCGTACCAATAACTATTTTCGATATATTGCCTGTCTACTACCTCGTGGGACACCCTGTATATAACATTTCTATTTATACAGGGTCCTGTAACAGCGCGCCGGGCTTTCCTTGCGCCTTTCACGTGAAAAGAGATTAAAAATATTTATGCCGTAAAATTAATTTTAAACATATAGGGTGACACAATTTTGCGGTATAACAAAAACAAACAGGGGAACAACCTGTATTTATTCAAGTTTTCTGAGGACATTTTTCAACCTCTACATTGTTATCCATTTAGTTTTGGATTATGTTACAGTGTTGCCAATTTACAATTTTTTCTCCAAATTTAAGCTAAGCTCAATTTTCAAAAATGGTAGCAACCTTGTTTTTTGAAGGTAATAATAAGTTTCAGCAAAAATCTCAGTGTGGTTAATTAACAACGTTTTGGTAATGAGCAATTTAAATTTAGTAATACAGGGTGTTCAGAAAAAAATGTCAAACATTGCACATTTTAAAGCAGTATAAGCAGTGATGGGATTCAATTTGCTCAACAACCGGTTTGCAGAGATGCATGAAGTTAGCGGGTGAAGTTTCGAATTTCGATTTTTTTCTGTGTGCAGTTTGTGCTTCAGGAATTTTTTTTTTAGTTTTTCAAAAATTCAAAATAATTTATTTATTTAAATTATACATTAAGATTTGGGCGGTTCGTTTTCAGCTTTTAACAAATTGATATGTTTTGTTGTAATGCATTTGACAATATAGAAATTTTGGTCAAAATCTCTATCATAAATAACAAATTTTTATTTTCCATCCGTTTTTGTATACCCGAAAGCATTTCGACCAAAAAACTGGTGTCATGATACGATATGCACGCAAAACTGCGGTTGCTGATCGCAAACTGCATGCCACCTGTCTTGGTCCAAATACTCTTCCAATTTGAAAGATTTCGTGTCCAAGATTTTTCGATCTATTAAAAAGTTCATGCGAATTTTTACTTGATTGATGAAAAATCACGCAAATCTTATCTGTGAAAGTTTTAAAGTGATTTACTTGCTTTGCGTCTTTAATTGAATCGTCTAAAATAAGCTGAGACGATGATTTAGACACTACCACACAATAATATTTAGAGAACAATTTAAAATTCCAGCACTGATTCTAGGCTTTCTACCAAGCATAATTACATTTTTTTTTAAATACCGGGTGTGTCAGACCACCCGTCCCAGGCCGTTTTCTCGAGAACGTGACGTCATAAAGCTTCGAGAAAAAATAGCATTACCAATGCCTACCAGAAAAATTGAATGGAGGTAGTTTCGACTTCCGGAAGTTACCGGAAGTAGGCGTAACTACACTCAACTTTAGAATTTCAAATGAGAATCTAGGTTAAGTGGGATATCATTAGTTAGGTATTTTAAAAAGAAATAACTTTTGTTTGAAAAATTTATTTCTAAAACACATGCATAACGAAATAAAAATTATTGTTTCAAATAACCAGTCACTGGCCATTTCTCAATGTATTACGTCATGGAGGTTCATAAAACAAAATTACATGTCATAAGCCTACTTAAATAGTTTAATGGAGGTAGTTTCGACATCCGGATGTTACCGGAAGTAGGCGCAACTTCAATATTTTAAATGCGAACCCAGGTCATGTATGGTATCTTTGGCTTTGACGTATGTTTAAGATAACAGATAACATTTTTTGCAAATAAACGAATTAAAGATTAAAAGCTTAAAGTTGCCCAAAACCGCAATATGAAAGCAAAATAACCACAAAACATTTAAATACCAAAAAGTGTTTTTTTTTTATAATAAATGCTCAAAGTGTCTTCCTGCTTGATCGGTGCATTTTTGTAATCGTACTCGGACATGGTTGACAGCCCGTAACACCTCATTTCCACTTATTGTACGACAGGCATTCCGTATCCTATCCTTCATGTTGTCCCTCGTGGTTGGATGTTCTTTATATACCAGGTCTTTAATACGTACCCACAAGAAGAAATCAAGAGGTGTTAGGTCAGGCGAACGAGCTGGACATGAAACCGGACCTCCTCTTCCAATCCAACGGCCAGGAAAGATACTATTAATAGTTTCGCGAGCCACTCTCGAATAATGAGCTGGGCAACCGTCTTGTTGCAGCCACATTCTTAAACGGGTTGCCAATGGAACATCGCTTAAGAGTTTATAAAGTATGTTCTCTATGAAATACATTATACCGTTTAAAGACTCTTCGAAAAAATGTGGTCCAAGTATTTGGTCTCCTAAGATGCCACACCAGACATTAAGGCTCCAAATATGTTGGTTGTTTTTTTCGCGTAGCTAGTGAGGGTTTTCGCGAGACCAGTAATGCCCGTTGTGTATATTAATATTTCCATTATTCTTGAATGTTGCCTCATCTGACCAAAGAATTCGACGCTGGAAGCTCTGATTTTTGTTCAACAACCATCCACAAAAATCCAATCGGTCCTGAAAATTGCGTGCCCCAAGTTCTTGGTGTAAATGAATATGAAAAGGATGGAATTTGTTTTTATTTATGATTCTCCACGTTGTTGTGTGACTAATCCCAGCATCGATTGAGAGTCTTCTAGTGGATGTATGTGGATCAATACTAATAGCAGCAATAATATCAGGTGCTCTTTCGTTCTGCACACGTTGCTTAACACGCTTGTTTTTTTTTTTATTATGGCTTGGTTGTATTTCACCAGACGTCTTAAGTCTATGGGCTAGGCGACGAAATACCTTTCTTGACTGACGAGTTCGTTGAGGGTATCGTTCAGCATATAGCCGCTCAGCCGCACGATAATTTTGATGACACTCACCCAAAACCATCAGCAAATCAAACCCTTCTAAATTTGAAAACACGATATTTACAAACAAATATTACTGTCAAATAATAAATTTGATTGCGGGTAGCGTCGTTAGCAACCCACAAACAATTATAATATTATGGATTATTAATGCCTATGGTAATTAATCAATGATTTTGTATGCATCAACTAATTAACTAATCTTATAAATACATAGTCAATAAAATGAAAATTATGAACTGGCTACAGGTAAGTATCGTTACGTTTATAAGAAAATAAAGCTAAATCAGCTATTTTCGTGATATGTGCACGTCGTTTTAAAATTTTGCAACAAGCCAACTTGATAAAAATTTAATTGTAAAATCTGGCCAATCTACCCGGGACTGGTTATTTGAAACATTAATTTTTATTTCATTACGCCTAACATTTAGAAATAAATTTTTCAAACAAAAGTTGTTTCTTTTTAAAATACCTATCCAATGATATCCCACTTAGCCTAGTTCCCCGTTTGAAATTCTAAAGTTGACTGTAGTTACACCTACTTCCGGCAACTTCCGGAAGTCGAAACCACCCCCATTAAATTCTTCAGGCAGACATTGGTGGTGCTATTTTTTTTCTCGAAGCTCTATGATGTCACGTTCTCGAGAAAAAGGCCTGAGACGGGTGGTCTGAAACACCCTGTATATAGTGAACTATTCGAAGAATTGAAAAATATTGGAATTTGCAGAAAATGCTCAGTAACTTCAAAATCTTTAAAAAATTAAGCATTTTTGTTTTCGCATAAAAACAATCGCGCAATTTAATATGGAAACAAAATGGCGACAATCCAAACTTGCACTGGAAGAACGAACAAATTACACAATATTAAAAAAAAATCATCAATCAAGGAATTTGCCGTAGAAGCTCAAAATCCTTAAAACAATAATGCCTTTTTGATTTTGCGTGAAAAAAATCGCCCTATTCTAGTTGGAAATAAAATGGCGACAATCCAAACTTACACTGGAAAAAATGAAAAATTCATTTAATATTTTGAAAAATTGTAAAAAATTCATCAATTAAGAAATTCGTCGTAGAAGCTCGAAATCCTTAAAACAATAATGTCTTTCTGATTTGGCGTGAAATAAAATCGTCGTATTCTAGGTGGAAATAAAATGGCGTCAATCCAAGTCATATATCTATTAGTCTATATGGCGCCTTCTGAACGTACGGTGAAGCTACTTTTGTCTCTTTCTCTCCAATGGGTGTGTGCTCTGTACAAGTGCGCATGTATGGCGGTCGGCAGTGTTTAAACGATCAGCTGTTCTCTGCTGGTGAGTTTGATTTTGTAAAAGGTTTTAAAAAATAATACAAATTAATCAAGAGGATGTTCTTTAATGAGAGAAAATGTTTATATATGTTGGAACAATATGTTCCTGTGTAGTTTTTGGCGTTTATTTTTTTTTTTACGACACTCTTTGCAACATGGAAAAATCTTATTTTAATGTAGGTATTAATTATTAATTTAATTAACTGGACCTTATGATTGTCCAAGAACGTCTGTTCAGATATATGTTGTGCCATGCTGTTTGAATTGAATGTATGTTTGCACTCACCATATATCGTATTGCACAGCTTGAGATTCATTTGTTTAATATTGACGATATCATTTGAATTTTCATTAATTATCCTCTCTGCTGTTAAACAAATTTTAATAACGTCTTGTTCTTCAAATATAAAACAGCTTATCACATCAAAGGCATGAGGAACTCCCAGACCGACTTTCTACAATTACATATAAATATATAAGTTTGATAGGACCACAAACTATATGTTTTAAAATTTATGTTGTAACAAAATAAAGTCATTCCTACAAGAAGCCTACAAGGTGTTTCTTTCCATGGTATTTAAATAAAAACAATATTTTTATTAATTCAATTTCTCTAAAATGTAACCGTTTTTTTGACTCCTATTTTTATTTACAATCTGTCTAATATTGAGGCTAAGTAAATGATTAGACATATACAATGGTTTTTAAACAAATTTTATATCGTTAAATTTCTTAATTATACTTGTGTTATTTCAAAGTAATTGCAGATTTTCTATTTCGTTTGTTTGTACATTATTTTCAATAGTAAACATGGGTTACCTTTGTGTGAATCAAATATTTTGCAAGGGATGATCAGTACCATTCAGAATGAAATGCGATTATCTATTTATTAACAAAAGTACTTACTTATGGAAACTTATTTTACAGTCCCGTTTTCCTTTATTACTACACAAATAACAATATCTATTAAATTTACCATCGTTCACGAGATCTCATTCAAAACTACGTTCCTCTTTACGTACTAGCTAGACTTTTGCGCTTTCTTATCTTATAACACCTCTCTTCAAGTGTCTATCCATAGGGAGAAAAACCACATGGCCAGACCATGTGCAAACCTTTTTCCGCCAATGTCGCCCCTACATGATAGTGCACGCAAAACTTACGTTTTCAATATTAACAGTTGTTTATATTAATGCGTACCTATTTTATTAAACCAATATGTATAACGGTTTCTAGATTTCATCTTTTTGCGGCAATATATTTAAAATATGCGAAATTTCTTATTGGTCGGTGATCGAAATTGACGCAAGCGCCAAGGAAGCGAGCACACACCTGGGGGGTGCGTTGCGTTTGTCACAAAAGTTGCCGTTACCCCTCATCGACGGAAGGGGGGTGCTTTGATTTATGGCTCAAAATGTTCTCGATCGCCCACCAATCGTGGCTAGGGTATTCTTCGGTTCTTTTAACGACACGGCATCGACCGCTCGACATTCGGGCCGAAATCAGGAAATACTTATATTCCATGTATTTATTTTACAGAAAATGTTTTCTCTATTTAGTAATGCATTATCCGTTTATATTCCGAATTGAATTCCATTTACGTAATAGACTTTCGTTATACATTTGTGATTGAAATTACTACTATAAAAATGCAAGAAAATGCATTGTAAAAAAAAAATTTGGTTTCAATAATCATAACAAATAAAATGTAACAATATGGCGATTGCTTGATACTTCCCGAGCATTTACTTTTATAATATAATAATGGTATATGGAATAAAAGAAACAATTGTATTCTACACTATAAAAATGTACTGTGGTAAAAAATTTAAAAAATCTAGAAAAACATTCCAAAGAAATCCTAAAAAGTCCTGATTACAATTCGAGAAAAAAAAGATAAAAGTTCCAGTATAACAAGTTAGAAAAAAAGTCACAAAAACAATCCTGAAAAAAAAGGAAAGTTTGTAAATTTTAATCTTGCTACATCGACGTTTTTAACAAGTTTTAATATGTTTAACTGTTATGTTATCGAGCAATTTTATTAATCCTTAATGTTTAACGGTTTATTTTTCACATCTTCCATGTAAGTAGTATTTTCAAAAACACGTGCAAAACCTCAAATACATTTAATCAATTAAAATTAAGTTTGTTTTTCTCTTCAATGTGGAATATGCCTATTATATCTACTTTTGGGGTTTATTATTACCCTATTTATTTAGGTAAATTAATTCATAAAAATATAGATCAAGGTTGATTTGAATAGTTAGGAAGTCTAAATTTATTTAACAATATGACAAATAGGTCTTTATTTTTACAATTTATCTTTAACAATAATTTAATAATTTATTTAATTCTTTTAGTTATATGAATTATATATTTATTTTTTATTTTATTTTATTTAAATAGCTTACATAGAGCATAATATTGAAGATATTAAGGAAATAATCTTTATTTTAAAATATAAAAAAAAAATATTTAATTTTACAATGAAAATGTTATGTTTTTCATTATCAATAAGAGAATGTGAGGGTACATTAGGCCTTTCTTTGTTAGTTTCTATGATTCGGACTCATGGGAATGATTATTTTCAATCATTTAATATGTTATGATAAAATTTAAAAATTTATTTTTACAATAGTATTTATGATTCCTTTAAGATTTAAAAAGAATATATTTTGATTAAATCAATGATTTTATTTTATTATAACAATATTTTTTTAATAAAATTTAAGTTTAATTACTTAGTTTCTCATATTAGCTATAGATTTGTGATTTACTTAGATTCGTAATGATTTTATTAACATTTTGAATTTGTTCTTTAATGATTTTAGCTAGATCAAAAAGTTTTGTAGCGCTTTCAATTATACACAAATTATTTATCTAATGTTCATTTTATGTTTTTCTTTTCATTCTTATTTCACTACAAGTGTTAAGCTACTGAACATAATTGTAATTTTATTGATTAAAATGTTACATTTCAAAGTAAAAGTTTTGAATTTGATAATTGCCGATTAGATTGCAAAAGTACGTGAAATATGAATTAAATATGAGTTAGTTTTATTCAGCGTATGTTAGTTTGGAACGGATTTTGAGTTGTGTATCATCCATTTAAACGAATTCCTTTTAAAATTTAAAGGGAAGGTCGAACGCAGGTACTAGGCGCAAAGAATGGGAACATCTGGCAAACGAAAAAGCCAAGGTTGCCAGCCCTATAAATATTTGAAAATTGATTTTCATAGAGACTGTTTAAATTAATAAAAGTTTTTAAGTTTTCGCGGTACTATTATTACTATTATAGTCATTATAGTATTTGTACTACTATTACTATTTTCAAAAAGGGACACTTCAATTTCTCTGTTCTTTTACTTCTTTGATTTAGTCGATGTATAATTTAATTGAGCTCTTACTTTTTTAGGCAACGAGAAAACTTAATTGTGTGATTGCACAAATTTCACCAGTAGATGTTTAAAATTTTCCATTCATTGATTGGGAAAAATACGAATAATATAAATGCAGATTACATATTTGATTTGATTTACTTTCTTCATCTGGGTCCGCGGAATGAATATGTGGGGTCCTTAAAACAAACACTCCCCCATTTTTGATTCTAGCACTACCCAGTCACAATATGTTTCTACATCTTAAATATAAATTCATATCTGTTTAGTTTAAGCATAACTCTCAGTGCCCTTTTTTGCATGAGGAAGACACGATTTATTTTTGATGAGCTTCCCCAAAATATAATTCCATATCTTACCAAGGATTCGAAGTTCCCGTGATATATGGTTTTCATTAACTCGACAGGATGATTAATACTTAAAGTTAAAATTCTCAACATATATATAGCTTTTCCCAATCTTAAACACAGATCATTAATATGTTCGTACCATTTCAGGTGTTGATCAATTTTAATACCAAGAAACTTGATATCGGAAACAAATTTATAAGTTGTACTATTTGCTTGTAATGTCTTAGGTGTTTCCAAAGAGTTATTTAATTTAAATAGAATACATTGCGTCTTATCAGCATTTAAAACTAATTGATTATTTTGGAACCAAATTTTCAATGAAAGTAGTATATCAGTAGCATTAAGTTTTAAATCCATAAAATCAGAGCCTCTAATTATGAGATTTGTATCATCTGCAAAATTTATTATGTCGTGATTTAGTCCATTATGTAGCGTAAACATGTCATTTATATAAATATTAAATAATAATGGACCAAGCACACTACCTTGTGGTACACCCCTGTCAACACTGTGCAGATTAGAGTGTACTTTAGTAGAATTTTGTTGTATCTCTACAAACTGTACCCTCCCAGATAAATATGATTTAAGCCAATCATTAGCTATACCACGAATACCGTACAGATGCATTTTTTGTAATAATTGCTCGTGGTTAATGCTATCAAAGGCCTTTGATAAGTCAAGAAATATGCCACAAGTTATTTTACCATTTTCTAAATCGTTTATTATTGTGTTTATAAATTGAAATAAAGCAGTGTTAATATTCCTGCCTTTTCTAAAACCATGTTGGCAATCATTAAAAATGTTATATTGATTTATAAATTTAATAATGCGTTTTTCGATTACTTTTTCAAATATTTTTGAAAATGTAGATAGCATACTAATGGGCCTATAATTATTAATATCATCCGCATTTCCTTTTTTATAGAGAGGTATGACCAATGCTGTTTTCAGTTTTGTTGGAAAAACTCATTCACTCAAGCTTGCATTAATAATATGACATAGTGGAGTAACTATATCGGGCATTACCTTTTTTAAAAGGTATGATGAAATTTCGTCATTTCCATGGCTTTTTTTATTCCTTAGTGTTCTGGCAATTTCTAATAATTCAAACTCATCAACGGGGTGAAGAAATATTGAGAATTGATTGCATTCAAAGTTACAAACTGGTGGAATAGCTGAGTTTTTAATAGGAGCAGAGTTTGCAAATAAATGATTAAATTTATTGGCAATTTCTTGGAGATCAGAGTATGGTAATGTTTTTTTTGTTTTAGTACCAGTTATATCTCGAATAATAGACCAAGATGTCTTTGCTTTATTGTCAGATTTGGATATCAAGTTTTCGTAGGATGTTTCAGAGTGTTGTTTTAAAAGATTATTATAATGCTGCTTTGAAGCTTTTAATTGTGGTTTGAATTCTGGAATATATGTTACTAATGTTTCATATAACAATATGTCCTCTTTGGCTTTTACCAGTTCAGGTGTATTGAATTGAAGTCGATATTTTTTCCTCTTTTTTTGACTTTTATACAATGGAAAGCAAATATTATGGCATGAAGTAAAATAATCCATAAAATGATCAAATTTTTCATCTACCGAGTTTGCAATCTTATTTAAAGCTTATATTTTCCTATTTTCTATTCATAACTGTACATTTTATGATAACACTTTTTTAAGAACAATAAGTAATTAACGCACACTAATAACATATGAGTTATTTAATGTACATTTCCTACAGTATAGTACAGTAATAATTTAATAGTATTATAATCTTCGTAAAGATATCAGCTTAATTTTCCTATTTCCTATTCATAATTGTACATTTTATTACCCCACTTTACTAGGATATCTTTTTGGAAGCTTGTGTTGAAACCTCGTCTTTAGAAGGTAGAAAATGTTCGAATTTGGTCATAAATTACAATTTATATTTAATTACGAAGTACGAGAAAGTTTTGTGATCGTTTTTTTCTAATTTTTTTTTTACGGTAATATCCGTTTTGGGGTCCCTCTCTCTTGTATACAAACGGATCATGCATTAGAAATTCCAGAGAACGTTTTGGTTCATTCATCCTTCCGTCCGTCTTCTACCTGGCCCTTCAATTATGGCGGCGGGTGCCCGCCCTTGCTGTCATCGTTCGAAAATTTTCGATTGAGTGGGGATAGGTATGTCCGCCATTTCTGCCAGGATTTTGTGACAAACGACTACGACCCACACCTGGGTCATTTCCTCTTTGTCATATTGCCCTCACGACTGCATACGCGTTCTATACATAGTACGCGGTATATACTAATAGGTATATGATCCAAATTTGCACAGGAAAAACGAAAAATGCATGAAATATTTTGAAAAATTGTAAAAATTTCATTAATTAAAGAAGGCCATGTGATGGAATAGTGTTCAAAATAATAATAATAATAATAATAATCATTTATTTACGGATAGAACCAATATACAAATTAACAAAAGAAAATTATTAAAAATAATTAACAGTGTGTACTGTGTGTCTGCCTGTGCGCGCTGTATCTCAAAAACTAATACAGCAATTGATATGAAACTTTTAACATCCGTCTTATTTGATAATCTGAAGAACTGAAAAGATTTTGGTAAAATTTCGTACATCGGAAGTGGGCGTTTACCTTAACTGTTTTTGGTTTTTTGCCAATATTTTCTTAAATATGAAAAATATCACAAAAACATTTACAAACAAACTTTGAAGACAACAAATAAATGAACATCTTTTGCTTAAAAACATTTTTCATAAAATCATTTTTATTCGAGAAAAACATTTATTATTTTATTTTATTTTTGGTTTATGATTATAAAACGATAACAGTTACAGCAAATTTATGAATGTAATAATAATTGTAGAGAATTCTAAAATGAACAACTTATAAAGAATAAGTTTTTTTCCGAAATCTCTTTAGTTTTTAAGTAAACTCAGCTTTTTAATTTGCAGTATAATCTTTCATAATTTTGACGTTTTAAACGTCAGTTTCATCCGTGTTTACACAACGCTCGATGTACATTTGAAATATGATTTCAATTGAAAATAAACCATGAAAACGTAAATATAAATGATACCATCAAGTCGGAGAAAGTAACATGATGGCCACATCACCATTTTTTTTTTAATTTTATTGTGCTAAAATATTTACACTCGTCAAAGAAATAGGAATTACACATAAGTGTGATTTATAAACTCATCTATAGTAAACGGGCAGTTAAATAAAAGGAAATTTTTTACATATTTTTTGAAATGTTTAACATCCAGCTTTCTGATACGTTCCGGAAGTGAATTATACAATTTAATCCCGTAATAATTGACGCCGCCACGAGTTCGATCCAGTCTGATATACGGAGTATGTAAGTTATGCTTGGTTCTTAGGTTATGGTTATGAATATCAGACACTGTTTCAAATTTTAATAAGTTTGTTCTTACATACATCAGGGCATGCAGTATGTAAACACTTGGAAAAGTTAGGATTTTTAATCTTTTGAATAGATCTTTTGTATCAGTTCTATAATGCACTCTACAAATAATACGTATTATTTTTCTTTGTAGGCGAAAAATCCTTTCAGCTGAAGCTGAGTGACCCCGGATTAATATACCGTATGCCATTTTCGAATGAAACAGTGCATGGTATGCAGTGAGTAATACCTTTAGGGACGCATCGATATTTCTAAACAAGTAAATGAGCGAATTTAATTGTTTAGCAAGTTTGTCACATTGCGTAAACCAGGTTAGAGTTGGTTCAAAATGAAGTCCTAATAACTTACCTCTATGTTTTTTGTATTGCGGATCAATGTTGCGAGTCCCGAAGATCATTATTTGTGTTTTTTCTTCATTCAGGGCAAGTTCATTAGCGGTGAACCAGCAGCTCAACTTATCTTTTATGTCATTAGTTTCATTTAATAGAGTTTCCATATTTACATTAGAAGTTAAAGCTGAGGTATCATCTGCATATATTATTAAGTTTGTCTCATTTATGTATTTGTCTAAGTCATTCACATATATTATAAATAATAATGGCCCTAAAACTGACCCTTGCAATACTTTGCGCGATAGAGGTGGAGGAAGTGACTTTTCATTTTCTAACTCAACATACTGGTATCTTTCGGAAAAATATGATTTGAAAAAAGTTATAGTGTTATGATCTAAGTTATAAGATTGTAGTTTATTTAATAATAGTTCGTGGGAAATGCAGTCGAACGCTTTTGTCAAATCACAAAAAGGAGCACTAACATATTGGCCATCATTAATGCTTTTATACAGTCACAAATTCTACCAACGCTGTTGCTGTAGAACCATTGTCACGGAAACCAAACTGTTTTGAGGTAAGTAAATTATTGTTTTCAAAATATTTAACAAGTCTCGTCTTCAAAGCTATTTCGAATATTTTGCTAAAAATCGGAATAATCGATATAGGTCGATAATTACCTTTATCAGATTTATCGCCTTTTTTATAGATAGGAACCACGCGAGATATTTTGAGTGCTTTAGGAAATGTGTTTGTTTCAATAGCCTTGTTGAATAAGTAGGATAAATGAGGTGTTATTATTATTCCTATATATTTTATAATTTTGGTATTAAGGCCGTAACAGTCGAGACTTAGAATTTGATAAGTTATTAATTATATTGAGAATTTCCGGTTCAGTCACAGGGTCAATTTTAAACTCGATATTAAGTGGAATTTGATCGGGACATTTTAAATTGTTAATTTGCTGATTTGTCATGTATGTAGGTGCTTTAAGATTTTTCACAATACCGTCCGCTACAGAACATAAATATTCGTTAAACTCAGTTGGTTTAATATTGATAGTATTGTCACATTTTTTGTTTGAATTTATAATATTCCACATTGCTTTTGTGATATTATTAGAATTAGTGATATAATTGTCTGTGTGCGCTTGTTTTTTTGATTTAATCGCTTGTTTGTATTTTTTTTTGCAGATTTAATTGAGTTACCTAAATTCAATTGTGGATATTTGTTATGCATATCTTTTAGAAATAATAAATTTTCTCGCGCTTCTTTAAGCGTATTATCAAACCAATTTATTTTATGAATTCCCTTGTTTTGTTTAATGCGTTTTTTGGGAAACGAGATGTCACTAGCTTCCTGAATTAATGAAATAAATTTATCGAAGCAGTTGTTGATGCTATCATGTTGATAAATGAAACTCCAGTCAGCGGCGTCAAGTATTTGATACATTTTGCTTAAACCTGTTTCGCAAATGGGTCGAATTGTTTTATATTTAACGCTGTGATGTTTGTTCATTTCAAGGGTGATAGTTTCTGCATGGTGATCCGATAGTTCAGCTCTATTGACAGCGGAATTATACTTAAAGTTATAGTATATGTTTTTATTTATTAGAATGTTATCAATACAGTTATTCTTCCTTGTACTGTCATTGATTGTAATTTCAAAGCCCCGCGAGAGTATTGCGTCTTCAAAACAGAGATAATCCCTATCAATAGTGCCAAACTTTACATTAAAATCACCCGCTATATTATATATTGTTGTTTGATTTTTGACATAATTTTAGAAAAAGTGCATATAAAATCATCCATATTTGAGTTGGGAACGCGGTAAATACAAACAACGCAAAGATTTAAATCTGGTATTTCAACAGCGCTCACTTCACAGGCATTTTCAACGGATAACTTTTCAATACAGTGTATTCTATTAAATAGCAGATGATTCCGCAGCATGATCATGGACCCACCGTAGGGTTTTGTCCTCGAAGAGCTCGATGCAACCGTGGAATCGTTTAGTTTGCAGTATTGTATTTCTTCATTTAGTAACCAATGTTCGGTTATGCATATTATATCTACAGTTTCGGGTTGGTTTTTGATGAATATTTCCATTTAGTTTTGTTTATGACGTAACGATTGTGAATTCAAATGTAGCAATGTTGTTTTATTGTTTATTTTTGTTTGTGGTTGCTGTTTCTGCAATTTTTGAGCGAAAAAAATTGAATCTACGAACTTTGATGCCAGATGGCCATACATTAGGATCATTGAGATCATTTAAAAGATCAAAATCAGCCCCAAGTTTAAAAGACGATAATTTATTATTTGTTTCTAATTTATCAACCATGAACTTTCTTGAAGGAAATCTCTTATTTAGATATTGTTCTATTTGATTAGCGGTGGCTTCCGGTTTGGCACGCCCAATATGTAGCCACGCTTTTTGAGTTGCCGCACTAAAGTTGTCTTCTCCCCAGGATCCAGTTCCTTTTAATACCGGTATTTTTCTTTTCTGCACTGCAACTGGTTTGTTATTAAAGCGCTCAGGGTTTTGGGTTGATGTGGCTGATGCCTGGGAACGATTTCTTCCACTGCGATTTTTCCGCACCACCTCGGTCCATTTCGGTTCATCATGTACGGCATCCACATCAATCGAATTTAAATTGTTAATTGATGATATTACACCGCAAATTGGGTTGTCTATATCAAGCGGTTTGTTTACATTTTCGATTTCGCTATTATTTTCCAATTCGACATGTTTAATTCCCAAATTTGAGTTACTTTTTAACAATTTATTTTCTTTTTCTAAATGATCGATCTTTTCTAATAACAGGCTGTTAGATAATTTTAGCTCAGCTATAAGATCAGAATACGTTTTTATGAGTTCACTGGAATACTCACAATTGTGCAGAATATTAACATCCTCTGGCGAAGGAGCCATTTGCAGGTTAGATACGGTTAGTGATTTGTTACAACACTCTTTCACTTTGTTTACACAACCCAGGTGGTAGATCGTAGAGCACTGTACACACTTCACTCCCGACTTTGCAATATAGCCACACTTGCAGCGTTTTCTCTTGGCTTTATTCTTATTTTTTTCAGATAAATCAGAATCGGCACTGTCTACATCCGACATCTTGGATATTTTTATGTTTGTTAGTAAACATGATATTACATTAAATGATCCACTTCTAGAAGAGCGATTTACCAGTGCTGTGTTGATTCCTAACACAAGACAGAAACATCGATTTATATATCCAGTGTACAAGATTTTGAAGAAATAAAGATCATAAATGTTTCAACAGATCCTTCTCATGAACTTGAATAAAGGAATTACATTGCATGCATTTATGATTGTTATTGGTGGCTTGCACAAGTTATTGAGATGTAACAAGAACTACATTTTTTCCATCCAATTGGGCCATGGGGCCATATGATAATGTCTTACGTGTTCTTACTCCTTCCCAATTGTTGGCTGCTATAGAACGAGTTTGCAATATTAAACCCAGTTTAAACAACTTTTACAATCTAAGAATATAAAATATATCAAATTATGAAAGAAAATTAAACGAAAATATTCAGCACTTTAAAGTGAGTTAAGAGATTTTTTAATTTACTCAATTGAAGAGAAAGTTATGCCACTTTGCGCAAATGCTTGTAATCACAAAAATGTACATGTTTCAAGCTCCACCTGGGGACATATCTGCCGCACGGCAGAAATGATTTTTTCTCTAAAATTAGTTTTGAACTCTAAAAACATGGATAAATATCTGTGCAAAATATTTTTAAAAAAATATTTAAAATGGTGCAGCACAACCTTTTGTTGAAATAGCATGGAATGACCCATATCGAATTTTTACTGTACTATTTAAAAAAAAATTCTAAATAAAACAATACAATAAATGTAACAGCAATAGACACATAAAAGTAAATAACTTAGTTGTTATTATAAGAACGGTACTAATAACATCTCTATTTTCCCAACCGATTTTATTCTAATTATAGGAAATACAACCATACGTACATTTATATAAACTAATACATTTAAATATTAATAACAAAAAGAATAGTTATTATAATGAGACAATTCGAACTTAATATTAATCAAAACACGTTATTAATTAAATGATATAATTATATGCTTATAATTAGATCATTTAATTAATAACGTGTTTTTGGTTTTTTGTTTATGAAAATAAACAAATAACTTGCGTATGTGACACAATATAGCAGTCCTGGTGCCGTTATTTGTAGTTTATTGAGTATTTGAATAAACTCAAATTTGATTTCAAAACAACAAACTTGACCTCTATTCAAAGTACTCTAAATTTTCCGTCGCTTCTGGCGTTGTTCATCTTCTTGTTCAGAATCACCGGTGGTCGTCACTTGTCAGCTACGTGTATTCTCAAGCAATAACATCCCTGAATATGTGTTAATTACCCAAGAATACACGTGACCAACCAAGTCACAAATAAACTACTTCCGCAGAGTCCCTTCCATTCCTCGATCGGTAAACTCCCTTTTGACTTCTCCTCCACGACTTCACGGCCATTCAATGGCATCCTCCCAACGGCTGCCCCGCTGCTCACTTTGAGGTCTACAACATGCATTATAATAATATTTAGTAAGATTAATTAGTGTGTTTGTGTGAACGTGTGTGTCTGCACTAACCCTTTGACTGGCAAAGGCTTCATGGCTGTACACTTACCTACCTGTAGGCGCATTTAACTGTCGTCCCTGTGAACTTTGGCTGGATCAAAACCTGCGAATGGATTAATTCTCCTGGTTCAATTAATTGATTTGTTGTTAGCTTGCTCCCTCGCGTCTTGCCTTTCTGCTTGTAATTAATTCTGCCGATGTTACGCAACCACGACCCAATAATTAATATCACGTAACGGGTATTTGTGATTAAGAATCGTTTGCACTGGAAATCTTCAATTAATCGGCGAATACATTTGTAAATATAAATTTGGGTCACGATAATTTATTAAAATTATTGATTTAATCAGGTTCGTATACGATAACATTATTTTTGTATTTGTTGGTACGTTCTCTATGAATAAATGTTTTGTATTGTAATAATTTATAAATAAATGAATACATGTTTTTTGATGAAAAATTAAACGATTAATTTATAATAATTTGATAACACGTTGAAAATTCAAGATTTCATTTAAAAAATTGTTTTGGAAGTAAATATTTATTATTAAAGAAAATGTCTTTGCTTTCACTTAAAATAATTTACCCAAAATCGTGTGTAATAAGCGAACTACTGCGGTTATTTGAAAGAAGTAATGTTATTCATTAGCTACTAGTGAGAGAATAACTGAAAATAATTCAAATTGACCCTTCGTATGACAATTTTTGTATCAAAATTTTATAAGCATTATTTCAATATTTAATGTAATTACAGACGATTTTTGATAAAACGTTATATTATACTCATGTTGATTTATATACTAGTCCCTTAAGAAAATTGCTTAAACTTTTTTTGTGGGACCAATTATGTACATTCCACATACTTATTTATTAATTTGCATTAAATATTGAAATAAAATTTTGACAAGAAATTTTGACGTACGTGGTGTCAATTTGAAATATTTCAAACATTCTATGAAGGATCTACAGTAGAGTGGTTCTTATTTTAGAAGTATATGAAAATCAACGGGACAACCCGGAAACTTGTTCGTATGGATGAAAAACTAATAACCGTAAATTTTGAGCCATATCGAACAATGCGTAACCGAGCCCTAGCCCTCTAAAATTTGAAAAAGTAGGTTCATTCCCTTTTTTTCATTTTGGTTAACCCTGATATTAAACGGTCCACCCTAATGGCCAAATTATATATAATGTCAATAGAGGACGTTAATGTGAATCCAAAACGTGTTTATTTGTTGAAATTGGACTAAAATTGACGAAGTTATTAATGTTTTACGAAACTACAGGCCAAAGATCTAAAATATCGGCTGGAAAATCAAAAACCCTGGACTAAAAGTAAAAATGGTGATGTGGCCATCATGTTACTTTCTCCGACTTGATGGTATCATTTATATTTACGTTTTCATGGTTTATTTTCTATTTAAATCATATTTTAAATGTACATCGAGCGTTGCGCAAACTCGGATGAAACTTACGTTTAAAACGTCAAAATTATGAATTATGGAAAAATTATACTTCAAATTCAAAAACACGGTTTACTCAAAAACTAACGAGATTTCGAAAAAAAACTTATTCTTTAGAAGTTTGGCATTCTCTACAATTATTATGCACATAAATTTGCTGTAACTATTATCGTTTCATAATTATAAACCAAAAATTGAAAAATTAATAATAATTTTTTTCTCGAATAGCAATGATTTTATGAAAAATATTTTCAAGCAAAAGACGTGCATTTCTTTGTTGTCTTCCATGTTTGTTTAAATATTTTTGTGATATTTTTCATATTTAGGAAAATATTGGCAAAAAACAAAAAAACAGTTAAGGTAAACACCCACTTCCGGTGTACGAAATTTTACCAAAAGCTTTTCAGTTCTTCAGATTATCAAATAAGACGTATGTTCAAAGTTTCATATCAATTGCTTTATTAGTTTTTGAGATACAGCGCACACAGCCAGACAGACACACACACACACAGACAGAATTTTTGAAAAAAAAATCACGATCACAATACTTTCTCGTACTTCGTAACGGAGAAAGTAAAAAATGTAGACCGAAAACTTGAGAATTCAAGTAAAGGAAAATTAATTTGCCATTTTCACCTCCAAAATAACTCTAAAGCTCAAAGTAAGTTTCTGACCAGAAACTCGGAAATAATAGCCACAAAAAAAAAAAAACAAAAATCACGGAATAAAATCAATCATTCAAGTTCAAAAATCTAAAAAATATGAAGAAAATAATAAATTTAAACCAAAATCGAAAATTCGGAACTGAAAATAAAAAACGCAGATTAAAAAAATTGAACAAAATTTCGGCCAAAATAAGGAAAAATTTATACCGCAAAGTCGAAATAGCAAGTAAAAAATCTAAAATATAGGCCAAAAAAATGAAAAATCAACAATCGTGGCCAAAAATCAAACATTTTGACTTGGGCCTAAAAATAAAAAATGCAGACCAAACAAATCAAAATTTAGACTACAAAATCGAAAATACAGGTCAAAAATCTGAAATATATACTTAAAAAAATCCACAGTCGGGACCTAAAAATCAAAAATTTTGAACAAAAATCGACCAGAAAATTGAAAAATTAGACCAAAATAAAGAATATTTCGACTGAATGATCACAAAAGACCAAAAAAATTAGTGAAAAATCGAAAAAAACAGGCCAGAGATCTTAAATATGAGCCAAAAAATCAAAAATCCCGGTCTGTAAATAAAAAATGTTGACTAAAAAATTGAAAATTCAAGTAAAAGGAAAACAATTCTTCTTATACAGGGTGTTTCAAAGCTCTGGGAACGGTCAATCACTTGCTTATTTTTCAAAATTTCAAAAAGTGTTTTATACAAAAGTTGTGTATAATAGTGAGCTGTACGCCCTAAAAATAAGATAATTGAATTCTACTTAAGAATACGTTACTAAATACGGGGTGTGCCATTTGAAAAAAACGAAGTTATTCAACTTTATAAGTTGGGTTTTTGTACCGCATTTTTTTTATCACCCTGTATAATTTTTTGCATGAAATCATGGTTGGCTCTATAGTTCGAACCTTCAAGCAAATAATTGAAATGATTTTAATCGTTCAACGTCAGTCACTGGGTCAAAAATAAAATTTCACCCAGACCATGCATTTCAACAAATCTTCAAATATTTCGAAAACAGCAAACAATAGGTATAGGAAGTATTGAAGTAACTCACCTTTATTTGCTCCATATAATTAAAAAATGACAAAAAATACAGGGTGTTCCATTTAAAAAAAACATAAGTTTGGTCTGTAACTTCGTTATGAGACGCCCTGTATAAATTTAAATATTTTTAGGGTGTGCAGCTCACTATTATACACAACTTTTGTATAAAACATTTTTCGAAATTTTGAAAAATAAGCAAGTGATTGACCGTTCCCAGAGCTTTGAAACACCCTGTATATTCTTTGAGAGCATTAGAATTAATACAATTTTTCATAATTTCGCGCTATGTTCAAAAAATTGTATTACACAATTTGATTAAGGTGTGTGTCCAGCTTTTTCCAAAATCTTCATGTCGAATGAATTTTGAGTTATTTAGGAAAGTTTCAAATCGATTTTTATATTTATTTCAAGCCACCAAAATTATAACAATTTTTTGCGATTTTTCACATGAAACTGTGACAAGTTTTCCGCATAATAATAATCTCAAATGATTTTTGAGTAATTTCGGAAAATTTTTAATTTTTGTTTGACAATTGTTTTTGTATATTCTTGAGAGCATTAAAATGATTATAATTTTTCATAAGGTTGCGTGCTGTTCAAATAAAAATTTGGTTTTGATATGCATCCAGATTTTCCCAAAATCATAATTTCGAATATATTTTGAGTTATTTTGAAAGGTTTTAAATCGTTGGCAGTTGTTTTTATATTTATTTCAAGCCACCAAAATTATAGCAATCTTTTTCCGATTATTCTCGCACTGATTACAAGAAATTATCACAAAATCTGGTGATGGTGTGTAAGTATTTGTTTACGTAATAATAATCTCTAATGATTTTTGAGTAATTTTGGAAAAATTTGAGTCCACAACAATTGTTTTTGTATTTTTTTTAGAGATTCCAAATTATTACGATTTTCATAATTTTACGCGCTGTTCAAATAGAAGAATCACAAAATTTGGTTCGGGTGTGTATCCAGATTTTCCCAAAATCGTAATTTCGAATATATTTTGAGTTATTTTGGAAGGTTTTAAATCGTTGGCAGTTGTTTTTATATTTATTTCAAGCCACCAAAATTATAACAATCTTTTTCCGATTATTTGCACTGATTACAAGAAATTATCACAAAATCTGGTGATGGTGTGTAAGTATTTGTTTACGTAATAATAATCTCTAATGATTTTTGAGTAATTTTAGAAAAATTTGAGTCCACAACAATTGTTTTTGTATTTTTTTGAGAGCATTAAAATTATTACGATTTTCATAATTTTACGCGCTGTTCAAATAGAAGAATCACAAAATTTGGTTCGGGTGTGTATCCAGATTTTCCCAAAATAGGATTTTCGAATATATTTTGAGTTATTTTGGAAGGTTTTAAATCGTTGGCAGTTGTTTTTATATTTATTTCAAGCCACCAAAATTATAGCAATCTTTTTCCGATTATTCTCGCACTGATTACAAGAAATTATCACAAAATCTGGTGATGGTGTGTAAGTATTTGTTTACGTAATAATAAGCTCTAATGATTTTTGAGTAATTTTAGAAAAATTTGAGTCCACAACAATTGTTTTTGTATTTTTTTGAGAGCATTAAAATTATTACGATTTTCATAATTTTACGCGCTGTTCAAATAGAAGAATCACAAAATTTGGTTCGGGTGTGTATCCAGATTTTCCCAAAATCGTAATTTCGAATATATTTTGAGGTCTTTTGGAAGGTTTTAAATCGTTGGCAGTTGTTTTTATATTTATTTCAAGCCACCAAAGATATAACAATCTTTTTCCGATTATTTGCACTGATTACAAGAAATTATCACAAAATCTGGTGATGGTGTGTAAGTATTTGTTTACTTAATAATAATCTCTAATGATTTTTGAGTAATTTTAGAAAAATTTGAGTCCACAACAATTGTTTTTGTATTTTTTTGAGAGCATTCAAATTATTACGATTTTCATAATTTTACGCGCTGTTCAAATAGAAGAATCACAAAATTTGGTTCGGGTGTGTATCCAGATTTTCCCAAAATCGTAATTTCGAATATATTTTGAGGTCTTTTGGAAGGTTTTAAATCGTTGGCAGTTGTTTTTATATTTATTTCAAGCCACCAAAGATATAACAATCTTTTTCCGATTATTTGCACTGATTACAAGAAATTATCACAAAATCTGGTGATGGTGTGTAAGTATTTGTTTACTTAATAATAATCTCTAATGATTTTTGAGTAATTTTAGAAAAATTTGAGTCCACAACAATTGTTTTTGTATTTTTTTGAGAGCATTAAAATTATTACAATTTTCATAATTTTACGCGCTGTTCAAATAGAAGAATCACAAAATTTGGTTCGGGTGTGTATCCAGATTTTCCCAAAATCGTAATTTCGAATATATTTTGAGGTCTTTTGGAAGGTTTTAAATCGTTGGCAGTTGTTTTTATATTTATTTCAAGCCACCAAAATTATAACAATCTTTTTCCGATTATTTGCACTGATTACAAGAAATTATCACAAAATCTGGTGATGGTGTGTAAGTATTTGTTTACTTAATAATAATCTCTAATGATTTTTGAGCAATTTTAGAAAAATTTGAGTCCACAACAATTGTTTTTGTATTTTTTTGAGAGCATTCAAATTATTACGATTTTCATAATTTTACGCGCTGTTCAAATAGAAGAATCACAAAATTTGGTTCGGGTGTGTATCCAGATTTTCCCAAAATCGTAATTTCGAATATATTTTGAGGTCTTTTGGAAGGTTTTAAATCGTTGGCAGTTGTTTTTATATTTATTTCAAGCCACCAAAATTATAACAATCTTTTTCCGATTATTTGCACTGATTACAAGAAATTATCACAAAATCTGGTGATGGTGTGTAAGTATTTGTTTACTTAATAATAATCTCTAATGATTTTTGAGCAATTTTAGAAAAATTTGAGTCCACAACAATTGTTTTTGTATTTTTTTGAGAGCATTCAAATTATTACGATTTTCATAATTTTACGCGCTGTTCAAATAGAAGAATCACAAAATTTGGTTCGGGTGTGTATCCAGATTTTCCCAAAATCGTAATTTCGAATATATTTTGAGTTATTTTGGTAGGTTTTAAATCGTTGGCAGTTGTTTTTATATTTATTTCAAGCCACCAAAATTATAGTAATCTTTTTCCGATTATTCGCACTGATTACAAGAAATTATCACAAAATCTGGTGATGGTGTGTAAGTATTTGTTTACGTAACAATAATCTCTAATGATTTTTGAGTAATTTTAGAAAAAAATTGAGTCCACAACAATTGTTTTTGTATTTCTTTGAGAGCATTAAAATTATTACGATTTTCATAATTTTACGCGCTGTTCAAATAGAAGTATCAGAAAATTTGGTTCGGGTGTGTATCCAGATTTTCCCAAAATCGTATTTTCGAATATATTTTGAGTTATTTTGGAAGGTTTTAAATCGTTGGCAGTTGTTTTTATATTTATTTCAAGCCACCAAAATTATAGTAATCTTTTGCCGATTATTCGCACTGATTACAAGAAATTATCAAAAAATCTGGTGATGGTGTGTAAGTATTTGTTTAGGTAATAATAATCTCTAATGATTTTTGAGAAATTTTAGAAAAATTTGAGTCCACAACAATTGTTTTTGTATTTCTTTGAGAGCATTAAAATTATTACGATTTTCATAATTTCACGCGCTGTTCAAATAGAAGTATCAGAAAATTTGGTTCAGGTGTGTATCCAGATTTTCCCAAAATCGTAATTTCGAATGATTTTTGAGTAATTTTGGAAAGTTTCAAATTGATGGCAATTGTCTTTATATTTATTTAAAGCCACCAAAATTATAACAATTTGTATAAAATTTGTTAACTGATTACATGAAATTATGACAAAATCTGGTGATTTTAATTTCGAATGATTTCTAAGTAATTTAAAAAAAAATTAAGTCGACAACAATTGTTTTTTGTATTTGTTTGAGAGCATTAAAATAATTACAATTTTCCATAATTTCGCGCTTTTTTCAAATAAAAGTACACAAAATTTGGTTTTGGTGTGTATCCAGATTATTCCGAAATCATAATTTCGAATGTATTTTGAGTTATTTTCGAAAGTTTCAAATCGATGGCAATTATTTTTGTATTTATTTGAAACCATTAAAATTACTACAATTTTTCATAGTTTCGCGCGCTATTGAAATAAAATGTATGTAAAATTTAACGATGGTATGGATCTACCTTTTCGCAAAAACATAATCTTCATTGAATTTTGAGTAATTTTGGAAAGTTTCAAATCGATGCGTGGGCCTTATCCTACAATTGAGACAGTAGAATCGAAATATGGGTTTTAACCGTAGGTTTGTCTTTAATTTGTAAAGATCCAACTGTTAAAACTGTGGTCATATGTTTAACTTTTGGGATTGTAGGATAATCGAAAATTTTAACAAACAAATCGAAAATTAAGACCAAAATAAAGAATATTGAGGCCAAACAAATTAGTAAAAAAATTGGTAAAACTTGCCAAAGATCTTAAATATGAGCCAAAAAATCAAGAATACCGGTCTAGAAATAAAAAATGCAGACCAAAAAATTGAAAATTCAAGTAGAAGAAAAATTTGTAGCCCCAAAATTAAATTTTTAGCCTAAAATAAGTTTCCGACTCGAAACTCGAAAATAATTGCCGAATAAAAATATGCATGCATAAAGAACAATATTCAGGTAACACAATCTAAAATGAAGAACAAAAACTCGAAAATTTATACCAAAAAATACCACAAAAAATAAAAAATGCGCGCAAAATAATCAATGATTCAGTTTAAAAATCCAAAATAGAGGGCCTAAAAATCAAAAAAAGTGTTGATATGGCATTAAGAATGGCAAAATTTAAATAAGCACTCGTCTTGAAAAGCTGCAGCAGATAATTTATTGAAAAGAAAAGAATTGGTATTGAAAGAAAGTATCGCAGTGCAAGTGAAAAGGTGACGTTTGAAGCGCTTAGAAGAAGAGGCCAGAAGGAAGAGAAAATCTGATCAAGAAATGGCAGCGAAAATGGTAATAACAGCCCAGCTGATTTGATCTGCTGCCTCAGATCTGGATCAGGAAATGGAACCATAACCACAAGCATTGCATTTATCAGTGAAGGGATCTCATCTGCTTTAGACAAGTGTAAAATGAGTGACAGAAATACCGCGCATCTTCTAATTACCGTCGTCGAAGGATTAGGTCACAAAACATCGAAACATACAAGTATGATATAACTGAAACATTTACAACTCTGTCAATTTTAGTCCGATTTTAACAAATAAATTCGGTTTGAATTCATATTAACATCCTCTGTCGACACAATATATCATTTGGCCATTAGGGTGGACTGTCAATACATTGCAATGCGTTGATGTGATTATTATAACATAGAACATAGACATTAATAACCATATGTTCTGAGTTAAAAAAAAGGCCCTTTATGTATTCCGTGAGTCCGAGTTATTCTCTTACTAGGTCGTAATGAACAACATTATATCCCTCAAATGACCGCAGTAATTCGATTATTACACCCGATTTTGGATAAATAACTATTATTTAATACTCAGTTTGTTCGTGGTGTAAGCATCTATGCAATGAAAAATCTCTAACTGAATGCACTTTCTATCTTGATGTCTGACTATTCGGAATTTTATTAGAATTCCAAAAAGGCCGCACGTTTATTTAATATAGCGCCATTTTCCCGTATTGCGTATGCTAACCCAGAACAGAACGGGAAGAGAAGGAGATTTAATTAAAGAAATATTTAATAAATTCCCTTTAAACATCATCTCTATCTCTCCTTATTATGCGGGATTACATTTCCGGAAGCCTTTTAAATGTGGACACACAATGACTCCACGAAACAACTCCAAAATGCTCAGTGTAACACGCCAATTGAAACCGAGTTCGACCAGCGATGGATTGTACAATTAAATTGGGCTTTTTTAAATAACTCGGTAAATTAAATTGGGGCTGATGTCTAAATTTTATTTGCACCCATAGTAGGCCTACAAAAGACTTACTAACTTTCTTGGTTAACATCACGTCGAATATTGAATTACAATACGAAAGAAATTTGCACGCATATGTTGAAATATGATGGCAGCATCAATAAAATTTAATAATTTGTATATTTTATTATTTTATTTATGATATCTCAAGATATGACATGCTCACTGTTATTACGAACGAACTACTTTATTGTTATAGAACAAGGGCAATTTCACCATAAAGCAGGTAATTTCCGTCGGAACAAAACCACATTAATTTTGCAGAACAAATCGATCCCACCCTAACCCGATAATCACCCCACTATAAATACCAACCTGGAAATGGAACGTGCACTGTAAAAATTACATACCTCATAAAAATAAACCACCAATCAGAGAAGTATCTAATTTCATACTTAAATATAAAAATGAAAACGGCTCGAAAAGAAAAAAAAAACGAAAAGCTGCATATATTTTCTGTGGTAATATAACTATCACCCGAGGTGATAGACGTAGCACTTTCTCTTCTTCTTCGATGATTGATTAATCATATCACTAGTTATATTTGTAGACTCGGATGAAACTGACGCTTAAAACGTCAAATTATGAACGATGGAAAAATTATACTTTTACTTTAATTTTTAAATCGCTGAATGCAATTTTTGTTTTCACAGTGGAAGTTTTGATTGTTGTCGTTTTGTTTCCACACGAGATGTGGCAATTGTTTTAACAAGAAATCAAATATAATTTGTTTTTCTAAAAATCTTGAGCTTTTGGAGCAAATTCCTACGTCGATTATTTTTTTACAATTTTTCAAATTACTGAATGCAATTTTTGTTTTCGCAGTTGAAGTTTGGATTGTTGTCGTTTTGTTTCCACACTAGATGTAGCAATTGTTTTAACAAGAGAAATCAAAAATAATTTGTTTTTATAAAAATCTTGAGCTTTTGAAGCAAATTCCTAGGTCGATTATTTTTTTACAATTTTTCAAATCACAATGCAATTTTTGTTTTCACAGTTGAAGTTTTGATTGTTGTCGTTTTGTTTCCACACAAGATGTGGCAATTGTTTTAACAAGAAATCAAATATAATTTGTTTTTCTAAAAATCTTGAGCTTTTAAAGCAAATTCCTACGTCGATTATTTTTTTACAATTTTTCAAATCGCTAAATGAAATTTTTGTTTTCACAGTTAAAGTTTGGATTATTGTCGTTTCGTTTTCACACAAGATGTGGCAATTGTTTTAAAAAGAAATTAAATATGATTTGTTTTTTTTAAATCTTGTGCTTTTGAAGCAAATTCCTACGTCGATTATTTTTTTACAATTTTTCAAATCGCTGAATGCAATTTTTGTTTTCGCAGTTGAAGTTTTGATTGTTGTCGTTTTGTTTCCACACAAGATGTCGCACTTGTTTTAACTAGAAATCAAAAATAATTTGTTTTTCTAAAAATCTTGTGCTTTTAAAGCAAATTCCTACGTCGATTATTTTTTTACAATTTTTCAAATCGCTGAATGCAATTTTTGTTTTCGCAGTTGAAGTTTTGATTGTTGTCGTTTTGTTTCCACACAAGATATGGCAATTGTTTTAACAAGAAATAAAAAATAATTTGTCTTTCTAAAAATCTTGAGCTTTTAAAGCAAATTCCTACGTCGATTATTTTTTTACAATTTTTCAAATCGCTAAATGATATTTTTGTTTTCACAGTTAAAGTTTGGATTATTGTCGTTTTGTTTTCACACAAGATGTGGCAATTGTTTTAAAAAGAAATTAAATATGATTTGTTTTTTTTTAATCTTGTGCTTTTGAAGCAAATTCGTACGTCGATTATTTTTTTACAATTTTTCAAATCGCTAAATGAAATTTTTGTTTTTACAGTTGAAGTTTCGATTGTTGTCGTTTTGTTACCACATAAGATGTGGCAATTGTATTAACAAGAAATTAAAAATAATTTGTTGTGCTAAAAATCTTGAGCCTTTGAAGCAAGTTCCTACGTCGATTATTTTTTTACAAATTTTCAAATCGCTGAATGCAATTTTTGTTTTCACAGTTGAAGTTTGGATTGTTGTCGTTTTGTTTTCACAAAAGATGTAGCAATTGTTTGAACAAGAAAACGAAAAAAAAATGTTTATATAAAATCTTGAGCTTTTAAAGTAAATTCCTACGTTAATTATTTTTTTACAATTTTTCAAATCGCTGAATGCAATTTTTGTTTTCGCAGTTGAAGTTTGGATTGTTGTCGTTTTGTTTTCACACAAGATGTGGCAATTGTTTTAACACGAAATCAAATATAATTTGTTTTTCTAAAAATCTTGAGCTTTTGATGCAAATTCCTAAGTAGAATATTTTTTTACAATTTTTCAAATCGCTAAATGAAATTTTTGTTTTCGCAGTTGAAGTTTTGATTGTTGTCGTTTTGTTTCCACACAAGATGTGGCAATTGTTTTAACAAGAAATCAAAAATAATTTGTTTTGCCTTTGATGCAAATTCCTACGTCGATTATTTTTTTACAATTTTTCAAATC
Source organism: Ocypus olens (assembly GCA_910593695.2). NCBI lineage: Eukaryota > Metazoa > Arthropoda > Insecta > Coleoptera > Staphylinidae > Ocypus > Ocypus olens. Next base: position 19,580,072 of record OU343060.1, on the reverse strand, counting down.
GCTGAATGCAATTTTTGTTTCCGCAGTTGAAGTTTGGTTTGTTGTCGTTTTGTTTCCACATAAGATGTGGCAATTGTTTTAACAAGCAATTAAAAATAATTTGTTTTGCTAAAAATCTTGAGCCCTTAAAGCAAATCCCTACGTCGATTATTTTTTTACAATTTTTCAAGTCGAAGAGTGCAATTTTTGTTTTCGCAGTTGAAGTTTGGATTGTTGTCGTTTTGTTTTTACAATTGTGTGGCAATTGTTTTAACAAGAAATAAAAGTTTACTCAAAAACTAAAGCGATTTCGAATAAAACTTATTCTTTATAAGTTGTTCATTTTGGCATTCTCTACAATTATCATTAACATAAATTTGCTGTAACTATTATCGTTTCATAATTAGAAACCAAAAATAAAAAATAAAAATTTTTTTTTTCAAATAAAAATCTCATTTTATGAAAAATATTTTCAAACAAAAAATGTTAATTTTTTTGTTGTCTTCAATATTTGTTTAAATGTTTTTGTGATATTTTTCATATTTAAAGAAATATTGTAAAAAACAAAAACAGGTCAGGTAAACACCTACTTCCTGTGTACGAAATTTTACCAAAAGCTTTTCAATTCTTCAGATTATCAAATAAGACTTATGTTCAAAGTTTCATATCAATTGCTCTATTAGACAGACAGACACACACACACACACAAACAGAGACAGAAAATAAAATAAAAATTCCAGAAATTGTTGAAATGGCATCTAGAGACCCCAAAACGGATATTTCCGTAAAAAAAATTTGAAAAAAATCACGAACAGAATACTTTCTCGTACTTCGTAACGGAGAAAGTAAAAAGGATTCAATATAAAATAAATGACAAGGGTGTGCCTTGTCAAATTGTGTAAGTGGCTCCACCATCAACATGTTCCACGAGTCGCCACTGTTCATGGTGACTTGGCAAATGTTTTGCTATTTTTTTCTACATGAATTTTTTTAACGCCAATCGATTCAGCTCATTCTGATGAAAATAAGGTATAACATAAAGGTCTAGGAAGATTATTAAGAAAGTTGATTTTTTTCAATTTTTTTCCATTTTCGAGTTTTCATTGCTGACGTGCCACGGCTTCAAATTGTCATTCGTGGTTAGGCAAGTACATTTTCTGAAGCGTTTTGAAGGGATCTTTCTGGTAACGTATAGAAACTCCGAAAACCCCGAATCAAATCAGTGATTTCTTCGGGAAATAATTTTAAATGTAATTTTTGGCCAAAAGTAAAAATTAGATTTGATTTTTGAAAAAGTGTCAATTTGTACCTAAGTTATAAATTTTTAAAAATGAATTTAACTAGTCGAATATTTGACCAAAGAAAAAATAGAAGAAAAATATCGATATGATTGAATTCTTTAAAAACTCTGATGCAATCATAATGAATTTATTTAACTTAAAAAATAGCTCTGATTTTTGAAACTCAATTTTTACGTGAGTTATGAATTGTTGAAAATTAAAATTTTAATTTGTTGAAGGCTTGAACAAAAAATATCTATTTTTTAATATATTCACAAAACATCTCCCTTTAAAACCAACTTGACATAATAATAAATAATAAATACAATGGCCATCGACCGGAGTCCTTCAGCCAAGAATTACACAGTATAATGGAATAATCAGTAATTATGTAAACGAACAATGAGTTTGGAACAAAAAAAAAAAAATACATATTTGGCATGTATGATGGCATTAGTGATCTATACTTTCTCTCGAAGCTATGAGATGTTCAAATAATGTTGCTTCGGGAAATTTGTAGCGGGACGAAGGATTTTACCAACTTTAATTTTTGAGAATGTGTCACTTTTTCTTTCAGTTATGAATTTTGAATGTTTTAACTTGTTGAACACTTAAACAAAACAAAAATCGAAAGAAAAATTGAGTTCCACAAATATTTTAATAAATCCACAGAACAAATGACTACCTTCAAAACTTATGTATTCATTTTTGGGTGTTACGATTTTTTGAAAATTATCGTTTTAAGTTGTCGAATGAAAAAAATCTGGTGTGATAGATTTTATCAAAAATTCTAGTATATTCACAAAACATCTGCCTTAAGAATTATCTTCGATTTTTGAAAATGTGTCATTTTTTGTGGAGTTATAAATTTTTTTTTTTTTAAGTTTGTCGAATATTTGAAGAAAGAAAAAATAGAAAAAAAACAACTGATATGATTGAATTTCTTTAAAACTCTGATGCAACCATAATACGTTTACCTTTAAAATTAATTTTGAGTTTTGTTCATTTTTCGGTGAGTTATGGGTCATTCCATGCTATTTCAACAAAAGGTTGTGCTGCACCATTTTAATTTTTTTTTATATTTTGCGCAGTTATTTATACATGTTTCTGGAGTTCAAAACTAATTTAAGAAAAATAAAAATTCTTGCCATGTGGCAGCAATGTCCCCGGATGGAGCATGAAACATGTACATTTTTGTAAATGCAAGTGTTTGCGCAAAGTGGCATAACTTTCTTTCCAATTGTGCAAATTTAAAAATTTTAAAAACTCTTAACTCAAATTAAAGTGCCGAAGAGTTTAGTGTAATTTTTATTCATTATTTGTTTTATTTTTTCAAATATAATGGCCGTCAAAGTTTAGCATTGAGATTTGCATTTTTTTCATTTTTCGGCCTTGCTTTGGACTGAGAAGGGGGCAATACACTCAAACCAAAATTAGTTTGCAAGTACAACGGTAACAATAGATTTTATCTGAGGCAAAAAATCTAAAGTGTTTTAAACCCTTCTAATTTTTTTTCGCTGGAGAAAATTGGCATTTTCAAGAAAATCCGTATTTTTCTAAAGCTGTATCTCCAGTGGGGCACACAGTAAAAATCTGAAATTTATAATACCAATGCTTCTATCCGGGAGCAACACCATTACAAAATTTGGTAACTTTGTTTTGCCTAGTAATAAAAATATTTAAGTTCAAATTTGTAATAATTTTTATGCAATCGGAGTAAAAATTGAACTTTAAATATTAGAAGCCGGTACTAAAATGGAACTCACTAGTACTAGCAGTGATTATAATACACTTGTGAATATTATAATCTCTGGTACTAGGCATTAAAGTACTTACCAAGGGTTTCCGTACAACGAGGTGATTGGCGACTCATTAATGCAAATCATAGTCCTGGTGATGAAATTTAAAAAAAGGTACCATGGATCCTGAATAGAAACTTATTATTATTATTCAAAATTATTAAAGAATAAAATTGAATAAAACCATAAAAGTCATTAGACAATTGTCTTAAATTTGCGGCTGTTGGGAGTCAAGCTGCTGATTACGTTCTAGAATTTCTGTGTTAATCATTTTATTACAATTCTGTTAATCCTTTTATTACTATTGAATTTAATTTAAACTATAATATTAATGAAAGGGCACTTTAGTGCTGAGGTAAATGTATTTTTTATGCAATCGAAAATACTCTATTTTCAGATTTAAAATTGTAATTACTTACGTTTTTCATCTAAAGATGTTCTAGCGTTTCAGTGGTAGAACTTGCAGATGTAATTATAGGTTATATTGATATTTGTTTAACGCAAGATCAGTAAATTCTTAAGGTTGGATTAGCATCGCGCGCATGGTTTAAACAATCACAGAAATTCTAGAACGTAATCAGCAGCTTGACTCCCGACAGCCGCAAATTTAAAACAATTGTCTAATAAATTTTACGGCTTTATTCAATTTTATTCTTTAATCGTTTTGAATAATAATACGTCTATATTTAGGGTTCACGGTACCTTTTTAAATTTCATCACCAGGACTATGACGCATTAATGAGTCGCCAATCATCTCGTTGTACGGAAACCCTTGGTAGGTATTTTAATGCCTAGTACCAGTGATTATAATATTTACAAGTGTATTATAATCACTGCTAGTACTGCTGAGTTCCATTTTAGTGTCGGCTTCTAATATTTAAAGTTCGATTTTTACTCCGATTGCATAAAAATTATTACAAATTTGAACATAAATATTTTTGTTACTAGGCAAAACAAAGCTACCAAATTTTATAATGGTGTTGCTCCCGGATAGAAGCATTGGTAGTATAAATTTCAGATTTTTACTATGTACCCCACTGGAGATACAGCTTTAGACAAATACGGATTTTGTTGAAAATGTCTAATTTCACCAGCAAAAAAAATTAGAAGGGTTTAAAACACTTCAGATTTTTTGCCACAGGTAAAATCTATTGTTACCATTCTACTTGCAAACTAAATTTGGTTTGATTATATTGCCCCCTTCCCAGTCGAAAACAGGATCGAATAATGAAAAAAATGCAAATCTTGATGGTAAATTTGAGGGCCAATAAATTTGAAAAACATATCAAATTATGAAAGAAAATTAAACCAAAATATTCACCACTTTAATCTGCGTTAGGATATTTTCTAATTTTTAAATTTGCTCAATTCGAAAAATTGTTATACCACTTTGCGCAAATGCTTGTAATCACAATAATGTACATGTTTCAAGCTCCATCTGGGAACATATCTGCCACGCGGCAACATTTTATTTTTTTCTAAAATTAGTTTTGTACTCTAGATACATGTATAAATATCTGTGCAAAATATAAAACAAAATAAAAATGGTGCAGCACAACCTTTTGTTGAAATAGCATGGAATGACCCTTATGAATTTTTGTAGATTAATAATAATAAATGTGGCAGAAAGACCTTCGGTCGATAGCCAATTGACATGAAAACTTCATGTATTTAATTGTTTATGTATTTATAATAATTTGTAACCTTTGTCAATAAAGATTTTGTATATATATAATAATAAATGTTAATTGTACTTACCAAATACATAATAAATACAATGGCCATCGACCGGAGTCCTTCAGCCACTTTTGTAGATTATTATTTTAAGTTGTCAAACATTTAAACAAAACACATGAAAATGTTGATTTTTTTCAAAATTAATATTCAAAGTTGTTGAACACTTGAACAACAAAATATATTTTTTTTAATATATTCACAAAACATCTACCTTTAAAACTAACTTAAATTTTTTAAATGTGTCACTTTTTCCGTAAGTTATGAATTTTTGAAAATTAATGCTTTAAGTTGTTGAACACAAAAATCGAAAAGAAAATAAGTTTTGGTATGAGAAGAGTTCTTCAAATATTTTAGCAAATTCACAGAACATCTACCTTTGAAACCAGCTTTAATTTTTGAAAATGTGTTCATTTTTCCGTTAGTTATGATTCTTTTAAGTTAATGTTTTCTCCCTTTTCTTTAGTAAAATAGATGTTTTGAAAATAAAGTTTAAAATTAAATTGAATTACGCAAGTTTTCTCATTGATTCAAACATAATTCCGTTAGAAAATCCGCCAGCCGCTAAAACGAAAATTATTCCGCAATTCGGATTCAAAATCCGGCAGATTTAGTGGATTTTCCGCTGACTTGGCAACACTGGCCTTAACACAGCTGACAATGCCGAGCGCTGCGACTGTTCTTTCTCTATCACGCGGCTGATTTCCGACCAATGAGAAGCCTCTGAGGCTCGCCTCCAATATCAAAATAAATCTGCACATTACAACGAATGCAATATATACCGGGTGTTTCAGACCACCCGTACACCCCAAATATCTCGCGAAATACAAATCGGATTGACATACAAAAAATACGTCTAATTTTTTTTTTGAGCTCTATCATGTGGTGTGAAATTTAAACCACCACCCCTCCCCCCTGGGACGGGATGGGGGGTTACTTTTAAATCTTAAATAGGTACCCCTATTTTTATAGCAGATTCGGCTTCTACTCTAAAATATATTAGGTTTTTATTCGAAACATTTTTTCGATTAGCAAAAAAAAAAAAATTTTATATTTTTTATTTATATATTTTTTTTTAATTAAAAAAATTCTGTTTGTCGTTACAAACATTCATACATTACCACAATAAAAAAAAATTGAATGGAATTTGATAATCAAATTGATTTTTATTCGTTTCTACGTTTTTTTTTTACAAAGAATTTTTTTTTTGCTTATTTCTGACCTTAAATTACGAATGTCTTCAATCAACGCCTTATTTAAGAGATGACTACGTAAAAAATGTCGTAATCTATCATTTGATGCGAGAAATAAATATAATTCAATAAATGTTTTTGCCGAATATAGCGCCATCTGTCGCTCATCGAAAAAAAAATTCCATTTGAGGTTATACAATTGTAAGGTATGCGGTGTAGTCGATATTTAACATTACGTGAAGAATTACTCTAACGATACTTAAACCAACTTGGACAGCCGAATACAGAGAACATGACACTGAACGACTCGGCACTCGGACAACTAGGCTCAGTTCTGTGCTCCCATTTGCGTGGATCCGCCACTGATCATAAATTGTCCGTTATTATCAAGTAGTAGTTTTAATAATGTGTCCTTTGAACAACTTAATTTTTTAGATTTATAGTTTGAATATTTACATATTTTGTGTTTACTAAATTTATTCGATAATTATCAATAATATTATTTTTGTAATGTTAATTTAATTTATTTTTTCGTATTTAATATTAATTATAAAAATACATTTCGTGCTCCTAAAGTATTCCCAAACAGAAAACAACTCAAATTGTATCAAAGGGGCGAGAGTTCAACAACTTTTACAAAGGGGTCGTAATTAGTTTCTTGTTGTGAAATTCCCAACGAAATCTCATGCTTAATAATAACAAAAAAGTTTTGATTGCGTGTGTTTCCCATTAATTTCAGGATGCCGAAAATTGATGGAAAGTTATATATAAAGAAAACAGAAGTTCAGTTTTATTATTCAGTCCAGTGTAGAGCGCATAAAATTGTGTAAATAATTTGTTTATTTATTGTAGTCTTTGGAAGACTTATGTTGTAGATTAGAAAAAGTATCGTTTATTTATTTATATCTATTTATTTATTTATTTATTTATTGATTAACGGAAAACTCCTTTTATACATTAAATACATATATAAAAAAATCAACAAATTAACCTTATAACTAAATAACTAAATCTAGATTGATTCTAAGTAAATTATTTCAAAAGCAAGATGTATTAATATCGAACATGTCGATTTCCGCTTTAAAATATAATGCATTTGCAAAACGCATCATCCTGGAAAGAGGATTATTAAGTTTTTTTCCCTAAAATATGAACTAATACAAAAATTAACCACCCCAGCACTTAATTTTACAGAATTGCGCTTATAAAACCGGCCACCGAAAGGAATATTAATAAACGAACTTACTTCTTTAACTTGTTCTACGGTCCTGACTTCTGTAATAAAAATTCTACAGCTGATTCATGTTGTTACGTAACCTTACTTTCTTTGTAACAACAAAAAACAGCTATAAAACTCCTGTTATACAAATCAGCACCATTGGAGAAGTTATATAACTAAGGTCTAATAAAACGGATGTTATCCACTAATGGGTGGTTAAACGTCAATCAAAAGATTTTCGTAATCATCGCATAATAATTCTTCTTTTTTAATCCTCTAGTTCGCCCACATCTTGAGTATTGTGCTAGTGTACGGTCTCCTTACACTACTTTAGATAAGGTAAAGACGGAACAAGTTCAAAAAAAAGTTTGTACGATTTTTAGGATTCAAATACAACTTGGTTGGCAGTTACACGGACTTATACCAATCTTTAATATTATAAGTCTTGACACAAGACAGTTCAATTCTGATGTGGTACTTGTTTTTAAGCTACTTAATGACCTGCTTAATTTTATAGATATCCGTATTCCTTCTTGTTCTCTGCGTGGTAATGTTTCCTACCATATTCCATTTTATAGGACGGATTATGCCGTTATAACCTGGTAAAGCATGTCACGATAAAATATTTCAAAGAGATGGTGGAATAGTGAAACCTTATGGAACTACTTGTTACATTGTAAATGACGCAGAAGGCGTTGAAGGATTCTTATTTGAGCAGATCTTTTGACGGGGAGATTGTGGATTAGTATAATTAGGTGGGGTTAAGTTAATTTTTATATTAATTCATAATATGATTTCGATGTGCCATTTGGCGCACCATAGTTCGAGAGAATCGATGGAGTTTTGAAGAGATTGTTATTTGATTTGAAGAGTTGGAGCATGGATGATTAGTGTCATCGGAAAAGAGGAGGGTATACTGTGCCGGGTTAAACTGCGAAGGGTTAAGGTTATGAATGTTGTCATGAGGTGTTTCGGCCTGTATATGATGGTGTAAGTTTGTGGTAATAAAAGAATAGTTTGGATTTGGAAGAGATAATTTCGATGTGCCACATCCAGAAAACTGAAGCTTTGAAGGGATTGCTTGGTGATTTGAAGAGAAGCAGAATGGCTGATTAGTCCTGTTATCACCAAAGAGTAAGGTCTACTATGCCTGGTTAAAGGGTTGAGTTTATGAATGTCATATCATGAGATATTGGAACGTGTATGTGATAACATGATTTTGTGGAAAGGGAGGAAGCGTTTGGATTTGGAAGAACTAATTTTGATGCTTATTGAGCGAACCATAGTTCAAGGGAATCGATGGAATTTTGAAGAGATTGGTATCCGATTTGAAGAGTTGCTATTGCCTGCAAAATGTACCATGCCGGGTTAAAGTGCGAAGCGTTAGGTTAATAATGTCATGACAAAATATGTTGTAGGAAAGAGGGTATAGAGAAGAACCTTGTGGAACTTGTTGGATTGCAAAAAGTGTTTGAAGGGTTCTTATTTGAACGGATCTTTTGACGAGGAGGTTGTGGATTAATACAAAGTGGCGCACATCAAACCGGCCCGAACCAGTTAAATAAGTTTAGTTGGCGTCTGTATAGCGTACCCGTACAGTGTAACTGTATTCAAACAATTATTAGTTATTATTAAGCGTGTAGCTCTTAGTCGTCCATGCATTGATCAACGATAACTTTGTGAGAAATCGTCGTAGGAACTTCCTGCGCAGGTAATTGATCACAGTTCAATGCCCTTTTGGATCGAGTCGACACATTTTTCCAACTCGGTACACGTTGCCAAATTTGGACGTTTTTTGCCCGAAAACGTGTTTTTTTTTTGTTCTGGTGTCGAAGGGTTTGAAAAGAGATCATTCCAATTGTAGTTTACCCCATTAAATTAGAGATAAAATCGGATTTGTTTCCGAAAGAATAATCAAATTTCGTTGTAAAATCACTGAGTTATGTGCGAAAAAACTTAAAATAATTTTTTTACAAAAACTTAAAACTTGGTGTCAACTCGTCGCAGGAACTTCGTTCTTTGAGTCCTGCATAGGGAATTGATCACAATTTAATACCTTTATGGTGGATCGAGTCGACAAAAATTTTCCAACTCCATAGACATCGTCAAAGTTGGACATGGTTTCCAGAAAAAAACATTTTTTTTTTCACAGGGGCGCTAGAGGGAGCGGAAGAGGTTACGCTTAAGTTCGCATGCATGACTTTAGGAAGATAATATATTGAATAACACTTGAAACTAAAAAAAAGCAACTGGTAACTTTATTAACTTGCCATACGTTTGTAAACAGATTATTTAATATCCTCGCAGAAGAAATGTAGAATGTTCACACGTAAAGATGGTACTTAGCTAATAGCTGGTATGATATGAGTGTGAAACTTAAATTTAAATTAAATGTAATAACCAGAACTTTTATACAACCTACCCCTGATAACTGTTCCCCCAGCAAAGAATATCTATACGTCACAATGGATAAACGTATCAAGAAGGTAGTTACATTGTATTTTTTAAGATTAAGTGGAAGCTTGTTATCACGGCACCATTCAACAAACGATTGCAAGCTATTTTGAAGCAAAATAGCATTCTCTAATAATCGAACATTTATTAATGTTTTCATGTCGCCTGCAAATAATAAACATTGATCATTCGAAAGGCAGCTTACTTTTAATAAAAAGGTTAAATTAAAAAGTCCTAGGCGGGATTCTTAAGGAACATCAGAAGTTACATTAATTGGATGAGATTGACTTTTATGTACATATTGAGCTCTGCCGGATAAGTATGATTTTATCCAATGCAAAAGAAAGCCATCAACATCAAAACAACGTAATTTATTCATTAAAATTGTGTGATCTACAGTATTAAATGTTTTCGATAAGTCAATGTTGTTAGAATCCACCTGACTTGTCTCCGCAGGGGCATCATTAATATATGATTCATAAACTAAGAGGATAGTTGATGTCACTTTACTACCTCTGAAGCCATCGAAGATTGTTAAACAGATATCCGATCTATGGTAAGCAATTTTTCAAAAAACTTTGTCGTCGATACCGCACTAATCATCCATTAAATCACCCAAAATTGAACTATGGCGCTGCAAATGGCGTCCAAAATTTGACTGACGCCTAGAGTGCTTCAACTGCAGCCTGGTAGTTGCGCGCCTGAGTCAGAGCCGGCTTGAAGTTTTGTAATACACCAATTATAGGGCTCACAGAAATGTATTTATGACTATTAAGGAAAATTATGATGTGGCCATCATGTTACTTTCTCCTATTTGTTGGCATAAAAGGAATTTCTTATTGAGAGCTATATTGTTCTACCCTTCATCTATGGCTGCCTTTAACCTTTAATAGTCACTAGGGGTGTGATACACCCCAGCCTTTTTTCGACGTTGAATAAGGCCCTGAAATTGAAAGTAAACGAGACATGTTACTCCATCTACAGATAGTTTGAACCTTCTATTGTGAACCCCAACAGGTATTATTTGAGCTCACGTGTCAGTGTTAATGTGGTACCTGTTTGAGTCAATTCGTGAAAAATTGTGGGGTGTACGACACCCCGTGTGATCATTGTGCCAGAAAAAAATTCTGAGCATTTTTTTCTGTGGATTATTCCGAGATTGCCGACACACAAGCGCTGCGATATTTGTTCCAGAAGAAGCGCCAAAAAGTCACATATGCTATGTCGCAGTTGCGAAAGGTCGATGTGCGACATACATCGCACATATTTATATGTGCGCCGAATGCTCTTTTAGGATCTAATAACTGTCTTTTACATTATAATAGCCTGTTTTCTCCATAATAATAGTTTTAAAAATATTTTAATATTCATATTTAACATTAAATTGACTTTATATCAGAAAAATATTAATACAATTTTTTCGTAAAAAAATCCCACATTCGATCGTGAAAATAAATATACTTTTTGGAAAGGTTTGGAAAGGTCGCAAAATATATTAATACCACTTGGAATGATACTATTTCAGGTTCAAACTATTTTTTTAGCTGAAAATTGAAATTACCACCGTATTTTTTGCAAGAAAACTCAAATTTTGAGGAATTTTTTTTTGCAACATTTTTTTTTCACATGTAAAGTTGCAGGTTTCGAAAACTATTCACATATTCTTATAACTAGAGGTTCAAAACTTATCCCAAATTGTTTTCTTTTTGTTATTTGTAAATTTAACATTCATTGACCGAAGTTCAAAGGCGTGGGGTGTACCACACCCCGAATGACTATTACGTAATTTTTCGGAGGTGTGACTATTAAGGGTTAATTTCTTTTCCATTTTTCTTAGGATTCTTTTCCTTTTGTTTTGTATTGTAGTTGTTGTTGTACAGAAGACTCATTTGATAGCAAAACATGTATACAGGGTGTTCGAAAGGTATGGAATATCCCTCATAGCACAGTAAATATCAACTTTAGAGAAAAAACTTTTCTCCAAAGTGGATATTTACTTACCTATATGGGATATTCCATACTTTTCGGACACCCTATATATTATTACTTGTTCAATATGACATTTCTACAATTTTTGTTAATATATGTTTAATGTAACTATCAGTGTTTCATAAATAAAGACCAAAACAGTGCAAATGTTTCTATTTAAATTTGTTTTTAAATCAAAGAGTTTATGAAATATATTTATTAATAAAAGATGGGCAACTTTTTATTACCTTCATCACTTAGGTGAAGATTATACTAATATTTATCATTTTAAACAAAATTAGTAAAAAAATAAAAACCCAGTTTTGGTTTTCGGAATTTTACCAATTTCTTAATTCATTGGATTGTCAAATAATGTTTATGTTTAATTATCTTCATAGTGTTTGAGACACAGGGTCCACAGACAGGCATTAAAGACTCACAGACAAACAGACAGACAGACACAAACTATTTTATGGTCGACTGTACGAAAATAGTAACTTTAGCGGATTCTCGGATTCTATTTTGGCCAAAATGGCGTACATTTCGTACTAGTCCATAATGATAAAGTAAATTGGACTCTTATGTCAGTGTCAGAAATGACAGATTTTAATTTTGGTCAAAACACCCAAATACAAATTACTAATGAAAAAGAGAGATCGACTATGATAGTGGTTTATAGCGATAGTACTTACTATTATTCATTGAAGAAGTTTGCAAGGTTTGGACGTTTATTGTATGGGTTAGATTATTGAATCTAATCATCCATTTTCTATGAAATTTACAATGACTGACATTAGTGTGGCAGCAAATGCACACTATGATTAAAATATATATAAATAAATTGCTTCAGTTTGTATTTAAAAAGTATTCCAAAAATGCTAAAAGCAGTCGAACATAAAGCTTTGTATGTAACTCGTCCACAATGGCATTTCATGGACTCGCCTCCACTATTAGCCTCTCTCGTTTCGCTCGCTCCTCCAAGAAAGTGCTATATTGTGGACTTGTCACATAAATAGCTATTTTCTTATTTTGCTACAACATTTTCAACGCTGCTCCTTTATATTTTAACTAGGGGTCCTACTAATTCGAAACTTCGCAACTTAGAAGCTTCGAAGAATCCGAAAAAACGAAGAGAACTTCGAATATCAAAGTTTTCGATTTTTTCGAAGAATCAAAGTTGCGAAAATTTTCGATTTTCTCAAAGCAAAACCCTAACCGAAATTGTTAGGGTTTACATTTGTATGTGATTTAAAAATGTTCACCTCGAAAACCCAAGACAAAACATAAGTTGCTGTAAAATTAACATCAAACTAATATATTGGCAAGGTAAAAAATGGTGATGTGGCCATCATGTTACTTTTTCCGACTTGATGGTAGTCATTTATATTTACGCTTTCATGGTTTATTTTCAATTGAAATCATATTTTAAATGTACATCGAGCGATTTGTAGACTCGCAGAAACTGACGTTTAAAACGTCAAAATTATAAGATAGAAAAATTATACTTCAAATTCAAAAACTCAGTTTACTCAAAAACTAAAGAGATTTAGAAAAAAACTTATTTTTTGTAAGTTGTTCATTTTGGCATTCTCTACAATTGTTATTCATATAAATTTGCTGTAACTGGTATCGTTTCATAATTATTAACCAAAAATGAAAAAAAGAATAATAAATTTTTTTCTCGAATAACAATGATTTTATGAAAAATGTTTTCAAACAAAATAAGCTCATTTCTTTGTTGTCTTCAATATTTGTTTAAATGTTTTTGTGATATTTTTTATATTTAAGAAAATATTGGCTAAAAACAAAAAAATAGTTAAGGTAAACACCCACTTCCGGTGTACGAAATTTTACCAAAAGTTTTTCAGTTCTTCGGATTATTAAATAAGACGTATGTTTAAAGTTTCATATTAATTGCTGTATTAGTTTTTGACATAAAAATATTTTCGTTTGTATATCGCACTGTGAACCAACCTTATAAAGTATAAAAAAAAAACAAACGTACTTTTTGTCAGACACAAACATATTTGCCTACTTACTCATATAAACACGCGTTGAATCCAATGAAATACATTTAAACTATCGTTTACTTTCGAAATTGGGATACTTTGAAGAAAAGTTCCGGCCCTTTAGTTAGCTAATGACACTTGCCCTTATCTCTCACACCCTACCGTTTCTTCTCTTCAAACCCTTATCGATGAATCAATTATTGTTACCAGTTTTGGCCTCTTCGTCCTCAGTAGAGTCCATTTTAAACAATTGGTGTCTCGGGCTGCAGAGAGTGGCATGCAAATGCCCAACTGCGGCTCTTTTGACGCTCGAGACGGATAGACGAGAAAACGCGTAATCGATATTTTCGAGAAGTGAAAGTACGGTGATCCAAAATACTTCTCCAAACGATCCCAAAATTTTTTGTTAACAATATTACTATCCCACAATCCTCATTCTGTAAGAGATTTCAAAATTACTTCTAAACCCATACCATAGCCACTAACGCCAGAATTGTTTAATTTTAAGTCTCTAAGCTATAAAAATCAGGGCATATCTTTCAAAACGATCTGCAAAATGTATGTCTATTTATCGCTTACTTATGGCTGGATTCTCTTTCTCTATTCCGAATATCTTACAATAAATAGCCCATTCACAAATTATATTTATACAGATTGTCCCATGAGGTAGGAGAGAGGCGGTATCTCGAAAACGGTTAAATTTAGTGGATTTAAATGGTTTGAATAGGTTTAATTTCCGTTTCTCCATTTCCGAAAAAAATCGCAACTTCACAATTTCAAATTGGACACTCTATATATTTATGAATTTCTAGGAAATCGATTAAGTGATAAGGCTATAAGATGTCAATAAATTTGTAGTCTTTTATTTGTAATGGCCTTCTGTACATGAATAAATAATAAAAAAACAAAAATTAAATTAATTCACAGATTCGATAAGACAAAATTCAAGTCTTGACTCAAGATTTCTAGTACAAATAGCACTCACCATACGTGCTGTAATTGTTCGGCATGCTGCTAAGCATTCTGCAAGTCTTCAAAATCTATAGGTGGAGGTATATACGACATCGTTAAAAATCCCCAAAGAAAAAAGTGTAATATCGGGGGATCGCGCTGGATATTTTATTGTACTGTTTTATCCGATATACCATTCTAAGAAACAAATATACTCAGTAACTCGTCGAGATTAGTTAGTGGCTGCACCATCCTGTTGCAACCAAAACATTGCTCTCTCATTTAGCGTAATCTCTTCAAGCAATTCTGGAAGTTCGTTTAGGAGGAAATCTAAGTACAGTGCGCGCCTAAAGTATGCAATATATTCAGTAAAACCGAAATAAAATATTTTTGGAAAACATCCTGGTGCACGTCGATTTTCTTTTTTAAAATACACATTTTTGCATGAAAGTCGATTTTCAGTCGTCATTTATTTTTGAGTAATGACGTCATCCATTTTATTTTGAAATGGCAACCCCCTATGTTTGTTCTTGATTTTGAGACATCTTTTCATTATCGAACTGTCAGTATAAAAATATTGCCATCTTACAAAAGATATTTTTCGAGTAAATGACAATTGAAGGTGAGAACTTGATATCTAGAGATTTTGCAAAATGACCTTGTTCGAGCGCTTTTTTTCCAAGCAAAAATGATCTTGACCTTCCATACGTACAATATGGTTTCAGCAAGACGGCGCAACCCCGCACTATGCGCGTTTTTTTGGACCGAATGGGTGGATTGGCAGACAAGGACCGATAGAATAGCCCGCGAAAGAGATGAATGCGCAGAATTAGCCTGGAAAATATTCAAAATGTTTAAGAAGAATTTTTACATGTGCGGGGATCCGCCGTCCTAGTGCGGGGATCCGCCGTCTTACTGAAACCATATTGTATTATAGAGAAGGTCAAGATCATTGTTGTTTGGAAAAATTGCTAAATATCGGGTTCTCACCTTCAATTGCCATTTTCTCGAAAAATTTCTTATGTAAGATGGCAACATTTTTATACTTCCAGTTCTACAATAAAAATATCTTTCAAAATCAAGAATAAAAATAGTTGCCATTTGTTGACGACTGAAAATCGACTTTCATGTAAAAATGTGTATTTTTATAAAAGAAAATCGACGTGTTCGAGGATTTTTTCCAAAAATATTTTATTTCGATTTTACTGACTATATTCCATACTTTAGACACGCACTGTATACACACAGCACCATTCAATAAAACATTGAATAAAACACACCTTGCATTTACTCTCCCAATTTGTATTTGTTGAAAATGCAGATTATCAAGAAACCAGTAATCAGTGGCGGCGGTAAGGATATGGGGGCCCCACCGCAAAAAAAATCTTGGGGCCCCCCTTCGTCAAAAAATAAAAAAAATAATTTTTAAAACTTACCATCTTAGTTAATGTTTTCCAAATCGTCGGTGTTTTAGCATGATGAATTTGGCAGCCAACTCATCCAAGTCTAATTTCCGCGTTCGTTCATGTTCTATACTAAGTAAAGCCAAAGCACTCAGTCTAAGTTCACTCATTGTACCGCGCAAGTAACTTTTGATAAGTTTGAGTTTTGAGAAGGATCTCTCTGCACTAGCGGATGTAACCGGTAATGTAAGAAATAATTGAAATAATGAAAACTGCTGACTGCTGAAGATGCACCTGTTATCTGTCGCGAAGAAATAAGTTGCTAAATCATATATGCTCGTTTGTTTCCGAATTTCCTCGGATAAGGCAATTTTGAAGCCTATTAATTGTTCAGGTAAACTCTGGGAAAAATTAGATTCGTATTTGTTTAATAACGCGGCTGCATGAATCTTAATTTCTTCATTAGATAGGCCAACGAATCGAGGAGGTACCAGAAAAGAAAAATGTTTCATTACCTCGTTCATACTAGTAAACCGTATTAAAAGTTGATTGATTAAAATATCTAAAGATTGATTAAAAATTAGTATTTGAAATCTCTTTATAAGATCTTCAATTTTGTGATGAATTGCTAATTCATCAAAAAATCTCTTTACGTGTTTCTGTCGCTTCCATGGCAGATCTGGCTTAATATCCCAACTTTTTGCCAAAATAGAAGCTTCCTTTTCTATCTCTTCGAAATGTTCCCTCATACGGGACAAGTTATTTTTTGCGATATTAATTAAATCGCAAGCTCGACCAATATCGAATGTTGAGCTCTGCAAGCGCTTTGAAATTAAATTAATATTGCCTAAAACTTTACTTTGGAAAACCAACAGTAGAATAAATTCATACGTACTCAGTTTACGTAGAATAGAATTCGCCTAGTCTCTGTCAGCTGGTTTTTTACATATTAAGTTTAAAGTTGATAAACACTGCATTACAGATATATAGTTTGCATTAATAGCACTGAGGCAATCAAATCGGGAAGACCATCTTGTAGGACAAAGCCTCTTTAAAGTTTTTGTCACAATGCCCACACTGGAATTGTTTTCTACCGTTCTATTCAACTCTTGCCAAACTTTGATTAAAGAACAAATAAATATGTTCTTGAAGTGCATAGAAATTCCTTATTTCTGTCAAATTCTGCACGGAATCGTTTAATACGAGATTCAAATTGTGTGCAGCGCAGTGAATGTAATCAGCAGTTGGTACTTTAGCTTTAATCCTAGCTTGCAGTCCAAAATATTTCCCACTCATGTTAGCAGCTCCGTCATAACCCTGACCTCTACATTTTTCTATGTTAATTTTCATTTCTTCTAAAGAATTTAGGAGTATATTTTCAAAATTTTGTGAACTGGTCACTTACTTCGGTAAATCCAAGGAATGATCCTTTTATAACGCCTAAATTTGAGTTAGATGGTGTATTTTGATCCAAATTTATATAAACATATCTAATAATAAGACTCAGTTGGTCATTTTTGGATATATCTTGTGTTGTATCAACTATTATTGTGAAGAAAGGAGCTTTAGAAATCTCAGAAATTATTTCTTCTCGGACAGTTCTTGCCATCAGATTAATTATTTCATTTTGTATGTCATGGTGTAAATATTTATTTCGATTGTCTGTATTTATGAGGTGCGATTTTAGCAATGGATCATATCTGGCAAATAAATCAATAAAATTTAAATAATTACCACTCCCGGGTCCAATTTCTGCAATATTTTCACGATGTCCTCGAAATGGTAAATTGCATATTGCCAAGGTTCTTATTAAGTCCAGCAAACGCATTATTATTTGTTTCATGGTGTCTTGAGGTCCCACAAATAATTTATCAACAGTAGAATTTTTTTCCCAAGCTGTGTACGTCACACATGAATCAACATGCGTTGCACAATTTTCGTGTTTTAATTGTTTTGGTTAATCCTTTCCAATCACGGATACTTCCATCACGCCAAGCCTGCGATGATTGTGCACCAAAAAGTTAACATGGCTGGCAGTAGACTGCGTCAAAAATGTTCGAGTAGCACAACCAGTATCTGTCAATCTTCTGTCCAGTGTTAGTTATGGTACAATAGTAATAGGAACTAAATGATCGGTTTTTGTCATCTTTGGGTAATGGCTCTGTAGGCCTATTTGGTCCAAATGCAATAATTTTCCGCTTTTCCACATCAGACAGATTTTCCGAAAACAGAGCCCTGTCAGTATTAAACTTTGACTATATACTTTTGGACTGCTAGCAACACTTCATGTGTGTCTCCAAGCAACGGTGGCGCGGGGGGACCCTAAATGGTTGCGGTATATTACTAAATTTGTAGCTATTTTGTGTCTGTGACATATGACTCTATGAGCTCGCATTGCATTTTGTGATACCCTGCAATTTATTCACACCTTTGAATATATAAACATTCATATTGTCAAATATTCACACTATCTCAAAATATTGCTATGCGAAAGGCTGCAATACGTCCACGTATATATGCCAACGCGGTTATCATACTTGTCAGCTGATGTAAACGTCAGTTGACTTTTGACTTATAACCTAAAATTATGTATTAGATTTCCATCAAATTCGGAACTTCGCAAATTATGGTTTGATGCTTTGCTTGTAAAGAACAGGCAGGAAAGTGGATTCGTGTTGCCGAAATATGCTCGCATTTGCATTCTCCACGTTGCTGATGAATACATCGAGAAATATTTTTTTTTGCTTTCCGGTTTTTAAATTACGCTCCATTTTCGGATCCGGGGCGGGACTTATATCGGGCTCCAGCTCGTGGACAACTTTTGGAGCAGTGATCATATGGGAAATGGAGGGGGAATAGCAGTCCATTAGTATATAGTCAAAGGTATTAAATGTATTGATCACGCTAACTTCACTAGTAGTATTATTAATTTGTTCGCTTATTGTAGTAGTATTTTGGTTATCGTCTGACTTGAATTCACTGATTGAAGTTCGCTTTTCGTCGTTATTTAGTAAATCTTCTGAATACGCAAATGAAGTACTGCTTTCTGCTACATCTGCATTTTGTTTATCTCTATTTACAGGTTCGGTGTTTTGTTGAAAGAAGGAACTTATTTTCGTAAGTTTGCTGGCTTTTTCTAACTTCTCTTGCTGCAATTTACGTTTTTGTGCTCCACTTAAATATTGTCTTCCTTTCCTCGACATATTTATTTATTTATTTGTTATTATGTATTCCAATATGAGTACACAGACAAATTAATATGCACTTAACACACTAGAGACGAAACAATGTAGCACCAAAGTATTTATAGATAAATAATAATACCCACACAGAGAGCACTATATGACTATAATGTGTATTTATTATAACCGATGCACCGTTTTTTTTTTAATTTTAATTATTTTATTGTTTGCAATAAAATTATTGGCCTAGTAGCAACACAGCAATTTGACCCGTCGATCGCGAATATTAAACATTCTCCCTCAGAAAGAACTAAGAAGCAATCAAACTGAGGCATTGAGACAAACTGAAGAAAGAAAATGTAAAATTTCAAATTATATGCAATACACACATGTAAAGTCGAGCAGCATTTCTTTTTTCAAAGACGCTTATCGCGCAAGGAACCATTAAATCAATCACATCTGACATCATATCAAAGCAGTGGCCGCCGCGCCGCACCGATAAAGCCTTTAGCAGTCCCGCCGCTATGATACAAATAAAATAAAAAACAAATATTATTACTGTAACAGTAACGTCGCGCTTCGTTGTTTACAATGATCACAAAAATAAATTCTTTAATACGTGATCGATTTTTAATATATAATTGCATGACCCGGGGCCCCTAGATGCTCGGGCCCCCCCCGCGCCTCTGGGTCTGCGGGGGCCTTATCGCCGCCACTGCCAGTAATAACAGTTATGTCGGTTAACAGTGGCAGTAGAAAACGACTTTCATTAGTCCGTAAAATTTTATTTAAGAAGCTTGGATCGGGTTTGATTAATTTTTCAACAATGAAAATTAGTCCTCGTCCAGTATCGTCGGGTGTTATTTCTTACACTAAATGCACTTTGAATGAGTGGTATTTAATAGTTTTTAACACTCTGTGGACTGATGATTTGTTTACTCCTAATTTTGAGAAAGATGTCTAGTAGATACATGCGTGCATATGCCAAAATATATATCTTCGATTAGAACTGGCTTTTTTCAGGGTGCTTCATGCTTTCCGAGCGGAAAAGAACATCTGCGTAATCTTTTATGCTTCTAACTTAACGATGGTATTATTGTTCGACATTCGACGACTCGGATATCTAACTCGAGAGCGTCTACTGTTTTTGCGACATTCGACGTCGGGCCGAGCTGGGCCAGGCCGTATGTTTCAAACTCCGGGCTGGGCCGGACTTGGATAAATTTAATTTAATTATTTGGAAAGTAACAACTAACTTATTTGAACAAAAAAAAAATTTAATCTTTTTCGGAGCCGCGTCGGGCCGGGCAGGGCCGGACCCGTGGCACATTTTCGTTTCATCGGGCCAGGCCGGGCCGGGTTTTAAATTTTTACTATATGGCCGGGCCGGGCCGGGCCGGGCCTTCTAAAATCCGATTCTGAAGGCCTCTGATCATGGTGGCCACTTTACAAGTCCATTTGTTCCTTATCCAGTTATTCTCCAAATTAATATTTAATGGATTTGACACTTTTTTCGCATTAAGGGCTGGTGCACCATGTTGTTGAAAGAATATGGTGCTTCGTTGAGTTAATGGTAATGTATCCCAAAAGTTTTCAATAACGTGTTGACCTAAAATTTTATAACAACGTCGTCTATCAAGGTTTCGTTCATTTTCAGATAGTAAAATTTTCTTTTCTTTTTTTGGTACACTATTAACATTAAAACCAAAGCGTTTATGGCACAGGACATCAACAACATGGTGAAAGTTGGAATTAGACTAATAATGCGCGTTATGCCCATTAAATATTCCTGCAGAGCTAATGTATGCTTCGTGCGTCCAAATAATACAACGGTAAAAAGAATTGGAATTGAAGATTTTGTTAATGTTGTTTTCGAATAGTGTAAGGCCGAAATTTATGTTTTTCAAAATCGATTCCTCTCAATTTTACGAGTTGAAATAGCTGGCTCAGCTCTAATTACGCTTATAGCTGATTTTTTTGAGATTTTACTATCATATCGTATTGACCTTAAAGAAAATTGGTTTGTTTATTAAAAAAACAATTAATGTGTCTATAAATAGCACAAGCCGACTAAGATGAAAGTTTAAAAATATATTTGATGTTGAAAAAATAATAATTTTTAATATATTTTAATTAAATTGCAGACACAACCCCCACGTTCCATGTTATATATCATGGAAAAGAGAAAAAGTAACCAAATAAAATAGGCATAAGCTAACTATAGATTATATTTTAAAAACACAACTTTATGTTATAACTTTCATATTAATGAAGATATCGGATTATTGTTAAGCTAAAATAAGCTCTTAAAAAGAAGTGTGTCAACAACATATAACTTTCATTATTGTCGAATTATAAACAACTGAGATAAAGGGTGTCCCAACAAGAGCGCCGGATTTAAATTTGCCGCTATTTTGTTAATACAAGTTGTACGGTGATTTTGTTTACAGTTGTCACGTGCAGACCACGCTATTTAAGAATATGGAGAAGTATTCAAACGAATAACATTATAGTGAAAACACATTACAAAAGTGGTGAAAGTTTTGCGAAAACAGTTTGCCAATTACGTCAAGTTTTCGGTCACAATAACGCACCAAATGAATCGAAGTGAGGCGTTTAATTACAAAATTTGAGACCAAATTTACGCTGATGGATTAGAAAACCATTGTTCGTCGCCGTCCTTGTCGGTCACTCGAAAATATAGCCACAGTAAGGGAATCTGTGGTCGAGAAACCAGGATCTTCTATTCGGCATCGATGTCAAGAATTAAACATTTCCAGAAGCACTATGCAACGAATTTTGGTAAAAGATCTGCATTTGCACGCGTACAAGATTCAATTGGTGCAAGAAATCAAGCCAAGGGACCATGTGCAGCGTCGTGGATTTGCTGATTGGGTGTTGGAACATCGACAAATTAATGCGGATTTTTCGAAGAACATAATTTTTTCAGATGTGGCACATTTTCAACTCGACGGATACGTAAATAAGCAAAACTGTCGGATTTTTGGGTGCTGAAAATCCTTGTGTGATACTCAAACAACCAATGCATCCACCGCGAGTAACTGTTTGGTGTGTATTTTGGGCTGGCGGAGTGATTGGGCCGTCTTTCTTTGAAAATTCGGCTGGAAATGCGCTAACTGTTAATGGTTTGCGGTATCGCGGAAATGTTAACAGAGTTTTTGTGGCCAGAATTGGATGTAATTGATTTGGAAGACATTTTTTTCCAACAAGACGGTGCGACCTGCCATACAGCACGTGAAACAATGGTGTTACTGCATACCAAGTTTCCAGGCCGTGTCATTTCTCGATTTGGCGATCAACATTGGCCACCAAGATCGTGCGATCTAACACCGATGGACTTTTTTCTTTGGGACTATGTGAAGGAAAAGGTGTATGCGAATAGGCCTGAAACATTTGAACATCTTAAAGAGGAAATACGCGCTTTATGGTGAAATACAGCCACATTTATGCGAAAATGTTATTCAAAATTTCAACAAAAGAATAACCCTCTGCTAGAGGTTTCGTGGTGGCCATTTGCCTGATGTATTTCACGTTTAATCGCAACAATTTTTCTTTATGTTGAAATAAAAATGTTTGCTTAATTCAAAAAATAAATGTGTTTTTCATTAAAGTTAAATCCAGCGCTCTTGTTGGGACACCCTTTATTTCAATATATCGAAAATGGAAAACATTGATTTTTTGGCTATAACTCGAAAACAAAAGATGATGAAAATTTTGTTTTCACCATTGAGTTTTTCTTCAAAGAAGAGATCAAGGATGCGCCATCCGTTTTTCTCTATCTATTATGGTTATCGAGATCCCCTATACAAACATCGAATTTTACCCATCCTGTACAATGCAGTGGTTAATACTAACTGATAAATTACAAAGGGAAAATAAATCTTCTTCCTCGAGGAGTAGGGTTTCGGTCACTTATTCAAATATTTAAACTCGGAAACGGTGCCGAACGTGGAAAGGTTATCACCTTGGTAGTTCTTAAAAAAAAGGGCGAAGGAGGTTTAATTTCGCAATTGTTTTCAAAGCACAGTAAAACGAGTGTCAAAGCGGGCATCGGTAATTCTGGTATTTTAATCTGCGAGGTCTACGCAAAGGTATCATAAACGATTACCGTGAACTAGGATGACGAAGCGGTTAATAACAAATTCAGTAACTCGGTGTAGATTATTTTGTCCAATAAATGTATACCAAAACCCAACGTACTGCCACTTCCTCTATAACTCGATTGGTTCGGCAGTATCGCTAGTCGAGATGCAGCTCGTCTGTATTTTCCTCCAGGAGTCCTGATGGATACCACTTTTGGAATTTCGTCTCTTCCAGATTGATGTTGTGTTAACTGCCCCACTACCCATTGGTTGGAAGGTGGATTATCTTCCTTTATAGGTCTCCCATTTTAGGCAGCTTGTCCTGAGGTACCTTAGATCGTTGGCAGGTACACCCTCATCGAGTCCTTCCAGAAGTGCTGTCTGAGGTGTTGGATAAGTTACCGCCTAGATAATCTATTTAATTTGATGAGACATCCAGATCTGCAACGCATATAAGTGAATCTCCGATAAGGAAGTGACCAGACGGTCATCAAATATGGGAGTCAACCATCGCGAATTTAAAATAAATTTGATCTGATTTAAAAGCGTACTTAATTCCTCAAAACTTAAACTGCTATCTCCCATAACTCTACGTAGATGATATTTGACAGTTTTAAAAGCTGTCCGCCAAAATACTGTGAGCGTGGTGGAATGAAATGCCGAGTGATACCATCTGTGGTAAATGGTTGAATTAACATAACCTACTTAGCTCCTTCAGCTCATTATATGCACCAGTGAACTTTGCCGCGACGAAATTCGGTATTTTTTTCGTTTTTTCCAATAAATGTATGCCAAAGAGATATTATTTATAATTATTAGTATCGTATGTTCATTAAAACCTCAAGTGTGCCATGACTTTTTCGTTTTAAAAATTTCAGTTGGCACACTTGACACTTGTTGGAAATTGACATATAAACGTCAGATCTCTCTAGAAGTCACAATTATTCCGTGCTCACAATGGTTTACAGCAACCAGCAAAAAACTTTTCTAATTGAAAGTTATTTCCGAAATGGGATTAAAGTGTACGGAAATTGGGTGTATTCATTCGACGCACCTTTAGCAGAGTTTCAGGAAGAATTTCCTAACGTGCCCATTATTTATGGGAATTTTAAAAATACCTTATCACGATCTGTTGTATTATTTCGTGAAACGGGTAGTATTCTCCGTAAACAAGGAAGTGGTAGACCAGTTAAACGAACTCAAGATGCTATTAACACAGCCAAAGAAATTTTGGAAGATAAACCTACGACTTCTCTGCGTCATTTGTCACAGAAAATGAATTTATCGGTAGGAACATGCCACAAGCTTCTACGAAAAGATACCCTTATCGCATAACATCGGTGCAAGAGTTATTACCTGTTGATTACCCCAGACGACTGGAATGTTCTCAGTGGTTTTTATAAAATGTAAACGAGGATGTTTTACAAATCACTTTTTTTACCGATGGAGCTTAGTTTTCAAGGATGGGTACATTCATTCCCAAAGTATTAGAATTTTGTCGGATGAAAATCCTCGTATATAGAGAAACCACTACATACAGAGAAAGTTGGCGTTTGGGCAGCGATTAGTGGGAGAAGATTAGTTGGACCGATATTCTTTGAAGGTAAAATCCTATTTTTATTAATATTAATAAAAATTCAATAACCGTGCATTCATTTTAGGTACGATAACTGCAAACCGTTATCGTACAGAAATTTGATTGCCTTTTATAAATGAATTAAATGATGACGAACTGAAAAGTGGATATTTTCATCAAAACGGAGCAACTCCTCATTACACAGTGGATAATTTGGCCATTTTGGAGGAATTTTTTGGAGGACCGAATAATAAGTCGAAATTCACAGATTCCCTGGCCGCCCCGTTCATGCGATTTAACACCGTGCGATTTTTTCTTGTGGCCATAACATAAAATTGTATTTATGCACAACCAGTACACAATCTAGAAGACATGCGGCAACGAATTCGAGATAAATTTATAGAAATTAACAATAATCCAGTGCTGTTGCGGAGCGTAATGGAGGGTGTGCGACGAAGAGTTCAGGCTTGTGTTCAAGAAGAAGGAAGGCACATACAACATTTAATATAATTTTATAGTGAAAAATTTAACGTAAGTATCTATAAATTGACTACAGTTTGTTTAATTGAGAAGTAACATAACCTCAATATGTGTAACTAAATTAAATTTTTAAAATTAAAAAATCATGGCACACTTGAGGTTTTTTTTTTTAATGAACATACTATATTATAACGCAAGCTTTATAGGGAAGGTTTAATCAGACAAGTCTATGGTAAGCACATAATTTTTGTCTGATATTTAAAACCGAAATTTATAAAATACTACTAACATTAACAGACATCTGTACAAAGCATACGGTTCTACACCTATAAAACATTAAAATAAACGTCCCTTTCCAATTTACACATGTTTAGTATAATTTATACAAAAAATAAACCCTAATAATACACACATCGCAAAATACTAATTAAACAGGTAACCGTGTGTTATGTTGTGTTCATGGGAAAAAATAATAGTATATTCTGTAACAAGGTTAGAATGGAAATTCGATGCGAGTGGAATATTTCGAGCGCGAGCCGCGAGGCGAGCGCGAGGAACCACGAGCATCTGAATTTCCATTCTTACCGAGTATCAGACTATACTTTCTCCTCGACCAGATAAAATAGACTAATAAAGTAATGAACACAAGGAACTTACGTTTTATTATTACGTTTGTGGTTATGTTTATAGTATTTTGACAATTGTGATATCCAAGGCTAATTGTTTTATTCGAAACGATGTGAGAATATTCATTCTATCCCTTGTTATGGAATGAATTACATGCAAACCGTATAAGCGCATAGTGTTTTGTTCCATAACAAGAGTGAGAATGTGTAAGTTCTATAATCAAAATTGATTTCAGAATGCTTAAATTCTATGGTGGTCGTGGAGAAACATTATTCCATTCCCCTGTTGTATGCTAATTCATTTGAACGCGGACAATATTTTCTGTTTTGGCCTCGAGCCATACGAAAATGAACGCACCGTCTCTCTTTCTCTCTCGCTCTCTCTCTCTCCGCACGCGGAAAGGACTTTTTTTTTCGCCCCCGAGGAAATTGAAATGAACCAATTTGTTTTTATACATATTATTCGTGCATAGGGCACGTTTTGAATATTCGTTGGGATCAATGAGACCTTTTGCTTTTATTCAATTTTTTACGTGTCTGTTTGTCTAAAATATTTATTAGAAAAAAAATGTGTGTAAGTTTAAAATTTTGAATGTTAAATTATATTTTAAATTTAATTAAACCCATCGCTATAATAATATAATATAAAGGGTGTCCCAACATGAAACACAATTTCCAATAGATGTGTGCCCCGGATTTTTTTACTTTATTGTCCATTGTCGCGCCATTTTTGTTAACCTTCCAGGCCGGGCGATTTAAATATTGATTTGGTGTCGTCATTTATAAGGGACCGCAAGCAAAAAAATTCGAATCCAAAATTTAAAATCGTCTGATATTGACAAATTATCAGGTGTTCCTTACCGCAGTCACTGTGGTCCGCTCTTATTTTTATTTTATGTGAATAAAATATTGTTCAGTGTTTCAAATATTCTAAGGCTTATATATTTGCTTAAAATCTTTTAACCTTACGGGCCGGGCGCTAAGTCTGTGAGACCCGTTGCGCGAATAAACGTTCGTCAATTTTCAGCATACTATTTTTTCGAGTTGTCTAGCCGAGTACCTTAATAATTGCTTCTTTAGTTCATGTTTGGAAAGCGAAGAATTTGTATGATATTTTAGTTATGCGAAATTAAAAAAAATAAATTTAGTCAAATTTTATGTAGGAGATTGTTTTTTTGCTTGGGTCTCTAAGACCCAGTGCCCGCTATGGTGTCAAGATTTAGGGCGCCTCGCCTGGAAGGTTAATACGTAATAATAATAGTTTTATTAACGGGTAAAAGAGCATTTACAATTTGTACATAAACAATACTTAAAATATGGAACTTTAATTTATAATACAATTACACTATGACACAATAATACATATATGATTGTAGAGTATTATTGAAAATTAATATATAAATATATGCCAAAAGTATAGAAACTAAAATAAAATATAACAATTGAAAAAAACAATGGTTATTTAACTAGGAACTTAACCAAGAAAAATCCATCCGACAAAACATAATCTACAAACATTAAAGATTGATCAAGGCGAACGATTTACCTAGTAACACGGAATAAACTCTTCTTAAATTGTAAACATGATGAGCCAAACAAGTCAACTTGTTCGTTATTAAATTCATTCCCTAGTCGCATTAAACGGTCAATTGTGTTGTTACTTGAAAAATTGCCATTATGTATACCTGCACGAATGTTGTTTCTTGAGTTATCA
This sequence comes from Ocypus olens, assembly GCA_910593695.2. Taxonomy (NCBI): domain Eukaryota; kingdom Metazoa; phylum Arthropoda; class Insecta; order Coleoptera; family Staphylinidae; genus Ocypus; species Ocypus olens. The sequence goes on along the minus strand of OU343060.1, from coordinate 19,552,402 downwards.
AACAAGAAATAAAATTAAAAAATTTACCAACATCAGGCTTTATCCGGGCAAAGGGCGAACTAATCGAACGGCTCTGGGAATAGCTGTTTTTCTTGTTGTTTTTATTGGTACATATTTCCACTTTTGAATATGCACAGTGATTAGTTAACAATGGCTGCCGTAAGCAGAATTGTCTACTGATTTTTCAGTAGATCTACCGAATTTTATGATTATCTACCGATCTACTGAAATGCTTCTTAGATCTAACGATTTTTGAAATTCGCCAATATTGTAATTCTTAACTGAAAAATAGATATTTATGCATTAAGGGAGATATGGAATGTTTTTTCCCAAGGTTGACAGGTTAATAAGTTACCCGAGGGTAAAGAACATGAAAATCTCCTGTGGTGCATACAATATTTTATTGTTTAGTTAAATATTAGTAATTCGTAAAAATATTCAGTATATCGATCTGCAATATGTATTTGCATGGTTGCTATGAGTTTGTTTTAAAACAAACCGCCCGCATTTCATGAATTTACGTTTATTTAATTTGATTTGTGTTGACGTTAACGCTTTAACAACAAACGTAGGGTTGTGAATATAATAGTGGACAAACCTGGGAGAAAAGTTTAATTCTTGTCTCGCTATAAAGTTGGTCGTGAGCAGACGCAAGATTGTCTATCTTCAACCACCATCTTGAGCGGAGAATTTGGAAATTGTACATACTATTTGTCAGGTAAACAGGAGCAGACCTCGTAACTCCCTCGGGAGATATAACTCATATCTCACGAGGGAGTTATGAGTTCGTTTTCATGGATTGTATCCATGACGATAATAGTAAATATCATACTACTAAAAAATAAATAAATTTAAAAACGCAAATTAATATATTATTCTACCCTCAATTATTTAAAACATATATTTATAACAATTGTGATTCACTTAACTGCAAACTGTATGCCTCGTAACATCTATTGACCACCTACTACAATCAAAATAAAATATTATGCTGCCACCATTATTAAAAATCCCCTGAAAGATCTATACACTGTGTAAATAAAGTAAGGAATCAATTCTATTAAAATTCAGGGCATTTTCTTTTTTAACGCGCATTTTTTGAGATAAAATTCAAATTTACAGGGTGTCCCAAAATTGAGATACGACCCTTAAGGGGGTTTCACCGGTATGACGTCAGAGCGATTTTTGATGGGCGGATCACTTACATCTCTTATCTATGCTAGATGCTCGAAGCCCAACCCACCATTTATTAAAATTTATTATTTTTAATACCTGTGGCCTGCGGCGATGGCCTGGAGACCCGACAGAGACCAGAACTCTTATAGAAGTAGCATTGTCTTTATCTAGTCCATTAGAAAATAAATATGTCTATCCTTTAAATGCACCCACATGAAATTGTGGCGGCTTGAACATGTGCATCACATCCATTCTTCATCTGTATCAATGGGTCCTTGAATGAATGGCTTATCGCAGCTTGTTTACTTTATTGAAAATTACGACCCTCAACATAGAGTCGTTTTCTTTCACACTGAACCATAAAATTATATAAACCTGAATAGTAATGGATTTCATTTCTACGATATTTTCTAAAACAGAAAAATACAAAAATCGCAAATCATATTTTGCAAAAATTGAATTTTCTTCAATTCTTCAAATTTCTTTTTATATATTTCACATTTTTCAAAGTAAACCGACAAACATGTGAACGCATAAATTACTGTTTATCGCAGGACGAATTGGCAATTGTTTTAATAACATTTGCCCAGTATTTTCTTGAATAACTAGATGTTGGTTCATCGAAAATTGCACGTGTTCTAATGTGCCGTCCGCCAAAATGTTAAATATTACAATTATACAGGGTCTTCATATCAAAAGGAGCCACCCTGAATAACTTTGGATCCGAAGTACCGGGTGTCCACAAAGGGTATGGGGTATTTGTAAATTCAATAAAAGAAAAAATACAATTCAGAAAAGATATTTTTTTATTTCAAGTTTTAGATAAAGTTTGGGAAAATTATGTGCGAAAGATTATGTAGTCTAAATGTTGACACTCGCGCTGCTGGCACTCCTCTAACCGAAATCGGAAATTTTCCACTACGCGTGCGAATGTTGTTCTTCAATTGGAGTAAATTTCGTGGTTTATTTTGATAAACCTTATCTTCAAGGTATCCCCATAAAATAATCCAGGGGTGTAAGGTAGGGGCTTCTCGGAGGCCAGTTGATGGTGCTTCGACAAGAGATCACTTTTTCTGGGAAAAGTTGATTGAGAACCTGTGAGTGATTGATTTGAGGTGTGGCAAGTGATCCCATATTGTTGAAAGCATGTTTCCACATTGAAACCTTCAAACACCTGCAGTTGTGGAACCAAGAAGTTCCTTAACATGTCGCAATACCACTCACTGTTATGTCCACGACGGTCTTCAAAAAAGTAAGACCCAATGATGCCTTCACCAGACATGGCAGCCCACACAATAACTTTTGGGCTATGTAGTGGTTGTTCATGTTTCTGCCTTGGAGTTTCGTTGCCCCAGTAGCGGCTGTTCTGCTTACTTACCGAAATTTAAGTGAAAGTTTGCTTCATCACTAAACAGAATGTTTTGAAACATTGGGAAATGTTGAATCATTTCACTTGCAAAATTCAATTGGAGAGGATAGTCCGTAACGTTTAGTTTTTGAACCATCTGAATTTTGTAGGCTTTAAGATGTAAATCTAAATTCATAATCTTGTGCAGCGACGATTTTCTTACGCTCTTGACTGCGCTTTCGAACTGATTGAGACGGATTTTCACGTACTGAAACCCGGACTTCTTCAATTGTTTACTGGCTTCGAACAGAGCGCGGGCGACCTTGATTCTGAATGTTGACACTTGAACCAGTATCCTCAAACATTTGAATCCATTTTCTGATCGTATCGTCCTTCGGTGCATTCCGCACATTAAATTCGGCCCGATATACCGCTGAGCTGTGACTATGGAATCAACATTGCGATAATAGGCGCGTACGCAAAAAGCACAATGGTTTCCAGGGTAAACTTCCCTTTCTAATAAATCTCCAAAGCGTAGTGCATCAAAGTATCCTTACCGTGCCCCTCCAAACCGCGCTGTTACTGAATATGTGCAGATACAAATACCCCATACCCTTTGTGGACACCTTGTAGTTACGGTTTAAAAAAAATACGTCAATTTTGTTTTCGAGGGGGAACTTAAAAAATACTGTTTTTAAAATTTTATCTTTCACCCCCATACCCATACCCATCTTTATAATTTCAAATGACACCCCCTATTGTGTGATACCTCATTTTAAAGGGCATAAAAAATGCTATCCAGCAAAGCAAAAATAATTGAAATCGGTTCATTTGTTTTAGAGAGAGAGTGTATTCATTTCAAAATACGCCACCCTGAATAACCCTGGTTCTGAAGTAGTCACGGTTACAGGAAAAACTATGTCAATTTTGTTTTTGAGGTGGAACTTGAAAATATTGTTTTTAGAATTTTATCTTTTATACCGTCACCCCCAGCCACCCCATCTTTATAATTTCAAATGGCACCCCCTATTGTGTGATACCTTATTTTAAAGAGCTTTAAAAATACTATCCAGAAATGCAAAAATTATTGGAATCAGTTCATTTGTTTTAGAGAGAGAGGGTATTCGTTCAAGTTCGTATTGAAGACCCTGTATGTTACAATATGCATTAGAAGGCGAAATATGCATTATATGGGTAAATGTGCAAAATATGAAAAATATACATAAATATGCATTTTGCATAAAATCCGCTCTCTAATTATAACCAAATCAGGAATACTTTTATTTAAAAAATATAATACGTCTCACAAGATAATTAGATGACTAATTGTTAACGCTATCACAAAGAGCTAACTCAATGCTAACTAAATAAACATTTGTTGATTGGTTATTGGTACATTGAATCACGGATAAATGCAGTATTCATTCCTACTTCTGTTGAGGCCTTATTCCATTTTATTATTATTATTCCTAGTAAAAAAACATACATCCACCATGGATAGATTTTTAACTAGTTGAAATTGCTCTACATAGCTGTTTTAAAACGTACATGATTTTTCCGATATTTTTACGATGAAATTCGAAGAAAATTAGTATTGGACCGAATTGTGCACGGATTATGTCTCCGAACATTTGTGCGCCCTTTGAATTCTCAGAAAAGCAGGTACTAAGGTCAAACATGTGTTAACTAGACCTTCAGACTATTGTCGAAGATAGAAGAAATAATCGCGGTGAGACAAACAGAAAACATTGTAACATCACCCTAATCAACATTAACATGGGTAATTCATAAGTGAGTTGACTCAAAGAGTTAACTCCGTGAAGTGAGTCGCGGAGTCAAGTGACTCCAGTTGAAAATATGTAATTCATTTTGAGTCATAAGAAAGTAGTTAAACAACTGTGGAAGCGAGGACTTTCTTGTTGGTGTGCACAACGTTTCCGGGGCAAATCTAATAATGTTGGTTCACAAAAAGGAGTAATTTCGCCCTTCTCTGCTAGAAATTCACCACCACACCATGTGCACATGTTTTAATTTCATCTCTCTCACACACAACACATCTCCTGTTCGATTCTATTGGCTGCTGCGTTTGGAGCGGAACCTACATTTACCACGTATCAAGTAAAGATTTTAGTAAATATTGTACTTCATTTAAATTGCAAAATCTCCTTTATTTACTCAAATATTGTAGTGATTTTAGTTGATTTATATTTATTAATTTTATGTAAACACTTCTAAAGATTTGAATTTGAATTTGGATTTAAATGTCTGGAATAAAAATGTGTTACACAAAAGTTATAAATGCTAAAAAAAAGAAAAATCCTTACAATGTTTTATAATTAAATCTAGTATACGCCCAAAAAATTTCAAATTTTTTGGACTTTAAATAAAAAAAGTTTTGAAACAGGAGCCGGTGAAGTCACCTTAAGTTAAAATTTTCAAATGTGAACCCCCATTTTTTGTTGCAATATGTATTTGCATTTACACTTCAGTGTAAATTTGTCTGGAGTTCTACAACTGAAAGAAAACATTGCTGAAGGTAAAATAGATACGCGATCCAGTACAAAGATAATATCATTGGTTTTGCCTCTAACGGAGCAAGCGTAATGATAGGATGACATAATTCCGTTACATCATTGCTAAAAAACGATATTCTCAATTTGTACATATATCATGAAATGTATATGTCACTCATTTCAATTATGCGCTTCATATGCTTGACAAAAGCTTCCTAAACATGTGAAAAATCTTGGTAGATATTTTTAATTACTGCAGTTCAAATCTGAAAAGAATTGCCGAATTTAAAAAATACCAATTATTTTGCAATGTTAAAATTCACAAATTTGCAAACTGGGTGTACATCCGATTGTACACCGAATACTGGAACAATTTGGTGCTCTGCAATTATATTGTACCTTTGCTGTTGCCGAGGGTGATGTTGTACAGACAATATCCTTCAGAATTTGAATAATCGACTAAATAAAATATTTTTGTTTTTTCTTGATTATTGTTGCGGCCATAAGCCGCCTTAAATAAGATAAATGTATAATTAAGTAAATTCCATAATGTCACTGCTAATATCAGATTTCAATTTACGACACTTGTAATTTCTTTGAAACGGAATTCTATTGTGCACAATGAACAATAGAATTCCGTCAAAATATTTCACAAATACGTCTCGCACCCAAATGAACGACGGGGCGACTTACGGGTGCAATAAAGTGCGTCCTTGGGTAGTGTTATTTGTTCGGTTCGAGAAAGCGGTTTACATCTGGTGACCAAACGGGCAGGACCACCGGATTCCAGCAACGTCGCCTTTTGAAGGGAGGATCATCTCAGTACCCTCACCACTCCGGCAGAATAGAAAATCACGTGGTTCCACCACCCCCACGCAGCCACCCTCGCGAAATCGAAGAGCGAAGGCCAAAAAGGAAATGATTCTAACTTCAACTCCGAAACGTGCAACACGCATTTTATTTGTTATGTAAATTAATGTATTAATGATTTAAATTAATATACTTGTACAGTTAAACAATTTAAAAAAAATATTTGATGACAAAGTTCATCTGGTCCTTCGAACTATTCAACAAAAGTTTTCCTAAAACTCAGGACAAAACTCACCGACAGAAGTTAGTCCGGATAAAGCTATTTATGCCAACGTACGATGGGCCTCATCTTGGTTTTTTGGTCTTTATTTAATTTAATAATTTAAGAAGTATTTATCGTTCATTTAAAATTTTTGTGGCATAAATTTTGGCGTGCAGTTTTCATAATAAAATTTACATGTGAATGACGTATGTCAAATATAAAACTTCAAAGTAAGGTGAAGTGGGGTAAGTGCACCCCAGTTTTTATTAAGTTTGACTTTTAACCTATATATCTTTAATTTGTTTTATAATACTAACATTTAGTGAAATTAACGAATACTTGAGTTAATACGCTTTAATTAACGTTGACAAAAATGCCAATTTCACTTGTATATTTAATTTTTTTTTTAATTGTAAAAAGTTCAACAACTGTGCACTTCCCCGAAAATGGGGTAAGTGCATAACCGACAATTAAAACCGATTTGAAATCTTATATCATATCCTATGAGGTAAGAGCATAACTACTGAAATGTTTGCTTTAAAATGCTTTTTACCGCATTCAAATATTTTGTTTCGTTTTGGAGTAAAGCAAATAAACAAAATACATAAATAAATGCAAAGGAATTAGTGAAATAAAGTCCTAATTTAAAAAGATCTAAAATATATTAATAGAAATGGTACAATGTTAAATGTTAAAAAGTTGTATTTTTGAACAATTGTATTAATCCGAATCCAGACAACGTTCACATTTATATCGTCGTTCTTTTAACCTTTGTTGCATGTTCCACATACCCACTGAGTACAAGTTACGCACTGGATCCAGCCTTTCTTCTTAATGTAATGCCAAAAATTGAACTTGCAGATCAATAAATTATAGTAATATGATCCTTTGAGGAAGTGGGAATTTCTTCTAATACTGTATTATCATTTTCCTTGCACGTTTTTTCGGCAACCATACTGCACTTTACCTCTTCTGATGTGATGACTTTGGCTCCTCTCGCAACTCTCTGAAGAAGTTCTTCAAACGTTTTCATTTTTTGCGGTATCAATGATGAGCCAGGTTCTCTTGAAGATTGCGTTAATATTACTAAGATGTTTCTTCAATTTCTGATTTTCTTTTCGGGTGGTTCATCAACATAATCAAGCACTACGTCCACTAAATCTTGAGGAGCAATTTCTAATATTATAGGTAGGTGCAAAGTAGCTTCTTCAATTACAGCTGTCATTACTGCTATTTGTAAAGAATTATATTTTTCTGCTGTTTTCGCTTCATTCCACTGTTTAGGTACAATTGCGTTATATATTGAATCTGGAACAACATTTCTCGACAATGAAAAAATACCAGCTTTTCTAAAGCCAATCATAATTATTTTTGGATCCAAATCTCTTCAAACCTCTCCAACCATTTTAGAAAAATCTTTGTTTGGAAGCCTTACGCCGACATTATGTCTTTGCCACTTTACTAACTTTGCGTCTAGACACGTGTTCAACGGCTTAAATCCAATGGTTGTAGAACATGACTGGTAATTTAAGAATTGTTACATTTTGTTGAAAAGCTATCTTTATCAATCTGATGGTCAAGTGAGTAGTATTACCATCAAATATTCATACGTCAGTGCCTATTGTTTTTAAGAAACTTTTTGAAAATAATTTTGAAATACCTCTGCCTCCTTCCAACTATTATTAGTTGCAGCATAAGTGGTTCCAGGATATCCACTATTTTCTGAAGCCTGTCATTGATTACAGATATTTTATCTTTAAAAATTATTAATGGTGGAACTTTATCTCCAGAAGCTGAAGCAGCCATCAAAACTGTGATATTTTCCCTTCCAGGAGCACTGACAGTGCGAGTGCAAGGAACATTTTTACCGCCAACTACCTTTGTTTTTGCAGGATCGGTATAAAAACTAGTTTCATCCAAATTCCAAATTCTCATTGGTTTGTCTTCTATGCTTAGCTCTTTTATAGTATTTTCTAATAATGTAAAATATTTATCCATTGTACAAGGATTGCAACTATTTTTTCTAGCGATTTCTACGCTTTGAGGTTTTTTTATTGACAAGTTATGCCTCTTTGCGAATCTCAAAAACCAGTACTCTCCAGGGACGCCGTTTTTAAATGGAATTTTAATTTTATTCTCATTTAGGAATTGCCCAGCCAATTTTTGCACCTCTTTTCTGGATAATCCAAACCCATACTTCTCCATTTTTAATAGTCCTTCGACTAGTCTTTTTTTCATATTGGATTGGTATAGCAGTGCTTCTGCCAAATGATTTTGATTTTGTCCCACGTCTTCTAATTAAATGACATTTTATTGTGGATAAGGTATGCTGTATTTCTTGCTGGCTTGGTACGCATTTATGCGGCCTGCTATTATTTCTTCAAGAGCTTCTTCAAACGTTTCTTTTGAATAATCTCCTCTGTTCGTTTTTCTAACGTAATCACGAACCATGTCTCCTTTCTTAAAAATAAAGTTAATTAACTAATAAACGTAGCAAATAACTATAAGTATATTATTCAGAGATGTAAAACAAGAAATAATCAGGAAGACCATTCCCTGGGGCATGTGCACAGCACATATGCTCTTGCCCCACCACAAGCTATGCACTTTCCCCTTGTCTCAATATTTACAAGGCCAGAGCACACTACTGTTTTTCTCAATAAATTTTAATAATTCGACGGAAATTATTTATATAAAGTAAAATATAAACATTAGTTTTTAATACTTACCAAAAATAATACCAAAGAACACACAATTTCTTTAAAAACTACAGCTGATTTTTAATACACTCAAACTAGACTTGCTCTTTGCATGTGGTGCTTTCGAACTAATTGGCATAAATCGGGGATTTCCCTCATTCATTCGGCGATATCTACGAGCCGGATTTTCGATATTTTTAAAATTCGATTTTTGGAGCACGTTTTTGTAACGAATTTTTGGGGCTGACAATGAGTTTTTTGTTCGGAAGGCCACCATTTTCGTAAAAATCAACTTGTTCAAAAAACATCCCGTGTTTCGTTGCGAAATATTATATATAATAACTAGCTGACCCGACAGACGTTATCCTGTCTTAACTATGAATATTGAATTCGAATTCGTATAATTAATAAAAAAAAAAAAATGAAAAACATAGTGTTTATTATTGTAATGCTCTAGGATACACAACATTCTTCGTTTTATTTTCTACCAACGTAATCAAATCAATACCATAATCATAAATTGAGCAAAGTAACTACTGCGCTGCGCCATCGTCCGTGCGTAGCCCTTAAAAATTAAACAAGGTAACTGGTGACGAACGACGACTCCGCTGCGCTGCGCCGTCATCCGTGCATGATCCATATACCGGGTGTGGCACTTAAGACGCCTCGGACCATAGCTCCTTTACGATAAAAGCTATCGAAAAAAATCTAAGAACAAAGTGGTGCATAGTTACCGTCGCTATGTTTTAAAAATATTTCTAATCATCAGTGGCGTGCCGTACTCCAGTGGCGTACCAAACTTATGTTTTTTTAAATGGAATGCCCTATTTTTTATTGCAGATTTGGAAAGTGCTCGACGAGTACTTATTTTTTTATCTTACATGTTATACCCTTCACTTTAGCGGTTTCGCTGTTATAACCCCTTTTTTCAAAATTGCGCCCCATTTTTGAGATTTTTTTGTAGAGAAACTAATTGACGCCGGCGCCTAAATTTTGAATTGAGGTACAGGTTAAGACCTCGTATACCTTCACATAATTTTTTTTCGGGTAATTTATGGCAAAAAAATAATTTTTGATTGATCTTCGCATGTTGTCATTTTTTCCGAAAATTTCAAATGGCACCCCCCTAAAAAAATTACGGCGTTGTACAGCCAAAACTCTAAATTTTTCATTGGTGTAAAAAAAATTACACATTGCATAACAAAATTTCGGAGAAAAAAGGAATTTCATCGCAAATGTCGGGAAACGTTTTCCGTTCCCAAGTGTGCCATGAGAAAACAAAAGATTGGTAATTGTCAAAGTAAATTATTAGACGCCAGTAGCAGCCATAAGTCATTTTTGATAAACGTTCTAAAAATGTTCCGAACTCAAGAGGAAATGGTTGACATGATATTTATTCTTGGAGAATGTAACAAGAATTGTTTCTTGGCATCACGAGTGTACGCTGCGAGATATCCGCACAGGGCATATCCAAATGAACGTGCGTTTCAAAAAGTGTTGGAGAGATTTACTACTACGGGAAGTGTGAAACGGCCAAGGAGAGTTAGAAAGAAGGCAGTTATTACCGAAAATAATGAACTGCGGTATATCACCAGAAGTTGCGGTTATGCCTCCAGCAGGAATGTCGTCATTTCGAACATTTAGTTTAAGTTGTTAAATTTTCTTTATCTGCATTTTTCATATCATGTTGAATAAATAGGTACATACTATTATGTTGACCGTATTTGTGTATTTGTTTTGGTACTTTGACAATTACCAATCTTTTGTTTTCTCATGGCACACTTGGGAACGGAAAACGTTTCCCGACATTTGCGATGAAATTCCTTTTTTCTCCGAAATTTTGTTATGCAATGTGTAATTTTTTTTACACCAATGAAAAATTTAGAGTTTTGGCTGTACAACGCCGTAATTTTTTTAGGGAGGTGCCATTTGAAATTTTCGGAAAAAATGACAACATACGAAGATCAATCAAAAAATTTTTTTTTTCCATAAATTACCCGAAAAAAAATTATGTGAAGGTATACGAGGTCTTAACCTGTACCTCAATTCAAAATTTAGGCGCCGGCGTCATGTAGTTTCTCTACAAAAAAATCTCAAAAATGGGGCGCAATTTTGAAAGAAGGGGTTATAACAGCGAAACCGCTAAAGTGAAGGGTATAACATGTTAGATAAAAAAATAAGTACTCGTCGAGCACTTTCCAAATCTGCAATAAAAAATAGGGCATTCCATTTAAAAAAACATAAGTTTGGTACGCCACTGGAGTACGGCACGCCACTGATGATTAGAAATATTTTTAAAACATAGCGACGGTAACTATGCACCACTTTGTTCTTAGATTTTTTTCGATAGCTTTTATCGTAAAGGAGCTATGGTCCGAGGCGTCTTAAGTGCCACACCCGGTATATTAAGGCAATAACTGGTGACGGACGATGGCTCTGCTGCGCTGCGCCGTGTGTGGCACATTAAAAATAAGCAAATAAACTGGTGACGATAATAGCCGAAAACGGTTTAGGCTCTAAACGTTAGTGAGTGCTGTTTACGGGGTGAGAAGTGACACCGGTAAACGCCTGGCCGGAATAACTGATCGAGCGGTCGATCGCCGAGAGTAGAAAATTATTAAAGTACTAAAATCGCTATTAAAAAATAGGGGTTGGTGGTAGAAGGGTGAAAATTTAGGATTGTATGTATTTTTTAATGCCGAATCATAAAAAAATTAAAATACAAATTTTTGTCTAAAAAATAAAAATAAAAAATTTGCGGTGGACCACCCTTATCACTTAGGGGTATGAAAAATAGTTTACGTCCTATTCTCAGACACACTTAATATACACACAAAATTTCATAAGAATCGGTCAAGCCGTTTCGGAGGAGTTTTGTTACAAACACTGTGACACGAAAATTTTATATATTAGAGATATTCCGAATCGATTTTTATTGCAGGATTACTTGGGGGATCAGGAATCTCCCCACAGTGGGGCGATCTCGCGCATGAGGACGTCTGCGTTACCTGGTGCAGCGCCCTCAAGGTGGCCGCGAAAGAAAAATAGTTTAGAAGCCGGTCTATCACTAATTAAAACCATCAAAAACGATTTGCCCCCCTGACTTGTTTTCATGGCAAAAATAAAATACGAAAATACCTATTTTTCAGCGCTCAAGGTGGTGTTCCCCCTTAATACACACAGAGGTCCGATAGTTGTGAAAAGTCAACTGCTTTCGCCATTTTGTAATTTTTTATCATTTTAAGGGGATAAACCGCCCGGAGACTTATTTGATTAATTTGTTAAAGGGAAAAGCAGAAATCTTATATCTTGCAAAGAGGCAATTACTGCTTTTTTTAGGCGATATGCAGTTTTCAACATTTCTTACTCTTAACTCGGAACCATTTGGGATGGACGCCGTTAAAGTTGATATTACATTACAATAATTTAACATTGAACAGCAGCTCAGACTAAATACAAATCCAACAATAGTAAATTACAGTACAAGTGATGAAAGTACGAATTTCGCTCACACGTGGACCTGTTTGTACACTAGCCGTACGCTCAAGTGAGCGAAATTTGTTTCTTTACAAGTGTTGTATAGCGTTTTGTTTAATCCTGCCCATAAAATGAGTAAAATAAAACGCGAAGAATATTTATTACTGATATTACTCATTATAGAATGCAGGCATGTGGTCGCTATGCCTCAAATAAAAAATAACTATCAATTATGTAACAATTTGTTAAATTTTGGCGTCCATAAAATATGCAAATAACATGATAAGAACACTTTGTAATATTTTCCTGACATTAGGGTGAGTAAAAGTGACATAAGAGTGAGTGTAAGGTACTTTCACTCACTCGTTTCTTTAGCAACTGATTGAGTGGACAAAAGTAAAGCTTTCTTTTCGCGTATCTACTTAAGAAAGTAAAAGTCTCAATGGCAGGATTAAACAAATGAAATTTATAGATGTGCATTAAAATTGTTAATAACTTTCCACCGCTTGGGGAAAGGCGAAACGCATTTTTGAATACAATGCGCGATGTGAGGATTGTATCTGTTTCGACGATTACAATATAAACTTACTAAATACTACCTCTAACAACACTACTAAGTTCTTAGACTTCTTAAATACTTACGGACCACATCAAATTACAGTGAAATCTACACAAATTACTGCTCACTCTAAGTCATTATCAGATTCGATCATTTTATCGAATAAAAGGAGTCTGGCATAGTTAAAGTTCATGATATTGCTGATCATAATCTGATATATTGTAAAGTTGCTATAAATAATAGACGTAAGGTTAATTCTGTAAAATATTCCAAATTTGATGATACTTTTCAAGTGGATGAATTTATACAAATCGTTGTTGCACATTTAAAATATTGAAGATAAAATAATGTGCTGTTTATAAACATACTCTATTAATTATTTACTAAAGTTACTAAAAAAAAGTAACTACAAAAGAAATGATCAAAAAAAAGAACACTGTGAATTCAGCCTTAACCAGAGAAAAAAACGTTTTCTACGACTGAAATCCCTTTCACCTCTCATAATGAATAGCGAATACAAATAGTAAATTAATTTATCTGGCGTTTTCGCATCGACGCGGCTACGTCTCCATTACAAAAAAGTTACTGTTACATGTATTCCATAATGATGAAGGTTTTTTTATTTTTGGAAATGTTTTCTATGTACGTAATCATAACATTTTCACTGATAGTTTTCACATGCTTACTTGTACACCATTCCATAAATTGTTTGTATGCGAAGTCATAATTTGGACGGAATTTGATCGGCAGTAATCCCTGGATATCTTGAGCAAATTTCCTAATTTCATGGGGGGTACAATTATTCGAATCACTTTCACTTTCCAAAGAAATAAATAGCGTTACGACATACGTAACGTTAATTGTTTTTTTTTCTGCAGCCGTCCCGAAAATAAAACTTTCGGTATGATTTATTAAATCGAAAGTACCAGTTTACATAAATTGTACACAAAAGTAGTTATTTTCGGGACGATTTTGTTTCACTTTCGGATTGTTTTCTTTACTTTCGGGACGATGTTTGTTACTTTCTGGACGATTTTTTTTATCTACGTAGGCGACCTTGACAAAAAAAAACAACTTTGTATTGAATTGTGACAGCGTTTGTCATGTAACTTTCGTGTGTGTTGTTGCTTTTCTATTCCAAAAAATGGAAATCAGAAGTGAAAGTGAGGCCAAAATGATTCCACATTAGATTAGCGAATCTGCTAAAGCGGCTACTAATGAATTATTGCCGGTAAAGACAAGAGAGAGGTATGAATTAGTCTAAAATCTATTTAAAAAATAGAGCAATGATAAACATGTCGTCGGCTTTCTTTAGAAACCTTGTATGTCCAATTAGCAAACATTTGCAAAAAACACATAAAACTGTCTTAAATACTCAATTTGCTTGTTACTTTTTGCAGTAAAGTTTTAATAACTTGTAATTTAATATATTAATCGTACTTTATAAAAAAAAAATGTATGTTAATCGCAACCGGAACTTGTTGGTTAATATATTTTTGGTTTCTATTAATATTATATTTCGTATTTTAAATCCAGGATGTTAACAGAATAAAATGACTTTGGTTCATGAAAATATTTATTATTTATAATACATAATTAAGTTAATATGGTAGTGAGTCATAAAAATGGTGATGCTCAGATTCGAGTACACTTTTTAAATTTGGAAGATCGTCCCATTTTTCCTTTTTAATTTTTAGTCGTTCCTGGTGTTCTATAGGTACTACATTATTTGGACAATTGCCCTAATTTACTTTGTAACCAATGAAATCGAATAACGTTGATGAGATGATCCAATAAAATTCTAATTACGATGCGTAACAGACCACGCTGCATATTATGCATGGCAATTAACCCTGGGTGGTATCTAATCAGATAATCCATCATGTTGGTATTGCCTAGCAACGCGTTAGTGCATTTCTATAACGTATAAAACGTCAGTTATTGCCGGACTTTTAACAGTTTGCTCCTGAATTCGATCTGTTCGTATGTCGAGTAATGTGCTAGTGCTTTCATCAGTGATGGTATTCATTGGCATTTCTCAAAATCTTGGTAAGCTCATTTTTACTGCAATTATTGTGGCGCAGATTAATACACGTCTGACACTTGGTGTCACTAAATTTAACTTTTCAAATTATGAAGTGTGAACTTTCTGTTCGGCCAATTGTCTTCCCGAATATAACTCGTGACTGATTTTTCCTAGGCGATTATAAGCATCTGGATCACTCTTGCTTGTTGCTTCTAGAAAATCGCACTCCATCTGGGTATGCCCTTTTTAGAGAATCTTCTGTGTAATGGTTATGTTGCACAGAATTGCAAGATTTAGCAATCCATCGGATAAAGTGGTATTCCTATTTTGGTATCCACAGCCATCACTATATAGGATAATTTCATCATCAGCTTGGAATGGTACCTCAGTTGATACAAAGTGGCAAATAATCGACGCAAATTCATTGCCATTCATTGAACCTTCTGTTTCATCCCAGAGATCAGCAGTATCCTTCACGATTTTTAAAGTTATAAATAGTAAAATTATGCACTATTAGCTTTGTTTTGTAGTAAATTGCGGAAGCTTTCAGTACAGGGCAAAGTAGAACTGATTGTAAGTCCATGGTAAATACAAATTTTTCGTTCAATTTATCTTGATTTTTTTGTTGCCTGGCCTCAGTTTTCAGACACATTATTTGTGTTAAAGCCAATGCAGACATCGCATTGGTCATTTTTTTGGTATAAAAATGCTCAGGTTGAGTTCATTAAAGACATCTTGCAGGTCAGTTTGCAATAATTGATCATCGAATAATGTTTCTTCATTTATGTCATTAATTTCTGTTTGTACAACTGCAGGTTGAATAATATTATAATCCTTCCCAAAAGTAGAAGTTGGTGTAGTATTCAAAGTCAGTTTAGATTGCGATTGATCCAAATCTAAATTTTGTTCTACAAATAGAGTGACATTATTGTTACCTATCTATAACAGCAATGAATCTTTTCAACTCATCTTGTAATTCTCTATCTAACAATAATATGACATCATTTGATCCTCCGACTTTGGCTTCGATTTGACTTCCAGCTGCAGGTATTGCAGTATTATTAAATACATTTAGATTAAAACACAAAGTAAGGTTATTATAAGTATTATACATAATATTTGGAACTTAAAATTATAAATACCGGTATTCTGTTCCAACGCCAATTTCAATAGAAGTTTTCCACTACTTTCAGCCATTTTATTTATATTTGTAAACTTTATTGTATAATAAACACAACGAAACTTTTATTAATGTACACTATGGAATTGACTTTGTATGTCAATTGGCTAGCATTTTCCTGTCAACATAAATACAGTGTAAGTCAGACATACACTGTTTTTAAATTAATATGAGCCTGTTAGATACTTGTACGGTTTTTAAAATCAAGCATAGTTTCGCCACTGTAACTATATTAAAAACCGTGTAAGTCATACACTGTTTTTAAACCAATATAAACCTCGTAATACTTGCACGGTTTTTAAAATCAAGCATAGTGGCGCCACTTTAGCTATTGCACATACGAGGTTTTAAGAGAAAAAAGAAAATCGGACTTACAATGTTTTTAAAGAAAGCCGACGATGTGCATACTATAAATGAAGAAGTCATTCTTGCATATTTAATGGAAAAAAATCTAAAATCTTAAAGCCATCAAGCCTCTGGAGCAATTACTCGATGCTTAAGTCCACAATTAATATTGAAAATAATATATGTGGTAAGTAAAACACGTGTGTTGAGAATTTTCACAAATTTATTAATTTTATTTTTAGGTTAGATATAAGCCGCTATTCCAAAGTTATTGCTTTTCTTAAAAGAAAATCCATTGGCTATAAACCAAAAAAATCAAAAGTATTAAATAAAGAACAAATAGATCAATTCTTAACGGAAACTGGAGATAATATCTATCTAATGACAAAGGTAATATAATTAAATCTACTTTCTCTTCCTTCTTTTGATTTTTTTAAATATATTTCTGGTAGCATTAATAATTGGTTTGGCAGGTGCTTGTCGTCGTGAAGAGCTTTGTAAAATGAGTTTAGATCATATAGAAGATAGATTAACCATGCTAGTGATTAAAATTCCTAATTCTAAAACGAATATGGAAAGAACCTTCGTCGTCATAGGAGAAAATAATATTTCTTTATACAGAAAATATTTGTCATTACGTCATGCAAACACACCACATCGTAGATTATTTGTAAACTACAACAACGGAAGATGTACTATACAGCCCATTGGTATTCACACTTTTGGAAAAATCACTTGCACAATTGCTGATTTTCTTAAATTACCGCATCCCAAAGTGGCCGGTGTACCAATGTTTACGAAGGAGCTCACTCGCTGATGGTGGTGGTAGTATCACCGATTTGAAAAGACATGGAGGATGGAAATCAATCAATGTAGCAGAGGGATACGTAGAAGATGCTTTAAGAAGCAAAATTCACATAGCTTCACAGATTGAAAAAGGCCCTAACGAAATTAATATCTCGAAATATTCACGAGAGTGATTATAATATGTAATTGTCTAAGATAAAGTTCATACGTAACGTATCCATCCATATTCTTTTTAACATACAAAACGGCTGCAGAAAAAATATTGTACGTAACACGTTCCAAAAGTGATTTTACGGGACTCCCTACTCATCCCGTAAAATATCACTTTCGCAACTTGTTACGTAAATTACTATTACTTGAAAATTTAAAACTTTCAATTCAAACTTTTCTCTCGTAATGTAAAAAGCTTCATAACGTTACTTATATCGTAAATTATTATAACAAGTACTTGATTAATTCTGTAAAAAAGTCAGTTAAATCATAACCTAACTGAATTCTATAATCGAAATATCCATTCCAATGTTTTAAATAAATTTTCATTTAAATCAGTGAAATGCGAAGATATCCTATATATTATCTCTACTACTATACTATAATATCTCAAATTAAATCCAATGCCGTGAAGTCTGATAACATACATATGACTATGAGTAAGAATTTTTGAGAAGCATCACCTCCTCCCTACTATGCAATCTGAGTTTAGGCCAAATTATAGTTGCAGTACTGCCGTACTTAATGTTACTGATGATATTATTGCAGCAACTTAAGAATTAAGAGAACTGGAAATAATGGGCGAAACGCTTCCCGGCGCATCCACCAATTTTATACAACATCAAAGTAAAATAAGATAAACTACATTTACATAAATATGAAAGACTAGCTGAACGTGTTGAAAAGCCGAATGACTTGCCATGGAAAGAAATCGCTATTAAAGTGAGGAGATGTTGGATGCGAGAAAAGGAAAGACGCAGGTTAGCTGGAAAAGAAGAAAAGCGGTGGGAGTATTGGAGGTTAGAGTGTGAGGTACTTGAGGGCATACGGAACAAGAAATGATGGAATTTAATACAGCGAAGGAGTAACGGGAAACAGGAGTCAAAATAAATACTTATTAATTACGATTAATTGCTGAAGCAATATTAACCAGAAGTGAATTAATTACATCAAACAATCATCAATAGACTCAAAGCAAACATATTTAATTTAATTAACACACTGTTGACGTGCGAATTGCATTAAGCAATTAAGAGTATCCTCATAGTTGGCAGTCAACGTGTTTACATTTATACCTTAAATACATATTGCAGATACTACTAATAAAATAATAACACTAAATTATTAGTAGGCACAAATTTACCGGAACCATCTCGTTTCCGCTCTTCTCCATTTTTCAAACATACATTTATATTTTATAAAATATAATATTCCCCACGCGAAGTTGGAAAAAAAAAATACCGTAACGAAAACCTTTTTGACGTGCACAATGGAATACTACACAAACGCTAATGCGATTTCCATTTCCTTTTAATCGTTGGGGATTTAATCCTCGAGGATCTATTCGGCCCCATTAATATTGCAAACTATTTTGTGCACGAAATTTACGAGGATAAGTCGGTGATAAATTCAGCTTGCCCTCTCTGCAGTTAACTGTACTAAAAAAGTGAACGTAAAAAAATGTGATGTGGCCATCATGTAACTTTCTCTGATTTGATGATGTAGTGGTTATTTATGTTTATACTTTAATTGTTTATTTTCAATTTAAATGATTTTTAAATTTACATCGAGCAGCTTGTAGGATCTTACGTATCGCATATTATGAAAGATGAAAATGACAAATTATACCCAAATTCTAATAATATCAACTGTCGGTTTACTCAAAACCTAATGAGATTTTGAAAAAACGTATTCTTTATAAGTAGGTTATTTCAGCATTCTCCACAATTATTGTAAATATAAATTTGATGTAACTATTATTTCATAAATACACAGTGGGCCAAAAAAACTGTACAAATTGTAAATATTCATATTTTCTGTGGCTGAAAGACCTCGGTCGATGGCCTGTTGTATATCGATGTATCTCGAGTACAATAAACTGTTATACACTCATATTTTCTATAATAATTAACGCATTAAATATTGCTTTGAAAAACAAAATATCTACTTTGTGGATTGCAAAAATGATTATTTGCATTTTTGAAAAGTTTATGTATCGAGGATATTTCACATTAATGAAGGCTCTGCAAAAATGGGAGCTTATAATGCACCTTTCAGGAATTCGTACTGTACGTGGTCTTCCACTTATTTGTTTGCAATTATTGTTACCGTAAGTTCTAAGTTTAATTATTAATCACTGAATTCTTGTAACCGACCAACCCTTGAGTGGGTATTTGTTCACAATCTTTCGTGCAGATAAATTGTCATAGATAAATTTTTGGTTCCAACAGGATGGAGCTCCGCCGCATTTTGCGCGTTATGTTCGTGATTACTTGACTGAAATATTGTATGAACGCTGGATAGCACGCAGAGGAAGAATTTAATGGTCAGCCTGTTCTCCACACCAAACGCTATAATACCTATGCTATGTTTTTGTTGAGCTTATTTTATTCATTAACAATTATAATTCTGAATAAAAAGACAAAAAATCTACATGAAAATGCTACAAAAAAATGGTGATGTGGCCATCATGTTACTTTCTCCGACTTGATGATTGTGATAAGAAAGTGTAGTCTGTGATATATTGGTCTAGATATCAACAAATATCTGTTTTAAACTTTTTAATCTGTATCGTTTATTTTAATATGTATTGTTTATTTTAATATGTATAGATGTAAATTGTGTCATTATTTTATTAACTTGACATTGTAATATTCAAATTTAATTTTTAATGTAACTTTTAATTGACAAACACATCCGCAACAAATTTTTTGCATCTTATGTATGATTTGTATACTGTGGCCGACGTGAAATAAATGAAATAAATGGTATCATAGCCATTTATATTTACGCTTTAGTGGTTTATTTTCAATTGAAATCGTATTTTAAATGTACATCGAGCGCTTTGTAAACTCGGAGAAAACTGACGTTTAAAACGTCAAAATTATGAAAGATGGAAAAATTAAACTTCAAATATAAAAACTTAATTTACTCAAAAACTAAAGGAATTTCGAAAAAAACTTATTCTTTGTAAGTTGTTCATTTTAGCATTCTCTACAATTATTATTCACATAAATTTACTGTAACTATTATCGTTTCATAATTATAAACAAAAAATTTGAAAAAAATTAATACATTTTTTTCTCGAATAGCAATGATTTTATGAAAAATATTTTCAAGCAAAAGATGTTCATTTCTTTGTTTTCTTCAATGTTTGTTTAAATGTTTTTGTGATATTTTTCATATTTAAGAAAATATTGGCAAAAAACAAAAAACAGTTAAGGTAAACACCCACTTCCGGAGTACGAAATTTTACCAAAAGCTTTTCAGTTCTTCATATTATCAAATCAGACGTATGTTCAAAGTTTCATATCAATTGCTCTATTAGTTTTTAAGATACAGCGCACACAGACAGACACACACACAGACACACAGACACACACACACACAGACACAAATTTTTTTTTCCAGAAATTGTTGAAATGGCATCTAGGGACTCCAAAACGGATATTTCCGTAAAAAAAATTTTTGAAAAAAAATCACGATCACAATACTTTCTTGTACTTCGTAATGAAGAAAGTAAAAATATAAGTTTAACATTGACAACAAATAATCACGTATGCGATGTACTTTATTGATCAATTATAGCGTAAAATTCACAATATGGTGTTGTGTTACAAGCATTTTTTGTACATGGTTTTAGTTTTTTTTAATTTTTCTTCCACGAGCAGATGTAGCATCTGCCACCGACCACACCGATTCTTGATTCTTCATTTTTGAGCCGAGAATCTCACGTATTCTATATTTTCGAGATAGGGGCAAATTAGGTACGTCTTTTCTTTTGTACAGAAACTCGTATAATAATGCCTTTGATACTTCCTTCGAAAAATTTCTCTTTTCTTTATAAATTATTTGGCTATATCTACTTGCTATATTCATTAGCGCAAAAAATTGTAAACTTTTGCTACAGAATAATTTCCTTTTAGTTCGTCGTTTTACTCCTTATAAAATTATAAAAGGTCTGCACTTTTCTCCGCTGCTTTCGTTAATGGTGTCCGTAAAATGCATCGTGGATAATACCAATACAATTGTATTCACTTTGGATTTATTTGATACTAAGTCATGTTTTCCTTGAATGTAAATATAATGGGTGGGCCATCAAACATTTGGAATTTGAACTACCATTTATTTTGATTTTGAAAGATATAATGACAATCATGAGTTGACAGAAATTTAGTTTTATGTTTGACATTTACGAAATAAGACGTTTTACACTTGAAAAAAGTTGCGAAATATTGAAAATTTACTTCCAAAGTGATGAGTCTTCTACCCGAACGGTAAGAAATTTACGGAACAAATTCAAAACTGGATCTTTACTGGATAAAACAACACGTTCGCGTTCTCGTCTAGTACGCTCAGTCAAAAACATTGATGCTGTTGCTCAGAATGTGCGTGAAAATGCATCAACATCAACTCGTCATCGTTCACAAGAACTGAACATTTCTCGTACTTTTCTGAGGAGAAAGAAAGAAAAGACCTCGGTTTGAAGGCCTACAAAGTTCAATTAGACCAAGAAATGGATTCGATGTGTTTTCAGTTGGCCCGAGTATGACATGGTTGACATTTGGTTTCAACTGGACGGGGCCACTAGCCACACACCTAACGTAACCATCGATCTTTTGCGCACTGTTTTTGGAAATCGAATAAACAGCCAAAATTCTGATGTGAATTGGCCGCCTCGGAGCTATGATTTTACCCCGTTGGATTTTTTTTTTGTGGGAAGCCCTTAAGGATAAGTGTTACCTTACCATCCAGAGACTATTTATGCCTTGAAATACGAAATTGAAGTTGCATCCATGCGATTGGAGCCCAAACAATCGAAAATGTACTGAAAAATTGGGTTGATCGGATGGGGTACTGTCAAGCCAGCCTTGGCAGTCATTTGAATGATGTTGTATTTCATTCCTAAATGAAAATGTCCAATCTTTCTAATATACTCATCATTTTGAAAAAATATTCATTAGTTTTTTTTATAGCCGATTCAAATTCCAAAGGTTAGATGGCCCACCCTTTACTTGCATTTACTTCTCTTCTTTTTATTTTTAAACAAAAATTTCCGGAACCTCTCTCTTGTTACTACGAAGTGTCCCCATAACAGTCAGTTTGTGATTATTGAGCAACTTCACCAATGGAAGAGTCGTACACGTATACTTAGTATTTTATATTCTCCTGAAATTGCCAATATAAGTCTCTAGACAACTTCAAACGCAGTATTGTCGATATAATACGGCCCATCTGGTTGTCTTCCAATTTAAACTTCAAAATTGTGAGTGTAAAATGATCTGGCATCTATCCTGGCCGAAATTTGTTTTCCGCACTTTGCGGACTTATTTGGTATAAATTGCCAAAATGAGCACCTTCCTCTAAAAGGCTACAATATTTCGTCGATAGTGACAAACTCGCTGGGAGAATAGTGAAATTTGCAACTTTTGCAAATCTTTCTATTATGTTTCTTATCGGTTTTGCCATCTGCTTTTCTAGTAATCCTGTCATGAATGTTTTCAAACCGTAGCATACGTATTAAAAATTGAAATCGTATTCAGTCTTATCGATAATCTACACCTGCGCCATCTTGTTGTCACATATCTCTAATATTGTGATGCGATGATTGTAAAACACTAGCTTGATATACACTGACCGGCCCAAAAAACCGGCCACATCAAAATGTTTCAGAAAAGCTCTTAAATATTCATTATTTCAACTTAGCAACGGTATTATTGGGTCAATGAACCATTTATTGGCGAAACAAGCTACAAATATTAGGAGAAAAAAGACGAAGTAACACAAAACCAGGTAATTTAATTAAAGAAAATTACAGAAGCACAACAAATACTTTTTTTTTCTTTGTGTAAAAAATGTGTCTTTTAATTGAACTCCTGCTTATTTTCAGTACTGTGTAAGCCCTTCTCGAGCCTGAATTACAGCGTTTAACCATCGTGGCATAGAGTTAATCAAATTTGCTAAGCACATAATGATGTTATTAAAAAGATAATTTCAACTGTTAAAATGAATATTAGATGTAAGTATGAGTGGAACAGGCATTTCAGTGCATAAGTTATGAAGAAAATCAAATAAGTTCTCAATTTATATACATATATTTGTAGATATAGGAATTTATATGAAATATTTCGGAGTGGCCGGTTTTTTTGCCGGTCAGTATAGTAGGCCAACACATGGCCGGATTTCTGTGTCTTTAGCATCCCTATCCTCCACAATCTGGAATTTGTTTTTTTGATTGCTTAGAATTTTATGCTACCTGACCTCATCTTCATGGTCGTTGTGTTCTTCATCCAATAAGGCATTCTGTTCCTCTCCCTCTTCCACTTGCCGCAACAAATCTAGAAGACGCTTCTGTTCTTCTGCATACGAACACATTTTGTTGTAGTGAATAAACTTACATTTGATACACTTGATAGTATAAACTTCTTTGATGTAACCTCATCAAAATTTTACATAGAACTAAGAATAAGAACTAGAGAAATCTGCTGGATATTTATATGAAATCGCAAACATTAGGCATGGTTTCATAATAATTCCCAACGGGTGTGAAGTTAGCAATAGATTTCAGCAATAGATTTTAAAATTCATTTTTGCCATAAAAATGTACATTTTTCAAAAACCTTCTATAAGGTGGGGTTACTACTAAAGAATACACATGAACCTCCCCCACCCCGAAATTTCAACCCCCTACAATTTTTCACACTATATAAAAAAAAATCTCCTTTTTTGCTAACTTCGATGACCGATAAGAAAATGCTGAAAACATGTAATTATTCTACATACTTAGACCTACTAATACAAAAAAATAAAAAAACGTTCCGGCCCCTAGATCACTTAAAAAAAAATTAAATACTTGTCCGCCCCATGCACCGTGCAGAGGTGCGCGGGCACACTTACTAACGTTTTTTACGATGTTCGATGTCCGTCTCGAAAACGTAAAAAATTCAAAAACAATCTAGATATACAGGCCTAATAACAGGAGAAATAAAAAAAAAACGTGCCGGCCCCTTGATCACTTTGAAAAAAAAATAAACAATCCGACACATTTTCCGAAAATGTATGCGCCGTCACATTACCTGTAGTTTTTTTCAAAGTTCGGTGACCGCCATAAAAAAGTTATAAATTTATAAAAAATCTAGACATATAGGCCTAACAAGTAGAGAAATAAAAAAAACGTGCCGGCCCATTGATCACTTTGAAAAAAAAATAAACAATCCGACACACTCTCCGAAAATGTATGCGCCGCTAAATTAACTGAAGTTTTTTTCAAAGTTCGGTGACCGCCATAAAAAAGTTAAAAATTTATAAACAATCTAGACATACAGACCTAACAAATGGAGAAATAAAAAAAACGTGCCGGCCCATTGATCACTTAAAAAAAAACAATCTAGACATATAGGCCTAACAAATGGAGATATAAAAGAAACGTGCCGGCCCATTGATCACTTTAAAAAAAAAATAAACAATCCGACAAACTCTCCGAAAATGTATGCGACGTCACATTAACTGAAGTTTTTTCAAAGTTCGATGACTGCCATAAAAAAGTTAAAAATTTATAAACAATCTAGGCTAACAAATGTAGAAATGAAACAAACGTGCCGGCCCCTTGATCACTTTGAAAAGAAATAAACAATCCGACAAACTCTCCGAAAATATATGCGACGTCACATTAACTGAAGTTTTTTTCAAAGTTCGATGACCGCCATAAAAAATTTAAAAATTTATAAACAATCCAGACATACAGGCCTAAGAAATGGAGAAATAAAAGAAACGTGCCGGCCCCTTGATCACTTTGAAAAAAAAATAAACAATCCGACACACTCTCCGAAAATGTATGCGCCGTCACATTAACTGAAGTTGTTTTCAAAGTTCGGTAACCGCCATAAAAAATTTAAAAGTTTATAAACAATCTAAACATACAGGCCTAACAAATAGAGAAATAAAAAAAAGGTGCCGGCCCATTGATCACTTTGAAAAAAAAATAAACAATCCGACACATTCTCCAAAAATGTATGCGCCGTCACATTAACTGTAGTTTTTTTCAAAGTTCGGTGACCGCCATAAAAAACTTAAAAATTTATAAACAATCTAGACATATGAGCCTAACAAATAGAGAAATAAAAAAAACGTGCCGGCCCATTGATCACTTTGAAAAAAAATAAACAATCCGACAAACTCTCCAAAAATGTATGCGACGTCACATTAACTGAAGTTTTTTTCACCGTTCGATGACCGCCATAAAAAAGTTAAAAATTTACAAATAATCCAGATATACAGGCCTAACAAATGGAGAAATAAAAAAAACGTGCCGGCCCTTGATCACTTTGAAAAAAAAAAACAATCCGACACACTCTCCGAAAATGTATACGCTGTTACATTAACTGAAGTTTTTTTCAAAGTTCGATGACCGCCATAAAAAAGTTAAAAATTTATAAACAATCTAGACATACAGGCCTAACAAATGGAGAAATAAAAAAAACGTGCCGGCCCATTGATCATTTAAAAAAAAAATAAACAATCCGACAAACTCTCCGAAAATGTATGCAGCGTCACATTAACTAAAGTTTTTTTTAAAGTTCGATGACTTTATGAATGATAAAGTCATTTTTTAATTATTGCAGCGACTTTTTCCGATACTATGAAAATATTGAAACCAAAGCATTAGAAATTTATGGTGTTATTCTGAACAACTGTTATCAACAGCGATATTATCACATCGATGTTATTAATGCAATGTTATGTAAAATTGAACAACGCTGTTAAAAACTGTATTCTGAACAATCTGAGGTTCACAAATTAGCAACAGTGCAACGTCTACAGCGCGACTATAATTGATGATTAATAATACGTTTTTAAGGATATTTTTAGACATCAAATGAGTATTTCATAAAGCATGTATATGAATATTGGAATATTACTATCTATTTAAGTTTTCTGTTGACTAAAAGCACAAACCACAAAGTAACCTGAAAATATGTATATCGCCATTAACAATCTCGTAACGTCGACCGTTTTGACAAGTGTTGCTTAGCATCGAAAATGTTAATGTACATCGATGTTAGTTGACAGACATTGTGTACAGAATCGTAAATTCACAACATCTTTTAGCTCAAACAGACGTTTTAAAACATTTCCTTTTAAAACCACCGTAAATTACAATACAAAAGGAGGTGTTTATGATCACTCCCCATTTCCTTGTATAATTCGGAAAAAGTCTGCTATTTAATGGACGAAATTTGATGTAGTTTACAAATTTGACATATTCTTCCAAAGTCATGTTTAAATTTAAAGGCATGCATTTTACCACCAACGCTTGTCAATGAATAGCTAATTTGTTTAAACAAACCTTTATGACAGCCTGCCATTAGACATGCTCCGTCGCTACTTAGACCAACACACGTCATCCAATCAATTGGTAAGCTTAAAAATCTCAACTGAGGTCATTCTTGTTGGTAGCTTCGACCCGGTCGAAAGTCATACTTTGGGAAACGCTGATGTAAGGTTTGGTGGGTGTGCGACTTGTGGTTTTGTTTTTAATATTAAATAAGATAATTCTACATTGAGTTGGCTTTTTACTCTGTTTTCTAATAAAACAATTTTGTGTCCTTATGTTTCCTGTCACTGACAGATACAATCCATGTAAAACATTAACATTGCTTTTCAATTATCGCTGAATTAACTTAACGTGAAAAAATTACGTAGTTAATGATTTTTAGTTTTGGAGATTGGAACATCTCTACAAGATGCACGCAATATTTTTAATGCAACGATATCTGATAGAAATTATAATATTTCTAAATAAATAGTTTCATCAAGGTTTGTGCAAAACTTTAACGAAATTTAAAAAAATCATTTTTCATTATTTTATTTAATATTTAAAAACACCACAAACCGCAAACCCACCATCATTGTAATTGTTGAAAGTGTGTCTATTTAAAAATTTAAATTATACAGAGTGATCCATTTAAAAAAAACTGCAGATGTCGTCAAATCTCAAAAAATAGGGTACCTGGCTGTTAACAATCAAAGTACGTCACTAAATAGAATAAATAAAACCATAAACATTTATTTTAAAAGTAATAAGAAAAAAAACAGACGTTTAACCAGAAATCAGGTGTTCCGACACATTTGCCCAACCCTGTATGTATTTGTGTATGCAATCGAGCTTCTTCCTTCATATTATTGCAGATAACTGAAACTACCAATCACTTATTCGACCACGCACGTATTCTCGGGGCAGGGTAGATTTTCTCGTCAGGGGACTGGCTGTTTCCTCCTTTCTTGTGTTCTTAGGCTTGTATTTTAAGATTGTTTATATATTTTCAACTTTTTTTATGGCGGTCACCTAACTTTGAAAAAAACTTCAGTTAATGTGACGGCGCATACATTTTCGGAGAGTGTGTCGGATTGTTTATTTTTTTTTCAAAGTGATCAAGGGGCCGGTACGTTTTTTTATTTCTTTATTTGTTAGGCCTGTATGTCTAGATTGTTTATAAATTTTTAACTTTTTTATGGCGGTCACCGAACTTTGAAAAAAAGTAGTTAATGTGACGGCGCATACATTTTTGGAGTGTGTCAAATTGTTTATTTTTTTCAAAGTGATCAAGGGGCCGGCACGTTTTTTTTATTTCTCCATTTCTTAGGCCTGTATGTCTTGATTGTTTATATATTATTAACTTTTTTTATGCCGGTCACCGAATTTTGAAAAAAACTTCAGTTAATGTGACAGCGCATACATTTTCGGAGAGTGTGCCGGATTGTTTTTTTTTTTTAAAGTGATCAAGGGGCCGGTACGTTTTTTTATTTCTTTATTTGTTAGGCCTGTATGTCCAGATTGTTTATAAATTTTTAACTTTTTTGTGGCGGTCACCGAACTTTGAAAAAAACTTCAGTTAATGTGACGGCGCATACATTTTCGGAGAGTGTGTCGGATTGTTTATTTTTTTTTTAAAGTGATCAAGGGGCCGGCATGTTTTTTTTATTTCTCCATTTGTTAGGCCTGTATATCTAGATTGTTTTTGAATTTTTTACTTTTTCGAGACGGACATCGAACATCGTAAAAAACGTAAGTAAGTGTGCCCGCGCACTTCTTCACGGTGCATGGGGCGGACAAGTTTTTAATTTCTTTTGAAGTGATGTAAGGGCCGGAACGTTTTTTTAATTTTTTGTATTAGAAGTATTATAGAAGGTTTTTGGAAAATATACATTTTTATGACAAAAAAATGAATTTTAAAATCTATTGCTGAAATCTATTGTTAACTTCACACCCGTTAATTCCCAAGGGTTTATTTCAAACAAAGTGTTCAAAGAAATGGATAATAAGGGACAATTTTATGAAAATAACGGAGGTTGTAATTCTATGGGATTTAAATCAGCCAACACTCCATAAAATTTACCATCTTTGGTAATTCACATTAACGCAACTACACATGCAAGTTATTATGAGCAGCGCTATGTAAATTTATTTATTGCATAAAAACGTTTGCATTAATTTAAATGAAAACGCTCATAATTATGGCTAATAGTGTACTTGAGGCATATCTGGAAGCTCAGCAATAAAAAATGCTGGTTTAATAAGAGACATTGTGGCGCTCGTTCCAATCCTGTCAAAAGTTGTAATTTTATTCTAAAAATAAGTATATTATACTTGTTTCATAAAAGGCATTGTGGCACTCATTCAAATCCCACTCGTGCCACAATAGATCCTCTTATTAAACGTTTTACAAATATTCTATTTTGTTTATATTTAAGTAGTTCATTTGTAAAATAATTTGCATATATTCAACTAGTTGGATTGTGGGATAGGTCTCATCCACCATCCAATATTCGATTTAATTTATAATTAAATTGTCGTAATTTTTAAAATAAGGGCCAAAAGATATATAACCCACTTTTATATAATATTATGATCAACTAAATCACATGCTTTTTGGAAATCAGTGTGTACAGTATCAACTTGTATGCGATCATCAAAGTGTAGGGAAACATAGTCTGTAAAATTTAGTAGCTTTGATACAATTGATATTTTCTTAAATAAAAAAATGCTGACAAGTTGTTATAATCGAGCGAATATGATTGTACATAATTGGCAAATAATCATTTCAAATCATTTTGAAAAATTGTGAACTACTGTAATAGGCCGATAATTAAAATTCTTTGATTTGTTGCCGCTCCTAAAGATAGTTGTATATAGTTCTATCTCTACCTATTTTTCAAAATTTGGGAATGGTGTTGAACTTTAAATTAAAATTACTGTTCATAAAGTAATTGTGGTGAATGCGCGGGGTAACATACGGTTATTTTAAAACCAATTCATTCTTTGGGGCTTTATAAAAGGCAAAGTGTATGCCAATGATCTACAGTCCATTCCGGAGCTCAGGGAAGAAATTAGACGCACCATTAATGAAATTAGTCTGCAATTATGCCAAAATGTCATAGAAAATTGTCAAAAGAATGACCGTTTGCAAACAAGGTCGAAGCGCCCATTTATCGGATATTGTATTCCACGTATTAACTTCCATATTTGTACCGTATATTAAAATAAAAACATTCGTACTTTTCCAATAAATAATATGTTTTATTAATAAATTAAAATGTCAGGTCATTTTGAGACACCCTTTACTATACTTTTTCGCATCATATTAAATAATTACCTAACGATTTTTCTGTTTATATTAAATTATAACGAATAATGTTTCTATTTGGAAATTGCGGCAGTTCGCTGACAAAAAACAAATCGTGACTATAGTAACAACAAAACTGTTCAGAAAGTAAAATCATCGCCATGCCATTGGCTGAAACCTGTTGGGCAATGAAACCGCTATCATTTGATTGGACGTCACCTGTAGAGAAAATGATTCGGCCGAATAATGGACAACTTTCTCCATCAAAAACGATTAAACAACGTTTATACTATTTAATAAGATGCGAAAAAATTTGTTGTCAACAAATTGCTTTTCCAAGTCATCTTCGATTTTTATTTATTAAAATGGCTATTGCAATAATTGATAAAACGAGTTTTCTGCAAGTAATTAATGTGTGGAATTGCGCTAGGGTTGTAATTATGAAAAATATTTGTTTTTTAATTCTGCATTGAATAACATTAAAATATACAGCGGCGTCAATTAAAAATAAGAAAAATAAATGTGCTTTGAAGTTAAAAAAGTTTGATATACAAGGTGTCTAAAAAAGACCACCAGAATAATATGGTATATTCCTGAGACAAAAAACAAGCAAATTAACTAAATTTATCTTTTTTATTTTTTTTTTGTTAAAAATAAGGCGTAAACAAAAAAACTTTAAGAGTTATAAATTCTTTAAAAGTTATGAGTTGCATTGAAAAAAATATTAAATCGTAAAAAATGTGAAGAACAAAAAAGTTCTATGTAATAATGTAAACAGCATGTTCTCTGGAGCACCTTTGTACTTGAAGAAATTTCTTGAAATTTTTAAACAATATTGTACACCTAATGTAGTTGTCAGAAAAAAATAAACAAATCATTCTCATTTGCCATTTTCGAGATATACCGGGTGTGGCACTTAAGACGCCTCGGACCATAGCTCCTTTACGATAAAAGCTATCGAAAAAAATCTAAGAACAAAGTGGTGCATAGTTACCGTCGCTATGTTTTAAAAATATTTCTAATCATCAGTGGCATGCCGTACTCCAGTGGCGTACCAAACTTATGTTTTTTTAAATGGAATGCCCTATTTTTTATTGCAGATTTGGAAAGTGCTCGACGAGTACTTATTTTTTTATCTAACATGTTATACCCTTCACTTTAGCGGTTTCGCTGTTATAACCCCTTCTTTCAAAATTGCGCCCCATTTTTGAGATTTTTTTGTAGAGAAACTAATTGACGCCGGCGCCTAAATTTTGAATTGAGGTACAGGTTAAGACCTCGTATACCTTCACATAATTTTTTTTCGGGTAATTTATGGAAAAAAAATAATTTTTGATTGATCTTCGTATGTTGTCATTTTTTCCGAAAATTTCAAATGGCACCCCCCTAAAAAAATTACGGCGTTGTACAGCCAAAACTCTAAATTTTTCATTGGTGTAAAAAAAATTACACATTGCATAACAAAATTTCGGAGAAAAAAGGAATTTCATCGCAAATGTCGGGAAGCGTTTTCCGTTCCCAAGTGTGCCATGAGAAAACAAAAGATTGGTAATTGTCAAAGTACCAAAACAAATACACAAATACGGTCAACATAATAGTATGTACCTATTTATTCAACATGATATGAAAAATGCAGATAAAGAAAATTTAACAACTTAAACTAAATGTTCGAAATGACGACCTTCCTGCTGGAGGCATAACCGCAACTTCTGGTGATATACCGCAGTTCATTATTTTCGGTAATAACTGCCTTCTTTCTAACTCTCCTTGGCCGTTTCACACTTCCCGTAGTAGTAAATCTCTCCAACACTTTTTGAAACGCACGTTCATTTGGATGTGCCCTGTGCGGATATCTCGCAGCGTACACTCGTGATGCCAAGAAACAATTCTTGTTACATTCTCCAAGAATAAATATCATGTCAACCATTTCCTCTTGAGTTCGGAACATTTTTAGAACGTCTATCAAAAATGACTTATGGCTGCTACTGACGTCTAATAATTTACTTTGACAATTACCAATCTTTTGTTTTCTCATGGCACACTTGGGAACGGAAAACGTTTCCCGACATTTGCGATGAAATTCCTTTTTTCTCCGAAATTTTGTTATGCAATGTGTAATTTTTTTTACACCAATGAAAAATTTAGAGTTTTGGCTGTACAACGCCGTAATTTTTTTAGGGGGGTGCCATTTGAAATTTTCGGAAAAAATGACAACATGCGAAGATCAATCAAAAATTATTTTTTTGCCATAAATTACCCGAAAAAAAATTATGTGAAGGTATACGAGGTCTTAACCTGTACCTCAATTTAAAATTTAGGCGCCGGCGTCAATTAGTTTCTCTACAAAAAAATCTCAAAAATGGGGCGCAATTTTGAAAGAAGGGGTTATAACAGCGAAACCGCTAAAGTGAAGGGTATAACATGTTAGATAAAAAAATAAGTACTCGTCGAGCACTTTCCAAATCTGCAATAAAAAATAGGGCATTCCATTAAAAAAAACATAAGTTTGGTACGCCACTGGAGTACGGCACGCCACTGATGATTAGAAATATTTTTAAAACATAGCGACGGTAACTATGCACCACTTTGTTCTTAGATTTTTTTCGATAGCTTTTATCGTAAAGGAGCTATGGTCCGAGGCGTCTTAAGTGCCACACCCGGTAGATTAAAATATTTTAAAAATCTTAAACTTTGACTTGCTGTATCTTGGAAAGTATGTAGTTTTTCATATAGATAAATTTAGTTAATTTGCTCTTTTTTTGTCTCGGAAATACACCATCATTTAGGTGGTGTCTTTTTTAGACACCTTGTATAATTCATATCAATCAAACTTGGTTAACGGGACTATCAGACCTTATTAAATAATTAGCTTGTATAATTTTATTAAAGAGGCACTATTTTAATTCTTAATTAATTTTTTAAACGAATGGTTTAAAACCGATTTTTTTTATTTTATTTTTTGTTGATCTCTATGTAATCTAAAAAATATATCATTATGACGTCAGACATTTTTTGGACACCCTAGAAAATCAAAAATATTTTCCTGAAATACCTCCTAACCTAATCATTGAAAGATTGAAGGTGAACTGCAGGATCCTGAGTAGGAGTTCTGGCGGCTGCGCCGGGCCACACGTGTTTATTCAAATTCAGAAGTATAAAAATAAATAATAATAATTGAAATTACACAATATACTGTGTCGACAAATTGTGTTTTAAATTCACCTTAGATTTTTATTTTTTATTAAAATGGCTACTGGAATTATTGGTCAAACGAGATTTTTGCAAATAACTGTTATTGTGTTAGGAATTGCGATTGGGTTGTAATCAGCAAAAATATTTCTTTTTAATTCCGTATGGAATAAAACAAAAATATATGGAGACTCTAATTAAAACTAAGAAAAATAAAGTGCTTTGAAGTTGGAAAAGTTTAACACTAATTTTTGGGCACCCTGTATCAATTAAACTTGGTTAACGGGACTATCAGACCCAGTATAATTTTATTATGTTTTTTTAACGAATTGTGCAAAACTGATTTTTGCTGATATCAATAAAATTTTTGGAGTTTGCAGGTAACCATAAAAGGTTACCAAATGACTAACAAAATATACACCATGTATTTTCAAAACACATCACACTCTATTGGGACACCCTGTGTAATCCAAAATGTTTTCCTGAAATACGTCCTGGGATACAAGTGAAGTCTACAAATTATCAAACTCCTAACTTAATCACTAAATGACAAGGGGACCATCAGACTTGTATACACGGTGGAAACTTTAACAGGAACAAATTCGGTATTTATGAAATGAGAAGTTCCAGAAAAAAATCCTTGGACACGTCGATTTTTGTTTTTTTATTGCGCACTTTTTAACGTCTTTTAAAATAGTATGACATCACTAGTCTTTCACATATGACGTCATAGACATTTTTTTTAAATGGAAACCATTTTTTTTATTTTACTAAATTTGTAGCCCTTTGTTTTGTTTTCTTTGTTTTTTTATTTAAGAAATTGAAAAAAAAATATATTTTTTTAATAAACTTATTTAATGTATCAAATGTTCAAAATGAGCACCGTTCCTCTCTTGACAAATACGAATCAGTATAAAACCCATCCCTTGCATTTTGAAAAATTTCTGGTGGAATTTAAACATTTGATACATTAAATAAGTTTAATTTTTTTTAAATTTCTGAAACAAAAAAAATATAATATTAAAAAAAATAGCATTCAATTTAAATGCGAAGCTGCACTGATGAGAGATAAATCTCGAAACGCCTCTGCAGATGGCTTTTTACTTAATTTTTACATATTTTAGGGTTCAGTTTTATAGTTTAAAGTTTTCAAATCTAATTTAGTTTAATTTTCAAGTTAGTCCTGTGGGTAGAAATAAACGATCTTAAACCAATGTTATTTCGCTGGTAGTACTAGTAATAACATGCAAATTTCTTTTGTATCATTCAATATCCGGCGTAGCACTAGCCAGGGAAGTAGTTGTTTCAATAAGTTATTTGTTTATAGTCTTAGTAAGACTTAATTTTGCTTGCAGAGTTACGAACAGGATGAATATTCATATATTCAGGCTACATTTCGTTTTATTGAATTTATTTATTATAACATTTTAACATTTCAGTTGTATCTTAATACCACTAAAATACACACGTTGCAATATCTACAACTATTCACTATTCTAAATGTAAAGTAAGCGACATCTGTCGAGATCATCAAAGTTGCCACTTCTTTCTGGGGCACCCTATACATCAACTTAAAAAAAAACATAATATTGAGTAGACAATAACTATGTTTATTTCCAAATGAAGAAATCCTTAATAAAACAAAAGCAGATTCATTTTTTTTTACGCAGCATATAAGAAACTATAAATTACCGAAAGTAATTAAAAACAAAATAAACCCGGAGCAAATTATGATAATAATTTTACAACCCTCGGTATAAT
Organism: Ocypus olens; assembly: GCA_910593695.2. Classification (NCBI taxonomy): domain Eukaryota; kingdom Metazoa; phylum Arthropoda; class Insecta; order Coleoptera; family Staphylinidae; genus Ocypus; species Ocypus olens. The sequence goes on along the minus strand of OU343060.1, from coordinate 19,517,417 downwards.
TACTTTAGTTACTGCGTGTTTCATTAAATAATCCGTTAAGCCGTTTTATGGTCGCGGCAGTAGGTTAAACGCGGAGCGGGGAAAATAAACTTTTGCGGGGAAAATAAACTTTTGCGGGCAAAATCCCCGCAGCTTCAGCAGTTTTTCAGTGCCAGCAATAACGCGGCTTGGTGCCGCCTTTAACGAAAGAAAGTTGAAAGAAGAAAAAAAAATGCCAGAAGTTAAGAATCTCCGCTGACGTTGCCCCCCTCATTTATCCCGCGCAACAGTTTTGTATTTCACTTTTGAAAATTTTCCCAAGGCATTAGAAGACTTCTTGAATTCCCTCTCATTCCCGGCATTTATTATTCGTCGTCACTTTGCACACTTTGAAAAGAGAATTTATCTCGGCATCTCTTTCGCTAAAAAGGGGAAGTTTCACAAAGTAACCTGAAAACATCACTCCCACCCTAGTCAGTTCCGGTAAAGCGGCGTATAATAAAATTGATTATATTTTTGCCTTCATTAAATGTTCAATCTCACTTTAAAAAGTAAGTTCTTAAAACGGCCCTAATTCTTTCACCTTAAGAATTTTCAATTGAAATATTATGTTTATCGATTCACTAAACTCGTTTATGCTTCTAAAAGAAACGGGGCAGTTTTGTTCTCGGTAGTTGTGTGTTTGATGTTAATTTATTTAATTTGGCCCTTTAATTATTTCAGTACGCGTGCGAAATTGTCGGAAACTGATTTCGGGTCTATGAAATTTAATATACTGATAATTACTCCAATATCCCGCAGCGTACATCGGATTTCCGGTGAAACTACGTTCATTAATTTGTCAAAAGTTCATTTAAGCAAATATCAGGTTTATTAATGAAACAAATAAATTGAATTAAATTGAATAAGAAATGCTGTGCATTCAACATCGTTAAATGTATAATAACATCCTAATTTATGTATACAATATAGACTGTAGAAAACATTAAAATGTAGCCATTTGTATTATCTTTAACTCTTTGAATTTTTTACGTTCAAAATAAGTCTCGAAAAAACATAAAATAATACTAATATTATGATTTAAGGTTAATAGCCCGCTTTACAGGCAAGATATTTGTCAAGTAATCGTAATCGTAATCGTAAAGCACAAAACGAAGATATTGTATATAATATGTCTCTGTAAGTTGAAACCATATGGAAAACTTCTTTATTATTAAATTTAGGAAAAAATGTTATGCTTCATAAAGAGTTCTGCATGGTCTAAAATCTAAAATACAACCTTCAGATATCTATTTTTTTCAAATGGTTTACTAGATTTCTTAAAAAATATTAATTTTGCTCTAGAGTAGTGTATTTATTTTTGACAATATCGATAAATATTATTAAGAGAAGTTGATCACAACTAAAAACCACGTTAAAATTTGTAATAACGTCCGTTTACATTGAAAAAACTGTTTTTATCGAGACATACCTCTAAAATAAGAACGTAAATTTAATTGTAGTTACCTGTAATCTAATATTTACTGGCAACTGACAAGAAATTTTCGACAATGACCGTCAAAACGTACTAGAATTTATAAAATACATACAAATGGCAGTGTTAACTTGCGAAGAAAAAATTGAAATTGTTTTGATTGTAGGAGAAAACTATAAAACACATAGAGAAGCAGCAAGTATTTTTAACAATAGACATCCCAATAGAAATATTAGTCATTCAGCTGTGGCGAAAATAGTGAACAAATTCAAGACCTGTGGAAGCATTAAAAATAATTTTAATGTAAAACGCCGAAAATTAGTTGCCAATGAGAACACGCAGTTAGAAGTAATGCTGTCTGATGTAGAATATCCAAAAATGTCATTGCGCAAAAGCAAATCCTTGATACAGAATAATGTAAGTAAAGATACAGTGGCAAGAATTTTAAAACTAAATAAATACAGACCATTCAAACCAAAATTCGTTCACACATTGAAAGAAAGGGATTATGATAGGCGCTTTGATTTTTGCTGTCTCATCCAAGGAACGTTAGAAGATGATCCTTTTTTTATGAGACGTATAATTTTTTCCGATGCGGCAACATTTTCTGCAAATAGAATTGTCTCGTCACAACATTGTCGCTGGTGGTCTGAGAAAAATCCCAATTTTACAATAAAGACTCGTGACCAATATTCGTTTAAAACAAACGTGTGGTGTGGTATTTATAAAAACAGATTAATTGGACCGTATTTTTTCCACCAATCTATGAATGCCGAACGTTATTTACAATTTTTACTAAATCACATCAATGATTTTATGGACGAACTTCCCTTACAAGAACGTCAATGTATTTGGTTCCAAAAAGACGGCGCCTTATGCTACAGTACATTAAATACTAGGAACTATGTTGAACATATTTTCAATGGAAAAGTGATTCACAGATATTCCGATCTTTTTTGGCCTGCTAGATCCCCTTACTTATTCCCTCTGGATTTCTACTTATAGGGTCACTTAAAACAAAAAGTTTACCAAAAAGGACCGTTTCAAGATGTTAATCATTTGGAGAGGATAATTTCAGAACCATGCCGGGAAATTTCTCCAGATATGATAAGGAAAGTTTCGCGGGAATTTGCCAATAGAACGATGAAATGTATTAAAAGAGAGGGTGGATATGTCGAGGCAATAGTGGAATAGGTGAAAATTAAATTTGGATTTTTTTCATTAATAATTATGTCAGCGACAAAATTTATTTTTTGTATTCATTGTTTTATTTGCAAATTAAAAGAAAAGGTTATCATGTTTTTATCAATCAAAAGAGAAAAATGTTCATTATTGAAATTACCAAAATTAATAGTAATTTATAATGCAAAAAAATTAGTAAACAATAACAAGATCCATGCTAGAAGGTTGTAATTGAATGATTGAACGTGGTTTTTAGTTGTGCTCAACTTCTCCTAATAACATTGATCGATATTGTCAAAAATAAATGTACTTTACTCAAGAGCAAAATTAATATTTTTTGAGAAATCTAGTAAACCATTGAAAAAATAGATATCTGAAGGTTGAATTTTATATTTTAGACCAATCAGAACTTTTTATAAAGAATATCATTTTTTCCTAAATTTAATAATAAAGAAGTTATCCCAATGGTTCCAACTTACAGAGACATACTGTATAAACTAAATAGTGAAAATCTGCATATGAATCACATAATTTTACCACAATATTTTCAGGCTTAAATTACATCAAGAACCATTGAAATTTTATGTAAAAATCCTCATTAGTTTTTCAGATATCCCGCACAGAAAAATCAATCATTTTTTTAGATTTAGATTTTTTTAGATTTACCGCTTACAAAAATGTGTGAAATCATTCGTTAGAAGAGTAAAAATAGAATTAAAAACTAAACTAATAGCTAGAACCAAAAATATAAATGTGGCCATCATGTAACTACCTCAGGTACTTTGTTAAATTTTTTAAACAATCGAAAAAATAATACAACGCTGAGAGTAATCATCCACATGTATATATGTAGTTTTTTTAAGAACTTATTAAACAAAAGCTTTCTGGACCTTGATATATTTAATACTTTCCTTTCCTAAAATTAAAAAAAAACTTATTAAAATGTAAAAATCCTCACTGGTTACACGAGCATGAAATAAATTAAATGAAGATTTATTTATTAAATTCAAATTAACTTATATTTAAATTGTAATTTTCTAAAAACATGTTTTGAAAGTCTGAAGATTCGTTAAAAATCTTTATTAATTTTTGAGATAAAGTTTCAATCTATTAAAAAGTTATCTGAATTGCCGAAAATTGCTATTTTGCTTGAACTTTTGGGCCCATTTTTTTTACTAAAACGGAGAAAGTAGTCATTCGGAAAAAAAAATTATCGAAAAAAATTTTGATTTTTTTATTTTAAATTTGAACTAATATGATTTTATTCTTGGCTTTCACATCTTAAAACTTATTCATTAATATTATAATTGTTTTATATTTTATTTTATGACTGTTCTATTCGATGTGATTCGAATATTGTTTGACTTTGTTTTTTTAGTTTTGGGTCAATCCATTAGAAATCATGCAGACCATGTTGCTCAACATTTTAAAATTTTTCTAATTTTTTTACCGGTTACTCCCCAATACTAGGTGAATTCAAAACCACAGGAAGAAAGAAAAAAAATTAGGCTCATACTTTTTTTTTGCGGATATTTAAAGTTTGCTTCGTGTTTTTCGGCCGAAAACAAGTTTTGGGTAAATGTATCTAACTCTGTTAATTTTAAAGATATCAAGACAAAATAAAAACCAAAATTATTAGATTGATACTCTAGATTATTTGTCTCTATATAATATTACCAAAGTAGTGAGGAAAGGGAAGATAAAAATTTACAACTATAAATTGAAAATTTACTTTAAACAGGAGTTTAGTGCTGCAAAATTATTAAAAGGAAGAAAGACTCACCTTTAATTATTTTTTCTTGCATATATTTATTAAAGGATGACTTACCGTAGAAGTTGCATGCTTGAGAACGCTATCCTTTTTATATAATTTTTCAAAAAAAAAATCCTATTTTGGCAATATTTAAAGTATAATATCTCAAAAGGGACTGAGAGAAAAATTATGAAATTAATACAGATAATACCTCTGTATGACACAAACAAATAATAACAATTTGGTGACTGGGACTTGGTTCCAGAGTTATAGCGCATTAAAGTTGGCAAAAAAATGCGTTATACGCATACAAAATTTAACGGTAATTAATGGTAAGAATCCTCTTAAAATACCAAATTTTATTTAAAAAAAGTTGAAAATGCACACTTCATCACTTAGCATGTCAAAGAGTTATTAGGTTAAATAGGTGAAATTCCCCCATCGCGAATATCCAAATTACCCCAAAAATTATTTTCCTAGCATCGAAAAGACTTATATGGTGGGATTTGAGAATTCCGACACAATTTGTTTCAGCCGCTTGTACACTGTTTAAACCTTCTAAAAAAATCCAAAAGGGTTCAAATAGGTTTTAGGTTATCTAAACCTCTGATTGTATGGAATTTTATTTTTTATTTCATGAGTAATTGAAAAATCTACATCCATGACTTTTTACTTTCTTCGTTACGAAGTACGAGAAAGTATTGTGATCGTGATTTTTTTTCAAAATTTTTTTAACTGAAGTATCCGTTTTGGGGTCCACAGATGCCATTTCAACAATTTCTGGAAAAAAAAAATGTGTCTGTGTGTGTGTGTGTGTCTGGCTGTGTTGGCTGTATCTCAAAAACGAATAGAGCAATTGATGTGAAACTTTGAGCATACGTCTTATTTGATAATCCGAAGAACTGAAAAGCTTTTGGTACACCGGAAGTGGGCCTTAACTGTTTTTTGTTTTTGCCAATATTTTCTAAAATATGAAAAATATCACAAAAACATTTAAACTAACATTAAAGACAACAAAGAAATAAACATCTTTTGCTTGAAAACATTTTTCATAAAATCATTTTATAAGAGAAAAGAATTTATATATTTTTTTTAATTTTTGGTTTATAATTCTAAAACGATAATAGTAACAGCAAATTTATGCCATTAATAATTGTAAATAATGTTAAAATGAACAACTTATAAAGAATAAGTTTTTTCGAAATCTCTTTAGTTTTTGAGTAAACTCAATATAATATAATTTTTCCATCTTTCATAATTTTGACGTTTTAAACGTCAGTTTCATCCGAGTTTACACAACGCTCGATGTACATTTAAAATATGATTTCAATTGAATAAACCATGAAAACGTAACTATAAATGGCTATGATACCATCAAGTCGGAGAAAGTAACATGATGGCCACATCACCATTTTTTTGGGATTGTTTCGTGTGGTGCGCTGCTACTAAAAATCAATTTTTCCACTTATTTGCTTTCAAAATACCAAAATTCGGATTCTAAGTAAAATTTTACATAGATAAGGGTACTTACCCTGGGTATAATATTTTCATCAATTTGTAGTGATTTTGCTGCTCAAAACACGATTTATCGTATTTTTTAGCAGATAAAGCTAAACATAAAATTTTTAAATGGCTTGTTCACAAGGACAAATAATAGAAGAGGTCAAGTTCGTCTTAAAATATTTTTGACAAATTGTAGTGTACGACTGTGTATTTAATTTTGTGATGACAATAATTTGATCTTAAAAAATGGCATATGAATAGATAAACTAAAATCGATTTGTACCCTTCTGGAACTTCTTAATGCAGGATTCGAGCGGCTGAAAAAAATTGTGTTTGAAGATCACCCGAAACAATACTATCATATTTTTTTTTTAGAATTTTTCATTTAATAGGTGCCGAGAAAAACAAAACGAAAAAATGTTTTTTTGCTGTGGTGTCGAAATTGTTAAATCCCACCAAACATGTTTTTCTTCGATGCTAGAAATGATGGGAGGCACTTCACCTATCTTAACCGGGGGGACCCGTTGTCATGCTAACCGATGAAATGTACATTTTCAACATTTTTATGTAACACACTTAAAGTTTTGTATTTTGAGAGGATTCTTACCATTAATTACCGTTAAATTTTATGTGCGTAAAACGTAATTTTTGGCCAACTTTGATGCACTATAACTCTGGAACCAGTTAAGTCTGAGTCACCAAATTTTGATAATTTGTTTATGTCATAAAGAGGAGTTATATCTATTAATTTAAATTTTTTTCATTCAGTCTCTTTTGAGATTTTATACTTAAAATATTGCCCGAATAGATTTTTGAAAAATTATATAAAAAAAGGACAAAGTTCTCAATCTTGAAATTTCTACAGCAAGTAGTCCTATAATAACCCATTCAATAAAAACAAATCTAAAGCCGAGTCTGTTTTCATTTTAATAATTGTGCAGCACAAAACTCCCGTTTTAGAATTGGAGAGTAACTGGTAAAAAAAATTAGGAAAATCAAACACTTTTGAGAAACTTAAAGATTTATAAAAAAAAAATATTTTTTGAGATTAAAGTACATTCGAGTACTCTGCGGGTTTTAAGTACTGTCTGAAATATTTCTATAGTTTTAGTGCCAAGAAAATCGAGGAAGTTCAGGAAGGCCCCTGGGACCGGCAGTGATTATTCCACTACGAAAGAGTAATAATAATTGAATTTTAAGATTCGACTCTTAAATAATCGAGAATTATATTATTATACACCGCTTGCGTTTAGTCCATGATCCGAAAATCGCGACATCAACGACGCGAGATATGGTGAAAGCGCCGGGCGCAGATCCCGGTACGAATCCCCAGATGCTGTACAAGTAGATGCAAATTCACACCGATCGCCAATCTATCAAGAAGAATAAAGCCATGTTGATGAAAACTGTAAAACTTTAACCAGGACAGTGCATCACTACAACAGCAAGGGGTGGGTGCAAGTCCCTTTACAGCACTGGCCCAAGTACCAGTAGAAAACATGAATTCAGTATTTTTTAAGACGATAAAGGATAACATATATAACATATAACAATGATTAGCATTTTGAGCATATTATTAAAATTCAATAATTTTATTGTTTTATTTAAATTTTAGGTTTTTTCATCCCTTGATTCCAATTATTAGTGATGCCGATAAACTTCTGTCGGTAACTTACATTCGTTGTATCGAAATGAATATAAATTTGGATTTTGGATAATAGTCAGATTACTTATTTTAAAGAGTGATTTTTTAGCAACTTTCTTTTTGGCAACACTGTTTTTGGCAGTACAGCTGTTTTCATGTCACATGTCACTGTTAAACATCTTCAGTATGGTCTATAATTTAACCATGAATCGACTTACAAACGAACAACGCTTGCAGATTATTGAATTTTATTATCAAAATTCATGCTCGGTTAAGAAAGTGCATCGTGCACTTCTTCCACTTTATGGTCAGTTTGGGCGACCTTCTGAGGCGGCTATTCGCAATCTTGTGACTAAATTTCGCACCAAATTTACATTATTGGACATTAAACCACCAAAACGTATACGTAGAGTGCGGATAGAGGAAAATATCGTAACACCAGTGTTGTTGCTGACCGTAAATTATCGATTCGGCGCCGTTCGCAGTAATTGGGCCTCTGTTACTCCACTACGTAGAAAATTTTGGGGAAGGATTTGGGTGTAAAACCTTAAAATAGAGCCGGTGCAAAAATTGAAGCCCCCCGACCTACCACAACGGGTAACTTTTGGTGAATGGGCGCTGGCAAAGTTGGATGAAGATCCACTTTTATATCGGAAAATTGTGTTCAGCGACGAAGCTCATTTCTGGTTGAATGGATACGTCAACAAGCAAAATTGCCGTATTTGGTGTTAAGAGCAGCCAGAAGCATTGCAAGAACTGCCAATGCATCCCGAAAAATGCTCTGTTTGGTGTGGATTATGGGCCGGTGGCATCATTGGACAGTACTTTTTTAAAGACGACGAAGGCAGTAACGTTACTGTTAGTGGCGAGCGCTACCGTGCGATGATTACAAACTTTTTTTTGCCCAAAATGGAAGAGCTGGACTTGCTTGACATATGGTTTCAACAAGACGGTGCCACATACCACACAGCAAGCGAAACGATGGCCCTACTGAGAGGCGAGTTCTGTGAACACTTTATTTCACGTTTGGGGCCGGTCAAGTCGCCGCCTAGATCGTGCGATTTAACGCCTGTAGATTATTTTTTGTGGGGCTAGATTAAGGCTCATGTCTATAGGGACAAGCTCGCAACCGTTGACGCACTGGAAGCCAATATTGAAGAATTTATTCGTGAGATACCGGCCGATATGTTGGAGAGAGAATGCCAAAATTGGACCCAGCGGATGAACCATTTGAGGCGTAGCCGCGGTTAACATTTACTTGAAATCATCGTTAAGTAAAAGTGATTTTAAGTAGCAGTAATTTTAAGTAGCAGTGATTTTAAGTAGTAGTGATTTTAAGAAACAGTGATTTTAAGTAGCAGTGATTTTAAGAAGAAGTGATTTTAATAGCAGTTATTTTAAGTAGCAGTGATTTTAAGAAACAGTGATTTTAAGTAGCAGTGAAATTCGCCTAGTAGTAACAGTAACGACCTGTGATTGTTCAATACCAGTGAAAAATCGCAGATACGTGACATATCGCCCATCCCTAGTGCGTAGTGTTCGTTAAAACGATCGCAGTTAATTTCACGAAAAACACGTGTTATAACATAACCTACCATTTGCAATGTACGTAGGCCTACTTACAGATTAGTACTGAACATAAATTTAAGAGTTTAAGGCTACTGCGGTGAATATTTTAATAACAAAGTGTGCAATTGTTTATAATGGATGCCGCCAGGTACGCAACGAAAGGCGACGGGTATGTTTTAATTTTTTTATTGTTTTACAAATGATTATTTTCAATCAGTGTCAACTAATGTTAAAGCAATAAATATAAACAATCAAATTTGGAAAATGATCATTATAGTTGTAATTTTTCTGGTCTTACATTCTGTGGTCGTTATAACGATCACTATGCCTAGTGCTAATATTCTTTTCTAAGTTATCGTTGAAGAACTATTGCAAGAGCTTGAAAACAACGACAGTGTCGCGGAAATTGAAATTTATGCTGAATCATCAGTTATCGGAAATGCCATCGATACTGACGAAGATGTTAATGATGACGAAAACACTGCTGATTTGAATTGCTTGAGGCCGCAAATGTTAAAAACTACTTGTGAAGTGCGGATACGCAAAAATAAGTCGCCACCATTTGAATTGGACAGTGATGATGAACCACTTTCTAAATGTGCTTGCGATTGCACCGAAGTATCACCTTCAGAAGAAGCAAACAAATGTGTAAGCCCTAAAGATTTTTTTTACCTTTTCTTTGATTCCTTTTTCTTGTTTAGGCCTCTGATAAATCATCTCAATAAAAGTTTCAAATTGCATGGGGGCTTACAAGAACAAATATCTATGGATGAGAGTATGATACCTTATTATGATAAACACGACGCCAAACAATTTATCAAGGGGAAACCTATAAGGTTTGGTTTTAAGAATTGGACTCTTTGTTCGAGTAATGGCTACATTAGAAAATTACACTGGAAAATCCTCACAGAAGAAGAATTTATTTGGAACAAGTTGCGACATGGTCTTGTCACTTTTTAGCAGATTTGGTATAATGCGCAACCAGCACAAGTAGCAATAATAGATTCGAGGGAAGAAATCACATAATTATATATGCACAGAATGAGAGGCGCTGTAAAATATGTGGAAAGAATACGCATTATATATGCAAAAAATGTAATTTTCGCTTCATCCAAAGAATTGGTTTGAGATCTACCACACAAATTAAGTATTTAGTTGAAACATTTATTTCCTAGCAAAATGTTTCAACTCCTCATTTGACGCATAGTGATTGTTTGAACGATCACGTCACATTTGAACATGTAATTTCTGTTTTATACTTTTATTTTAAGCCCTAAAAAAGATTGTGTGGGATTTTTATTCAAAAAATGTTTTAGGTAAACATTATGCACTAATGGGTTAAGGATAATCCAAATTTTAGAATCAAGGCCAGAAATCAGCGATATCAAAAAGTTAATGTTTGGTGCGGAATGTTGTTGAAAAGAATCATCGGACCCTATTTTTTAATAGAAATTGAAATCAACATAACTACTTGGAAATGCTTTAGAATTTTTTATTGCCATCACTTGAGCAAGAGAAATTGCAACGTATCTACTTCCAACAAGATGGGTATCCAGTTTAAGGTACCTTGATTGTTAGAGAATTCTTAAATTTACATTAACCTGGTGGATGGATTGGACGACATGGACCAATACATTGTCCAGCTCGGTCACCGGACTTAATGCCCATGGATTTCTTTCTTTGGGGTTACCTAAAGCAAAAAGTGTACAGAAAACCAATGGGAAATGATGTAAATAATATAAAAATTCGGATTGCGGGGGTTGTTCGAGAAATTAATGTTGAAATGTTGAATAACGTTTACAAACAATTATTAAAAAGAGTTGAAGATTTCGCTGGATTTAAAGGAATGTATATAGAATAACTTAACAATTAAAAAATAAATACATTTTTTTGTCCAGAAAATAATAAGATACATGTTTGAGTTTCGCGGCCGTCCTTGTTTACAAACAAGCAATCAAGTTTTATCGAATGACATTTGCCTTTGGTCTAACGTCGACAATTACAGGAAACACGATGCTGATGTAACATAATCAACAACTTGATATAATTTCCAGTTTTTTATACAGTCCGCCAGAAAAATGTATACTCACTTTAAGGAACGAAAACTATTTATTATGTGGTTGTTTGTTTCACATTTAAATACTGATCAAATTATTTACATTACCGGTACATTACCGGTTACATCCGCTAGTGCAGAGAGATCTTATACTTAGTAAAATAGAACATGAACGAACGCGGAAATTAGACTTGGATGGACTACTTTTTTTATTTTTTGACGAAGGGGCCCCCAAATCCTTACCGCCGCCACTGTAATATCCCGATACAGTCCGAAATAGAGTGTATACATTTTTCTGGTGAACTCTGTATTATCTTAAGTGATTACTGGATTTTTTTTAGTACAAGTGGTTTCAATACAAGCCATTTTTTATAAAGAATAACATTTTCTCCTAAAATCTATATTAAGAAAGTTTTCCTTATAAGAAACCTCATCTCTTTACACACTGTAAATGCAAATGTGTTGGAACACCTGATATCTGGCTAACCTTCTGTTTCTTTCTTATTACTTTATTACTTTATTACTTTAGTGTTTATAGTTTTATGTATTCTATACAGTGACGTATTTTGATTTTCAACAGGTATCCTATTTTTCGAGATATGACGTCATCGGCAGTATTTTTTAAATGGATCACCCTGTATATTTATACATTTCAGAAAAGACAATTTTTCAACAATTGCAATGATGTAGGGTTTAGTGGGTGTGCGACTTTTGGTTTTTTAAATATTAAATAAAATCATTCTACATTGACTTAACTTTTTACACTGTTTTCTGATAAAATATCATTTCATTTTATTTAAAAGCTTTAAGAAAACAACAGACTTTTTTAGGCGGAAAGCAGGTGTTGCGACGCATTTGCCCATCCCTGTTTACATGAACATAATTAACACTTTGTTTCTTTTATGAATTATAAAATGTTTCGCCACGTGTTAAGGAAAATAATATATAACATTTTTATTCAGTGCTTCATGGATCATTTTATTGAGTGAGATAAAAACGTAGTAATATAGAATAAAATGCACTTAATACCACAAAGGCATATTATCGAAATGGGGGAAAATGACACTGTTATTACCTTAATGCCTACTTAGGGTAATAAATGAGACAGCGTCGATTTACTACAAAAGACATGCATTTATTGTCGAGACATAAGTAGAAATAAAGAAAACCTTACATTAAATCGTAATTAAATAAATTTCAGTCGCCTTCGGATGAATAAATTCTAAGATAAGATATTCATATCGAAATAAACGTAGTAAATTAAATTACGTCAAATTATTTTACTTTAAAAAGTTACCCGTTTCATACTGAAACCAAACGTAAAAATCATTTTTCCAGGAAATATACTAAATAGTCTACAAATTAGGAAGAAATATTACGGAATCAAAAACGCGTCGATTGTCAACTAATCAGTTTAAGTAATTAATTCGTAATCAATCAATATTTTAGTTTTAAGTAATAATTAATTATGATTTTTTTTTGTAATGGAGAATTCGTAAATAAACCTTATTTAAGTTTTACACTAGACAACTTATTGAACAAGTAATGAGTTAATTTCTTGAGAAATTTAAATTGCCTAGTTTCAGAGAGTAAATTGTTCCAAATGTTGACTCGGATTGTAAAATTGCTCAATTTTTGGGACAATTTACCGTCTGAAACTAAACAAATTAAATTGCTCAAGAAATTAACTAATTTCTTCTTCAATAAATTGTGTAGTGTAAAACAGCTTCAACACAAAACTTGCCCTTAAGTATAATATGTTATGCCCAATTCAAAATCTTTTTTTTTTAAACGAAAATCTATCTCAGTAGAATAAACTAAACCACAAATATATTATACAGATGATGGTTGTGAAAGTTACTCTCTATTAATTCATTTTAGGTAACAAATTTCAACGTCTAATCACCAAAATTCACCAATTATTTATTATTTAAGGTTGATAGCACAGGTGAAGTCTTTATTGTATACTGGTGGAAAAAACACTTGACATTCGTGAAATTTCGAAGTGTCATAACTCGGCGTGTTTTCAATCGATTTTGATAAATTTTTGGGACAAAAAACTTTGAAGTGTCTTCTTTAAAATTATGCATGCGAATTTAAGCGTAACCCCTTCCGCCCCCTCTAGCATCCCTGTGAAAAGAAAAAGTTTTTTTCAGGAAACCAGGTTCAACTTTGACTATGTCTACGGAATTGGAAATTTTTTGTCGACTCGATCCACCATAAAGGCATTAAACTGTGATCAATTCCCTATGCAGGACTCAAAGAACAAAGTTCCTACGATGATTTAGCACAAAGTTATGGGTCTTTGAAAAAAAAATGCAATTTGCGGTTTTTCGCACATAACTCGGTGATTTTTCAACCAAATTTGATGATTATTTCGGTAAAAAAATCCCATGTTGGCTTTACTTTAACGAGGTAAACTCAAATTGGAATGATCCCTTTTTGAACCCTTTAACCCCCGAACAAAAAAAAAACACGTTTTTGGGAAACAAAAAAACGTCCTACTTTGGCAACGTGTACCGAGTTGGAAAGAATTTGTCGACTCGATCCACCAAAGCGGCATTGAAATGTATTCAGTTACCTGCGCAGGACTCAAAGAACGAAGTTCCTTCGACGATTTGGCACAAAGTTATGGGTGTTTGAAAAAAGCGAATTTTGTGGTTTTTTGACTGATAAGCCCGAAGTTTTTCGACGAAATTGTTTTTGTTTTCACGAATGAAATTTTGTTTGCATGTTCTTTGAGGTATGCAAATCATGAATATCGCATTTTGTACTTTAGAACTCCGTTAACAAAAAACTATATTTTAGGTCAGAAGAGGCACACTTTAACGATCTCTGTAGAGTTGAAAAAAATGTTAATGTTAAAAAAACTTACCACCATTCGTCCATTTTTTCATTCGTCCAATAAAAACAAACAAATTACACTGACGGAAAAAAATGAAACATTTGATATTTGCAAAAATTTAGGTAATGTTCATAACTCGGCTTCTATCCAACAGATTTCGAAGATATTTTGAGAAATCAAAAGCAAAATGTGTCCTCTTTGAGAGGGTTTATCCCCACTTAAAGAGTAGAGCTCGTTAATACATGGATACACGTGTGAACGGATAAACGTGTTCTTAGCAAGCGGTTTTTAAACGTTTAAACGGATATTCGCGTTTAAACGGATATTCACGTTTACACTTGTATACGTTTAAACGGATTTTTGCGTTTAAACGTGTTGACGAAAATCGTTTAATATAGAAACGTATAACCCATCCTGCAGATATCTGTTTCGAAGGTCGTTCGCTGTGTTTTACAATATTTCCGGTAGCGGAAAAAAATGAATAAATAATTATTATTTGGGACACCTAAATAAGTAAATAGTTTCTCGAAAACCGTCCGAAACGTCGGCATTCGAAGTTTGAAGGGTTCAACCCCCTATAGACCAGGTGGTTCCTGTTTGAATAGAATGTGTAAAAATATTGAGAATCTTACGAAAGGCCGAGATAAGACTTCTGGACCTCCAAATGGAGTATAAAAATATGAGAAATCGTCTAAGTTAACTAGTAAACGGGTTGTAAACCTTTATTAAGCTAAACGTGTTGTAAAGGTTTATTAGGCTAAACATGTAGTAAACGTTTATTAAGCTAAACCTGTTTTATTCGTTACAAATAAATGGTAAACGTTTATACGTTTAAACGTTTAAACGAAAAACGGAGTAAACGTCGAGCCCTATCAAAGAGAGGGCTCTACGCCTCTCCAAACGAAAAAATAAAAGGACACTATTTTCAAACACCCATAACTGTGCAAAATCGTCGTAGGAACTTCGCTTTTTGAGTCCTGCACAGTTAATTGAACACATTTCAATGCCATTTTGGTGGATCGACACATTTTATCCAACTCGGTACACGTTGCCAAAGTAGGACGATTTTTGCCCAAAAACGTATTTTATTTTGTTCGGGGGTTGAAGGGTTCGAAAAGGGTTCAATCTTAGGTTCCAATCTTAGTTTACCTCCTTAACCCTTTGGCCTACTTTCCTTTCGTCCGAATGCAGCAGCAGAAATTCATGCTTTTTCATGGCACAACTGAAAATGTAAAATATGGACTTCAAAAAATTCTGTTTCGCAAGAAAATGCATTCATTGTGCAGCACTACTAACGCAAGTGCTGCGCCACGAGTTGAGCTCGTGCTCGATGTGATTGGCCCAAGCGGCGCGCCACGAGTTATGCTCGTATTCGTTGTGTTTGGCCCGAACATTTAAACACGAGGAGTACTTGTAGTTATAGGTCAAAGGGTTAAAGTAGAGCTGAAATGGGATCTTTTCCCGAAATAATCACCAATTTTGATTAAAACGTCCACGAGAAAAGTAATTTTGCGCATCTCTATTCCTGTAGTTCTCACAAAAAATGTTAATGGACAAATAGTGTTCAGAATAGTCTCCTGGATATGAAAAAAAAACAAAAATTAATTTCTGAAGCAAAATTAAATTTAATCGTTTTTCGGGATTTCCAGTCGATTTAAGCACTAATCGTTTTTCGGCTTTTCCTGACGATTGAAGCACTATCCGCGAAAAACGTAATTTTGCTCATCTAATTTAATCATAATAGACAAATAGTGTTCATAAAAGTCTCCTGGACATGAAAAAAAGAACAAAAAAGAGTTATGTGCGAAAAACCTCAAAATGCACTTTTTTCAAACACCTATAACATTCTGCCAAATCGTCGAAGGAACTTCGTTCTTTGAGTCCTGCATAGAGAATTGATCAAATTGTAATGCCTTTATGGTGGATCTAGTCGACAAACATTTTAACTCCGTAGACATCGTCAAAGTTGGACATGGTTTCCAGAAAAACTTTTTTTTTCACAGGGGCGCCAAAGGGGGCGGAAGGGGTTACGCTTAAGTTAAAGCATAACGTTAAAGAAAACACTTCAAAGTTTTTCGCCCTCAAAGATTCATCAAAATCGATTGAAAATACGCCGAGTTATAGCGGTTTAAAAATGGTCGAAATTTCACGAATTTAAAGTGTTTCATTTTTTTTTCCTTCAGTATATTTAAATTAAAGTAAATCATTGTAACGTGAATACATTATAAAATATACCCTAAGATCAAAAAGTCGAAAATAGTTGGCGGCCCTTAAAACAAAAACTAATTAACAGAAGTTCAGTGGCACCACTAAGAATGGGATTTTTGGCGTGGAAATCCCTGAAATTTAAATAAATTAGCTAGATTTTGAATCTTAAATATATTATTAATATTGGATTGATGAGGCTGTTACTTGGTGAAATTCCATAATATATGTGGTAACTAAAACACGTGTGTTGAGAATTTTTAATGTCGAAACACTGTTTCACGCAGTGGCTTCATCAGGCAGATGATAAAAACACAAAAAAATATTTTTAAAACAAGTAACCTTAACAAATCACAAGACGCATTTCCAGACAGACAATATAATTTTACTTTAATTATTATAGGGATTTTCAGAAAATGTGCTGCCAACTATTTTCGATTTTTTGATTAATTTATATCATTGTAACCAGAAAAAAATATACTTTTCAGAAATGTCATGGCCGACTATGATTCCCATTAAAAAAAAATTATGTTTGTGTTATATCTATACAACGAAACAAATGACAATCATCAAAATAAATTATTATCCATTAACACCTAAAAGTTTTTCCTTTCACTTTTTTTTGTAACTATATCGGTATACGATATATTTCGTATTACATAAACTGCCAAAATTTAGTTTTTTGCATTTATCAAGTAAGCCATGCAATTTTTCTAAAAAACAAAAACAGATTTTGAGTAAGCTTCTAAAACTGAAAATCTTTCCCCATTTAACCGAATCTGTATCTCTTACCGTTCCCGAGATCCCCATAGTGATAATAAAAAAAAACTCACCCTGTATATTAACTTGTTCTTGAGAAATCATGTTTGAGCTTTATCTAGCCCGTTTAGTATAAATTCAGTTGCGAGTTATAACTGGTACAAATGATGCTATCAAATTAAATTAGAAGCAGACACATTAAATAAATTTAATAAAAACGAATATAGCCTCAATATATGAATAAATATTCATAAATTCAGGCGATATTTCGTGTTTATTAAATTTGTTTAATAATTAATTAAAATTAAATTATAAATACTTTATTAATAAATTTGATTTTTCTTTAATTTAAAAGTGATATAAAACAATTAGAAAAAAAAATTTAAACACAAATGTTCAAATTTCCCGTGCACTTACACACTGCAAAAAATATTGAAATTTTAATAATTCACTGATTTCACACCATTTATATTCTTAAACGCGCTAAATAATGATTGATTTATTTATGTATTTATATTTTTGAGTTTTGTATTTTTTTTTGTTAAACTATTAAACAGTTAAACGAATCCGTAATTACTAACACTTATATCGTATGTTCAGTAAAAAAAACCTCAAGTGTGCCATGACCTTTTCGTTTTTTAAAAATTTCAGTTGGCACACTTGACACTTGTTGGGAATTGACATATAAACGTCAGATCTTTCTAGAAGTCACAATTATTCCGTGCTCACAATGGTTTACAGCAACCAGTAAAAAACGTTTCTAATTGAAAGTTATTTCCGAAATGGGATTAAAGTGTACGGAAATTGGGTGTATTCATTCGACGCACCTTTAGCAGAGTTTCAGGAAGAATTTCCTAACGTGCCCATTATTTATGATGAATTTAAAAATACCTTATCACGATCTGTTGTATTATTTCGTGAAACGGGTAGTATTCTCCGTAAACCAGGAAGTGGTAGACCAGTTAAACGAACTCAAGATGCTATTAACACAGCCCAAGAAATTTTTGGAGATGAACCTACGACTTCTCTGCGTCATTTGTCACAGCAAATGAATTTATCGGTAGGAATATGCCACAAGCTTCTACGAAAAGATTTGCAAGTATACCCTTGTCGCATAACATCGATGCAAGAGTTATTACCTGTTGATTACCCCAGACGACTGGAATTTTGTCAGTGGTTTTTACAAAATGTAAACGAGGATGTTTTACAAATTACTTTTTTTACCAATGAAGCTTGGTTTTACAAGGATTTACAATTCCCAAACTATGAGAATTTGGTCGGATGAAAATCCTTGTATATATCGAGAGAAACCACTACATCCAGAGAAAGTTGGCGTTTGGGCAGCGATTAGTGGGGGAAGATTAGTTGGACCGATATTCTTTGAAGGTAAAATCCTATTTTTATTATTAATATTAAAAATTCAATAACCGTGCATTAATTTAGGTACGATAACTACAAACCGTTATCGTACAGAAATTGTATTGCCTTTTATAAATGAATTAAATGATGACGAACTGCAAAGTGAATATTTTCATCAAGACGGAGCAACTCCTCATCGCACAGTGGATAATTTGGCCATTTTGGAGAAATTTTTTGAGGACCGAATAATAATTCGAAATGCAAGGATTCCCGGCCGCCCCGTTCATGCGTTTTTTTCTTGTGGCCCTACCTAAAAAATTGTATTTATGCACAACCAGTACACAATCGAGAAGACATGCGGCAACGAATTCAAGATACAATTATTGAAATTAACAATAATCCAGTGTTGTTGCGGAGCGTAATAGAGGGTGTGCGACGAAGAGTTCAGGCTTGTGTTCAAGAAGAAGGAAGGCACATACAACATTTAATATAATTTTATAGTGAAAATTTTAACGTAAGTATTTGATTTTTTTTTTCAAATTTTTTTTACGGAAATATCCGTTTTGGGGTCCCTAGATGCCATTTCAACAATTTCTGGAAAAAAAAATTGTGTCTGTGTGTGTGTCTGTGCGCGCTGTATCTCAAAAACTAATAGAGCAGATGATATGAAACTTTGAACATTCGTTTTATTTGATAATCTGAAGAACTGAAAAGCTTTTGGTAAAATTTCGTACACCGGAAGTGGGCGTTTACCTTAACTTTTTTTTGTTTTTTGAAATTATTTTCTTAAATATGAAAAATATCACAAAAACATTTAAACAAACTTTGAACACAACAAAAACATGAACATCTTTTGCTTGAAAACATTTTTCATAAAATCATTTTTATTCGGGAAAAAAATTTATTATTTTTTTTAAATTTTTGGTTTATAATTATAAAACTATTATAGTTACAGCAAATTTATGTATAATAATTGTAGAGAATGCTAAAATGAACGATTTATAAAGAATACGTTTTTTTCGAAATCCTTTTAGTTTTTGAGTAAACTGAGTTTTTGAATTTGAAGTATAATTTTCCCATCTTTCATAATTTTGACGTTTTAAACGTCAGTTTCATCCGAGTTTAGGCAACGCTCGATGTATATATAAAATATATAAATGATACCATCAAGTCGGAGGAAGTAACATGATGGCCACATCACCATTTTTTTTACTGAACATACTTTACAATTCACGTTGTAAACATAAAATATATTAAAAGTAAAGTCAGATCTAAATTCAACACTGAGTAAAATATGTATTTAAGTTGTTAAACGGTCTCAAAGACATTAGTTGCTGTTTGAAACGATGTATATAGCTAGGTTTGAATAGAGTTGTAATAACTAAACTATAAAGTTTTTTATTCCGTTCATCATTTGAAATTGGCCAAAAGAACTTTTTAAAGAGATGCAATGAAAATGTGCTATCTTTATCTAATAAACGGATTAATCTATTTAATAAATTGTTTTCATTTTCATGTCAAAATTTATCTTAAAATGAATTATTTTATGCACAACACAGAGAATATTGTTTTGCACTTAAATACATTTTGACTAACAAGGGGACCGTCAGTCCTGTTAATAACGGATTTTAATGGGTGTCACATATATTGTGGAGGTACTTGCCCTGTTCACGAAGGTATACAGAAAATTTTTCAATGGGCCTTAAAATCGAAGAGAAATGTTTTCAGTCACACCGATGAGCCGCAGGATGTGCTTCCCGAATATTAATGTAAATTCCAAAAACCGTTTTGATGATAATGTATTGAATATTTAGGTAACTTTTACAACAAAGTGGAATGCAAAGAATTTATTACGACACATAATATATTTTTTTAAATGAACACATTTAAAAATGCATTCCCATTTTTGTCCGACAACTTTAATTTTATTACTAGTACGGCCTGGGTGGATCGTCTTAAGAAGAAATGTAGGATCGGGAATTCCCGACCCAAATAGCGGCCCGATAAATTGTTGAAAACAATACATTTACAAATTTCTATCAGTGATAATAAAAATTTCCACGGTGGGGCTCAAAATTTGACGTTACGCTATTTGTGTTTCCCATGCTTTTACAAGTATCATCCATATACTTGTACGCCCACTAGTGAAGAAATTACTTTATAGTTTAGTTATTACAACTCTATTAAAACCTAGCTATATACATCGTTTTAAAGGGCAACTGATGTCTTTGAGCCAGTTTAACAACTTAAATACATATTTTACTTAGTGTTGAATTTAGATCTGACTTTACTTTTAATATATCTTATGTTAATAACGTGAATTGAGTATGTTCATTAAAAAAAAACCTCAAGTGTGCCGTGATTTTTTCATTTTAAAAATTTAGGTTGGTTACACATATTGAGGTTGTGTTCATTAAAAAAAAATGTGTCGTAATAAATTAATTGTAAAAACTACCTAAATATTCAATCATAAAAACGCTTTTGTTAATTTATATTAATATTCGGGATGCACACCTGGCGGCTGCTCGATGCGTTCCGAGTGACTTTAAAATCGTTTTTCTCCGATTCTAAGGCCTATTGGAAAATTTCCTGTATACCTTAGTAAACAGGGCAAGTACCTCTACAATATATGTAACACCCACCAAAATCCGTTATTAACAGGTCTGATGGTCCCTTTATGAGTTCATCTAAGTTTTTAAAGTTGTTATACTTGCAATCTGAATTTAGGTAAGCAACCACGTAAATGTCGAAACCAGTTGGAACAGATAAACAATATGTGAAAATTTTCATATATTAATTAAACAAATCTTTTTTTAATCAATCGCAGAAGTTGAATTTAACTGAATTATAAATTCGAAAAACCATCAGTTTAATCGCAAATATCAAATATATTTTAGAACTAAAGTTTATAATAAATTGATGAAATAATTTGTGGTTCAAAATTGAATTTAACAATTCAGTTTAATTGTAGATTACCTCGTAGTAACAATCACAACAGTTAAATTTAACTTACTATCAGTACTCACCATAATGAAGTAAACGTCAGGAAACGTAAACGCACTAATATTTTTCTTAAGACTTGAAACATCGATTGTAAAAAATCGTAATGATACTATTGAGACACAAACTAAAAATGTATTACCGCCTAATTTTATGAGTACGAGAAAAATCACCCATTATATCTGATTGAAAAAATATTCGAGAAAACTAAGTGTTAGCGCGATTACTTGTTCGTGAACGCGCACCGCCGAAGCTCGCCGTCCTGCTGCTCGTGACTGACTGAGCTTGCACACTCGAAAGCTCGACCATGGCAGCAGGAGTAGTAATTGTGTTACGTCACGACGCCTGAAAATCTGTCTGGCGAAAGCGTCGTCGGGATATACCGGGGAACAATTCGGGAATCGCGCACATGGGATGCATCATCGGGTCTTTTCGGACCTATGGCCGTGTATTGATATTTACTGTTACATAGACCTACAGAGCTTTAGTGCCGAAGCATGAAAGCCCTCATTGTATTTAACATTTTGCTTAATAGTTTCATTCACAGTTTCCTGATTGTTAGTTTTTTTTTTATTTGCCTATAGAGTTTGTATTTAAAGGGACTGCGCTAACCGGCTGTCGAGGGACAGTGTGTACTAATTATTACTTCAAAGCACCTAATATAAAAAGTTACTTTACATGGATCGGTACTTTTTAAAATTCACTAAATTCAGATTTGATACAGATTGCAATTTAATAACGGAGATTTTGTAAAATGGTATTTGATTGTATATTTCCATATATTGATGAAGTTGATAGGAAATTGTACTAATGGCTGTTTCAGTTCTCACCACCTTTTGTTAAACAAAGACCATACAACATTGCATGACAATTAAACTTAGCTTTATTTTAATTAAAACAACAGTCTATATGAGGCCGAGGAGTGGATTGAGTTCCTACTTTTGGGTCCCGTTGGTCCCGAATGGCCGTAAGGGTCTTTGGTTGTGAAGCCTTTATCTCATATTCAATAAAAGTAATGGCGGCTCGTGGAACATTTTGATGGTAGAGCCACTTAACATACAATATATCCCACCGTCTCCTTTTTGAAGAAAGAAAAAATGATAATTAAAAACCTTTACATGTCGCAGAAGCATTAAAAAAATTAAGACGCAAAGTAGACTGCATTAAATATGAAATACCGATCTTCGTCCACGAAAAAAAACGGATATCAATTAAACGACGAATTTTATTTTGTAACCTTAACTCTTTAATGATTTTTGATTTAAAAAATGGTGATGTGGCCATCATGTTACTTTCTCCGACTTGATGGTATCATAGCCATTTATATTTACGTTTTCATGGTTTATTTTCAATTTAAATCGTATTTTAAATGTACATCGAATGTTGTGTAAACTCGGATGAAACTGACGTTTAAAACGTCAAAATTATGAAAGATGGAAAAATTATACTTCAAATTCAAAAACTCAGTTTACTCAAAAACTAAAGGGATTTCGAAAAAACTGATTGTTTATAAGTTGCTTATTTTAGCATTCTCTACAATTATTATTAACATGAATTTGCTGTAACTATTATCGTTTTATATTTATAAACCAAAAATGTAGAAAAAGTAATAAATGTTTTTCTCGAATAAAAATGATTTTATGAAAAATGTTTTCAAGCAAAAGATGTGCATTTCTTTATTGTATTTAATGTTTGTTTAAATGTTTTTGTGATATTTTTCATATTTAAGAAAATATTGGCAAAAAACCAAAAACAGCTAAGGTAAACACCTACTTCCGGTGTACGAAATTTTACTAAAAGCTTTTCAGTTCTTTGGATAATTAAATAAGGCTTATGTTAAAAGTTTGATGTTAATTGATGTAGTAGTTTTTGTGCATTTTAATTTATATCGCTCGTCTGCGACATAACCTAAAATTGTGGCACGTAGTTGAGTTTAATAGTCAGTTTACTCAGAAACCAAAGAGATTTCGAAAAAACTTATTCTTTATAAGTTGTTCAATTTGGTATTCTTTACAATTATTAATCATGTAAATTTGCTATAACTATTATCGTTTCATAATTATAAAAAAATAATAATAAATTTTTTTCTCCAATAAAAATGATTTTATGAAAAATATTTTCAAACAAAACATGTTCATTTTTTCGTTGTTTTCAAAATTTATTTGAATGTTTTCGTAAAATTTTCCATATTTAAAAAAATATTGGAAAAAACAAAAAACGGTTAAGGTAAACACCCACTTCCGGCGTACAGAATTTTACCAAAAGCTTTTCAGTTCTTCGAATTATCAAATAAAGCTTATGTTCAAAGTTTCATGTTAATTGTTGTATTAGTTTTTGAGATACAACGCGCACGGACACACAGCCACACAAACACACAGAAACACACACACACACACAGACACCATTTTTTTTCCAGAAATTGTTGAAATGGTATCTAGCGACCCCAAAACGGATATTTCCGTAAAAAAAATCGTACTTCGCAACGGAGAAAGTAAAAAATGGAAAACAATTACACTGCGAATTTATTTTTTTAAATTTTATCTACATATCTTTAATGAGTAAGGAAATAATTAGCAAAATTTGTCCTTTCGTTCAAGAGTTATCATCAAAAAAAAGACCGAAAACAATTGAATTTTATTTTTTTGTGTATTATCTGCATAGCCATACAGCGAGTACAACACTTTACCGAAAGAATTTATCCTAAAAAACAATGAGACTAATGATTTTTTTGGTTCTGTCTACATTTATTCAATGAGTACAATAAATTCAGGAAGAATGTTTCGAATCTGCTATTTTGTTCAAGACCATCTTCTCGAAACCACAGAATAATTGAACAATGATTTTCTATTCGGCGAGTACAATATTTTACTGAAAGAATAATCAAAATCTGGTTATCGGTTCAAGAGTTATCCTCAAAGACAATTTAATATTTTTTTAAAGACAAATTTATTTATTTGGTCTAATCTTATTACTTTGATGGAAGTTTGTGCTCTTGAAGCAAATTCCTGAAAAAAATTTTTTTTGGAATTTTTCAAATCGTTGAAGGCATTTTTGTTTTTGTTTTCCTAGTTTAAGTTTGGATTGTTGCCGCTTTTGTTTCCACCTAGGATGTGGCAATTGTTTTTAGCTAAAATCTGAAATACACCGTTGATTTATGTATTTTGAGCATTTAAACCAAATTCGTCAAGTGATTAATTTTTTAGATTCTTTTAAATCGATGAAAATATTTTTCGTTTTCCCAGTTGAAGTTTCGATTGTTGCCGTTTTGTTTCTACCTAGGATGTGACAATTGTTTTGATCGAAGATCAAAAATGCATTTTGGTTTTATTGATTTTGAGCTTTTAACACAAATTCCTTGGTTGATAATTAATTTAGAATTATTCAAATCGTTGAATGCATTTTTCGTTTTTCTAATTTGTTTGGATTGTTGTCTTTGTTTTCTCCCAGAATATGGCAATTGTTTTGATTGCAAATCAGAGACGCATTGTTGTTTTATGAATTTTAAGCTTTTCGAAAAAATTGAGTTGATTACATTTTTTATTATAAATAAAACAATTTCTTTGTTAATATCACTCGATTTATTAGTAGCTACTAATAAATCGAGTGATATTAACAAAGAAAGTGTTTTATTTATAATTCAAAATGTATCACGAAGTAAACGCCTCCAGTGTCAATCAATTAAATTTTTTATAATTTTCTAAACCATTGAATGCATTTTTCGTTTTTCTAGTTCAAGTTTGGATTGTTTCCACTTTTGTTTCCACCTAGGATGTGGCAATTGTTTTTACCCAAAATCTGAAATCCATTGTTGTTTTATTTACTTTGAGCTTTTAAAGGAAATTCATCGAATTATTAATTTTTTAGAATGTTTTTAATCGTTAAAAACATTTTTCGCTTTGTCAGTTTAAATTTGGATTGTTTTACTTTTAGTCTCCTCTTAGAATATGACAATTGTTTTAATCATAAATCAGAGATGCATTGTTGTTTTGTGGATGGTAAGCTTTTTGAAAAAAAAAATAATTTTTTTTTTAGAATTTTTTAAACCGTTGAATTTATGTTTTGTTTTCCTAGTTCAAGTTTGTATTATTGACACTTTTCATTCCACCTAGGATGTGGCAATTTTTTTTATGGAAAATTAGTCGTGTCGTTTTGAGCTTGTGACGCAAATTCCTTGATAATTAATTTGGAATTTTTCAAAAATGCATTTTTTTGTTTTCCTAGTTCAAGTTTGAATTGTTGCCACTTTATTGCCACCTAGGATGTGGCAATAGTTTTTAACTAAAATCCATTGTTGTTTTATATAATTTGAGCTATTAAAGGAAATTCGTCAAATTATTAATTTTTTGGATTATTTTCAATCCCTGAAAACATTTTACGTTTTTCCAGTTCAAGTTTGGATTGTTGTCGTTTTGTTTCCATCCAGAATGTGGCAATTTTTTTTTTTTGGTAAAATCAAAAGTACATTATAGTTTTATTGATTTTGAGCTTTTGGCGTAAATCCCTTATTTAGAATTATTCAAATCGCTGAATGCATTTTTCGTTTTTCTAGGTTAAGGTTGGATTGTTGCCGTTTTGTTTCCACCTAGAATATGGCAATTGTTGGAAAATTAGAAATGCATTACAATTTTATTGAATTTGAGCTTTTCGAGCAATTTTTTTGGTTGATAATTTTTTTTTTACAAACCGTTGAACGCATTTTTTGTTTTCCCATTTCGAGTTTGGATTGTTGCGGTTTTGTTTTCACCCGCGATGTGGCAATTGTTTTAATAGAGAATTATAAATACATTATTATTTTATCGATTTTGAATTTTAGAAGTAAATTTCTTGATTAATTATTTTTTCTAGACTTATTCACAAATCGTTGATTGCATTTTTCGTTTTCCCAGTTCAAGTTAAGATGGTTGCCAATTATGTTTTGATATAGGATATGGTAATTATTTTTAGAGTAAATTAGAAATGAATTATTTTTCAATGGATTTTGAGCTTTTGAAGCAAATTCCTTGATTGATTAATTTTTTTTAGAATTCTACAAATTATTGAAAGCATTTTTCGTATTCCTAGTTCTAGTTAAGATGGCTGCGCGAGCATGCCAACTCTACTACACTTCGGCACGGATAAAGATTGCACCCCACTGTGTGTTACCCACAACAGCTCATTCAAAATTTTACGGTTGTCCCTGATTTATTTATGAGGGTGTCCCTTCCGAGATGGGTAACTTTACGTAGGTAAGAAACAAAATTAATGTACTAGGATTTCGGGTAATTCATATGGTTTTTTCTTTGATAATAAAAGCAACTCTTTATTTTATATTGTACAATAGTGATTGCCGCATAAATAAATAACACAAATCATATACCGGGTGTTCGATAAAAAACGCCCAACACCATAACTTTGTTATTTATTGACCGATTTGTATGAACTAAAAACCGAAGTCAATGGCTGTTTAAATACTAACAACTGGCATTAAAATTGATTTTTTTCAATAGTCAACTTAAAAATTTTAAATAGCTGCCTATAATGGTTTAATTTTATTACATTAGACATTATTTTTCTAAATCCAATAATGCCCAATACGATGTTTTTCGTTTAATATTTTGGTCGAAAAAAATTTAAATAAATCTTTAATTTAAAATTATATTTTTCAAAAATTAAGTCCACGAATTTGTTGATCTACTCTCTTCGGCTTTTTAAAGGCTCCATATCGTCTTAAATTTCCTTCTAACCTTCTAAATTTAGTAATCGCCGCTCTGGAAACCGTAGATGATAAATCCGTGCTGCAGCTCTTCGATTTCTATTTCAAAGAAAATAAATTTGCAACATGTCTGTTAATTCGCTATTGTTCATGATTATGTCTGAAACACACTAATAACAAATGGTTGACATTACTTAAACAATAAATGACATTTGTCGATTTGAATTTTTTTCAAGATACACTACATTTATTACCAAAAAAATCATGTTAACAAAATTTAATATTATCTTTTTCTGGCATAAATATTAACTTAAAACCAACATAACGGGCATAATTGGATTCAGAAAAACAATGTCTAATATTATAAAATTAGAAAAGTATATGCAGCCATTTAAAAATTTAAAGTTGACTATCATTTGGCAATGAAGTTGATTTTGAAAAAACTATATAATTACCGTCATTTTATAGTATTTAAACAGCCATTGACATTTTTTGTAGTTCATTCAAATCGGTCAATAAATAACAGAGTTACGGCATTGGGCGTTTTTTTTTTATCGAACACACGGTATACTAAAGTCAGAAACATGACGAGATTTCTTTTTTAACTAATCCTTTGATTACAAATCCAAAATGTTTATAAAAAATTCGATGGATTCTGTGATTAATATTTTGATGCGGAAAGAAACGATTTTCAAGAGGTCTATTTTTTGCAACTATTTGTTTGAAATAATTTGTTGCATAAATAAAAGAAGGAATATTTCGAATTACTGCCTAATGCATAGTTTCAGCAATTGTGGATTTCTCTGAAAATTTATGAAACTGTTTATGAACTAGTAGCATTCAATAAAAGTTTAATTTTTCCGACTGTAACAATTAAAAAAAATTATAAATCCGATATTTCAGATATCACATCAAATTAAAAAAATACGTGTCATTTATTTTTGTATCTAGTACTGAAAAAAAGGCAATTTTATTTTTCAATTGCAAATATGATGCGCAATGACCCATATACATATTATATCGATTATATAGAATAAGGGGATTTCCCTGTAAGCAAATTAAGGTAGTACGCCTATGCAGGTCATACTCGATGCAACAGTACACGGTAATTGTGCTCGACTGGAAGCGGCTTTATTCTACGGCAATAATTTTGAAAAATTAAAGAATGTTTTTCTTAATTTTAATGATGAAGAATTGGCAGCACTTAAAAATGTACATGTTGCACGTAGAAATATTACGCAACAATAGGCTTTTATTGCTCATTTTTGCAATCAAGAATTTGGAAATTATGTGTGGAATTTTAAACGGCGAGACTGAGGAGGACATGAACCCCATGGACTCATTTAATTTTACGATTGAAATTCTAAATCAAATTTTGGTCTTACATTGTAGTTACAATAAATAAATTATCAATTGCTATTCGTATTTTTTAATCTTTCAGCATTATTTTTAATTAAACCGCATATAAAATCCGTATTTGAATCATATATTGGCTAATTTGAAGCGCATTTGAAATAATTATAATGCCTTTGTTTAGCACATATAAATCCGGACTTTACTGATAAACAACACCAATTTACCGTTATAGGCTAGTTAAAAGAGCAGGGATTTTTAATTATAAAAGTTGTTTTGAACTATTTTTTAACTTTTTTTATAACTATTTAAATCGGTAGCGCAAACAATACTCGGTTCGTTAACTTGTGTCGTAATATACTAATTTATGACAGCGCTTGTCATATAACATTCGTGTGTGTTTTTGCTTTTTTAACATAAAAAACGGCGGCGGAAAAAATATTGTACGTAACTCGTTCCAAAAGTGATTTTACGGGACTCACAAGATTCCAGGACTCGCCTACGGCTCGTCATGGAAACTTCCTACTCATCCCGTAAAATATCACTGTCGGAACTTGTTACGTAAATTACTATTATTTTATCCTGTAATGTTAACATGCCAATAATTCCTTAGTAACGAATTACATTAAGGTACCTTTAACAACACTAAGAAAATTTAAAATTTAAATTCTTAACAACACTAGTTCTGTTACATGTATCTTAACGCAACTCGTTGCTATGAAGATATTGGCAAACAAACATGATTTCGCTTTTTGACAGTTTTCATTAAACATTTTTCAAATTAGAAAAAAAAATGAAATAGGATAAAATAAACCGTGTTTCGACACACGTAACGTTATTTTTTTTTACATTACTCGGGAATTTAAAAGCACTCACTCTTGCGTCGCTCGTGCTTCCAAACTTTTCTCTCGTGATGTAAAAAGCTTCATAAGGTTACTATTTTGAGATATTAAATGTTCAGATTTACTTTCGGCGTTGGATTTTAATTCGTCACATAAAAGTCTGGCTTCTTAAGATCCCTCAAAAAAGGGCGACCGAGTACCTGATCCCGACAAGTCGGTTGAGCACGTGCCACGTGATACCCATTTTAAGGAAGATTTCCCCCATAAATTATCTGAAGTACCGACCCTAATATTGACAATGGGCTGTTGTGGTTTGTCCGCCATGGGGTGCATTGCCTTACATCTAGCCGATGTAGTAGATTTGGGAGTCTCCTGATGGCTGCCTTAAAAAAAATAAAAACTCTATCTTTTCGTTTAAGAATTATTCTAAAAAGAAAAAGAAATTTAACTAGAAATTAAATTTTTGGGTCTTACCTGCATCTATTTGATAAAGAGAGTTTCCTCAAAAAACAATTGAAAACAAAATAATGTTTTGGTCCTATCTACATTTATTCGTCGAGTATAACACTTCTCTGGAAGAATTTTTGTTCAAGAGTTATAAATTCAAAAACACAAAACAATTAAACAACGCATTTAATTTTCTGTTCAACGGGTAGAACACTTTGCAGCATACATTTTAAAATCTTGTCATCCTTTCAAACAATTGAACTAACGAATTTATTTTTTTGTTTTGCATCTATTCGATAAGAACAACATCAAGAGTTTTCAAAATTTGACCGCTCGTTCAAGAGTTATCCTTAAAAAATAAAAAAAAAACAGTTGAACGTCGAATTTCCGTTTCTTTTTTTGCTCAATTGACATGTATTTATGAAAATTTCAAGCAAGAAGGCTTATTCAGCAATGAACTAATCTTATACATCGTGTGTTGTTGTCGTCAGGTACACGAGGTGAGCCAGAAATGATTCAGGTTCAGAATGAAAAAAAAGTCTGGTTTTAAAATTATCTTCTATATTTGTTTTGCGTAATCGACTTACAATTATTATAACTATTTACCAATTAGATAGTGCTCAACACAGTAGGTCAACGCACCTGCGTAGAACTTGTTTGGCGTCCCATCATAAAAATTAACTTTATAAAAACGTGTTAGTGAGTGCAAATTATTAATCTCACGTGTCAAAAAATGTGAAAACTTTCAATGAACAACAATTTTTTGACGTGTTAAAAAAACTTTGCATTCTAATGCGTCAATGTCACCCTTTTCTGACGGTTGTAGAAAAAATATGTAATATACTATTTTTCACATTTCGGGTACGTAATATCGATATCATGCATCCATATCCATAATGTAATGACATCCTTTACTAAAAACCGGGACATTACTGCCCTCCCGCTACGCGGTCTGGCAGTAATGTCCGCTTACGCAGTAAAACAGTCGATTACGCACTTATATTGTAAATATATATTACCTACTCCCACTATGTAATTGATAAATTACGAACTGCTTTCACCAATCGTAAGCCACCCATTACGAATATATAGAGTACATATAAATGTAAATAACAATAGACTAGAGTAATTAAGTAGAACCTGGAAAATTCAAACGTCACCCTGACAAGATTCAGTTTCAATTTGTCTTCAGTTTAATCGAATAAGTTTAAAGTCGTAGGTAAAGTATAGTATACAACGTAATCACGCGCGTGAAATTGCGCGTAATTTGCTACTTATAACTCTAGCTTTCAAATATACTATTTTGATATCGTATGTTCATTAAAAAAACCTCAAGTGTGCCATGATTTTTTATTAAAAAAAAAATAAGTTACACACATGTTACATACAAAACGTCAGATTGTTCTAAAAGTTACAATTATTCCGTGATCACAATGGTTTACAGCAACCAGCAAAAATGTTTCTAGTTGAAAGTTATTTCCGAAATGGGACTAAAGTGGATAGAAATTGGGTGTATTCATTCGACGCACCTTTGGCTGAATTTCCAAATGTTTATTTCCATTATTTATGATGAATTTAACAAGACCATAGCATGATCTGTTATGTCTTCGTAAACCAGGAAGTGGTACGTACTCAGGATGCTGATAACACAGCCCAAGAAATTTTGGAAGATGAACCTACGATTGCTCCTCGTCGTTTGTCGCAGCAAATGAATTTATCGGTAGGAACATAACATTAAGTAATATAACCTCAATATGTGTTGCCAACTTAAATTTAAAAAAATAAAAAATCATGGCACACTTGAGGTTTTTTTTTAATGAACATACTTTATCATCTGGACTAGTTTCGGTAATAAACCATCTTCAGCAGAATAACATCAGTATTTTCTTATTTTTTTTTAATTAATAAGTTGTTACGAGCCTTAACAACTATTTGTTGGGGCAAATCGTTATTTTTTTAATAACATACCAGTTAGTTAAAATTCTTTGGCCGATATTTTTTAAATTTTATGGGTGCACATACCAACATATCTGATTCCATTTAAAAATTAATTTATGGCAAATTTATTCCTTCTATTTTAATTGTAATATATCTAGTCATCTAGTGTTCCGGACAACTAAATGTTGGGACAAGTATTACTATCTAATATATAAAATTTTCGTGTCACAGTGTTTGTAACAAAACTCCTTCGAAACGGCTTGACCGATTCTTATGAAATTTTGTGTGTATATTGAGCAGGTCTGAGAATAGGACGTAAACTATTTTTAATACCCCTAAATGATAGGGGTGGTCCACCGCAAATTTTTTATTTTTATTTTTTTAACAAAATTTTTTATTTTTATTTTTTTATGATTCGGCATTAAAAAATACATACAACCCTAAATTTTCACCCTTCTACCACCAACCCCTATTTTTTAATAGCGATTTTAGTACTTTAATAATTTTCTACTCTCGGCGATCGACCGCTCGATCAGTTATTCCTTTTCCATTGTTTGCGCCGACGGTTATTAATGGGTTTTAATGGGCTTACCCTGTAGATTCGTATCAATAAATGTAAATAAATAAGTAGCTGAAATTATAAAAAAATATAAACAAAATATTATCAGCAAATGCTGCACTGAGCTCAATTGCAACACTTGCATCCGATGAACAATTAAGTCGGCTTTAAATACATAAATTGGTGATAACGATTGATTTATAATACGCGCGCCATCTCTTGGTGGTTGGAATGTCCCTCGCGGTGGTGTTACGAATTAAAATATTCTGCGGAAGATTCTGTGCGCGGTTAAAATTTTTTTAAATAATTTTGCCATTTAGTTCAAATTCGTTGATTATTAAAAAAAATTATGAATTTTTGAAGCAATAATTGCATGTTAGAGCAATCATGAATTTCAAAAATTAAAAAAAAAATATTTCAACTGGTGATACATGTTTTTATTAGTAACAATACACTTCTTACATTCTTTAACTTTAATGATTTTGTTATTTAGTTCAAATCCGTTGATTATTAAAAAAGTTATGAATTTTTGAAGCAATAATTGCACGTTAAGGCGATCATGAATTTCAAAAATTCGAAAAAAAATATTTCAACTGGCGATAGATGTTTTTATTATTAACAATACACTTCTTACATTCTTAAGCTTTAATAATTTTGTTATTTAGTTCAAATCCGTTGATTATTAAAAAAAATATGAATTTTTGAAGCAATAATTGCACGTTAAAGCGATCGTGAATTTCAAAAATTAGGAGCCTAAACCGTTTTCGGCCATTATTGTCACTACTTTATTTGCTTAATTTCAATGGGCCACACACGGACGACGGCGCAGCGCAGTGGAGCCGTCGTTCGTCACCAGTAATAAGCCACGTATTGACGACGACGCAGCGCAGCGGAGCCGTCGTTCGTCACCAGTTACCTTTCTTAATTTTTAAGGGTTACGCACGGACGACGGCGCAGCGCAGCGGAGCCGTCGTTCGTCACCAGTTTATTTGCTTAATTTTAATGAGCGTCACCAGTAATAAGCTACATATTGACGACGGCGCTTCACAGCGGAGCCGTCGTTCGTCACCAGTTACCTTGCTTGATTTTAAAGGACTACGCACGGACGACGGCGCAGCGCAGTAGTTACTTTGCTCAATTCATGATTATGGTATCGATTTTAATACGTTGGCAGAAAATAAAACGAAGAATGTTGTGTATCATAGAGCATTACAATAATAAACACTATGTTTTTGAATATTTTCTTTTTATGAATTATACCAATTCGAATTCAATATTCATAGTTAAGACAGGACAACATCTGTCGGGTCAGCTAGTTTTAATATAATAATAAATGAAGTCAAAGCTTAACTAAGTAACGGTGGGTAAAGTCTATTATTATTTATTTAAATGAGTACTTCGGGAATATAATTGCTAGAATAGGATGCGTTTTTCTAAACCTTTTCTAAAAATGCATTTTTTTAAGACTGAATATTGGAACAATTAAATGATACTTGAATTAAAAACATTTAAATAAGACATATTATTGCCTCTAGCCTTAACAACGGCTTGAACTCATTAACAGGCATTGTAATGATTAGATCTTCGCAAATATCCGGTGAAAAATTATCCAAAATTTCTTGTAATTTGGTACCCAATAAGAGAATCGTTGATCGAAGTGTAAGCAACACAATTTTGTGCTACAGTGTTTCTATTGGATATGGGTCCGGGATGATGGATGTGGATTTTGGCATGATGTTCCGTCCTGCTGAGATGTGGCCATTTGGATGTAATTTGTCATAACGAGCTGTATACAATTTGTTGGTATTTCTCTATGTCTACAATGCCTTCTATAAATTGTTAAGTTCCGAATCCGTTAGCAGACATCCCTAAATAATAATACCGTTTGGAAATGTGACTCTTCATTTAAGAAAATCCTTCCGAAAAGCTTCTGTTTTATCTCGGATCACACGTTTACGATAGGCTTCCACACAGACATCAAATTTTTATTCGTCACTACAGGGGTCGGCGCTCGAAGTGTTACCAACTTTACGCTACTGTAGCAACCAAACGGCTGATAACAGCGCGCTCATTCGTTGACAACCGTCAGTCTGTTATGTTGTTTACAAGCCTACGTACACATATTGTTTTACGTCGCAGTTAAAAAAAGTTATCAAAATGGAATTCAAACGCAGCAGTGTTATTGCTTTGTATTTGGCTGGAAAATCATATGCTCGTAGCATGGGGCGCATATTAAAAAATGAACTACGATCGAAGCCCTACAAAATACAAAAAGTGCAAGATTTAACACCTGCACAAAAGGCGGTTCGACTAGCAAGAGAAAAGGTGTTAAAACACTAGCACGTTGGTGGCGAGCTTGAAAATTTGGTCTTTTCTGATGAATTTTTTTTTACAGTTCAGCAGTATGTAACCAAACAAAACGATCGTGTATGGTTACAGTGCAAATCAAAAGACAATTTAGACCAGCGAATTGTTCTGCGAAAGCAAGCGCCTGCATCATTGATGGTTTGGGCCGCGGTAACTGCCATAGGACCACTCGTTTTAATTGAACAGGGTGTAAAGGTAAATCAACAAATCTACCGTGAAAAGATTTTAAACGATGCTTTGTTACCTGGGGCACGTGAACAATTCGGTAGAAATCATTGGACGTTTCAACAAGACTCGGCACCATCCCATAAAGCCCGTGAAACCCAATGTTTTTTGCAAGAAAAAATTCCCGGTTTCATTTCTTCACAACAATGGCCACCATATTTCCCGGACTTAAACCCAATGGATTTTTCCATGTAGTCCATTCTGAAGGCCAAAATATCAACTAAAAAATATGAGACGGTCAATACCTTAAAGATTGCTCTTCGCCGAGAATGGGACAAAATACCATCAGACCACATTCGTGCAGCGTGTGAAGCATTCCCGGGCAGACTCGATGCTATTATCCGCGCTAAAGGTGGCTACATCGAACAATAACATATTTTTCTGCAGAAAAGCATCATATCCAAATTGAACGATTTTTAGTTTTTTTCTTTAAGTTGCATCAATAAATATTATTCTGTGTAAAATTTCTTGATCATTATTAATTAAATTGAATACGGTTTCACATAATTCTGTTCGTTTGCCTTTGTCCTCATTTGATAGTTGCTGATGATTTGAAAACTTGTAAGCATTGTATTTAAATTCTTTTAATGCCTTGTTAACGGAAGCTGAACTTATTTGAAACTGTGCTGCGATAACTCTTAACGATGATATGGGGTTCTGCTCTACGTAACATATAATGTTGAGTTTCATCTCTTCCGTTAAAATGTAATTTCCTTTAGCCCTTTTAATGTGAAAATTACTCACGCAGCCAGTATTGTCAAAATGATGGACAATATTACAAATTGTTGAGATGGGTGGAACTTGTCTGCTCGGATACTCAACCGAAAAAAAATCTCCAACTCCTCGAATGCTGTTCCCACTCCTATACCAATTAATTATCTGTATTCTTTCTTCGATGGTGTAATACATTTTTATTAATAACACAATTTTGACAATTAAATAAAACTGAGTGTAAGTATGGTTGCCTACATAGCAATGCTGAGCTGATTATTATAACATAGAACATAGACATTAACAATAATATGTTCTGAGTTGAAGAAAAGACCCAGTATAAGTAAACCATTGTATACAAAAATTATCGTTTTTAATGTTGCAAGCTCGCTCGTACTCTATCATCCATAAAGTCCTAAATTATGTACCTGTTACATAAATAGCTATTATCATCGCATATTTAATATTTTATTTATAACTTTACCTTTTTACCGTTACTATTTATTATATCGGTCAATTGTCGACTAGTAGCTTAGAAGTAAACTACATATAAGTCCAAGGGATCGTAGGGAATTCTGGATGATATAAACCCAGCCGTTAAATTACATAACAAAGGTGTCCCCATTTTTATTACGCCATAAATTTGGGGCTATCTAATTTAAGAACGTCGACCCTTCATCCAATAAACTACTAAAACTTCTCCAAACATACAAACATGATTTGCTTCGCCGACATATTGACTTCCATTACCAATTAAAATAATACTCGACATTTTTTTTTATCATAGATATCAATGAACTTATTTATGTCTATATCTATTTTGTTCATTTTATTGCTAATTATTAGGATCATAATAGTAATGTAATTCCATAATACATTAGTTACGAATCAACAAACGTTAACAAGAACGTGCAAATTTTTCCGTTATAATTTTTAGATATGTTTTTTTTTTTTAAGGAAGGATGGTTGACGGGAATTCGGGTTGAGGAAGTGCGGATGTTTTGAATTGGCGTAAGCATGTACTATTCGGCCACTAACGATAATTACTGAGATTTCATTTTTGATAATGAATGGGACATACACTAGACATCCATGGATCCGCACGGCCACTTCTTCGTTCCGAAAAAGTGACCGTACGGATGGGATTCGAACCCACGACCACGAGGCCCAGAAGAAGGAACGCTACCATTTTTAGATGTCAAATCTAATGTTAATTTATTTATGATACGATAAAGTTTTGAATATAACTCGAGTATTTGCGACTTATATTAATAAATAATCGCATATTATATTAATAGCTATAATTACTAACGCAAATGTGAAGTTGTAACTCTGATAAATATTATCAAAACGAAGCAAATAATTGTATTTTATGTATTAGGGGTATAATCAATAGATTGTGGCGCGAGGAAATGTTTATTAAATAAATCCCCCAGGGCTATTATCTATAATCATGCCTGTGGTACCTACAATGTTTTATTTCATTTTGATACTAAAATTAATTATATCCTACACAGATTTTAACCCTAAAATTTTCAAAAATTTAACACCTGTCATCGTTGCGTGACTTAAATGTCTATGTAAATTGCAACGGTGAAATGTAATGTACACTTGAGAAGTATACATTAAACGTGACGCCATTTCAAATTTGTGATGATTTCTTAAGTAATTATATCAGGCATTTTTATATTTTTGCTGAATAAGAAAAATTGATATTGCAACACTGTAAGTAATCATAATTTAATAAACTGACAGCTTGTCAAAATTGTAGCAGCTTCTTTATCCTCACAAAAAAATATTACCCCAGAAATCACAAATGTTTATTTTTGTTTCTCAGCGATATTATAGGTCCAAGGGCCGTAATAGCCAAATTATGGCCTCTATTAAAGTCCAATAAACAATCTTTAGTTATAAAATGAAATAATCATCCTAAATATACCTAACAGAACTCTTCAAAATTACCGGAACAGCTAAATAATTCGCCAACCGTAAAAAATTCACACAAAAATTTCTTAGATGTAAACAAGGTATCGTTTAAATATATTTTCAATATACAGGGTGTTTATTTTATTATAGAAACTTGGAAACATTTCCTTTTTCAAATAGAACACACTGTATATTTTTACATATTTTATATCCAAGGTTAATTCTAATCGAGAATATTTTCTCACATAAATACACATTTATTTTAACCAAACGGATAATTTTAAATATACTCTTAATATTCAAGGTATTTATTTTAATACAGAAACTTGGAAACATTTCCCTTTTCAAATAGAACATACTGTAATTAATTTGAGACAACTTCAGTTATTGCAGATTTACGAGGTTCGATCAATAAGTACCCGTGTTTGAAGACAGGTGGCGTTGTTGAGGGAAGTTGACATTACCGCAGTGTACTGCCATCTGTTACACGACACCATACTAAATTTCAGACTGATTCATAGGCTATAG
The DNA here is from genome assembly GCA_910593695.2 of Ocypus olens. Classification (NCBI taxonomy): domain Eukaryota; kingdom Metazoa; phylum Arthropoda; class Insecta; order Coleoptera; family Staphylinidae; genus Ocypus; species Ocypus olens. The sequence goes on along the minus strand of OU343060.1, from coordinate 19,479,500 downwards.
TACAATCGCGCAGAGGTGACAGTGACTCATGCTTTTTCGATCTAATAATCGCCTTTTGATAAATATCTATACTCGTTCGCAGGCTTAAAAAAACGAAATGAAATACGAAACGTATGTCGATATGTAAATTCAAGGGCTAAGTGCAACGTATGTCTTTTCTCATTCTATCTACTCTAACCTCAAAATTCACGTGCTTGTGTCTGGTTTTGACCGTCTCCGATTTCGATTTAGTTAAGAGCAGAATTGATTGTATCCATTTCATTTATAAAAAGGTTAAAATTAATGACAAATTTCCAGTAGTCTTCACCGATTGACGAAAAATACACTCGCAAAGTTTCATCGGGAAAATATTTGCACGCTCGAGAATTTTTAAATTTCCCGCCTCGACTGAATCGAATTATTTTATGGACATACGTTTACTGGAAACTTAATTCAAGCAATATGGAGCGATGAGTCACTCTCACCTCTGGGCGATTGTACTTTAGTTTTTATTTGGCAGCCAGTTGTATCACACGTGTTTCGTGTTTCTCAATAAAATGGAAAAAGAACAATATCGATCTGTAATTCGCTTTTTATTTTTGGATGGAAAAACATGCGAAGAAATAAAAGCGAAGTTGGATGCTGTCTATGGGGGCCCTTCACCATCTATGACAACCGTAAGATATTGGTTCAACGAATTTAACTGTGGTCGTACATCTGTTTTTGATGAAGAGCGATCAGGCCGCTCGGCAGACGTGGTTACCGAGGAAATCGTTGAAAAGGTCCACGACATTCTCGCTGATCGCCGAACGAAATTGCACGAAGTAGCAGAGGCCGTATGCGTGTCGTACGGAACGGCAATTAACACATTGGCTGCCAACAAATTTTTTTGTAAAATGTCAAAAAAAGTTTTTTTTGTTTTGAAGTTTTATTTTATAAAATGAATATGCTTATTTAATCAAACTCGTAACTGACAGCGCTAAATAGTAAGTTTACAGTAGGTACTCGCCGTCAGTTATCGGTGACTGACGTGGCCCCATTGGAATACTGCAGTGTCAGTCACCGGTGACTGACAAAGCGGTCAACTTGTTAATATTTTACATGATAAGTTAAGGCCCGATGGGTGCCGCGATTGCTTACGGTGGACAACAAGCGATTACGGCTGTCAATGTCGAAGCAGTGTTTGGATCTCTTTAAGCGGTTTTTGCGTCGAGTCGTCACCGTTGATGAAACCTGGATCCATTATTATACGCCAAGAGACAGTCAAAACAATGGATTTTTCGGGATGAATCTGCTCCGAAGAAGGCAAAGACGGTCCCATCGGCCGGAGAGGTCATGGCCACGATTTTTCGGAATTCCAAGGGAATGATCCTCGTGGACTTTTTGCAGAAAGGAAGCACGATCACGGGGCAGTACTACAGTGAATTATTGAACCGATTCGATACAAAATTGAAGGAGACACGGCCCATTTGGCTAAGAAAAAAGTGCTGTTTCACCACGATAACGCACCAACACATCCATCCAGAATTGTCGCGGCCAATTGTCACGGCCAAATTGCATGAACTACACTACGACTTGGCTCCCTGGGACTTCTTTCTGTTCCCCAACATGAAAATGTGGCTCGGAGGAAAAAATCAGCTCAAACGAGGAGGTTATCATCGATACAGAAGCGTATTTTGAAGAGTTTCACAAATCGTATTTTTTGAAGGGGTTAAAGAAATGGCAGAAACGTTGGGAAAAGTGTATTGTACTAAAAGGAGATTACGTTAAAAAATAGAAAAGAAAATTGTGAAAAACTTGCCTCTTCATTCCTAGCACGGGTACTTATTGATCGACCCTCGTATTAAATACAAATAATAAAGAGGCCTATTTTTCAATTTTTTTTTTAATATTTCAATTCCAAGGTTAATTCTATTTGAGAATATTTTCTCACATCATACACATTTATTTAAAAAAAAAACAGATAAAAAGAATAACTTATTCAAATACAAATACAAAAATAAAATGGAACTAAAGTAAACGTTCAAACTGCCATCTCTGAGCGACTTAATAATGCTGCAATCTCTCCGCAGTGTCATGAAATAATTGACAAATTGTCGTTTACAAGTTTCTGTCGAAAGATCTCGCCCTAATAGAAGATAAATAGGAACACAAAAATAATATCAAATTAATCAGCTTTTTTAGCTAACAATGAATGGAAGATGAGCTGATAACTTTGTTAATGATTATTAAAATTGATCATAGAAGGGGATCGTTAAGAGTTGCAAGAAATTTGTTTAACGAAATATTTGCTAATAAAATCCAATAAGCGTCAATAGTGTAAAAAGAATCCTAAACTGTTATGAAAACTGGGTCGGCAAAATACTGCAACCACTCAAGAAAAATCGCAGGAAATAATAGAGCGTATAGTAGAGATTGGAGATGGGCAAAATGACTCTTTTTCGAGAGTCGATTTATTGTCCTTTCAGGTCGATTCTTTACATAACTCCACTTTACCTAGAAAACACAGTGAAGAGCTCGAAAATTTTTCAATATAACCCGAAAACATAACGAACAGAAAAAAAATGTCTGAACAGATGTCCGAAATGATTCTTTTTTTTTGTGCGACTCGAAAGATAACTCATGACTGCTTTAAAAAAAACTTAAAAGGCATGTCACCTTAATTTTGGTGATATTGTTTATGGTCCGTGTTTGACCCAAGATACATCTAATAGAATACAAAGACTGCAAAACTCTTGTGTACGCTTAATTTATGGCATTAGAAAATATGAACATATTTCTGAAGCATTGCTAAATTCCGGATGGTTAAATATGAAAAATCGGCGTAAACTACACTCATACTGCTTTTATTTTAGACTCTTAAAAAATCGAGTACCTAAACTTTTATATAAAAAAATCTCATTTCGGACAGATGTGCATAATATACATAAAAGATTGCGATCGTTAATATCACCACCCCTGCATCATTCGGCACAGTTTGAAAGAAGTTTAACATTTATTCACTATATAATGAATTGCCAGCACATGTCAAATCCTCTGGAATTGAATTATTTAAAAAATATATCACAGCTTTTCTTTTAACTAGACAATGTGGATAGTTGTCTCTGTTCCAAATGCATTGAAATTAATATTAGCATATTGGCGTAGGCCATTGTACATTATTTAATATACTTAGAAATTGTTTATTTATTTTTCGGAGTGTAAGAGAACATTAGTTTATTATTAGATGAGGGATCTAGATGTAATTTGTTATTCATATTTCCAAGGTTTGGATGGAAGAACAGTCCTGGACTGAATCACGCCTTGCGGTTTTAGGTTCTAAGTACAATTTTAAGTCATCAGCTATTCTTTACACTTAGTATTGATATTGTTTTACCACTGTAAAAGAACTTAAAATAAAGGGATTATTATTATATTATTATTATTATTATTATTATATGTCAGGAAAAAAAAAATGAGCAAAAAAGTCGCCCCTCACTTCATGACTTAAAATGAGTCAGGAAATGTACAAAGGAGTAACTTGACTCTTGACTCATTTCAAAGAATCGATTAGTTAATCGATTCACTCATGAGTTACCCATCTTTACTCTGTACATGTTTTTGATTTAATTCCGTGTGTTTATGTTTATGAATTTAAGTTCCTACAAGATTTTAACGTTTATAATACGAGACATTAAAACATTTAACTTATTTTGAAGGCTCTATCTTAATGCCTCGTAAATTTTTAATAAGCTTTTTAAAAATTCATAAATTCATGAATAATATACTCACTGAAATTTAATCGAAATAAGAATAACATAATTTCGAGTACTACAGATAAATTCGTTGTGAATATTTTATGCTATACGAATCATAAATTTTTAATTTTGATAAAAATCATGTAAATGATCCGTAATTAAGTAATTTATTACCATTGATAATTCAACTCATGTATAAAAAGGTGCATTTAAAACGGCGGACAAACAAAATTTGCAAATGGTTAAAAATGTATTTACCTTCACCATGACAACGATCTTTATATTAACAATGTTAGGAAACAGGTAACTTCCGTTGAACAGTGGCCGTTCGTGTCAGTTCTGAATACCTCTGCGGTGAAATATAATTGAAATCCGTTTCGGACACGCTTCTGTGTGAAAAATTGTTCACAATTGTCATTCCGACCCATGTGCCAGGAAGGTAAATATTGTCTTTTCACTAATTATAGATTTAGTGTCGTACATTCGATATTAAAGCCGTTGACACTGAGAGAACTGCATTTTGAACTTCAGCCGCGAGATGTCGCAAGCGTGCGGTTAGCGTTGATGCGATGCGTGAATTGCAGAATTGCATTGCATTTGATTGATGGTTTGTGGAGGGCGACCAAATGGTCGCAGCGCTTAGACCATACGTTGGTCCTTTGTGCCGCCTCCTGGGCCCTACTCCTCAAGCCAACCTAAACTTCTTGTGAAGTCAAGTAGTTGGCCGTGTGGAGTGTTGCCCAGTTGTGACCAATCTGGCCACTCCTCTCCGAAAACGGACCACCTAAGTTGTTTGAGTGACTCGCATTCACACATGATGTGTCTTAGTGTCTCCTCTTCTTGCTCGCATTTCCGACATAGGGGGTCTTTTACCACCCCTATGTTGTGGAGGTGCTTTTTTAGTTTGCAGTGCCCAGTAAGTGTACCGACTAGCAACCGCAAGCTACTTCTTGGTAATTCAATGTATTTCCTGCTCAGCTTCGGTATTGGTGAGTGGATGAATTTTTTGGCGACCACATATTTGTCAGTCTGTAGCCATTCCTTTTTGTGTTCTTCAAGAGAGTTTCCTTTAAGTATTTGGGAGACAGTGAGTGGTGCCAGTGGCAAAGCCTTAGAGCCTTCCCTTTTCAGGGCAGCCCTTTTGGCAAGCCTATCGGCCCGGTCGTTCCCTTCATTATTTGAATGTCCCTTAATCCAGGAGATTGTGACTCTGTTGGTTGCGGCGAGTTTGTCTAAGGCTTGCTTGCACTCCAATATTATACTGCTGGCCACCCTCGGTCTCGAAAGCGCAGCTATGCTTGATTTGCTGTCAGTGAGGAACAAAATGGATTTGTTCGAGACTGCCAGTTCCGATAGTTTCCGAGCACCTTCAAGTATCCCGAAAAGTTCCGTTTGAGTGATCGTCGCATTCCTACCTAGGGGGATGCTAAGACTGAGGTCAGGTTCCTGGCAATAGATGCCTGCCCCTGCGCCTTCATGGTTCTTGGCCCCGTCGGTATAGACGGTGATTTCTGGTTTGTCATTAATCTGATCTTTTATTTCGTATTGCCGTTTAAACAGGTGTCTCGGTGGGACACTGTCGAGGGATTCTTTGAGTTCAGGCATGGTTAACCCCGCCTCTCTCAATATTTTCCCGTGTCTCACACCGTTTGCTGTCGGGCTCCACGTGCCATTTGCCTTTAGTCTTAAGGCTGTGCTTACTGCCACCTCCTTTACATGTATGTGAAGGGGCGTCAGGTTCAGTAGAGTTTCGATTGCAGCCGTGGGTGTTGTGCGCATTGCGCCCGTCATGGCCAGGCACGCCAATCGTTGTAGATGGTTTAGCTTCTTCCTGGTTACCGATTGGTCTGTTCTCGGCCACCAGGTTATCGCTCCGTATGTCAGAGCTGGTCTGACAATTGCAGTGTAGAGCCACCGGGCCACCTTTGGTTTGAAGCCCCAGGTTGGTCCTAGCGCGCCCCTACACTGCCAGAAGATGACACATGCTTTTTTCAGCTTGTGTTCTAAGTGGTTCTTCCAGTTAAGCTTGGAGTCCAGTATAATACCGAGGTATTTCGCCTCGTCTGCCAAGCATAGCTGGTTGTTGAAAAGTTTGGGAAGTCTACCTGTGTTGATCTTCCTTTTTCTTGTGAATAGTACTAACTCTGTCTTCTTGGGGTTAACCGAGAGAGACGTTTTTTCGCACCAATCCTCTATGATTTTGAGGGCATTCTGCATAAGGCTAGACAGAATGCTCTCGTGTTTTCCGATAAGTAGGATTACCACGTCATCTGCGTAACCCACAGCATGGTATCCTGCGTTGTTCAGTTGCCGTAGTAGGCCGTCCGCAACGACGTTCCACAGAAGCGGGGATAGCACCCCGCCCTGTGGACATCCTTTTGTGGCAGCTACTGTTTGGCTTTCTTTACCTATTGAGGCAGTTACAGTTCTATTCCTTAGCATGGCCCCGACCCATCCAATGATGGTTGTGGGGACCGCGTGTTTGTTTAGACCCTGTTCTATGTTGGCGTAGGAGACTTTGTCAAAAGCCCCCTCGATATCTATGAAGGCTCCTAGGGCTGACTGTTTGTTAGCCAGCGATCCTTCAATCCTGCATACCACATGATGAAGGGCCGACTCAGTCGATTTGCCTGGCCTGTAGGCGTGTTGGCTTGGGTGCAGTTTGCTGTTCAAGCAGCACTGCTCCCTGATGTAGTTGTCGCACAGCCTCTCTAGGGTTTTCAGAAGAAAAGACGTGAGGCTGATTGGTCTGAACGATTTGACTGCCGTGTAGTCAGTTTTGCCTGATTTGGGAATAAAAATCACTCTGGCTTCCCTCCATAGTCTCGGTACGTACTGCATTGCAATACATGCCCGAAACAGTCTGCACAGTAGCGGCAGTAAGTGCTCCAAGCCCCACTGTAGTAGGGCAGGATACACACCGTCCGGTCCTGGCGATTTGAAAGGGGAGAATGATCTTATTGCCCATTCTATTTTGCTTTCTGTGACGATTTCCATGCTCATGTTCCAGTCCTCCGCTGTGGGGAGATATTCTGGGTCATTTTGATGGTTTGCATCAGAACCGCTTTTGGAGTCAGGGAAGTGTGACTTCAGAAGCAGACTTAGGGATTCTCGGAGGTCAGCAGTATAGGTGCCGTCCTCCTTTTTGAAGATGCCTGGCTGTGCACTACGGCACCCAGATAGTATTTTCCTGGTGCGGGCTGTTTCCGATACGGAGTTAATGCCCTCACAGAAGTTATGCCATGAGGCCCTTTGGTTTCTCCTGAGGGTCATTTTAAAGTCCCTCTGGGTTCTCTTGAATGTGGCCCAGTCCTCCTCAAGTCGGGAGTTCTTGGCTTTGTTAAAGGCTTTGCGAGAGTCTGACCTTTTTTGGTCGAGCTCTGGACACCACCAGGGAGGTTTGGCAGATGTGCCTGCCTTCCTGGCGGGGCAGGCCTCGTGGAAAGAGTCTATAAGGCTGGTCTGTAATTTCAGAGACAGTCTCTCAACCGCCTCGCTGTTTACAGGGTCCTGCCTGAAGACGTCCTCTTCTAGATGTTTGGATAGGCAGTTGTTGAACAGTTCCGTATCCGTTCTTCTTGGGTTTCGAACCAGGATTCGTTCCACGGTCGTAACTCCTATACTGAAGCAGATCCATCTATGATCCGAGAATGACACGTCTTGGTGGACGCGCCAGTTCTCTATCTGCTTTGCTGTGTTCGCATTTGCGAGGGTGATGTCTATGACCTCTTGTCTAGTGGGGGTCACGAAGGTGGGTTCGCGACCCCTGTTCACTATCTCTAGGGTCGTAGTTGAGAGGTACTCTAGAAGAGATTCTCCTCTGTGGTTGGTGTCGCTGCTGCCCCACACTATGTGGTGGGCATTGGCGTCGCACCCTATTATCAGATCTAATTTGCCGTCCTCACAGTGTTTAATGAGTGCCGCCATCTCCTTTGTGGGAGGAGGGGCCTCACTGTCGTACGGAAGGTAAGCTGATGCCAGGATCAGGGTCCTGCCCTCAGCACCCTCCACACTGACCACTGCAAGGTCCGGTGAGCTTAGTTGTGGTAGGAACACGCACTGCACATTCTTAGGAGTGTAGATACATGTTCTTGGCTTAGTGGAGTGAAAATAATTCACCTTACCTTTTAGAGTGCCCATACCGGCAACCCTTTCGCTTGTTAGCCAGGGTTCCTGTATGAGGGCTATGTTATCCTCGTGGTTGTGTAGATGTTGGCACAAGTGCGCCACAGCCATCTTGCAATGTCGGAGGTTAATTTGTATGATATTGAGTTTGCCTGTAATGGTTAAGTCAATTTCTTGGTTGTGTGGTTAGTACTTAATTGCTAATAAGCAAAAAGAGACTTACCTTTCTGTATTTCCCGGTCCGTCCTGGTCTGGCCTCGGACTTGGGGTTCTAGTTTTGGGAAGCATCCTGGACTGCTGCGGTCTCCATGGGAGGGTCCTCAACGGTCTGCGGGGTGTCTTCCTTTTCCTCTGGCTGCTTCAGGTGAAGGGTCACTTTCCCCAGGCCATACCATAGTTGGCATTTGCCTTGGGGGTGCTTGCCCTTCAGCAGCTCGATTTCTTGAAGTGGTATCCCGAACACCACCAGGATGCCATCTTCTTTTTTCTCGTGGTGGAAAATGCACCACTTGGCTGTTTGGGCCTCTCTGTTCTGGACGCCCAGACAGGTCAAGGCTTCATCCTTGTCCTGTGCATTGGGCAGCCAGGCTGAAGCTTTTACTAGCCTGGGCAGGCTGTCAACCTGCACCACTGCCAGTTCGGCTCCCACCCAGAGAGGTCCAAGTCCGTTGACCGTTTCCTCGAGCCATCTCAAGGAATCGGTGTCCGCGCAGGTGATACGCAGTATCTCCCCCAAGTAGGACCACCTGGAGAAGTGTGGCGCGACCGTGCTGGCCGGGTCCACTCCCAGGATTGCCCTCATGAGGGAGTCGCGTACCAGCTTCTCCTGTTCCTCCTTTAGTTTACCTAGGAGGTTGCTTTTGTCGACGATGGCCATCTGCAGGTGTCTGTTGATGGCCTCCGTGTATGACTTGGGCTTTGAGGTTGCGTCTCTGGGTTTCTTCCTGGGGTTGAGCCCAGGCGACTTCCCAGAGTCGTCCGACCGGTTTCGCTTCTTTGTGGGGGGGACGGTCTGCTTGACCTTTCCCGGCAAAGGGCCTTGTTTGGTAGAAGGCCCCTTTTTGGGGATCGGTCTGCTGCCGTCGCCCCCTTTGGTATTGGTTTGGGGGCGGAAGCTGCTGTGACTTGTGCCACTCGTCCCTGGCTGCCCTTTTTGGGGGCTTGCCTTGGAGCTCGTGGTGGCCCGTTCCACAGTGGAGGCTTTCTTGCCAGCCCCCTTCAGCTTCTTCCTCCTTTTCTTTTCAGCCCCGCAGAGCTGTTTCCTCACCCTCACGCGAGGCGCCGCCCCAGTGTCCTTGTCAGGGACAGCCAGTTGGCCGGCCCTGAGCAGGGGGGACTGGTGCAGTGCACTCGCGATATGGTGGCTGAGTGTTGGTGGTGGGCCACCCGAAGGCGAGCCCACCAGGGTTGTTGTTTTTGGGCAGTCGATGGATGACGGTCGGTGGGTGCCCGCCCGAGCACACCCGTCTCCGACCGGAACTGGAGTTCCGAGCTCCTGCTCCGTAAGCTTGACATTGGTGGTGTCCATTCATAGAGGTATTTGGTTTGTTCGGGTGTCCTTCCCTAGAAGGGTTGCCTTCACTGCGGCTGGGAGCCCCTTCTGCCCCATGTTGCGTGCTGCTTAGTCAGATCCATCACCTACGTCCTTCCCAGCATGGGTGGCCCTGCCGGGAGCTGACGCTCCCGCTGGTGTAGCACTTAGGATCATCTGGATACGCAAGCCCCCCCACCACGTCAAGGTGAGCACACACGGAGGAGGCATTGCATTTAATATCTATCTTGTTCTATCATGTTCTAATAGTGTGAAATAAACATTTATATATACAGTGCGAGTCTCTAACTTGGAATAAATTCAGTAAATCAAACAAAGTTTATATTTCGGAAATATGCTCGGACACGTAGATTAGTATTTTAAATTGCGCTCTTTTTGTTGTAATAAAATTTTATACAGCGTGTCCCAAATTTGAGATATGACGTCATCGACTATTTTTTTTAATAGCAACCCTATTTTTTTATCACTATTTTTAAAGAGTATATCAAGTTACACATGTGTGCCAAATTTCAAATTTTTATTTCCTGTCATTTAGAAGATATTTAACAAACAGTATCAAATTTGAAAAATGAATGAACTTAATAGTCTTTCTTCAATAAATGCTCAAAATGTTGTCCATTTTCTAACTGACAATACCCTAAACGGAACTGAAACTCGTTTTGAACATTTCTAATTACTTCGGGGGAAATTAGTCTACACTCCTGTCTTATTCGTTCTTTCAACTCCTCAAGATTTGGCGGTTTGGTCTTAAAAACTTTACTTTTCAAGTACCCCCATAAGAAAAAGTCCATAGGTGTTAAATCCGGAGACCTGGGTGGCCATTCAACTGGTCCTCTTCTGCCAATCCATCTTCGTGGAAATACATTATCCAGGTACTCACGGACACGCCTTGCAAAATGAGGAGGCGCACCGTCCTGTTGAAACCAGATGTTTCTATTCGGGACGTCAGCTTCTACAGGGCAAGGAAACAAAATAGCCAAACTCGGAATTAGCTCTTCCTCCAAGAATTGTAAATATCCCGCTCCATTGAGATTATTTGGAAAGAAAATTGGTCCTAAAATTCGATCACCAACAATCCCTGCCCAAACATTAACTTTTTCTGGATATTGAGTGTGGCCTTCCCTCATCCAGTGTGGGTTCTTGTCTGCCCAATAACGGCAATTTTGACGATTTACCTCACCATTTAACATAAACGTTGATTCATCGGAAAACAATATATTTTCTATTTTTAGAACATTTCTATCTAGTAGATCCATCATTTTTTCGCAAAACTGAAGTCTTCTATCCGGATCATCTTCGGTGAGTTCCTGGAGGATTGTCATTTTATAAGGATGAAATGTTTGCTCTCTAAGGATTCTTGACACTGAAGACTGGCTAATTTTGAGTTCCCTAGCCATCTGCCTAGAGGAGACATGATGATTTTCCTGAACAGAGAGAAGTACATCAATTTTGACCTCTTCACTCAGCGCATTCTGACGATGATTATTCGTTTTTCTTAAATGCCCATTTTCCCGAAACTGACTTTCAATCTTGCTTACGGTACTTTGAGATATGGCTGGTAAGTCAGGATACTTCTCTCTAAATAAATAAATAACTTCATTTTGTGTTCGTGTCGTATCTCCATAGCCAATCATCATTAAAATTTCGATTTTGTGGGTTTCAGTTAAGTACGGCATGTTAGTATAATTTTTCGACCAACGGTGAACAACAGTCAACACAACAATGGAACGACTAATACTCTCCTCACTCGAATATGCGTGGAATGCGATGCTACACTTCTTACTTGTTTTTATAACTAAACGTCAAAATGATAAACGTCAGTTTGAAAAAAAAAAATGACAAACCAGCACGTTTTGGCATTCCACTTTTAAAATGCATAAAAATTCGATTAAGGTGACTTGATTTCTTCATTCTACAAATTTGATAATGTTTGTTAAATATCTTCTAAATGACAGGGAAAAAAAATTGAAATTTGGCACACATGTGTAACTTGATATACTCTTTAAGAATAGTGATAAAAAAGTTAGGATTGCTATTAAAAAAAATAGTCGATGACGTCATATCTCAAATTTGGGACACGCTGTATAAAATTTTATTACAACAAAAAGAGCGCAATTTAAAATACTAATCGACGTGTCCGAGCATATTTCCGAAAAATAAACTTTGTTTGATTTACTGAATTTATTCCAAGTTAGAGACTCGCACTGTATATTAGTGTACTTGGCGTCTTCTCTTTCATGTGTGTCGGAAATAAGTGCTCCGGTGATTAAACGATCACCCGTTATTGGTCTCCAAACTTCATGTCGCTTGTAGTGTGTGTATGTGTGTGTTTGTGTTAGAATTATGTATATGTATACTAAATACTGAATACTAAATGCTAAAGCGCTCGCGGATTTTTCCATCTCAATTCATTCTCGAAATTTGTGCCGATTCAATGGCTCGTGCAAACAAATAAAAAATTTCCGGCCAAATTGTGGTATTACCCCCCAATATATTTTATATTCAGGGTTTGTCAATAAAAAAAGTCGGTACAGAATATTCATTACAATTATAAATAAACATAAAAAAAACTTAAGCCAATAAATATTGAACATATGAACATTTTGCAGGCATTCCAGGAAATGTATAAATGTTAAGAGATCTCGGTTATTTAAAGATATTTTTAGAGTTTAAGGTAAATGTGGACAAAGTTTTTTTTTAGTGAAAAATAGTTAAATTTTTAGTGAAAAAAATAGCCTAACTTTTACATTTTTTGAAGATTTTGGAATTTAGTTGTTATTTACTCAAAAATCAGTAAAGCTAGACATTTACAATGAAAAGGGCGGTCCATTGGTGTAGTGGGTACAGGCGAGCGCTTGTTCCAGTTGGACCGCGTGCCGTCTGGGTTCGAATCCCAGCCCGGGCGAAAGATTTTTCGGGGATCGAGAAGTATTCGCTCGGGTCCATGGTTGTTGTATATGTCTGACATTATTCATTTGTTCATTTACTTATCCCAAATTGAATACATGAATAATAACCTGGTCGTGACTGAATGGCTCATGCCAAAAAAAAAATACAATGCAAACATTGTGGAAGTACATTTGAACGAGGAATACAGTACCATACTTGCTTTTGAGATAACCGTAAATATTATAGAGAAACCATGACCAAATTTAGATTTTCTAACGGGAGCTATTTTATAATTGAATTTTTTTTTTAATAATTATTTTGTGAATGTCATGAACTATCACACTTGATATGTTGTGGTATATTTTACGTCCAGAATCTGAAAATTAAATGAAGACAATGTTTCAAACAAAATATTGACATTCTTATAACATTTATAGATTAATTGTTTAGAAAAATTTCAGTTAACCTTTATTTAATAATCAAGAAAAACTAAATATGATGAAAATTAAGTTTACTTTTTTATTTTATAACCTTGGCTGATTGAACATAATCACCTGGTATAACCTATTTCATTGTTTTTACCATTAGTTTTCATATTAGACACAACAAAATTTCTTACATTTCTGAAAAGCGAAAGAATCTCTTTTCAATGATACGATAGCCAACTATGATCCCCATAAGAAAAAACTAAGTTGACCCTTGTGACTCAAATATGATACCAATTTTCGAAAATTTGAGTACACTACGAGATTCCTATTAAAAAATTGCCTCAAGAACATTAAGCAAATTAAATTCAACTTCCTCTGAAAATAAATAAGCTATAGCAGAAAATAAAGAAATAAAAAATTCACTTTTTTCTCTATAGTGCCTGAACTACGTAAAATATCAAAAGTTTTTTTTTTATAGGGTTTAGTACAATTTTAGCTAAGAAGTATGTAATCCCATTTAACCAAATCACTATCCATGAATCTATGGACACTGTATATTTACAGGGTGTTTCGTTAATATTGCGAAACACTTTAAGCAACGATTTCTTCCAAAAATGAGGGAAGTCTTACATTTGAACTTATTTCCAAATACGTACTACATCATCACTGTTACGGTTGCAATTTAAAAAAAAAAGTTTTAAATGAACTGAGAGATGAACAAATATTTTGATAACTATGTTTTCTAATCAATATAACTATACTGTTCACTGGCTATTTTAATTAATCTTTTGTATAACACGATATGTTCTTCATATTTTTATTCAAAAACAGTACACTCTCCAAACAAGCTATAAGAGGCAGAAAAGTTTTTCAGTAAATTAACCCTTAAAATGACATTTTTCATTTATAAATTTTTAATGAATTAAAAAGGTACAATAAAAAAACTATAATGGGTTACAATTTTCAGCTACTTTCGAGGTTAGCAGAAAATTTATAATATTTGTATGGAAAAGCCTTTGATAAGATAAAGTAGCATTAATAATTCCATTCTTCTATATTTGGACATATTTGAGAAATGAAATAAAAACTTATTTATAACATTCCCTTGGTAGAGCCTCTCCAAGTTAAGTAGATTACAGGTCGTGGGTTCAAATAGTATTTTGAAAAACGGATGGGTGTTTACCATCTTTTGTTTTTTTTTTCACAAAAAAATTAAATATAAATAATATTACCATCTAGGGGTGGGCGAAATGACTCTTTTGAGTTGAGCAAATTACAACTACAAATTTTAATCTTTTTTTTTAAGTATGAACCTTTTTGCAAAACATGGCACCACACAAGACCTACGTTGCATTTGTCACATTGGTAACGTGATCGCTTTCTAATACCATGCTTATAACCAATAGCAACAAGCACCAAACTTTCAGAAAATACCCAGAATAGATGCCGCTACGTAATACCATAATAATTCTGAAACATCACATCTTCAAATTCTAAGATAATCGCACCTGAAAGCCTGATTGTTCTTTTTGCAGTTAAACTTTTGTAATTCGGTAAAAAAATATAAAGACAATTCCTACAAGCATAAAACTTTCAGGAAATACTCAGAATAGATGGTACTATGTAATACTATAATAATTCTGAAACATCTCTTCTTCAAATTCTGAGATAGTCGCACCTGAAGGCCTGTTTGTTCTTTTTGCAGTTAAACTTTTTTAATTCGGTAAAAAATATAAAGACAATTGCTACAAGCATAAAACTTTCAGAAAATACTCAGAATAGATGCTACTATATAATACCATAATAATTCTAAAACATACTTTCTTCAAATTCTGAAATAATCGCACATGAAAGCCTGTTTGTTCTTTTTGAAGTTACACTTTTTTTAATTCAGCAAAAAATAGAAAGACAATTGCTACAAGCATAAAACTTTCAGAAAATACTCAGAAAAGATGTTACAATGTAATACTGTAATAATTCTGAAGCATCCATCTTTCAAATTCTGAGATAATCGCACCCGAAAGCCTGTTTGTTCTTTTTGCAGTTAAACTTTTGTAATTCGGTAAAAAAATATAAAGACAATTCCTACAAGCATAAAACTTTCAGGAAATACTCAGAATAGATGCTACTATGTAATACTATAATAATTCTGAAACATATCTTCTTCAAATTCTGAGATAGTGGCACCTGAAAGCCTGTTTGTTCTTTTTCCAGTTAAACTTTTTAATTCGGTAAAAAATATAAAAACAATTGCTACAAGTATAAAACTTTCAGGAGAAACTCAGAATAGACGCTACTACGTAATACCATAATAATTACAAAACGTCCTTTCTTCAAATTCTGAGATAATCGCACCTGAAGGCCTGTTTGTTCGTTTTGCAGTTAAACTTTTTTAATTCGGTAAAAAAATAGAAAGACAATTGCTACAAGCATAAAACTTTCAGGAAATACTCAGAATAGATGCTACTACGTAATACTATAATAATTACAAAACGTCTCTTCTTGAAATTCTGAGATAATCGCACCTGAAGGACTGTTTGTTCTTTTTGCAGTTATACTTTTTTTAATTCGGTAAAAAAATATAAAAACAGTTGCTACAAGCATAAAACTTTTAGGAAATACTCAGAAAAGATGTTACAATGTAATACTGTAATAATTCTGAAGCATCCATATTTCAAATTCTGAGATAATCGCACCTGAAAGCCTGTTTGTTCTTTTTGCAGTTAAACTTTTGTAATTCGGTAAAAAAATATAAAGACAATTCCTACAAGCATAAAACTTTCAGGAAATACTCAGAATAGATGCTGCTATGTAATACTATAATAATTCTGAAACATCTCTTCTTTAAATTCTGAGATAGTCGCACCTGAAGGCCTGTTTGTTCTTTTTGCAGTTAAACTTTTTAAATTCTGTAAAAAAATAGAAAGACAATTGCTACAGGCATAAAACTTTCAGAAAATACTCAGAATAGATGCTACTATATAATATCATAATAATTCTAAAACATACCTTCTTCAAATTCTGAAATAATCGCACATGAAAGCCTCTTTGTTCTTTTTGAAGTTACACTTTTTTAATTCAGCAAAAAATTGAAAGACAATTGCTACAAGCATAAAACTTTCAGAAAAGAAGTTACAATGTAATACTGTAATAATTCTGAAGCATCCATCTTTCAAATTCTGAGATAATCGCACCCGAAAGCCTGTTTGTTCTTTTTGCAGTTAAACTTTTGTAATTCGGTAAAAAAATATAAAGACAATTCCTACAAGCATAAAACTTTCAGGAAATACTCAGAATAGATGCTGCTATGTAATACTATAATAATTCTGAAACATCTCTTCTTCAAATTCTGAGATAGTGGCACCTGAAAGCCTGTTTGTTCTTTTTCCAGTTAAACTTTTTTAATTCGGTAAAAAATATAAAAACAATTGCTACAAGTATAAAACTTTCAGGAGAAACTCAGAATAGACGCTACTACGTAATACCATAATAATTACAAAACGTCCTTTCTTCAAATTCTGAGATAATTGCACCTGAAGGCCTGTTTGTTCGTTTTGCAGTTAAACTTTTTTAATTCGGTAAAAAAATAGAAAGACAATTGCTACAAGCATAAAACTTTCAGGAAATACTCAGAATAGATGCTACTACGTAATGCTATAATAATTACAAAACGTCTCTTCTTGAAATTCTGAGATAATCGCACCTGAAGGCCTGTTTGTTCTTTTTGCAGTTATACTTTTTTTAATTCGGTAAAAAAATATAAAAACAGTTACTACAAGCATAAAACTTTTAGGAAATACTCAGAAAAGATGTTACAATGTAATACTGTAATAATTCTGAAGCATCCATCTTTCAAATTCTGAGATAATCGCACCTGAAAGCCTGTTTGTTCTTTTTGCAGTTAAACTTTTGTAATTCGGTAAAAAAATATAAAGACAATTCCTACAAGCATAAAACTTTCAGGAAATACTCAGAATAGATGCTACTATTTAATACTATAATAATTCTGAAACATTCCTTCTTCAAATTCTGAGATGGTCGCACCTGAAGGCCTGTTTGTTCTTTTTGCAGTTAAACTTTTTTTAATTCGGTAAAAAAATAGAAAGACAATTGCTACAAGCATAAAACTTTCAGGAAATACTCAGAATAGATGCTACTATGTAATACTATAATAATTCTAAAACATCCCTTCTTCAAATTCTGAGATAATCGTATCTGAAGGCCTGTTTGTTATTGTTGCAGTTAAACTTTTTTGCTAACAAAATTGCTACAAGCATAAAACTTTCAGGAAATACTTAGAATAGATGCTACTATGTGATACTACAATAATTCTGAAACATTCCTTCTTCAAATTCTGAGATGGTCACACCTGAAGGCCTGTTTGTTCTTTTTGCAGTTAAACATTTTTAATTCAATAAAAAATATAAAGACAATTGCTACAAGCATAAAACTTTCAGGAAATACTCAGAATAGATGCTACTATGTAATACTATAATAATTCTGAAACATCCCTTCTTCAAATTCTGAGATGGTCGCACCTGAAGGCCTGTTTGTTCTTTTTGCAGTTAAACTTTTTTTAATTCGGTAAAAAAATAGAAAGACAATTGCTACAAGCATAAAACTTTCAGGAAATACTCAGAATAGATGCTACTATGTAATACTATAATAATTCTAAAACATCCCTTCTTCAAATTCTGAGATAATCGTATCTGAAGGCCTGTTTGTTATTGTTGCAGTTAAACTTTTTTGCTAACAAAATTGCTACAAGCATAAAACTTTCAGGAAATACTTAGAATAGATGCTACTATGTGATACTACAATAATTCTGAAACATTCCTTCTTCAAATTCTGAGATGGTCACACCTGAAGGCCTGTTTGTTCTTTTTGCAGTTAAACATTTTTAATTCAATAAAAAATATAAAGACAATTGCTACAAGCATAAAACTTTCAGGAAATACTCAGAATAGATGCTACTATGTAATACTATAATAATTCTGAAACATCCCTTCTTCAAATTCTGAGATAGTCGCACCTGAAGGCCTGTTTGTTCTTTTTGCAGTTATACTTTTTTTAATTCGGTAAAAAAAATAAAAACAGTTGCTACAAGCATAAAACTTTTAGGAAATACTCAAAAAAGATGTTACAATATAATACTGTAATAATTCTGAAGCATCCATCTTTCAAATTCTGAGATAATCGCTCCTGAAAGCCTGTTTGTTTTTTTTGCAGTTAAACATTTTATTTCGCTAAAAAATACAAAGACAATTGATACGAGCATAAAACTTTCAGGAGATGCTCAAAATAGATGCCACTATATAATACCATAACAATTCTAAAACATCTCTTCTTCAAATTCTGAGATAATCGCACCTGAACGCCTGTTTGTTCTTTTGGCAGTTAAACTTTTTTAATTTGGTAAAAAAATATAAAGACAATTGCTACAAGCATAAAACTTTTAGGAATTGATCAGAATAGATGCTACTATGTAATACTATAATAATTCTAAAACATCTCTTCTTCAAATTCTGAGATAGTCGCACCTGAAGGCCAGTTTGTTCTTTTTACAGTTAAACTTAAACAGATTAACGAACAGGTTGAATATTCATATATTCAGGCTACATTTCGTTTTCTTGTATTTAAACTTTTTTAATTCGGTAAAAAATATAAAGACAATTGCTACAAGCATAAAACTTTCAGGAAATACTCAGAATAAATGCTACTACATAATACCATAATAACTATAAAATATCTTTGCTTCAAATTCAGAGATAATCGCGCCTGAAAGCCTGTTTATTTTTTTTTGCAGTTAAACTATTTAATTCGCTAAAAAATAGATAGACAATTGCTACAAGCATACAATTTTCAGAAGATACTCAGAATAGATGCTGCCATATAATACCATAATAATTCTAAAACATCTCTTCTTCAAATTCTCAGATAATCGCACCTGAACGCCTGTTTGTTCTTTTGGCAATTAAAACTTTCAGGAGATATTCAGAATAGATTACAAAAAAGACAATCTCGTTGAGATTTAACCGTCATTTCACTTTTACAAATTGATGGAAAATGCATCACCACAAGTCGCAAAATATTTTCTTTCTATGAATAAAATAAGAACTTAAAATAAGAAGAGGCAATAGAAAATATAAAAACATTACACTAGTTATTTATTTTAACCATAACATTCATAATAAATTAGATAATTTAAAAAAAAATCTAAGCCACTATTGCGGCTTAAGGTATACAGATGCAATTTGCTTATAGTTTATGGTCGTTAAAGGGTTAGATCTTTCTATCTACATATGTGTCCGTTTGACAGTCAATAAAAAAATCCGCATTTAGGGACAAAAACAGTTAGAGTGGATCAACAGTTTATTAGAATTCTGAAATAGAAATTATTTTAGCGAATGCATCTCATGTCATGATAAATCCTTATAATTTTGACAAAAATACACATTTTCAGGAATTCTTGTCAAAATGATCGTGTAATTGTCAATGCCTTTGGTGCAATACAGCTGATAATCACGATTAATAGCTAAATGCTAAATGTTTCAGGCACAAGCATATTTAAATGTTTATGTATCATTTGATGTATCTGTGCAACTCAACGTCATTAATGTATACCATATTTTATATTTCCAAGTGCTAATAATTTATTAAATAAGCGTTTTTTTCGGAATTGATTGCTCATCCTTCAAATTTCATGCATAAATTTTTTTGGCAGCCATAAATATTTAGCCATGATTACTCATGGAATATGAGAGGTTTATAGAAAATTAAATGTTAATAAAAAACAAATTTCTGTTACTAAGAAACACTGTATTTACATAAGTTTCATTTCATTTTTATTGAATAAAAGCTATTTTCATTTAAACAGTCAAGATAATATATCTAAACCTGTATACACTTAATACATTGTTTTCTAAAAGCACACACTTGAACAAACAACCGCTTTTCTCTTTGTACCATTTTTTTTTTCATTTTCTCATTTATAATCCCAACAATACTCTCTCTCTGCCTTTTACAGTCGAACCCTTTTCCCTTTTTCCCGCAATTTCCCATATCCATATGTTGTTGTCATGGCCTTCTATAGAAACCGGTTTACTTTAATTAAAGTACACGGCTGTTCAAGGGAAACAAACAAATAATTAGAAATATTTTAAAAATTAATTCAGTTGCTTTTGTTTACGCGTATGTGAGAGCATTAATATATAAATATATGAAAGGGAGGCTAGAGGGCAATTTTTTACCGGAGGTCTAATGAAATGGCGGAGAAGGGGATTTAAATCCATTAGTTTATTTCGTTTTTGAAAGCCGGAGGATAGCCGAGAGGTCACAGCCTGTCAGATTCAATTCTTTTGAAATTTGAGAGCGGATGTTCCGGAATTTTCGAGGCTGGCCGTGACTCGGGATTACGAGACACGGGAATTAAATGTCTTCACACTTTTTCCCTCTCATCTCCTTCGTCTTCTTACATTCGTCGCCACCCTCGCGCTTTCGCCAATTTAAAATTAATTGTGTGATTATGGTTGGATTTCAGTTTCTGTTTCCGGCTTAGGGTGTTAGTTTTACATAAAACATTGGTGTATATTAGATAATTATAATATTTAAAAAAATTCAATTATTATTTTCCTTACACCCAAAATATCGACGGTTATATATCATAAACCCTAATTTTTTCTACACCCAAAAATATATTAATAATAATACATTTCTCTGTAGTGTATATCTTTTTTCACCGAGAATACAACTCCTCGGTCACGTAAAATAAAATCAAATCAAAGCAATCTTCTAATTTTTACTAGAAAAAGAACGTACTTTTAATATTACAGTCGGTTTTATCAACAAATTAAAGAAAGCTTAACCTTAAAGGAGCTTTAAGTTAAAAACCTTAACAAAAAAAAAAAACTTCTCCGCATTATGTGGTGGATATTTCTGAGTTGATTAAACAGAAAAGATATTTTATGTGTCTGATTATAACACAAAGTTAAATTCCCTTACGTTTTAAAGCTACTTTAATTAAACTTTTCTTTGATCACTGTGTATGATTCCAGCTGTTTATAGAATTATATAGAAACTGTAATGTAAAACTTACCAAATTATATTTTATCAATGTCGTAAATACTATGTCTTCCCTCTTCATGAGAACTCACACCTGATATCTGAAACAAAAAGAAACACAGTTTTATTTTAATGTCAATCTCACACAAACACTGGGTGATTCGGAACTCATGGGCCAAATTTCATGGGGTGGTAAAGCGGACGAAAATAAACCTGTTTTGTTTTCTGTGCACAAATAAAGCTTTGAGGGGAAAACAAGATTTGCGCAGGAAAGGAAATATTATGTTTATCTAAAATCGGGTGTAATAATCGAATTATAGTGGTCATTTGACCAATGCAATGTTGCTCATTACACCCTAGTGGGAGAATATGTTTCTCTCACGGAATGCATAGATCCTTCATAGGATTTTTGAAAAATTTCAAATTGACACCACGTACGTCAAAATTTCTTGTCAAAATTTTATAAAAATTATTTCAATATCTAATGCAATTACAGACGATTTTGGATAAAATTTTATTTTATACTCATGTGTAATTCCTCATTAATCCCTTAAGAAAATTACCCTTAAACTTTTTCTTGCGGGACTAATTACGTACATTCCACATTCGTATAATAAATAACTATTATCCATTTGATGATTTATTGCATTGAAATTTTGATGATGGTACGCTACGGAGATAAAATTAGTCGCGAAGAGTTATGTACTTTATTCAACACTATCCACCCTGAAAGGCCACCTTTCGCTCGGTCTACAGTTGGTAGACTTGGGTCAAAGTAGAATGAAATCGGAAGTCTAAAAGATTTTCCTGGCGTACATAAGTAAGCGAAGACAAAAAAATAGACATTTAAAGAAAATCCAAGAACATCCACTTAGACGAATTGCTCTGAAAGTAAGTATTACTATCGCAAAATTTTTGAGAAAAGAAAAAAAATACATGCAAGATTTCATATGGTTTGAAATTACTTACAACCATCTATGTACACGTGGTTGCATGCGATAATATTAATACCTGTTTTTATATTTACCCAAGCTTTTCAGTTCTTCGGGTTATCAAATAAGACTTATGTTCAAAGTTTCATATCAGTTGACACACACACACACACACACACAGACAATTTTTTTTTCGGAAATTGTTGAAATGGCATTCAGGGGCCCCAAAACGGATATTTCCGTATTTTTTTTTTAAATTTTCACCATCACAATACTTTCTCGTACTTCGCAACGGAGAAAGTAAAAAGGGCTCCAATAAATTGGGCCTTGTCTCTCGCGATTAAAAACATTTAAAAACGATGTTCCAATATACATCGTCGAAACTTTATAAGTTTACTTAAAATTAATATAGTTTATATCTGCGTGATAAAATGATTGGCTTCTACTGCTTCACCTCTCTCCAAAAAGGACTGTTAGAACTACGCTGAGCTGCAAAGTAGGGGTCTCAAAGTTTTCGATTTTTTCTACTATTCGAAGTATCGTAGTTCGAAGTTTTCGAATTTTTCACAAAACCCTAAACAGTTAGGGATTTAAACTTTTATGTGATAAAAAAAAATACCTCTAAAACCCATGACGAAACTTAAGATGCGCGTGCTGAGTTGCTAATAAATAATAAATTAACATCAAACTAATGTTTGGGTAAGGTAAAAAACAATGAAATATCTTATAAAATTATTTGTTATTTTGTTTCGAATCTTTGAAACTTCACTTTTCGAAGATTTTCTATGAATCTTCGAAGCTTAGAACCTTCGAAATTGGGAATCTTCGAATCTTCAAAGTTTCGAACCTTCGAAACTGGAAATCTTCGAAGAAAAATTTTAGTCCTATTGCAAAGCTTGTGCCTTGTTTTTCATGAAGGCTTTTCGAATAAACACATATCGGAGCAAGGCCATTTATTATTACTAAAAGTCTACCTCTTTCGGAATCGGATTAGACCCTCGCATGAACAGAAAGTCCTGCAAAGCATCTGTATGTTCTTGGCACTTATTCATGCCAAGTATTGACAAAAAAGCTCCTCTTGCTGCAGAGGTTCCACGAAATGTTCTAGCCTTCCCCATTACACTAACTTAATACCAGGATCAAGGCTTTCAAGTGCTTTGCAGAAGAACTTGGGGGCCTAGCTATGTTCGGCGAAGATCTCGACAACGAAACAAAATCCAGAAAAAAAATCTCCTGCTCGTCAGAGCAAATCTGCTTAAACAGCTTGGTATAAAGTTGTTTGTCAATGCTAGTACTCAATATTCCTATGTGACAGAGAAAACAGCCAACATCTTTGTTCGCAGCAGGGTGTTTCTTGCTCAAAGAACCGAGCCATCTAGCAAAGGATGCAACATACAAGCTGATCCAGGAGAAAGCTGCACAAATTAAGATACTAAGCGACTGCAGCGGGAGGAAAGTCGCCCTGATTCAGCAAAATAATTAAATTTGCAAAATATGAGACCCAGAAGCAGTACATTCTGCGCCAGATGGAACCATAAAAAGACGCACCCTAAACCTTCCTAAAGTGCATTCTTTCAAAAGATCGAGTGTTGAGTTACTATTAAAATGATCTAATAATAATAAAGTTCCCAGGTGGTGGATGGGAAAACGCCGTCCGACCAGTGTCAACCTTGCACCACAGCTGACCCGGACGGTAGGAGTTTACTCCCGTGGATCAACAGGAATCCCACCACCCATAACCCTCCTTTCTTTTATCCATCTCATCCAGAGGAGATAACCTCGCAAAAAAACAGTAATTCAGTAGTGTTAATCGTACCGTGCCCAGGAATGAATGGCTATACGTGAGTTAGTCGCTAACGGTGTATTCTGGATACCTCCCGACCTTTAGTCTCATTCAGGGCTCTGCTGGTAAGGGCGTTCTGTTGGCAGTGACGTTTATTTCGTCCCAACTCGTGGGAAGCAAATGAATGAATTTGAAAAGAAAATACCTCCAGAGGTGGGAGAAGATACACCCAAGGTAGATGCTCCCCGAGAGCAGATGAGCAAGGAAAAGGTGGAACAAATTCCTCGGTTTCTTCTGATTAAAAGATCTGATGGTGACTTCAGTTCCATCAGTCGTTTCTTAATTGGAAAAGCACTGTTCGGTTGCATCGGTAAAGTTGTCAATATAAGAAACGTAAAAGATGGTCTGCTGGTAGAAACTGTGTCAATTGTACAATCCCTGCGGTTGTTAAAAATGGTAAAGCTGGGCAACTACACGGCCACCGTATTTCCACATAATACTCTCAATTATTCGAAATGTATCGTTTTCTGCAGAGATTTCCTCAACTGTATAGTCGAGGATATTACTGAAGGCCTGAGTGATATTGGAGTGGTAGATGGAGGACATTCATATGCACTTTTAACTCCCCCACCCTGCCCCTTAAAATAAAAGCAGTTTTCTATATGCTCGATGTTAGACCATACATCCCAGCGCCGTTGCGATGTTTTAGCTGTCAACTAATCGGACATACATCTACGCGATGCGATAAACCCCCTAAGTGTATCTACGGTTGCGATCCTCACGAAGGGCAGCCATGTACAGAGAACCCGATATGCGTCAACTGTTGTGGAAAACATAATGCTCATTCCCGTAACTGCGCAGTCTATAAAAAGGAATTCGCGATACAGAAATTGAGGGTACGAGACAAGCTGAGCTTCTTTGAGGCAAAAAACGTGTTAAAGGTATATCTCAGACAAAGGAAGTATCCTACTCCTCAGCTGCGACGATGCCATCAATGCAAGAGCAAATTGTTGATATTGTACAGCGGGAGTTAAATGCATTTTTAACACGTATTAAAAGTGGGAATTTGGTAGCCAAAAATCGACTGCCCTCGTTGTGGGTGTACCCCCTCGGGCTTCCGCAGAGGCTCCATTTAAGAGACAGTAAACTCTAGCGTCTCTCATAATGATCAGGGGATGAAGACTGACTCAGGTGCCATAGCCAAGCGGCAACTATCCATCTCTAAAGATAAAGAAGAAGGGCTGGCCTAAAGGCAAACTTCGGAATAGCGGTCCTTCGCAGGCAAAGTATTTTAGTAACTACTACAATGGAACTGCAGAGGTGTTAAAGCACATATAGGAGAGTTACGTTTACTGCTTAATAAGCACACACCTTTTTGTGTGTGTCAACAGGAAACCCACTTAAAACCGGGAGAAAGTTTCTCTGTGAAAGGTTATAACTGCATTCGTAAGGATGTAGAACCTGCAGCCAGGGCGAAAGGAGGGGTGGCAATGCTTGTTAGGGAAATCTCCAAGCCATCGCCATCCATATGATTACTCCCCTCCGTGCAGATATCTTTGATAACTATCTGCCAAGCGATTGCTGGCAGATCGAGGAAATTGAGGATCTAATAAATCAGTTGCAATTTCCCCTACTGGTGGTAGGTGAGTTTAACTCACATAGCCCCCTACGGGGTTCCTCTAGTGTTTGTCCTCGTGGCCGTATCCTGGAGAGATTTCTAGATGACAGCGATCCATGTATTTTAAATAGAGGTCAACCCACCTACTTTTCCGCTCGCTCCGGAATCTCCTGTATAGATCTATCGATATGCACTCCTAGTCTGGTTACTAATATTCAATGGGTGGTTCTGGATGATCTTTACGGTAGCGATCGTAATTAAATGTGGACCGAGAAGTATTTTCCATCGCTCCCCTCTACGCTGGATACTATAAAGAGCTGATTGGGCGAAATTCAGGGACAATATACGGTCAATGTTACACGCTTGTACCGATTTGTCTTCATTCACAAGTATGCTGACAGGCTGCAGAAAATGCTATTCCCAGGTCATCAGATAGAATCAATAGGTTTCATGATGGAATGAGGAAATAGGTACATCTATACGAGACAAAAAACAGGCACTAAATCGCTTCCGCAAATATCCGTCCCAGGAAAACTTAACTGAATTCAAGCGTCTTCGGGCGCGTAGCCGCAAGCTCATTGTAGAAGCCCGGCGGCAATCATGGAAGAGCTATATATCGACACTAACTTCCACAACCCCAGCCAGTGAATTGTGGAGAAAAGCCAGGACGATAGCTGGAAAGACATCCGTATTTCGGACATCGCCACTATTAATCGATGGCCGTGGTATTATTGATGTTATTTCGATTGCTGAGTGTTTGGCTCAGCACTTCGAATCAACCAGCAGCTCCTCAAATTATACACATGCTTTTTAGAGTCAAAGGGGTTCAAGAAAAATACCTCTAGACTTCAAAACAGAGGAAGATGCGGTTTATAACATGCCTTTCTCTTTAGCGGAACTACAGGCGGCTTTCGACCGTAGTAATGACTCCTCGGCTGGGCATGATGGTATACCAAATGCTTTCATTCGTCAACTACCGGCAGAAGCTCTAAACTATCTTGTAGGGCTCTACAAGGACATAAGGAATACGGGGATTTACCCGGACTCATGGCGAAGAGCAGCAATCATTCCACTGTTAAAGGAAGGCAAGGATCCATGGATGCCGCATAGTTTCCGGCCGATCTCTCTAACCTGCTGTCAGCAAGATATTTGAAAACAGTGATAAATTCTCGCCTGGTGTATATATTGGAGACGCGGTCTAATAACCAAACACCAGGCGTTTTTATTCGGCGGTTTCTGCCGTTTTCATTCATCCGTGGATCAGCTGGTACATATTGAAAATGCCATACAGAACGCTTTCCTTGAGAGAAAGCATCTTATCGGGATATTTTTTGACCTAGAGCAGACCTAAGATATGACGTGGAGATATGGAATTTTGGAGAAGTTGCATGCATGGGGACTCAGAGGCCATCTGCCGATATTTATTGCATCTTTTATGCGTGAACGCAGATTTAAGGTCAGAGTTGGGGACAGAGAATCTGTTATCCACCCGCTAGAGAACGGGGTTCCTCAGGGTTTCACCCTGAGTATTTCTCTCTTTGCGATTGCAGTCAATGACATCGCTACTTCTGTAGTTGTCCCTATAGACAAATGCATATACGTCGACGATTTGGAAATCTTCAAGGCCGAAAAATCAACAGTACCTACGAATCGTAGGTTGCAGGAGACCATAGATACTATCGTCAAAGGGGCAGAATTGAGTGGTTTTCGCTTTTTTACTGTTAAAACAAAATGTGTTCATTTCTGTAGAATGCGCCGACCGCATACAGACCCTCGGCTCCCATCGCTGTCGTTCCTACAGTTCGTTTTCTGGGACTCACGTTAGATGGGACTCTGTCCTGCAAAAACCACATACGTGGTCTCATCACGCGCTGCAGAAAATCCCTAAATGTAAGCATGGTTATGTCAAATATTAACTGGGGAGCGGACAGAGAACTGCTTCTGCATCTGTTCGACTCCTTGATCCTGTCAAGGATATACTATGGTAGCATGGTGTACTCATCTGCTCTTTAAAGTCAGTTAAGAGCTCTTGAGCCAATTTATAACGCTGGCATCAGGTTTGCTACTGAGAACTAGCCCCATTTTTAGTTTATGCTCGGAGGCTGGAATTGCACCATTGCAGTTCCGTCTGAACCATAAAACTATAATGCGACCGGCGAGTATCATGTGCAACCCCAACCACTTGCTTCGTAATCTTCTCAGGTTAAATGAACAGCTTCCACAGCATACTAGTAGACTTAGTACCACAAAACCGTTTTCTATTTGAGCGCGGGAAATACTGGACAGCATGGCAATAACCATGCCCGACCAGCTCGCCGTTGGATTTAGAGATGCAGCCCCCTGGCTTCCGCAAGGGGCGCAGTATCGCCTAGATCTATCACAATACTGTAAGAGTGTCACCTGTCCGTCGATATTTCGGTGCAGGTTTCTTGAAATCCTCTGCGAATATGAAGGTAGTCGAGCATATTACACTGACGGATCGAAGACCAATGTCGGCGTAGGATGTGCATTCTTTGGTGAGAAGGGCGCTCAATTCTGGTCGCTTCCACTACTGAACTTCTGGCTATCGATAGATGTGTGCAATACTGCGACAAACAGGCCCAAGCTACCTACGTAATTTGCTCGGACTCTAGTAGCAAAAGTATGCTCTCCATCGATCCACTTGTACAAACTATTCGCTACCCGCTGTCCCGAACTAGAAATAATTTTATATTCGTCTGGGTTCCCAGACACGTCGGCATTGCCGGGAATAACAAAGTGGACCGTGAGGCCAGAGACGCATCGGCGGAAAATGGGATCAATGTTAATACAATACGGCCCGATGACACCAAAATCTACTTCAAACATTCTGTCATGCAGCAGTGGCAAACATTGTAAAACACCAAGGAATCCAAGTTAAGAACTATGAAGTCACAAGTCAACGCATGGTACTCTCCGGTAATGCTCACCAGAAGAGAGCAGGTCATTATGACCCGACTGCGAATCTGACATACAAATCTCACTTCACTTCACTTACTGGCAGGAGACCAGACCACTCTATCACAACTGCCATCAGCCGGTAACTATCACGCATATCTTAGTCGAATGTCACAGCTTACAAGGAGCTAGAGAGGATAATCATCTGCAGTGTGAATTGGAAAATATCCTAGCGAATAAGGCATGTGCGGTGCGGTCTGTTTTGGACTTTTTGAAACAGATACACATTTTTCACAGGACATAAGAGTAACGAACCAATATGTACTGTCCCATATCTTTAGTATGCTGTCTATTTATTTCATATTTATTGTTATACGTTTTTAAAATACCCTGTTTCGTGGCTACTGCTGAGGACTGTGTACACGCTTAGCAGTACGCCTGATGATATTTTCTGTTTAGGGTAAGTTTCACTTTAGAATAAACCTGTGATATATAGTGGTCGCGGTGGGGGCAGTACACGCCCTCCTCGATGGTTGTATAATTTAGGTTACACTAACTCGTGATGTTGCCTTCACCATGAGTGTACAACTTCGTTTTTATAATTTCGTTTATATATGTTCTAAAATAGTAATAGATTTAGCAGTCATACCCATGGAAGTAGTGTATACTTGAAATATGACGATGTACATACATACTATGTAATTTCTTCTTCCGTTCACCTTCTACCGCCACTAAAAATTCCCTAGAAATTTGTCAATCCCAATAACGGCCAATGACCTTAGCAGCCAACGCCGCACAGTGGTCCAAAGCCGAAAAAAGCTGGCCAAAAGTCGAAAAATGAAATTCAAAATCTTAAAGTTTTCACTATAGAGTATTGTTAGGGTGGCACTTCTGTGTAATATATTAAAAGGAAAGTCCTGTAGCATCGAAACCCAGAAGTTAACGCTGTAAGTGGCTCTTACGATAAGCTATTTGTGATCGAAATAATCGACGAGTTTTAAATGTGTACAATTATTTAACCGATTCTACGTTTTCAAGTTGATTTGATGGAGGGTGATTCTGAAGGTATGTAGAATATTTCCATACATCGAAATCTGACATAAAAGTATTTTACAAGTTATTAAAATGGCGTTGAATAATCACCTGCATAATATAATTAAGAATAGATTTATCTTCCGAAAAGCAACAAAATAGTTATCAACCCGCGAGATCCCACGCTCTTTCACATTTTACGGTCAAGATATTACTATAACAAATATAAATCATCAAATATTTATTGCGACGAGCTGCGACCTTGGCTCGGGCGAGGTTTTTTGTCGAGCGGCGCATGTTTCTTGTATGTTTCGGAATCGGTTTCATTTATGCCGCCACCTGGCGTTCTCTAGAAAAAGTTCGAAATAAGTGCATATACAGGGTGTTTATTCCCAACGCATTGAGTGTTTTTGTTTATAAGTTTCTCTGGAACAAAGAAACTATGTTTTTTATATCGAATATTTTTGTATTACATTATAGTATTACGTACCGAAACCATCACATACACTCGCAAGGAACTTTATGAAGTGGTAAAAAATAATTTTAAATTAATTCCGATGCGCAGGTGCTGCTCCTGGAAAAACATTTCTTTAAGAATTCTCTAATGCCTTTTAGGATACATCCAGATGCTAAAAGAAGTTTAAGAAGTTGCTATCCAAATTGAAAGAAAAGTTAAAGAAGTCACGCAGAAATACTGATGGATTCCTAAAAAAAAATGAAGAGTGGTTGAATGTTTCTACAACTATTGCAGTGAGTAATGCAAATTAGTTTATAATATTTAATAGAATTTCTTCCTATATTTTAGTAGTTATTGCTTCATAACTGACAAAAAATTATTTTAATATAATATTGATAGAACATAAATTTAACAAATTTTCCATATTTGTTGTAGATTTCTTTTGAAATTGAACAGCAGCCGAAAAAGCCAAACGTACCGGGAAAAACTTCAACAGGATTGAAGAAGTTGGGCCGAAGTTCCACAGAATTCGACGCTTCGAGTGAGCGAAACAAACGACGAAAAACAGAGGAACTGCGTGCGTCGCACAGTACAACAGAAATGGTATATGCCACTCGAATGAGTCTTCGTGCGTCTGGTGCCTCTCAGGCTTCGAGTGTTTTGAAAGATGTGACCACAAAGTCTCCTAAACGAGCCTTTAGGTATCAAGCGGCTCTCAAATCATATCAGGAACCACCTCCGTGCGAGATATCTTCCGATTTTGCTTTGAATTTGATAATTTCAGGAAAAATGATGAAAGAAACGTACAAGTTAATGAGAGATTTGACGAATACGAACCGTGGTACGTCAGTTTATCCATCTTATAATAAAATCTTAGCAGCTAAACGTCGCTGTTATCCTAAGTTGTCGGCTATTACTGTAATATAAACTAGGGCGGAAGTTCACTTGCAAGCATTACTAGATAATACTGCCCATAGACTATTGCAGATTGCACTTGAAGATATTAAGACATTAGATCCAAAACTCTATAATAAATTGAAATTAATTTTGAAATGGGGGTGTGATGGGACCACGGGTCAACAGTATAAGCAAAAGTTCCGCGAGGAGAACAGCAGTGACGCCAACGTGTTTCTTACTTCAACGGTGCCTTTGCAACTCTACAATGTCAATGAAATGGATGAAGAAATTGTTTTATGGAAAAATCCTAGGTCCTCCTCATCGCGGTTTTGCAGACCTATAAGGTTGCAATTTCTGAAAGAAAGCGTTCGCAGTACTCGCGAAGAGCAGAAGTACGTAGAACAGCAAATTAATTCTCTTGTGCCGTTTAATAGTGTTGTTGGTGTAAAAACCATTGAAATACAATACGAAATGGTTTTCACTATGATTGATACACAAGTTAAAAACGGTCTAACGGAAACGGAATCGGCTATGCGATGTTACGTTTGCAAAGCAACATCTAAGCAATTTAAAATTATAGATTTAGTTTTGAAACTAGAAGCCGTTGCTGAATATCTCTGTTTTGGCATAGCAACGCTGCACGCGTGGATGAGGTTCATGGAATGGTTTCTTCACGTAGCCTACAAATTTGGCAATGACGCAACCGAAAGAAAGTGGCAGGCTCGTTCTGAGGAACAGAAACAAAAAGTATCAGCTCGTAAGCAAAATATTCAGAACGATTTCAAGCAATTGCACGGTTTGCGAATTGATATCCCGAAAGCTGGATCCGGTACGGCCAACGATGGAAATACCGCTAGGCGTTTCTTTGAGAATATCTCGTCAACTGCGGAAATTTTAGGGGCGAACGAAGAGTTGCTAGCAAAAAGCAAAGTACTGTTGCAAGCAATATCGAGTGGGTTTGGTATAAATACAGAGAAATTCAAAGTATACTGCTTAAATCTTGCCAA
This sequence comes from Ocypus olens, assembly GCA_910593695.2. Taxonomy (NCBI): domain Eukaryota; kingdom Metazoa; phylum Arthropoda; class Insecta; order Coleoptera; family Staphylinidae; genus Ocypus; species Ocypus olens. The sequence continues at coordinate 19,448,087 of OU343060.1, read as the reverse complement.
ACGTTATGTTGAATTATATCCCTGGTACCCGATGCCGACATCAGTTCACGTCATTCTCATATATGGTTACGCTATAATTGATGCTTCTCCATTACCAATTGGACAGTTATCTGAGGATGCACAAGGAGCCCAAAATAAAGATATCAGACGTTATCGTGAAAGCTTTTCTCGCAAATACTCACGTGAGAAGACAATGGAAGATGTATTTTACCGTCTTCTCGCATCTTCGGATCCCCTCATCTCAATCTTTCAAAATTATAAACCCAAAGATGGCAAACCATGTCCTCCCGAAGTTTTAGAACTTTTAGATCATACATTTAGCAAATTCAATGTTGATGTAGAAAATGATAACGCAACCGACGAAAGCGATGGAAACATGTTCTATTATGATTTCTATTAATTTACTGTATGCACTTTTGTAAAGATATGCGCTATTATATAACTCCATCATTTCTCATATAACTGGTCTGCCATTTTGGATCCACCATTTTGTTTCTGCAAAATTTAACTTTAGTTTTAAAATCAGCGGTCTCAAAAACCACCATATACCAAATTTCGTTGGAATCCTATCATTTTTCATATAAGTAGTCCGCCATTTTAGACCAGCCATTTTGTTTTTGAAAAAATTGACTTCAGTTTTAAAATCAAAAGTCTCAAAAATCATCATATACTGAATTTCGTTGGAACCCTATTGTTTTTCACATAAGTAGTCCGCCATTTTGGATCCACCTTTTTGTTTTTGAAACATTTGATGTCAGATTTAAAATCAGCGACCTCAAAATTCATAATCCAATGTTTCATCGAAATTGAACGACACCTTCATATTTTGGCCAGTTTTTTTTTGGACTTTGGACCACTGTGCGCCGCCTAAATATATAAAAAAAAACACTTCAGCCAGGAAAGAACGATTTCCATCACTTAGCACATTGACGCCACTTAAGTCCCAGTAGGCAGATGGAAGGTTGTAATCTCCGCAAAAAAATGAATTCGGAATTGGGATGATCCGAGCAAATCGTCTCCAGGGCTTCTGCATGTTGTTCGTACAATGATAGACAGACTGAGGTGGAATATATGTTGCTCCAACGATACATTTGTTATTAATCTTCACAAACAAGTGTTCGACAACATTCAGTCTTGAATTAATTTTGACACAATCGTATTGAGACTGAGATAATAGTTTGTTAGTTTCAAGCAATGAGATCATCAGTTCGAACATAATATTCTCTATTATCATGGAAAATTCTGGTCTATAATTTTTAGATCATTTGTTACCCCGTTCTTGAAAATAGGTATAACCTTTACAAGTTTAAGTATATCAGGGAAGGTACACGATGTTATTATGTCATTAATACGAATTGTCAGTGTAAGAAAACTTACCACTTACCAAAATACAAAATAGTGGTTTTTAACTTGAACCACCATATAACGCAATCATGTTTATATTAAAAATAACATTTATTATTAGTAAATAAAAATTATACTAGTAGCTATTGAGAAATAAGTGAGATGTTCCTATTATATTTGATAATCCTCCGAATATCCAGTAGCCAATGTAAAACGTTACCGATTCTACGAGAGTGAAGTGAAAGAAAAGATCACTTCCAGAATTTCTTATACATTATTCCTTGATACAGCTACACCACATGAATAATTCTATAAATCAAATTTAATCTCTGAGCCCATAGAAAAAGGAAAGAAACTGCGAATCGCCGCTACGATGAAATATGTATTTATTATGTGTTTTATGTGATGAGGGTCCGCCCTAGTGCGAAATGAGACCGGTTTCGTCCGTCTGGGCGTCGTAATGAGAGTGCGGCCGCATAACCGGCATTCCTGGGGCCGCAAAATCCCCCCACATCGCCGCCGCACGAACCCCCTCAATTATATTGTATTCCGTGTTTATTTCAGGGTGTAAACTTCGCCCACGAAACGGACAGATATTGTCTGATGAAGTGCTCCGGACGACGTGACCCGAATCAAAATTAAATACTCGCATTACCACTTTTCCCCTCCCACGTAAAATTTTAAATTTATACCGGGCGCGAGTGTCTCACTGGCGAAATGCGTTCCGCGCCTGAATTATGATGATGTGCAAGAGTTGAAAGTTTATGGGCCATCACGCTGCATATAAAATATAGTGGTTTATTTTGTTCTTTTGATGGCCGCTTGCTTCAGTTCCGCTTTAAGGGTTCCACCTTATATTTTAATGGCGCAGTAAACGTTTCCGCCTATATAAACACATATTTTAGATGATCATCTAGAGATGGTACAGGGCTTGATTTATTGAGTGTAAAATTGATTTCGATTTATGTTTGCCGATGTAAAGTTTATTTTGCAATGAACGATGCATAACTGGTGAATGCGCCGGGTAAAAATCAATTTATCCTGAAAAATACGGTCGGATTCCATTTCAATAGAAATATATCACTAATTTGAACTAAAAGTTTATTTTTAAGAAGCAATGCATGCTACGGATAGTGAGAATTGACGTAGGTTATTCTTCTACAGCCGATTGTTTATAATCGTAAATTCAGTTTTAATAGAAGAAACAATCAATGAACCCGAATCTCATTAATAATATTTAACCGCAGTTTAAGATATTTTTGCGCTAAATGTATCTCTCGAGGAGCCACGCAAATGTCTTTAGTTAACTAACACTGATTGACATTAAATTGAAATAAATTACGACCTCTATTTTTAAGTGGCCAAAGACTATAAATACAAGACGACACAAATTAATTATGCATAAACATTTCTTCACTAATTAATTCGCAACGATGAGCATATTGTAATATTCGACAGTTTTTACATAATTGCATCTTAAGTATCCGCAACACGTAGCTGAGGCACTCGCTCCCGAATTAATTTTTCGCCATTATGCCAAACATATTTGTGTTTAATTAATTCAGAGTTCGGAGTCGCGCCTCGCATCAAAAGATGTCTGTTTATGCACTCAAACAAAACATTGGATCTTCAGCGACTGCTCAGTCTCAAAGGCGAATTGTTTCGTGTTTAGTAAGCACATTAAATATTTACCTTTATTTATGAATTTCATTATGTTTTGCACTCGCTATACTATGCAACACATAATTGCTTGTAATCTTTGGAGATTTTCATTTTAAATGAAATTTATGTAATTTATGTTCAAATGTTCTTTTAAGTAGAAACGCCAAAGTGGCGGAACCTGTTGCCTGAATGCTATACTGAACCAAATCCGGGTGGCTTTAACACCGACAAGATATGGACATTGCCAGCGGCGGAAAATATAACAACATTAAATATTGTTCCCCCATCAGAACACCTACAGACCGGTTTCGACCTTTCAGGTCTAACTACACTGATGAAACATGAAAGGTCGAAACCGGTCTGTAGGTGTTCTGATGGGGGAACAATATTTAATGTTCTTTTAAGTGTAGTTTACGTTTTAAATCATTTATTGTGTTGCAAACATTTTTTTATCACATATTAAAAAGTTACTAACCAGTTAGAGAAAAAATTATCGGAGGTAATAAAACAAGAGGTTAAACTTAAATTTTATTTTATACAAGTTTACATGAGTAAATTGTATTGTTAACATAAAATAAAGAAAAACCCTATTTGCCGAGCAAAAGCAATTATTAAATTAAATGTTCTGCCATTCATTGACTTCTTGAAAATACGCAAGTCCATGTAAAAATTCTTCTTCAATATTTTGAATTTATTTCGGGATAATTCTGCGCATTTAATCGTTTACACAATGTTTTAAATCAGCTAAATTTTGTGGTCTGTTAGCGTAGATCTTCGACCCCATAAAAAGTAATCAAGGGGTGTAAAATCTGGGGATCTCGCGGACGATTTTTTCGGTTCCCGCCTGCCAACGCACCTATTCGTAAAGCAATTGTCAAAAAACGGGCACAGTGTGGGGGTGCGCCGTCTTGCTGAAACCATATTTTATTATTTGGAAGATCGAGTTTATTGATCGAGAAAATTGCTGCAAGCGCTGAAACAATGTAAATACTCTGAATATCGGGTTCTCACCTTCAATTGTCATTTACTCGAAAAATTTCTTATGTAAGATGGCGACATTTTTATACAGTCAGTTCGACAATAAAAAGATCTCTAAAAATCAAGAACTAAAATAGGTGGTTGTTATTTAAAAAAATGGATTACGGTATTACTCCAGAACAAATGATGACTAAAAATCGACTTAATACTATACTTTAGGCGCAAACTATATACAGGGTCCTGCATGTCAGCTCCCGTCTTCTACATCTCAGTTACTGATTAAGTAAGAATTTTGATATTTTGCAGACTTTACTTGTACCCTAGGACGCATTTCAGGAAAATATGTTTTATTATACCGGGTGTCCCAAAAAAGCGTGACGTCATGATGATATATCTTTTTAGATTACATGCTGTATATTTTATTGCTTATTTGGGTACTTTTTAAGGTTGACTACGTACCCCTAAAATTTTAATTGAATTGGTTCAGTGATATAAGCAAAAAAAAAATTTTAAACCAGAAAAAAATTAGTTTTGCACCATTTATTTAAAACATTAATAAAAATAAAAGCAGTGCCTTGGTAATAGGATTATACAAGGTACTTATTAAATAAGGTATGACAGTCCCATTAACCAAGTTTGATTGATATGAATTATACAGGGTGTTCAAAATTTAGGTTAAACTTTTTAAATTTTAAAGCACTTTATTTTTCTTATTTTTAATTGGAGCCCCTGTATATTTTTATATCATTTCATGAGGAATTAAAAGACAACATTTTCCTTAATAACAACCCTATCGCGATTCCTAACACAGAAGTTATTTGCAGAAAACTCTTTTTATAAAATTTTCCAATTCATTAAAATGAATAAAAATCGAAGATGGCAACAATTTTTACATAACTAATTTAAAGAAATAAATTGTAATTGTCTAAATGCATTTTGCTATTTTATTTTTGTTTATTTTACATACATCGCAAATTTATTTTGCCAAAATTATTAACGATTGTAAAATTTGATCGAAACAAGTGAAGATTGAAGATTTTCATTGAAACAAGTAAATATTCGAGATTCTGACCGTAACTAGTAAAGTCTGAAGATTTCGCTAAAAACTAGTCAGTACTGGAGATTCTGGCTAAAACAAGTGCAGATTGAAGATTTTAATTGCAACAAGTAATGATTTTATTGAGGAAACAAGTAAAGCTTTTAATCAAAACAAGTGAAAAACGAAAATTCCAATCAAAGCGAGAGTAGATTGAAAATTTTGTCTTGAGAATATTAAGGATTTTGTTTGAAACGAGTAAATATTGAAGATTGTGGTACAAACAAGTGGAAATTCTGATCGAAACAAGTAAACATTTTCGAAAAGATTCGAGATTTTAGTTGGGAATTTCGATCACATGTAAGGAGACCTTTTGTTGATTCAAGTGAAGATTAAAATTTTTTGTTAACACGTTCGCTGCCACCGACGCGCTTGTCCGTCCAACTTTATACTTGCGTATGTGCGATCCCAGTTGTAGTGGCAGCAAACGTGTTAAAACAAGTGAATATTGTAGATTTAGATAACAATTGCAGATTGAAGATTTTGGTCGAAACGTGTAAAGATTAAATTTTCTGATCAAACCAAGTGAAGATTTGAGATTTTAATCAAAGCAAGAGTAAATTAAAATTGTTTGTCTAGACAAGAAGATTGATACAAGTGAAGATTGATACAAGTGAATATTGCAGATTTTAATAACAATGAGTGAATATTGAAGATTTTGGTACAAACAAGTGAGTATTCTGATCGAAACAAGTGACCACTTTCGCCGTAACAATTGAAGATTCCATATTTCGGTTGAAACAAGAATACTGATGATTTCGATCACAAGTAAGGATTGATGATTTTTGTTGAATCGAGTGAAGATTAAAAAAAATGGTCGAAACACGTGAATACTGTAGATTTCGATAACAATTGAAGATTGGAGATTTTGGTTGAAACAAGTGAAGATTAAAATTTCTTATTAAAACAAGTGAAGATTGAGAATTTTAATCCAAACAAGTAACTATTGGAGATTTTGGTTGAATCAAGGGAATATTGAAGATTTTTATCACAACAAGTAAAGATTGAGAATTTTGGAAGAAACAAGCAAAGGTTGAATATTCTGAACAAAACAAGTGAAAATCACTAACGGGCAAAAATCACAATGTACTGTAGTATTATTGAAGGGTAATACATGCATTTACACAAAAAACTTAACCAATGTCAAAATTGACACACTGTTCAATTTTAATGCCAATTAATGATTTTGTTCGCGAAAATGTTATAATGTGTGCATTATTTAATTGTATGGGCAATATAAATGGGGTACATTTAACACTCAATTTCTTAAACACACATTTGCGTGTTTAATATGGTTATTAAACACGCTAATTCGCGCCTTAATTCACACAACGCGATTTATGATAATATTTTGTTTACCCTGTTTAATACTGATTTTATTTTTTTTCAATTGTAATTGTAATCACAACTTTCTATTCTCGCATATAATGGCTTTTAATCACGAGAACGATGTTTGGGGAACGAGCCGTAGGCGAGTGGAGCAAATCGTTCTAGTGATTAATAGCCATCATTATATGCTCGTTGAACAATATACTATTAAAGTCACCTTCGATTTTCATTAATTAAAATAACTTTTAGGAATAGTTGATAAAACGAGTTTTCTGCAAATAACTTTTAATCTGTTAGGAATTGAGATAAGGTTGAGATGAGGAAAAATGTTTGCTTTTTAATTCCGCATGGAATGACATAAAAATATACAGGGGCTCCAATTAAAAAAACTTGGTTAACTGGACTGTCAGACCTTATTTAAGAAACATCCTGTATAATTTTATTAGCAAGATACTATTTTTATTTTTTAATAATTTTTTAATTAATGGTGTAAAACTGTTTTTTTTATTTTCTAGTTTTTTATTTTTTCTGTCGATATCACTAATCCAATTTCAAGAGAATTTTAGGGATATGTTGGTAACCATAAAAGGCACCCAAATAAGCAATAAAATATACAGCATGTAATCTAAAAAGATATATCACCATGACGTCACACATCAAAAATATTTTCCGGAAACACGTCCTAGGATGCAAGTAAAGACTGTAAAATATCAAAAACCTGACTTAACTAGTAACTGATCAATAAAAGACTGGAGGTGAAATGCAGGACCCTGTATAATCGCCACAAAATTTGATAAAAGTGATGAATTCTTAAATATTTATCAAATTAACCGGCAAGTTCATGTAATTCCTAACTCGTCATGGCGAATGTGATTTAAATTTTAGGGTTTTCCATGACAAAATTCCCATTATTAGTGACGCCACTGAACTTCTGTCAGCTGCCTTATGTTTTAAGAGCTGCCAACTATTTTCGACTTTTTGATCTTACGGTATTACTTGCATTATCTCTCACAAACGCATCGCTGATATCCTTGACTTCCAGAAAAAGATGATTTTGTTCTTCAGAGATTGTGAACTTTCTGGTATGCAAGTGTGAAAGTCTTCTTTGCTTTTTTCCTAACTGTTAAAACTCTTCATTTAGAACCTTCCAATACTGCTAATACATTTCGTGGATCACTGTTTGCTCTGTCAAAGTCAAAGTAATTTCACTGTGTAACCAACTTTACCACAAGGAAACTTAAGATTTTAAACTTTCAACATGTTTGGTAGCTTTATATATCTACCAGCGTGGGTGGCCCCCTGGTAAAATAAAGCCGGAGGCAAGACGATTACCTCCTAAATCGGAGGTAATTTCAATAACCGAGGCAATTGCTCCTCGTTCGCAATTAACACTCTATAAACGTCTCTTCTCTACATGTGCGTTGGATTTGCACACCTTTTGATTATATAGGAGGGGGTAGATTAGATAACAAAGACAATGGCGGAAATCGGAGTGGATATATTGGAGAGTCCGCAACCCCATTAGCACCTAACAGAACATTTTCTTTGGCAGTGATTCTAAAGAATCTTTAGCACTCATTCTATATGTTCTTATTTGTTCTTGCCTGCTGAAAATATCTGTCTGCATTAAAGGGATCACTGTTTCATCTTCTTTCTAAGTCTTAAATGTAACTTCAAGTGGAAGATAATTTTGCGATGAATCGTTATTGTTTACATCGGAATAATTTTCTATTTCGTTATTGGTGGTTTCGGTAGCGTTATTAACTGCCTGCAGCTCTTCTTCGGTTCTAAGATGTTTTATAGAATCATACAGCCTATTTTTGCAAGCGTCCCAAGCAATGCTTTACAAGGAATGCACTTGATGCCTTCATGAAATGCCTTATTTTTCATAATTTGCACAAAGCGTAATCCTTCGGACCATTTTTTATTGCTTTCCAGCTAAGAACGGCTCGACCGAACTTTGAATCTTGCTTCTTCTACCATTCAGTTACTGAACTCACGGTCATTGTCACTTTGTATACTAGGGTCTCCGAGTACAGTAAAAATAACAATTAGGTTACATGAAACACCTTCTGCAAGTTGGCGTTGCAACTATACAAACTTTATCAAGTGGTCTTGATAGATCAATATAAATTTAAAGTCTTTATCTGGTTGCGACTGTATGCCAACTACATCTACCTGGCATCTGGAGTTCATCTTTTGAAAGACCATTGGCCTAATAACAAGTCCTTTCTTCGGTACCTTTGATTTTTTTCACCTTTTACACAAATTGGAATAAAACATCACTTTTTCGGTAGTAGAGTTTTTCTACATTGTTCTGAAGTTGTATAAACATCCCCTTTCTATCACCATGGCCTATTGATAAGCGTGCTTCATGAATTATGGTAAAAAGTTCTTCAAAAGACATGTAAAATCTAACACGGAAGGTGTCTTTATTTACGGGCAAGATAAGTTTGATCAGTAGTTGTTGTAGATTTTTTTTAAATTTATGTAACGGCAAAGATTAAATAAATTTGATACAAACGAAAAAGTGTTTCAACATTGCCGGCTTTCATTACGTCGTATCTTTTTAGTCTTTGATCATCTTTTCGCTTTTTCCCATTGCTTTTGTTTTTTTTTTACCATTTCACACTCTTTTTTAACAAGTCATCATATTTTTCGTTCGTCAAAAAAACACTGTTTGCTTTCTTAGTGTTCATAATATTAACTAACTTGGTGTTAAAACGTTCAAGCATACCAGCTGAGATATTTCCACTTTTTCTTCGAGAGTGTACACGATTTTCGGCTCAAAATTCACATGTCAAAGCAAATTTTAGATTCATGTATATGAGATGTGGTTGAGGTAAATGGACAAAGCTTGTTACCTCAAATGTTATTTCGAAATGTTGCCGTTCCCTCAAGAATCAATAAACACGAAAACAAATGTAACCGCTGTATTCAGAATCAAGACAGCTTTTTAAGGATATATAACTCGACCCACATTCCCATTTAAAATCGGGGGTTGAAGTTAGGGTTGGCTAGGGGCTTAAGGTTATGAAGGTAGAAATGTAATAAAAAGTTATCCCCCTCGAAACAAAAATCGACGAATCTCGGCGATTTTCTCAAAAACTCAACAAAGTCGTTTGTTACCTCTGAGATAGATCACCCTATATATAATCACGGAATTAATGACATTTAGCGTAACATATACATGTCGAGTGAATACACATAGGTACATAATTAATAAGGGGTGTTAGTACGCCTGGACTAACGACCTGTGGTCCTTCTGCCCCGTCTTGAATTTGTTAATGAAAAAATAAAATTTTTATCCAAGATCGGGTGTAATAATCGAATTATGGTGGTAATTTGAGCCATATAGACCCTAGTGAGAAAATAAGTTTCTCCACGACCACTGTAGAATTTATGCATTCTGCAATCAATTTTGATCATAGAACGTTCACATTCTCACTCTTGTTATGGAACAAAACACTATGCGCTTATGCGTTTTGCATGTAATTCATTCCATAACAAGGGATAGAATGAATATTCTCACATCGTTCCGAATAAAACAATTAGCCTTGGATATCACAATTGTCAAAATACTATAAACATAACCACAAACGTGTTAATAAAACGTAAGTTCTTTGTGTTCATTATTTTATTAGTCTATTTTATCTGGTCGAGGAGAAAGTATAGTCTGATACTCGGTAAGAATGGAAATTCAGATGCTCGTGGTTCCTCGCGCTCGCCTCACGGCTCGCGCTCGAAATATTCCACTCGCATCGAATTTCCATTCTAACCTTGTTACAGAATATACTATTCTCTCACGGAATGCATAGATCCTTTATCGGATTTTTGAAATATTTCAAATTGACACCACGTACGTCAAAATTTCTTGTCAAAATTTTATAAACATTATTTCAATATTTAATCCAATTACAGACGATTTGGGATACAATTTTATATTATACACCTTTTCTTGCGGGCCTAATTACGTACATTCCACATTCGTTTAATAAATAACTATTACTTTGCTACCTAGCTGAACTCTGCTGATTCGCACAAATTGCGAAGCGATATTTGGGTTTTGGGAAATGCACAATTTGGTTAGAAGCGGTTGATTAAAGGGATTTAAGACTGTGGCTCAGAATACGGTAGAATATGTATGTGACTTGGGTTTCATACAAAAGGTCATTTGAGGAATTATGGAGTGGATTAATGCATAGTCGTCGAGTCGTCCAGTCACATCAGCAGCTGCTCCGATCCGAATCGCGCGCTTTCACAATGAGACGTCCGTTAGCCGAACGGACCCATAAACCGCCGTTTTCACGGGGTTGCTCCCAAAGCATCTCTCGCGTTATCAGACTAATTCTGAAACTCACCGAGCTTCCACTGGCCGTGTTCGGTGACGGTGAGCGTTAGCAAAAACAGCTCCGCTCGCAACACGTAGGAAAGTCTGACCAGATCCAAGGTCGCCTTCCTAACATCTACTAACGTTGCTTACAAATACATTTGTATTTATTTTAGGGAGGTGAACGCCGCCGCAGTTGCGTGTATTATACTGCACTGACCGCGGCTGGTCGGAACGAGACACCCCTTGTCGCGTGTCTGCCTGTGCCGGCGCGTAATTAGTGGGTGTAAGCACGCTTGCTAAGATAGCTTGACCTCTGCTTTGCCATCTTCCCGGACATCCCCCCTAACTAAGGGGGATTGCTGGGGGATCAGAGGATATCAGCCATGCGTTTTTCAAAAAAACCGTCTAACGGCGAGCAGGCTTGGGGGCAGTAAACCCAGGCCTACCCACCCCCATTCAACTTCTACACTGCGCCCATCATGGCCAGTGCAGAATGTCCCCCAGCTCCCATCTGATGACGAGGAGGAAGTCATGGAGGTCATCTTGGCCTCCGACACCATCAGCGTCGACAGCGATATGTCCACCTCCAAAGTGGACACTATCCAAGAACAATATAGCACAATTAAAGATCTAAGAGCAATGCTCGCAGCACAAAACCCGACCCTCGCAAAAATGCAGGTATCCCTCGACGAGAAGTCCAGCAAGACAATCGCAGCCTCCGGCAAGAGATGGAGCGCCTCCGACGCCCCCAAACAGGGCCCATGCCCCACGGCGATTCTCCTGCCCCCAGCGGGCACGCCACTCAGTGACCCGGTCGCCCACTCGACCAATCAGAAAATCCCCCCCGAAAGGGATCGAAGAAATCCTCAGTAAGGGATTTCTTAAGTGCCTTAAAAAGGCACAAAGAGAGGCTGACCTTCAAAGCCAGCAAGCCGCCGCCAAAAATGGCGCGATAACAACAGCGAGGACGAGCCCCAGAGCTCCAGATCCGCAAAACGCGCCGCATCCTCCGAGGCACCCGACGTACCCGCTAAAGAACCCTGGTGCAAAATACCACCCACTCCACCGGCGGTCAAGCTTCCCAAGCCCGACTCTTTTCTTCTCAGAGCCCTCAGGGCCCGAGCTCGTCTGGCGGCACTGGAAAAAGTGGCGATCGTCCGATTCTGGGCCGCCGGCCTCCGCTAACACGGCTAACACATCAAATGATGCATCGAGAAGTTATAAAAAGCCCCCACAAATCTTCTTGCGTTTCAAAACGCAGTGGGTGAACCTCTCTAAAGAGCTGACGATCATAAGACAGATCGATATCATCAAATAAACCCCAGTAAGAGACGGCATCAGGGTGCAAGTCGAGTCTTCTACTGACTTCCGTAAACTTACTGCATACCTCGACATACCATGGTTCGTAAGATCGGTCGCAAGGCCAGAGTAGCCATCCTGAACATGGCTAACGCGTCAATGAGGCTAGGGTGCTTTCCAAGCGCATGGAAGCTGGCCTCCATAGTCAGCATCCTGAAGCCAGGGAAGTTTCCTACTTTCCCTCAAAACTACAGACCAAACAGCCTTCTCAGCACTCTATACAAAATTGTCGGGAAGATCATTCTCAAACGCTTCCGCGATTTCACGGAAGAGAACAAAATCATTCCGGACTCCCAGCACGGTTTCCGATCGGGCCTCTCTACCACTCATCAGCTGGTAAGAGTAACCGAATACATCGTTAACGGATTCGCCCACAGGAAGGACACGGTTGTGGTATTCTTCAATGTGGCCAAGGCGATGTGGACGGCCTGGTATACAAACTTATCCTTCTCGAGTATCCCGAGTACTTGGTACGACTAATCCACTCCTTTATGCGACAGCAACAGTACTGCTGCAAAGTCAATACTGCTCTCTCCTCAAGGAGACAAATAGAAGCCGGGGTTCCTCAGGGAGCATGCCTCTCCCCAACTCTCTACAACATTTTCGTGAGCGACATGCCGCACTTCCCTCCGGTCATGACCGCCCAATACGCCGATGACACAGCGGTGCTATACCAAATTCAAAAGTTCCCGAGACCACACGGAAAAAACGCTTCAAACCGCTATCGACTCATATGAGGAATAGGCTGATTAGTGGCGGATAGCGATAAATCCCAGCAAGAGCGTGGCTGTGCATTTTACACGGTCACGCCAAAAAACCCCGATTCCTCCTCTTGAATTCAAATTCGGCGAGTCCCCGATAGAACTCCGAGACCACGCCGAGTACCTGAGCCTAACCCTTGACCGACGCACATAGGGGTATTTGATCCTAAAAACCGGACAAAAGTCAATGGAAACAAAGTGAACAATTCCCGGAAACTGTTCACGCCTAAGAGTGCCTAGATGCTCAGAGAATAAAAGTCGAGCGCCGTTTTGTTTTAACTGATTTGCGACAAGTCGTAGTTTGACGGTATCTTAGCGTTTAGCAACGAGCACGTGAAAAATAGCAAGTGAACGATTTCAAAGACCCGTAATCGGTAATCTTTTAAGGCAAGTTGTGAAGTTAAAAGTGATTATTTTTATTATGGATACTATGGAGCCAGGTATGTTCTATTCATACTGCGAAGCAGGAGTGCCGATTTTCTAGGAGCAACAAGCAAGAGTGATCCAGACGCTAATAATTGCCTAAGAAAAATCAGCCACGAGTTAGATTCGAGAAGACAATTGGCCGAACAGAAAGTTCACACTTTGAAAAGTTAAATTTAGTGACACCAAGTATCAGACGTGTATTAATCTGCGCCACAATAATTGTAGTAAAAATGAGCTTACCAAGATTTTGAAAAATCCCTATGAATACTATTACTGATGAAAGCACTAACACTTCACCTGAAAATACAAACAGATCGAATTCGGGAGCAAACTGCTTAAAAGTCCGGTAATAACTGACGTTTTAAATGTTATAGAACAGGTACTAATGCGTTGGTAGGCAATACCAACATGAAGGATTATCTGATTAGATACCACCCAGGGTGAATTGCCATGCATAACATGGAGCGTGGTCTGTATCGTAATTAGAATTTTATTGGATCATCTCATCAACGTTATTCGATTTCATCGGTTAGTAAGTAAATGAGGGCAATTGTCATTTTTATACGCGCATGACAAACTTATGAAATTTTATATCATAAATATATATGTATTATAGTTTTTGTAATACTTCCGGGAGTTTCCGAGTCATTTTATTTTTGATTGACCGAAAATGACTATCCTTCTTTTAGGTTAACTAAAGATTTGGTGCCGAAAATTGCATATTGTATATTTTTTTCTCTTTTCTCTTTGACGATGTCACTGTACAAAAAACATTTATTTATTCACTTTTTATTAAAATATCATGTTTTTCTTATTTAAGTTGGTTCTGGTGTCAAAATAATAACACGAGAATATCTGTATAATATGGTGAAAGAAAGAACGGAAAGAGAATTTGCCAAAAAGTTGAATTTTTTGGAAAAAGAGATAATTAACAAACTCACTTTTCCCATTGAACAAAAGAAAGAGTTTTTATACAAATTTTCTTATGTTAAGACGGAAATAAGGACTAGGTGGTGTGCTGCTAACAGAACTGAACAAGGTTTCTTGAAAAAAAAAATACACCTATTCAAGCGCTGTCAATTTTCGTAAAAGCGTCTCTATCGAGAAAACAGTATGAGATAATTAGGACCAGTGACAAAAAATTATATCCATGCTATAGTGTTTTGCAAAGAGCCAAGAAAGACTGTTATCCAATCCAAGAGAGTTGTCAAGTGACTGCAACGCATGCAGAAGTCCGACTGCAAGATTTACTAAATCATACATCACAGCGCTTGCTGTTATAGCTGGATGATGTCCTACAAAGTCTTCCAATAGAAGAAATAGCTTTCTTGGTGCTAATTTGCAAAAGGGGCTGCGATGGTTCGAAACAGACTGAATACAAACAAAAATTTGAAAAATGTACAGATTCTGATGCAAACATTTTTCAGTCGTCACTGGTGCCACTTCAACTTATTTGTCGCAGCAGTAAAAGGGTGATTTGGCAAAACCCGACACCATCCTCGCCACGATATTGCCGACCAATGAGAATCAGATTTATTCACGAAACTTCAGACATTACCAACGAGGAAATACAATATTTCAATGATCAAATCATGGAATTAGAGGAGACAAAGGTAGCAAACGCAAGAGGAGATGTGACAATAAAACATACGATGTTGTTTACAATGGTTGACGGCAAAGTTTGTAATTCATCTACCCATATAAAGTCAACAATGAGGTGTTATATTTGTAAGGCGACTTCCAAAGATTTGAATAATTTAGCAACATCCGCGTCCAAAGAAATAGACTTTGATAATCTTAAATTCGGCTTGTCTGTGTTACACACAAGGATACGATTTTTTTAAACTTTGCTCCATATTTCCTACAAGATAACTGTATAGAAATGGCAAATAAGAGACCAGACCGATAAAGATATTGTTATTCTAAGAAAAAAAGAGCTTCAAGAAAAATTTAGAACTCGGCTTGTTCCCAAAGCTGGCTACGGCAACTCCAATGACGGGAATACTAGCCGAAGATTTTTGAGAAACCACAAGTGTCTTCAGAAATAACTGGGATTGATTGCAGGTTAATTGAAAGATTTGGTAATATCTTAGAAGTAATTTCCAGTGGGCATAAAATAAATGTTGACAAATTCTCAACATTTTGCCATGATACAGGAATACTGTATACCAAGTTATACTCCTGGCATCCTATGTCGCCCACTGTACACAAGGTACTTATTCACGGACCTCTTGTGATTCAACATGCCATATTACCCATTGGAACCTTGTCGGAAGAAGCAGCTGAGGCGGGAAATAAACATTTCCGGCAATTTCGTCAAAATTTCTCTCGAAAATTTTCTCGAGAACAGTGTAACCAAGATGTTTTAAATAGATTACTACTAACATCAGATCCCTTAATGAGCAGTATAAGACCAAAACCACCAAAGAGATCAAAGCCATTTAGCGCAACAGCCATGGAAATGTTGTTGCCAAGTGAAATTGAGGCTTCCAACGAAGACGAAAATGCGACAGAATTGCTGAAAGAAACAGATGATTCCTTTAATGAAGAAGGATGGGACTCATCCTCTGAATAGTGGATAGCTATTTTCCTGCGATAAATGCGATAAATATACTGCCATACTTAGATTTGTCTTATTTTATTTCTTTACACCTTTTCCCGAAAAAGGAGCTTTTACACGACTCTTTGCTATCTTCCAAAGTACATTACCTAAAAATTCAAATTTATTATAAATAGTGCTGTTTATGACTTAAATGTTAAATGAAACTAAAAAATAATTTTGTCTGATGTTTTGGGTCAAACACCCCTCTGTGCGACGTCTAAACTGGTCACAACACCTAAAGTGCGCTGTTAACAAAGCACGTATTACGCTAGCCAACCTGTTCCCGATAATAAACTCCAAGTCCAAGCTCTCCCTAAAGAAATAGGTAAACAGGGTAAACTTATATTAAATGGTTATCAGCCCACAGATGCTCTACGCATGCCAAGCCTTTAGCTATAGCAAATCAACTGAACACAATAGGCTTCAAGCCCTACAAAACATCTCGCCGAGGCGGGTAACCTGTGCCAACTCTCAGTTGCACCGAGACACAAAAACACCCAGTGTCCTGTAAATTCTTTGACAGGCTGGACAATGACCCTCCATCAGGAATCAACTTCTCCCAATATGGCAGGTGGGCTCTGCGAAAGCACCCAAACCCCAGAGATATTCTAAGCTAACTTAGACATACCCCCTTCTAATTTAACAATATTAAACAGAATCGCCACTATAGCGTTACACCCACCGTCCCCCCATTGCCCTTACAGTCCACGAGGGCCGTGGGTTCGGACTGCCGGTAGCTAACAGTATCTAAACAATTCCCCAAGATACGCTAGAATAGGCCAGCGGTCAGACTAGCACTTGCACTGAGCAAATGAGGAGTAGTTTTAGTTGGTAGACGCGATCCCTGCGAATCCAACACTACCCCACTACAGGGGTGTCTATGAAGATCTCCTCTCCACACATAAAAAAAAAATGGAGTGGATTGACAGGGTCCTAATTTGGTTAGGAGGTTGGACCATTCAAATTTCGGATGCCGACGTTTCGAACGGTTTTCGAGAAACTATTTATTTATGGTGTCCCAAATAATAGTTGTGATATAAACAAACGAACTTCGAAACAGATATTTGCAGGGTGGGTTATACGTTTCTATATGAAACGATTTTCGTCAACACGTTTAAATGAAGAAAATACGTTTAAACGAAAATATCCTTTTAAAGGTATACACGTGTAAACGTGAATATCCGTTTAAACGTTTAAACCTTTAAAAACCGCTTACTAACTAAGAACACGTTTATCCGTGCACACGTGTATCCGTGTATTAACGAGCCCTATCGTTAACGGCGCACGTTGGGAAACAAATGCATTGTGATTTTTCTCCGTTCATTAAAGTTATGCAGGCCTTGTTTAACATTTAAACTAGTGAAAAGGGGTTTTAAGAATTAATTTAAAATTCTTGTTTAACTTGAAACTACAGGTAGTAGTGCCATGGCTCCTTGGCTTTATGTAACGAGTCGACTCTGCAATAATGTTACTTTCTTGACTTTTAAATGAGAATATACCCTTGAACCAAATTTTAGTAGCAGTACTATTAAAAACATATATATTTCGTTTATTTGCCTGGCGTGGCATTAACTAGGGAAGTAGTTGTTTTAATAAGTTATTTGTTTTTAGTCTTTGTAAAACCCAATTTGCACTTACGTATAGGTTGAATATTCATATATTCAGGCTACTTTTTGTGTTTCTTTAATTTATTTAATGCTTCTGCAAAAAGTAAAAGTTTTTATTACAATGAATAGTTTTTGATGATAATATTAATAATTAATCAACTGAATTATATTTGAAATAAAGATCATGCACACGTGCAGCCGCATTATTCATCCACAATTTATCACAGCGTAAACACACTGTTGCTATTTATTTGTCGATTCAATTTCATACCAAACCCAAACACAAAATTGTGTGCAATTACTTATAATGTAAATAAACACGGTACATACACACACAAATATATCTGCAAAATTAGTAAATGATATAGAGATCGCTCTTGCATAAATTAACGCCAGAAAATAGCGAAACCGGTTGCAACAGTAAGCGCGACCACCGACGAATTAATAATGCATAATTGTGCAAATTTGCTACATCATTTGTATGTATTACGTGAATTGCAGATATTTATTGGATGCGTGGCTTGCGGTATTGCATAATTGATTTCAAATTGGTGTATAACGGAAGTTTAAGGGTTTTATTGCAGTAATTTTACCACTTAGTGGTTTCATCTGGTTTACCACTTACGAATAATAATAATAGTAATAGCTTTATATTCACCAAATAATGCATTATATAGATAGTTAAAGATTATTATGAATAGAATCAAAAGTTCATATATTAATAAATTTGATAAGTTTTGATAAAGATAAGAAAGGAAATCATTTAATTTAGAAAAGAGTACATTTAATGTCATTAAAAAAACAAACGAAATCTTAAAAATGCCTTGGATGTTTGAACACAAATACTTTTAACTGTGTTTCAAAGTTTTTATAAACTATTTTCAAACTGTTTAACTGGATTATCGACCTCTAGTTCAGTGGATGAACGTTTCAAAAATCTGCCAAATAAAAAAGTATTTAAACGCGAGCTTAAACTGTTGTTAATGACTAAATGTTTCTATTCCCTATCGGAATTTCTCAATGCGCAGGGTCCCTAATCCTGACATAGTTTTAATTTGTATCATCTTTGTTATGTTTTGTTTTAGCTTCTATATTTTAAAGCGCAATACTTATAAATATATATCTACACATACCTAATATTTTTATTGACAAAGCCACAATGTAAAATGATATTCAGTGGTAATAAACGAACTAAACTAAAGAAAAAAATGAAGGGTCCAAGGTAGGCAAATTTGCAGAGGATGTTCATTTAAGTTTTAATTGGTAGATTTTGACTGATACTTTAAATTTCAAAAATATCCTGGGACAAAAGGGTATGGGGCAGACTCTGAAAAATGGCCCTAAAGTTCCAAGAGAGTTCCAACCCCTGCTAAAATACGGCACTTGAAGATTTTTTTTTTGGCAACAAATGAAGATCAGTTGATTATCTACAAAAATAGTTCTTATCATTTTTGTCGAAAATTCGATAGTTTTCGAGATAACGCGTCCCGAACGTGCCCTTTATTTCTAGCTCCTGCCCTGATTCCAGAAGAGCACGTTTTATGCATTTACTCGTAGCTGGACGGACAAATTATTTTATAACTCGAGTTAAAATATATGATATTTCTTGATGATTCAAAATTTATTTCAAAGAGGAAATCCATAGCTATCATATGCTGTGACTTGAGCCCCATTCTGATTGTTCCAAAATATTGCAAAAAGTGGCCAAAGTTTTTTTTAGGAGATTTTTTTCGACTTTTATAAATTGACCCATAATTTTGTTATCAATAGTCATTTATTCAGATCCTTTTTGATAATAGGTCCTTGAAAGGTGTAGAAACAGCTGAGAAAGGTTGTTTTGTTTTTTTTTTGCATCTTAATATAAAGTCACTTTTTCATTTTCGTTTTTTTTTGCTGTTTTCGGAGTTTAGAAAAATTTTGCGCACTATTGTGAATTAAAAATGTATCAATCATTGTATCGCATCACTGGAATGCTTACAATGTCCCCTTTTTGATAGCATTTTTTTTTTTTTTCTCACTTTTAGCAGTTTTTCAGAAATGGGGGAATTGGCCACGGAAGGGAAGTACGGTCATTTTTTTTAATGATTGTTTCCTCTCAGCTCTTGATTTTGTTCACTCTTATAGCTTGTTCGACATAAAGATGAGATTCTAAGCTTTTCATTTATGTATATAAAGCATATGTTCCGATTTCTCAGGAAAACATAAATAGCCCCCAACTTTCTCTAATAATTCTTACGCGGCGTAGATGCGCAGTACTAGTATCGTACAAACGTGGTCGGCGCCACGCACGTAATCAGCTGTCCCTGTGTCAGTGTATTTGTTTCCGAACATTCTGTGTTTTAGAAGTCCTTGGCTTGTCCAGATTGTTCTTATTTTTCATTTGCAATAAATTAAAAAAAAAAAACGCTAAAAAGTGAAACAAACATTTGTAAGCCTTCGTTCATCGAACTGTCACCCGAAGAATGAGGATGGAAACGTGCAGGGGATGTACTCATACCAGTCTAGACCACAAAAGAGCCGGCGCATCCGGAACTCCTGAAGATGATTTTTTGCCAATGCAAGGCGGACTGTGGGAACAAATGTTCATGTAAGAAAGCGGGGCTAAAATGTTCATCTATCTGTGCTTCATGTCAGTCTAGCCCATGTTCAAATTATAAAGATAGTAAAGGTATAATGTTATAATCGAAGAAGTAGACGAAGAAGGAGAATACAGGAGAGGATGAAATTGAGGAGGAGGACGAAGAAAGAGAGGGGGAGGAAGAAAGAGTGGAAGAAATGGAGCAGGGGGAATTTGATTTGGGGTGGTAATTGACTGATGGATGTTCAATTGTTTGTGTATTTCTAATTTTGTATGAATTTTTATAATAAATGTGATTGAAAACAAAATTTTCAACTCATTTTCCAAAAACCCTTGCGAAAAAAATTGTCAAAATTTCGCAACAAATTGGCAATGACTTATGGGATAATATCTCTAACTCCTGAAACATTATAATTTCCCTTATACAAAACCCTGAGGACTTGAAGCTGTTGTCACCTGGCAAAAAATGATTTTTGCAAGTTTCGGATCAATTTTTTAGCCCCATCCTCATGTTATAACGCTTAAGATGTACTCAACCATTAAATGTAGTCTAAACACTTATCTCCAGGCAAAAAATCACGTGTGCAACCCCAATAAATGTTGAGAAATCGAGGTTTCTGATTTATAGCCGCAATAATTTCGCAAGTAGGGGAACGTGGCAGCGCCATCTACAATGTGTCTATACAGTCCAAAACATGAAGCTCAGCGTATTTTCAGATCCCTCGTTCGCAAATTTGATAAGAAACTGCCATATTTTCTCAGTACCAAAATTATGGATTTTTTTAATTCCCGTTTGTGCAAAAAGTATTGATCTTGCGAAAAAAATCATAATAACAACTTTTGTAGATAATGACCTGAGCTTCATTTTTCTCTAAATGCCATATTTTTGTAGATGTAAGCGAAAAACGAATTTTTGGAACCTTAGGGCCATTTTCCAGGGTCTGCCCCATATCTTTTTGTCCCAGGATATTTTCGAATTTCAAAGTACTAGTCAAGATCTAAAAATTACACCTTCAATGAACATACTCTGCAAATTCCCCAACTTGGTAAGTTTTCCGACTTTTATTTACTGGACTACTTGTCTAGTGCTCCGCAGACAACTAGGCATTCTTGGTCATTTAAAAAAATAACACGAAATAAACAGCAATAACAATTTACTTTATCAACATTTAAAGTATTAGGTATGCAACAATTGAACTGCAAGAATTTATTTGTATAAACAACAACAATCACGTACTGCGCATAAGTGAATACTGGCTTCCAATTTTGGTGCCACAGAGATATTTTAATTATGCCGATAAATTGACTCTTTTTTTAAATTTTTTGGAAGTGAGGAATATTTTAGCTCTTCACTTTGTTAGGAAAATTTTGGAAGTCAGGAACTATTTCTAGTAGCTCTTCATTTTACGTTACAGATACTTTTTTTTCCAATTAATTTATTCAGCAGTCAGAGCTTGTGAAACAGATCACAAAAATGAGTCATTTTGCCCATCTCTAGTTTTTCAAGAATGTAGCAACACACTTAAATCACGTTGTTACCTATAATTGTTACTTTTTATTAATATCAGTGATTTTAAACTGTGGCCGTGATTACGGTTAGTAAACATCGTAACACCTTCTGAAATTGTTAATGGTTTCGCAAAAGTGTTTGCAAGCAATTTTTGTTATGTATCTGCTAACATTCATCCACATGAACAGTGTTTTATACCTGTGACCGAAGATGATATTTAGGGTATATTATCTGCTATGCCAAATAAATATATGGAAGGCATTGATTCAGAGCCCTGCGGAAGCGGGTTTTTGAAAGCCCGGCCCGGCCCAGCCCGACGGCGTTCGCCGTTCGCCAGGAACGACTTCGTTATGGCTTTCCGGAGAAGACCTCGCCACGTTGGCACCACCATCGCAGGTCTGCATTGCTTCCACTAAGGTACTCGGCGAGTCGAAGTAAGAGGAAGTGACGCCCCTCACCGCGGATCATCCAGTTGTTGCAGCCGCAACAGACACCGTCGTGCTGGAAGCGACGCTGCTGCCAATCGCAGAACATACGACGTCGTTTGTTCAGCCATTGTAACGACCATCACTACCACCACAGCCGTCATCAACGTGACTGTGTCGCCACCGACACCGCCTCTAGTGGCCCAGCCTCTACCAGCCCAGCCTCCACCAAAGGAGGAATCACCGGGGCCGTAGAGCCACTTGGTCACACCGCCGAAACGACGTCAGCTAGCGTTTATGCCAAAATTGCCCGCCAAACGAAACCAAGCAGCCGCCAGCTAAGATGCCGCTGATCAGGCCGCTGCCAAAGAGGGTCGTACCGGGGCCGTATAGCCGTGCCCCCCTACAATATGATCCATTGAAATCCATCCTCCGCAGACGCCATCAGATCCCGAGGAAGCGCCGCCCACCGGTCTACCCGAGAGCCACAGATGCCGCGTTCGAAGACGCCGAACCGTCACCCGACGCTGCCCGCCGGATGGCGTAATCCTCAAACGTCACCACAGACGTCGTGTCTGTCGAAGACGCCGCAGCTTTTTCGGACGCCGCAACCAGCGCCCACCCCGCCTTTGGAACGCGATCAACCTTAACTGCGACCACAACCACGACTACGGGCCGCGAGTCGTGACGCGTTACCGTGACTGCGTCAACTAAACAATTCCGGACTTAGTGATAGTGCCCCGCGAAAAGACGCAATTAATGTTAAGTGACCCCATGAACGCTCCAGTGCATCATAAACAGTGACCCGTTAATAAAATCGAACAATCCACGTCCGCCTGATGACATGAAGGCACCATCTAGGAACATGTCGTGACGCCGTCCCCGAAAAGCTGTGCTACTTGAAAAATGTTTCAAACTATCAAGGCGTTGGAAGCAACACCGACCAAAACACCAGCCCAGAATTACTACCTACAACCACCCGCCTGCATGCGGGAACACATGCAGTGGTGCCCATCAAATAAATAGATGTCAACACTATCTATGACCAGAACACCTTCAGCTCTAGCCGCCCCGTGCTCCGCCGATGTGTCCGATGCACCAGCCGCCTAAGGACTGAAGAGACAACCGCAAGTCTTGGTTCCCGCCGTGCTAGTGCACGCCAGGATGTCAGCTCATCCTCAGCCGGACCAGACGTGACTGCTCCTAGGATGCGGTCACTCCAGGCATCCACCGATGCCGAGATCCGCTGTAAGATGTCTGAATCTCCTCACACCTCACCTTCGGAAGGATATCCACGGACCAGTGTCCCGGCCTGCATCCTAGGATCCAGGCATCCAGCGATGCCGAGATCCGGTTTCAAGATGACCGAATCCCCTCGCACCATAACTGCGGAAAGATCTCCCCAAGGACCAGTGTCCTGACCAGCGCCGAGAGTAGGCAGTGCTGCCTCCCCAAGACGCCCAACAACAGTTCACAGAGGAACTTGGATCCGGTGTGGGAAGACCGAATCCCCTCACACCTTAACCTCGGAAGGATCCACCTTCGTGATGACATACTCATGACAATGACTCCAACTGGCAACTATCATATGTACATACTTTTCTACGCACGTCAAAATTCTCTCGTTTTCTGGGGCCGTTTGTTATCGGCGCTTAGTTTATCTACGCGTCTTAACAAATGCGTTATCTTAATTTGCATTTTATGAGCTAACTATTGCTCCTTTTCAATATTAACATAAATTCCGCTATATTAAAATTTCCAAACGAGATAATTTTCGAAGAAGTACAGCTGCCAGTAACGATACAATGAAGAGATGAGCCTCTACCCGCTGTGCGCCGATTTACTGAGGGCATCGTTAAGACCGTTTTCGCAGAACAATTAGTGGAAATGTGCATCTGCTAGGACAACACAATGGACTGTTGATCCGCCTCCTGCTGCCTGCGTATGTGACGAAATCGGTTCAAACCCAGATTGTTCTCGGAAGGGCAATTTGCCGGTTCAAACACGTGCGCCGACTTTGATGCTTCCGTCGCACCCTACCACCAGCACTACCCTCAACCGGGAGAAGAGTAGGGCATGGGCCCCGTAAAAGGCCATTGAGCGCTCCCCAGACGAACAGACGAAACACAAACAGTCAGAATTCAACAATCACTCAGATCAGGTCATTCAACATTCCGTTCAATCTACAACAATCAGTCAGCCGACGCCACTGTCCGAACATCAACGACGCCACGCCGCTGCCGCATCCGCCGCCGCTTCTGACGCCGCTTCCGCCCCCGCTTCCGCCCCCGCTTCCGCCACCGCTGCTTCTGCCGCCGCCGCTGCTTCTGCCGCCGCCGCTGCTTCTGCCGCCACCGCTGCTTCTGCCGCCGCCGCTGCTTCTGCCGCCGCTGCTTCTGCCGCCGCCGCCGCTTCCGCCGCCGCCGCTTCCGTCGCCACCGCTGCCGCCGCCGCCATCGCCACCAAGCCGCGGGTCACCCTTGCCTTTCGCGAAATAAGTGTATATATTTTGAACTTTGAACATTTTTGTAATCATTTTCCGTGTGTAAATAACAGCGATAGTTATCGCGCCAATAAGACTCTCTCTGCCTCTACCCCATCCTTGTGTTCTTGTGCTGTTTCATGGCGACACCGACTCCATGAGCTAGCTGGAGGTCATCGAGGGCAGTTTTTCGCTCCCCGCGCTGCGGACCCCCCTTTGACAAGTGTCGCCCAACTCGAGGCCGAGTCAAAGCCCACGACCCGAGGGAAATTCTGATCATGCAGGCAGAAATTCAGCGCGCATCTGAGCAGCTTTAAAGACTTTGTTATGGCTTTCCGGAGAAGACCTCGTCACTGGAGACGTTGGCACCACGATCGCAGGTCTGCATTGCTTCCAGTAAGGTACTAGACGAGCCGAAGTACGAGGAAGTGACGCCTCTCGCCATGGATCCGTTGTTGCAGCCGCAACAGACACCATCGTGCAGGAACCGACGCTGCTGCCAATCGCAGAACACACGACGCCATTTTTTCAGCCGCCAGCCATCGTGACGAAGACCGTCACCACCACCACAGCCGTCACCATCGTGACTGTACTGCCACCGATACCGCTTCTAGCAGCCCAGCATCCACCAGCCCAGCCTCCACCAGCCCAGCCTCCACCAGCACAGCCTCCACCAAAGGAGGAATCGCCGGGGCCGTGCAGCCATTTAGCCACACCGCCAAAACGACGTCTGCTAGCGTTTATGCCAAAATTATCCGCCAAACGACGCCATCTGACCAAGCAGCCGTCAACTAAGATGGCGCTGATCATGACGCCGCCAAAGAGGGTCCTACCGGGGCCGTATAGCCATGCTCCTCTACAATATGATCCATGGTAATCCATCCTCCGCAGACGCCATCAGATTCCGAGGAAGTGCCGCCCACCGGTCCAACCCGAGAGCCACAGACGCCGCGTTCGAAGACGCCTAACTGTCACCCGACGCTGCCCGCCCGATGGAATAATCCGCAAATGCCACCACAGACGCCGTGTCTGCAAAGACGCCGCAGCTTCTTCTGACGCCGCATCTAGCGGCCACCCCGCCTTCGGAACGCAACCAACCTTAACCGCGACCACAACCACGACTACGAGCCGCGAGTCGTGATGCGTTACCGTGACCGCGTAAACTAAACAATTCCGGACTGAGTGATAGTGCCCCGCGAAAAGACGCAATTAATGTTAAGTGGCCCCATGAACGCTCCAGTGCGTCATGAACAGTGACCCGATAACAAAATCGAACAATCCACGACCGCCTGACGACACGGAGGCACCATCTAGGAACATATCGTGACGCCGTCCCCGACAAGCTGTGTCTAACTTGGAAAATGTTTCAAATTATCAAGGCGTTGGAACCGACACCGACCACAATACCAGCCCAGACTCACCACCTACAACCACCCGCCTGCATGCGGGAATACATACAGTGAAAACACTATCCATGACCAGAACACCTTCAGCTCCAGCAGCTTCGTGCTCCGCCCATGCATCCTATGCACCAGCCACCCGAAGGACTGGAGAGAGAACCGCACGTCTTGGTTCCCGCAGTGCCAGTGCACGCCAGGATGTCAGCTCATCATCAGCCGGACCAGACGTGACTGCTCCTAGGATGCGGCCACTCTAGGCATCCAGTGATGCCGAGATCCGGTGTGAGATGTCCAAATCTCCTCACACCTCACTTTTGGAAGGATCTCCACGGACCAGTATCCCGGCCAGCATCCTAGGACCCAGGCATCCAGCGATGTCAAGATGACCGGATCCCCTCGCACCACATCCGCGAATGGATCTCCCCAAGAACTAGTGTTCTGACCAGCGTCGAGAGCTGACCAGCGTCGAGAGCGCCCAGTGGATCCGGTGTGGAAAGACCGAATTTTTCGATAGTAAAAATAATGAATGCCAATGATTACCTCAATTTTCTTAAAAATTACTCCAAGAAATTTTAGATCATTTACCGCTTGCACAACGGTTTAGGATGTGGTTCCAACATGATGGAGCACCTCCCTATTATGCAAGAAATATACGACATTGGCTCATCATTCAATTTCCTGGTAGATGGATTGGACGAGCAGGACCTTTTCTCTGGCCACCACAATCTCCAGATCTTGCACCAATAGATACATGAAAAAAAAAGTTTATAGCCTTCCAATAAATACAAAGGAACAACTATAAGAGCGAATAATAAACGCTGCTGAGGAAATTATAAATGATCCTGACATAATAGCAAAAACGTAATTTGAACATTTACTTGAATGCAGTTTTTTCTTCCTCTTTGAATTATTAAAAATATTGTTTGTCATTGCTCGGACATTGGTAAAAAGACAGTAATTTTACTTGGTGTAACTGATAGCAACTGACAGGTTGCTCAGTTATTTTTGTATAAACAACTGTCAAATAAACCTTAACCTGCTCAAATATGTTTGTTTAATTCATAGCAATCTGATTTTTTTTTACGCTCGAAAAATCTTTAAGATTATTTATCTCCATAACTGTCAAAAAATGGACTTTAGTTTATTTGAACTTTTCTGTTCAGAATAACATTATAATAATAATAATAATAATAATATTAGTCTTTATTTCCTCAAATAAAACAATACAATAATAATAATAAACAGTATAAATGTAAAAAAAAATATCGAGGAAAAAGGCGGTGTTCAGCATTTGTGTACAGACACTGCTGGTCTACCACTCAAACCTAGTAATAAATAATACGTGCACAAACATGTATATATATATATATATATATATATATATATATATATATATATATATATATATATAATTAAAGTGTAGCTTTAATTGTAGCCTTGCATTTGTTAAAATTGCAATATTTACTTCCTGTTTTCATTTGGCACACTCGAAACGAGACACCCTGTATATCCCGACGAGTAAACATTTATTGTAGCAGGAATAAATTATTATCACTATTAAGGGCTCCAGCGCATGCCTGTGTTTCAGGGTTATTAAAGTTATAAATCTAAAAAAATAATTTCTAGGGTTAATACAACCCAATTCGCCGAGTTTATGAGCGGTTTAGTACTATCCTGACCGAGGGTATGTAATCACTCCATTAAACATCTACAACAATACCCCGCCAAATTATTCGTGCAGCATTATGCATACATTTTTTCCAGTCCTACTTATCCAACTATTGATCTCACCGTCGAAAACAATATAATTATTTGACTCGACATTACTTATAAATCCAACTGAAAAAATAATGATCTTAACATGCAACTACATTACCCAAATCGTAAATTTATAATGGCCGACAAACAAGAAAACAATACAAAAAAAAACGCGACGCATCAAACGAAAATTTAAAGAACTTCGCTTATCCCATTATTTATTTACCTTTTAATGACAATCTTAGGGAGCACGCGGGAGGGGCAGCAAATTCGTTAAATTACATTTCGCATGAGACAAAGCGAGAGATGAAAAGAAAAGCAAAAGGTGCATCCGATAAGCGGAGTTGGTGGAATTTAATAAAATTTACATTCTGCCTTCAAAGTCACATTCGATCTTTGGCAAAAATTTAAAACAATTTGCAAATTGCGATATTGCGCATTGCTCGTTTGTTTTTATTATAGTTGTTGGTTGCGTCTGGAAATTCTGATATATTACAGGTTTCTGTGAAGCTTCTGGGAAAATTGAGATTAATATTCTGGAGGTGGAGGAAATAGTTTTAATATTGGAATTTATGGTGAATTGTTATATTATGATGTTGATACTATTTAATATATTTAATATTAAAATTACTTATTAAAAGTTGTATGTGGCCACGTTACGCACGTACACTAACAGCTGAATTGGAACGGGTGGAAGGCAGATTTTTGGTCCGCAGTATGAAATTCGACACTTTGGGCAATCCTCAAAATTCAGTCTTAAATTTGTATTGAAATACAATATGTGGATACAGGCGTGCGCTTGTGCCGGCTGCACTGCGGGCCGTGTGGGTTCGAATCCCAGCCCGGGCGAAAGATTTTTCGGGGATCGAAAAGTATTCGCTCGGGCCCATGGTTGTTGTGTATACGTCTGACATTATTCATTTATTCATTTGTTCATTTATTCACCCAAAGTTTCGATATACAATATAGCAGCCGCCTTGAGCTAGCCATATGGTCTACGTTCCCGAGGCAAAGAAAGAAAAAAAAACAATACGAGGATAGAGCATACAGTAAACGGCATAAAAAGTTAAGTAAAAATACTTCAAAAATTATACTCTAATTATAAAATATAATTCTATGTGGATTTTAAAAATAGATCTAGTTTCAAGAGAACTATTAAATTTAAAGATAATGAAGAAACTACCCATAAGTGTTAAATAAAATAAATATTACAGCATATTCATTCACAATATAACAATAAGAATATTGTGCCGTTTTATTTCTTTCGAATCTCCGTTTATGACCAATTATTTTTTTGTTCCCTTTGCGCCGTTCCCTTCAATTCTGCGGGATTACAATGTGATTTTAAACGGTATGCAAATGAAGGATGGACTTTTCCCGGATCCAGTAAACTTCAAACTTATGCCTCGGTAGTATATTCAAAATAAACAGGGTGAAATTTCGCCCGGCCCGGGGCTAAAATGTATATTAGATTCCGCAAGGTAAATAAGTAACGTAAATGAGTTAGCCCGAATTGTGTTCGCTTTTTATTCGGTTTTGCCCCTCGCAAATGTTTACCTAATAATGGAAGTTCCGTCTTGCCCCGATAAAAACAAATGTCTATAATTTTAAGGAACAGTTATATATAAAATAATTATAAATTTAGAATTGATTATGTTTATAATCACTCTAAATTTAATACAGGTTATGTTCGAAGCTACCACTTTCTTATACATTTTTTTTGGTAATAAACAATGACACACTTTTTACTTTGTATTGTATAACACTTTCGTTTACAATTAATTTAATGTATATTATAAAATCAGTTAAAAAATAGTTTATGTTCGACTGTACAAAAATAGTAACTTTGTGGGTTTATTTTTAGTCCAAAATGTACGCCATTTCGTACTAGTCCGTGGCGGAGCGGTTACACTCCCGCTTTCGGTGCGAGGCGTCGTGGGTTCGAGTCCCACGCTCGGGCGGTAGCTTTTATTAACGAAAAGTTATTAGTGTTTGTCCCATTTATTATAAAAATGATTTTTCAAATATTAAAATGAACATTAGTGGCCGAACAGCAATTCACTCTCCTTAACCAGCAATTCCATCAAACAAAAGAAAACTTTAATTTTTTTTAATACAATTTATCTTAATTACATTTCAGCCTGGAAAAATTTTAGAACAGTCATAATCGATGGGAAATTTCCCAAGGAATCGAATGCAGGAATCAGATTTTTGATATCTTGTAACGCATGCGCAGAAAACAAAAAGAGATATTTTTCTTCAAAAATTCCTTTCTCAGAAGTTGCCACCGATTAAAGCTTGAATTACATTATACTTTTTCCGTCTTTTTTCGTCTAGATTCTCGTTAGATTTTGCTTCGAGACAATCTAGTATGAATGTAATTCAGAAAATTCCATCCAATTTCCGTTCAAGTTTCTTGAATAGAAATATGCAGCCGGTCCTATTTTTCGTTCGATATTGGTCCAAGTCCGGTACTGCCAACGACGAAAAAAAAAACAACAAGCATGAGTTGTTTGTGCAAGCAACATAACTTATATAACCAGGTGACCGCGTTTCTTCCATTCCAGTTTTCAATTTTATTCATTTTTACAATCTCAATTCTTAAACTCACTTGGACTTGGACACGCGAACACAAATACTTTTTATTTAATGGGTTGGTAACTACGTCGTTCGCTAGCGGCGCTCTCTATATCGAATGCAATGAACTATAAATCGAACGGAAATCGAAAGCAAAACTTGAACGAGAATTTAGACGGAAAAAGTATAATGTAATTCAAGCTTTAGACTCTAAGTTTCGGGCAAAGACGCTTGATAGTGGTAGTTTTCGCTCTAGAGCCTCTTGAACGCACAAAACCATTTTTCAATCAAATTTTTCGCACATATTCATTAATATAATAATTATTGTTATTTTTGTCGTCATTAAATGATTGCAAATAATTTTCACAATTGTGAGTGATTTTTTGTTGTGTTTCTAAAGTCGCTGATTACAAACTCTTTGACTTCAGATAGTCGATCAATCTTAGAAATTAAGTTTTAAAATTACATTACTTCAAAACTTAGTTCAGATTTTTACCGCTAGGTGCGCTTTTACTATACATCGAAAATTTTTTATTTTCTCAAAAATAACGGTCAATTTTGAAGATCGGAAAGAAAGTGAGAGAATATCTCCTGACCCTAGTTGAAGTCTTCAATAAATCAAGTTATCTTTCTTGTGAAGTTCTTTGGACTCAGAGAAAATTGGGTGCGTAACCCTGCCTCCCAGCTGAAGGCTCAAAAGTAATTTCACATCCGTTTCGTTTATGGTGTCTGAGCCATAGATCTTTGCTGCTGCGTCGTCCACATCCGGTACAGTGTAGGTCGTTATTTGGCTTCTACTTTTGGTGCTGGTAACTCTAGGGGTAGCCATTTTGTGGAAACACTTGCTGTACACTCACGTATTGTCATATCAGTATAACAAACGTAAAAATAGATCTTACTTTAGCTTTCCAAGCTTTTGTCAATAAAACACTAGATTGTTTTGAAGAAGGCCAATACTCCTTGGCTTCCTTTCTAGACCTTAGCGAAGCTTTTGACTGCGTGCAGCATAATTTGTTAGTTGAAAAATTGCACAAATATAGTTTTGATACAACTAGCTGTAATCTTAAAGAGTTGTATCTATTTAACCGCTGTCAAAAGGTTCGTGTCGTAAATAGATTATCGGAATACCTTCCAGTAAAAAATTGTATGCCACAAGGTTCTCTTTTGGGACCATTGCTGTTCTTAATATATATTAATGGTTTGCCTATTGGTCTGCACAACTGATATATTTATTTCTTCACATCTGTACTTTCACTAATCACCTAAAACTCAGGTATAAAACTGGTTCAAACCTTCCATAATCTCCTCAGTCGTTTACCACTTCTTCACGTCCACGATCATTCTTCACGTAAGTGTATTTTATGATATATTTTTATTTGCGGATGACATGACAATTTTGAACAAAGCCCGAACTACCGATGAAGTTCCAAATAATAATATTTCTTTGATTGTTGAAGCCGAACAATGGTTTAATTTAAATAAACTAACTGTAAATCCAACCAAGACAGGCAATATTATGTTTACACTAAAGAGAACCGATATCGATTAATGCCTTAGAAATACAAAATTTCTGGGCATTCAGTTAGATAGCACATTAAAATGGGACCTTCGCGGCCCTCAGGTAGCTAACCGATTGTCATGGGGTATGTATCGTCTAAAAAGCCTAAAAAAATCGGTTTCTAGTTGGATATTAAAAACTGTTTACAATGAGTGCTGCCACTGTCATCTTCAATATGTAATATTAGTGTGGGGTCATTCTGCCTCTCGTCATAGGCTTTTTAGTCTACAGCGTAAAGCTGTACGTATCATAAGTGGACTTGATGGGAAGGATATATGGTCTTCAATTGAACACTATTATAGTATGTGCGAAAATTTTGATTGAAAAATGGTTTTGTGCATTCAAGAGGCTCTAGAGCGAAAACTATCACTAGTGTAGGAAAATTTTATTCAAGCATTTTAAAGCACATAGTTTTGGCTGTCTTTACCCGAAATTTGGAGTCTTAATCGGTGGCAACTTCTGAGACATGAATTTTTGAAAAAAATATTGCGTTTTCTGCGCATGCGCGACAAGATATCAAAAATCTAACTCCTGCATTCGATTTATTAGGAAATTTTTCATCGATTACAACTATTCTAACTTTTTCGCAGGCTGAAATGCAATTAAGATAAATATGAAATTAAACAAAAATTAAGTTGAACTTAAAAAATTGCCGTAAAATTCTATTGGTTCTACGAGGCGAACTATGTAACCTAGAGGTCTGAAATTTGGCACGAAGTCATATTTTGGGTACCCAAACAAGTGCACAAAATTTGAGCCAAATCGGAGACGAGGGCGTGAAAGGGACTGCTCATTTGATGTGGAATTGCCCAATAGTTTTGTTGTTTTATTTGAATTGTTCTAATTGTTGCGTAATGTTTTAATCGTAAAGTTGGACTATTTCTAAAAATTAATGAGCAGTCTACATCAAAATAATTAGTTGAAGCAATTTATTTTGCAGAACTTGTTACCCCTTGGTTTTGAGGTCTCTTAGGGTGATTTAAGTGATTTTCGGAAATGAAATCGTATCTGGGTGGCCGTTTTCGAGAAAAAAAATGATTGATTCTAAAATTAAGATATTTAAATATACATGGATTTATCAAAATTAAAGAAAGAAAATGAATGAACCCAACTTCAACAATGGGGTTCGATCCTTCGACCTTCCGATTACGAATCGGAGGTTTTATCGATGCGCCAAAAGGTCGGTATATGTTTGTTAACGCAAAAGGTATATAAACATACGAATGAATAACAATTTTTTTCTCGAAAACGGCTGAATAGTGCGCCCTATTACTTGCACCTGTTACACTCCTAGTCATGACCTACACGTGTGCCAAAGATGGATCAAATCGGTGAGTCACACATCTGATCCTCCCCTTGTAAGTATGATAACAAACAAAAATAATTTTGTCATTCTCTAAAGTGAACTCGTGCAGACTGTGCAATAAGTATTACTCTTTAATTAATAAATCTGTACACGAGCTAAATATGCCTCTGGAAAATTTAGCGAAAAAGCTGCTAATTATTAAATGGTATCACCAAGGTAACGTCGTATCTTTGCTGATTGGGTTCTTGAAATGCATCAAAATTATCCGGATTTTCATCGAAAAATCATCCTTAGTAATGAGGCCCATTTCCACCTCGGAGGCTACGTGAATAAGCAGAATTGGGGCAGAATTTGGGGCTAGGAAAATCCAAGAATGCTTTTAGAAAAGCCTCTCCATCATCAACGTGTCACTGTTTGGTGCAGGTTTGGGGCTGGCGATGTGATTGGACCTTACTTATTCGAAAATGAGGCTGGTGCAACTGTTACGGTGAATGGATTGCGCTATCGAGCTATGATTAATGATTTTTTATGGCCGGAATTGGAAGATATTGATGTGGACGACGTTTATTTTCAACAAGACGGCGCTACGTGCCGCACAAGCAATGAAACAATCGCATTTTTGCAAGAAAAGTTTCCTGGCCGTGTTATTTCGCTAAGAGGTGATCACAATTGGCCCCCGTGGTCTTGTGACTTGACACCTTTATACTTTTTTCTTTGGGGCCACGTGACAGATAAGATCTATGCCAGTGCTCCACAATCGATTCAAGACCTAAAAATTGGAATTCGTGAAGTGATCGAAGACATACAGCCGCAAATGCGCGAACTGGTCATGGAAAATTTCACGAAAAGAATATGGTGCTGCAACAGCAGTCGTGGAGGCCATTTGGCTGATATCGTTTTCCATCGTTAATGGCATACCTTTCTCTTTACAATGAAATAAATATCCATTGATTTCTCTTAAAATATACTCGTTTTTTTTTTAAATATCAAAATTAAACCTCTTATTGGAAAACCCTTTATACAGGGTCCGGCAGCGGAATGTGATGTTTTTCGCTACACTGTAGTGATTAGATATTTTGTTGTAAAAAGAAGTAAAAATCTGCAAAATAAAACTCATTGAGTGCAGTTTTTAACAGTTTTATTATTTTTTAAAAATTACAGAATTTAAATGTCCACCATTAAACTCTATACATTTTTCAATATTTTCTCGGACGTGGCTCATAACTGCGCCTTGAATTCTTCCATAAATTCTTCTTATCTTCTTAGTTATGTTGTTCTTTAGCTCATCCAGTATGCGGGGGCTTGTTTAGATACACTTTAGACTTTAAGTACGCCTACAAGAAACAATCTGGAGTCGTTAAGTCAGGAGAACGTGCTGGCCAGGAAAGGTCTCCATTTCGGGAAATTAATCTCCCAGGAAACTTATTCCTTAAAAACTGCATAACTATTCTAGCGGTATGACTAGTTGCCTCATGTTTTTGAAATGGTTGTTACTGCTTCCTCAACTCGGAAGCAGCAAACCTATCACAGACAGTTCCATGCGCATTCCACGTCTTAAACCATTGCAAAATAATGTTCCAAGATGGAATGCGACCACGTCTTGGGATATTAAACTCAGCCCGAAATCATCTTTGGACCGTAATAACAGACTTCGTTTCAATATAAGCCGTCACGGCAAACACGTGTTGATTTACTGGCCAATTCTCCATAGCTACTAAACTGCATACAATAACAAACACATCAGTCATAAAGAGAACACTCCCACCCATTCATGTGTCAGGCAGTGGCGCGTTAAAATGTGTCACATTCCAGTGCCGGAACCTGTATTTACAAAAATCCTTACAGATCCATGACTCTAACTAGAAATACCGATACCATAAACATAAAATGTTGTCTTGTAGGTAAGAATTTTTTTGTTAGAAAAATTATACCACAATTTAAATGATTTTCTTGTATAGTTGTAATATATTCATCAGTTGTCTTATGTATCACATACAAACACTATATATTTTTTGATGAATCTAAAATGTTGTACTAATATAATGTATCATTCGTAGACAATAAATATAATCATATTATTATTATTAATTTTGACAAAAATTCCTGAAAATGTGTTCCTTAATATATTTAATATCGTGAAATCATCAGTGCTCTTGGTCCATTACAGATGAAAATATTCGCTTAAATTTCCGATATACAACTGATATATGAATTCTCAGGTGCATAACGAGATTGAGGAAAAACAAGTAATGTAGGAGTTTTTTTTTTATTTTAGGAGAATGGAAAGCAATTATTTTTAACGATGGTACAATTTACAACTAGAGATATCTATTTAAATATGTACCTAAAGATAGTTCAATTCTATTACATTAATTTATAAAATAAATGTTTGTCTAAATAGAAAAAGATAGTATTTTTTTTTACTTATAAACTCGTAATCAAGCTTATGATGTTGCATGGAGTATTATTTATTTAGAGTAAGAGTGAGGAAGTCAAATTCAATTCAAAATAGATGCTAGTAACAAAATTATGTTTACTACAAAAGTTGTTTATTGAAGACGTTTTGATCTATCGTTTATTTAAAAATCTGGAGTTCTTGTCAAGCTCTCAGGGATGTGAACCGTTTTTGGGAATAAAAATATCGTCGTTCGACTCTCCAATACGGCTTTTGTAATATTGTTTCGTCCCAACTCTCTGCGAATAGCCGTTTTCTCGAAAAAAAAGCCCGATACGAGTGGTCTGGGACGCCCTGTATAATGAATTATTATATCCATTAGAGATTAGAATATGCAATAGCCAACAGTGCAGAGGTATTTAGTAATAATACAGTAAGCATTTTAAGATTACAACGTAATTTGCCGTATTATCATGTTTACATATGGCTGCCTCAAGTTACATGGCTCGAGGTTTCTGCGGCTTACCTGTATATGTTTGGTAAATTAATCCCTCAGAATCGTACGTATATTTGTATATACTAACGCGTAGCTACAAATACGTGGGCATTATACGAGTTTACTCCAATAACACCATAAATACAATCATACTTTAGAGGATGAAAACAAATAAGAAACAAATAAATTAGGGCTCGTAGCCAATAAAAAGAAAAAAACAAGAAACACTTTAAAGGTGCTATATGCTGAAATAATAATAATAATACTTGTAATATTTTGTTTTCTGTGCAAAAAGTTGCAAAAGAGGTTCCTTTTAAGTTTTACGCTCCTCCTTAAAAGTTATAGTTTTTAATTGAATATCCGTTTTCTCTGGTCTTATTTATTCATGGCAACGTTAAGATCATCGGGTGACAAGCAAAAATTTCAAACTATAACTTAAATCAAGTTATAAAATCAGTTAAAAAAATATACATGAGTAATTCCACGAATATTGACAAGATTCGCGCTGGCTAGGTTCCCCGATATCGCTCGAATGTCATGATCTTGCAGGAGATGATGTAAAAGGACGTTATCCCAATTTTTGGCCCTTGGCGCTCCCCCACTCCGGAGATATAAATTTTTAATTTTTTTTAAATGCTGTTTTTTGTCATTTTGAAATATCTGTATCTCCGGAAGTTTAGGTCCAAATCAGACCTGTGAGGGCTCATTTTTTTCGTTGAACGATCTACTTTTTGATAAAACTGGTCCGTAATGTCCCCGGCTAAGTCCGATTACTGAGAATGTTGATTTATGAAACCTTATAAACGGAAAATTAGCCCTGGTTTGTAGTTGCACGAAACAACCGGACTTAGCCGGGGATACTGCAAACCCATTTTATCAAAAAGTAGACCGTTCAAGGGAAAAAATGAGTCCCCACCGGTGCGATTTGGACCTAAACTTCTGGAGATACAGATATTTCAAAGTGGTCATTTTTGTTAAAATCGTGTTTTTCTTGATTTTCTACCCCCTGTATCTCGGGTCTACCATTCCCGAACGGTCTCAAAATTGGAGGGAATTTTCTTCTACTCCAAAACAAGAATCTCAAATAGGTTTCGTCTTTGGTTCTTAGGTATAATCGATGCACCGAATTTTTAAAAAAAGGACCTTTTTATATTAAAAAAAACAGACAAAAAAAGGACTTACACGTATACACACAAGCGTGCACACACACAGACACAAACACACACACTCGTACGTACGCGCACACACACAAAACAAAGAGAATTATTTTTCTCCACGACCACCATAGAATTTAAGCATTCTGAAATAAATTTTGATTATAGAACGTACACATTCTCACTCTTGTTATGGAACGAAACACTATGCGCTTATGCGTTTTGCATGTAATTCATTCCATAACAAGGGATAGAATGAATATTCTCACATCGTTTCGAATAAAACAATTAGCCTTGGATATCACAATTGTCAAAATACTATAAACATAACCACAAACGTGATAAAACGTAAGTTCTTTGTGTTCATTATTTTATTAGTCTATTTTATCTGGTCGAGGAGAAAGTATAGTCTGCTACTCGGTAAGAATGAAAATTCAGATGCTCGTGGTTCCTCGCGCTCGCCTGACGGCTCGCGCTCGAAATATTCCACTCGCATCGAATTTCCATTCTAACCTTGTTACAGAATATACTATTCTCCACGACCATGGTAGAATTTAAGTATTCTGAAATCAATGTTGATCATAGAATGTACACATTCTCACTCTTGTTATGGAACAAAACAATATGCGCTGATGCGTTTTGCATGTAATTCATTCCATAACAAGTAATGGAATGAATATTCTCACACCGTTCCGAATAAAACAATTAGCCTTGGATATCACAATTGTCGAAATACTATAAACATAACCTTAGAATTATTACAAACGTAATAATAAAACGTAAGTTCTTTGTGTTAATTACTTTATTAGTCTATTTTATCTCGTCGAGGAGAAAGTATAGTCTGCTACTTGGTAAGAATGGAAATTCTGATGCTCGTGGTTCCTCGCGCTCGCCTCGCGGCTCGCGCTGGGAATATTCCACTCGCATCGAATTTTCATTCCAACCTTCTTACAGAATATACTATTAAAGCGCATATAAGGCATTTCAATAGCCCGCCGCCTTCCTCATTGAATTAAGCGGATTGTCTACCCATAGGAATACTGTCTGTTAGTTTAGATTAGTAACCTGATCATATGGTATTATATTGTCGCGATTGTTTTAGATTGTCATCACTTTATCATACGTCCATCACGACGTTAAATGTGCCGTGTTTGGGTAAGTAAGTCGACGCGTGAAGAAAAATGGAAAGTTGCGACGTTGTTGCGTTAACAAAAACCGATTGTCATTTAAATACATATACGCGTAATCATGGTTTGGAAAAAATAACGAGTTGCAGTCAAACTCATATTGAACTTTAACAAATGCGCATGACTCAATCAAAACAACTTAAAGGTTCTATTTGCCATCATCATAAATGCCACTTTTTAAGTTATTATTCAAATCGACAACGAAAATGCTGCAATCCCGACGACACACATAAAGTGGTAGTGAAAACTGATCTACGAGAAATAACAAAGACATTGAGTGATCAGTATTTCATCATATCCAACAAACGATTGGTTCCCGGTGATAAATTGTGCAGAAATTGCGAAGTACGCGTGAAATCTTTGACTGCAAATGACAATGCGCTGGTTCCGATGCCATCGAGAAAGCGCAAACATTCCGGAGCGTACGACGAATTGGAGCAGGAGGATTCCGATGGTATAATGAATGATTTGGCCTCTCAAAGTAGCAATTTCTCCGATCAATCGTTGAGTCAACCTCTCTGTCAAGATAAGCGGGCAATTGACGATATCTTGAAAGCGGTCAATTTAAGTCCGTTACAAAGAGGCCGGGAATCAACCGAGCGTCTGCAACAACGGGCTAAGAAGAAAATAGATCAACTCCATCAGGTTGTGCTTGGGCAACTGAGACGCGGATATCGCTTAAAGATTCTTTCAGAACCGGTGACCACCAGTGTTCTTGAGGATACTTCATCTCTTCGTGCTATTATAACCTCCATGGAATTGAGATATGCTGCTGCACAATGTTATACCCAAAAAGTGGAGATCTTAGCACTCTTGCCACTTGATTGGTCATTTGAATTAGTCAACAAATATTTTACCTGCTCCAGGTATATGTTTCGCACCGTGCAAGAACGGCGAACTTTAAACAGTGAGTGTATGAAAATCATGTGTATTGATATCCAATTTTCGAATTGTAAATAATATTTATTATTACAGGCGCGGGAAAAAAATCAGAATCTAAATACCAAAAAAAATTTTCAGACGATATGATCAAAAAAATTATTGATTATTATAAGAAAGAGAGCAACTGCTACATTTTTCCTGGAAAAAAAGATTATATTTCAATTAAAAATCCAGATCATCCTACAGAAAAGATCCAGGTTCAGAAAAGATTGCTATTATATACGCTCAAAGAATTATATGAGAATTTTAAAAACGACCATGGTGGAGAAGGGATAATTCCTAAATTCTCATTCTTTGCTTCACTCAGACCTCCTGAGTGCATTTTCGCTGGGGCTCCGGGGACGCATACCATTTGCGTTTGTCAGGAACACGAGAACCTAAGACTTAAGCTATATAAGCTGGCCAAGGGTTTAAAGTACAAAGAACTGATGAATGCAAGTGTTTGTAATTCGGACAACCCTGATTGTATGTTGCATCGGTGCAAAAATTGCCCGGGAGTTAAGGGTATTGAAAAGGAACTCGAATACAATGAGATAACTTGGCCTAGTGAAAAAATAAAATATCAAAAATGGCAGGTTGATAAGAGTCGAGCTTTTCTTGTTGATAAAGAAGAAACTGTAGAAGATTATAAAAGAAATTTATTGAATGATTTGTGGGAATTGACCAAACATCATTACGTATCCGAATCTCAGAAAAAATATCTGAATCAATGTAGAGTCACTGACGTCAGATACGGCGATCGTACTCATGGACTTTTCTGAGAACTACTCATTTACAATTCAACGTTCAGTACAAGCGTTCTACTACAACAACAGTCAAGCGACTCTGCATCCATTCGTTCTATACTACAAGGATCCGAATGTCGATGAATCGAGTTTACTAGAGAAGAGTTTTTGCGTAATAAGCGATACGACTGATCATTTTGCTTACACAGTTTATTCATTCCAACGAGAATTTGTGAAGGCGATACGTCAACAATATCCGTGGATAAAATATATTCGTTACTTCTCAGATGGTGCTCCAACCCAATACAAAAATAAGTGAGTTATAGAAGATCTGTAGGACCAAATGTATGCATAATCATTGCCTTTTAACTAACCAGAAACCTTTTTTTTTATAGGAACAATTTTGCAAATATGTGCCGACACCAGCAGGATTTTCAATTGGAAATCAAGTCTTGGGATTTCTTTGCGACAAGTCACGGGAAGAGTCCCTGTGATGCCATTGGGGGAACGATCAAGAGAACGGTAATGAGACATTGTTTGAGAAGGGAATCAGACCAGCAAATTACAACACCAAAAGTTATGTTTGAATTTGCAAATCAAACGATAAAAAGCGTGAGGTAAAGAAATAATTAGCGCAAATGTGGTAAAAACATTTGAATTTCAATAATAAATATTTTTGTGTAGATCCCTGTGGGTTCCAGATACGCAAATCCAGCGGGATAAAAAATCATTAAATAAAAGATTTGAGGGAGCCAAAGCTGTACAGGGTACAAGATCATTCCATCATTTTGTGCCTATGAATGGAAATTCAATGGAAGTCAAGGCAACAGCATATGATTCGGTCACAAAAAAAGTGACCGTATCGGTCAGCAAATAGTCGAGAATAATTATAAATGCTTAGAATTTGATGCTTTACGTAATACATTTGATCGATAAATAAATTATTTTTTTCTGTATCGATTGCTTTAATTACTCCCTTTGGTGTCTGGCAAAAATATAAATGTGTGTATGTATCTGTGTGTATGCGCGTGTGTGTGTATACGTGTAAGTCCTTTTTTTGTCTGTTTTTTTTTAATATAAAAAGGTCCTTTTTTTAAAAATTCGGTGCATCGATTATACCTAAGAACCAAAGACGAAACCTATTTAAGATTCTTGTTTTGGAGTAAAAGAAAACTTCCTCCAATTTTGAGACCGTTTGGGAATGGTAGACCCGAGATACAGGGGGTAGAAAATCAAGAAAAACACGATTTTAACAAAAATGACCACTTTGAAATATCTGTATCTCCGGAAGTTTAGGTCCAAATCGGACCGGTGAGGACTCATTTTTTCCCTTGAACGGTCTACTTTTTGACAAAAAGGGGTTTGCAGTATCCCCGGCTAAGTCCGGTTGTTTCGTGCATCTACAAACCAGGGCTAATTTTCCGTTTATAAGGTTTCATAAATCAACATGCTCAGTAATCGGACTTAGCCGGGGACATTACGGACCAGTTTTATCAAAAAGTAGATCGTTCAACGAAAAAAATGAGCCCTCACAGGTCTGATTTGGACCTAAACTTCCGGAGATACAGATATTTCAAAATGACAAAAAACAGCATTAAAAAAAAATGAAAAATTTATATCTCCGGAGTGGGGGGGGCGCCAAGGGCCAAAAATTGGGATAACGTCCTTTTCCATCACCTCCTTCAAGATCATGAAATTCGAGCGATATCGGGGAACCTAGCCAGCGCGAATCTTGTCAATATTCGTGGAATTACTCACATACAATATGTCTCTGTAAGTTGGAACCATACGGAAAACTTCTTTATTATTAAATTTAGGAAAAAATCGTATTCTTCATAAAAACTTCTGCATGGTCTAAAATCTAAAATGCAACCTTCAGATATCTAATTTTTTCAACGGTTTACTAGATTTCTCAAAAAATATTAATTTTGCTCTCGAGTAAAGTATATTTATTTTTGACAATATCGATAAATGTTATTAAGAGAAGTTGAGCACAACTAAAAACCACGTTAAAATTTGTAATAACGTTCGTTTACATTGAAAAAACTGTTTTTTTTTTCTTTATCGAAACATACCTCTAAAATAAGAACGTAAATTTAATTGTAGTTACCTGTAATCTAGTATTCACTGGCAACTGACAAGAAATTTTCGACAATGACCGTCAAAACGTGTTAGAATTTATAAAATATATACAAATGGCAGTGTTATTAACTTGCGAAGAAAAAATTGAAATTGTTTTGATTGTAGGAGAAAACTATAAAACACATGGAGAAGCAGCAAGTATTTTTAACAATAGACATCCCAATAGAAATATTAGTCATTCAACTGTGGCGAAAATAGTGAACAAATTCAAGACTAGTGGAAGAATTAAAAATAATTTTAATGTAAAACGCCGAAAATTAGTTGCCAATGAGAACATGCAGTTAGAAGTAATAAAGATACAGTGGCAAGAATTTTAAACTAAATAAATACAGACCATTCAAACCAAAATTTCTTAACACATTGAAAGAAAGAGATTATGATAGGCGCTTTGATTTTTGCTGTCTCATCCAAGTAACGTTAGAAGATGATCGTTTTTTATGAGACGTATAATTTTTTCCGATGAGGCAACATTTGCTGCAAATGGAATTGTCTCGTCACAACATTGTCACTGATGGTCTCAGAAAAATCCCAATTTTACAAAAAAGACTTGTGACCAATATTCGTTTAAAACGAACGTGTGGTGTGGTATTTATAAAAACAGATTAATTGGACCGTCTTTTTTCCACCAATCTATGAATGCCGAACGTTATTTACAATTTTTACAAAATCACATCAATGATTCTTCTCTTACAAGAACTTCAATGTATTTGGTTCCAACAAGACGGTGCCTCATGCCACAGTACATTAAATACTAGGAACTATCTTGAACATATTTTCAATTAAAAAGTGATTCACAGATATTCCGATTTTTTTTGGCCTGTTAGATCCCCTGACTTAACCCCTCTGGATTTCTACTTATGGGGTCACTTAAAACAAAAAGTTCACCAACAAGTGCCGTTTAAAGATGTTAATCATTTGGAGAGGATAATTTTAGAATCATGCCGGGAAATTTCTCCAGATATGATAAGCAAAGCTTTGCGGGAATATGCCAATAGAACGATGAAATTTATTATATAAAGAGAGGGTGGATATGTCGCGGCAATAATGGAACAGGTGAAAATTAAATTTAGATTTTTTTCATTAATAATTATGTTAGCGACACAATTTATTTTTTGTATTTATTGTTTTATTTGCAAATTAAAAGGAAAGGTTATCATGTTTTTATCAATCACAAGAGAAAAATGTTCATTATTGAAATTAGCAAAATTAATAGTAATTTATAATGCTGAAAAATGAGTAAAAAATAACAAGATCCATGCTAGAAGGTTGTAATTGAATAATTGAACGTGTTTTTTAGTAATGTTCAACTTCTCTTAACAACATTTATCGATATTGTCAAAAATAAATGAGCAAAATTAATATTTTTTTGAGAAATCTAGTAAACCATTGAAAAAAATTAGATATCTGAAGGTTGCATTTTGGATTTTAGACCATGCAGAACTTTTTATGAAGAATAACATGTTTTCCTAAATTTAATAATAAAGAAGTTTTCCATATGGTTCCAACTTACAGAGACATACTGTATATACCGGGTTACTATAAAAGAAATAGACACCTTTGGTATTGTATAAAACAAAAGTTATTTGTGATATTGACATGCATTTTGCGATGTCAGATTGAGGAACTGTAGAAGTATCGATGTTACAGTTGGTAGTACTGCGCAAGCATAATAGCTACTATGGCTGCAAACTTTACTGAGAAAGCATATTGCGTGCTAGAATTTGCCAAAACGAACTCAGTAACTGTTGTTCAAAGACATTTTCGAACACGTTTAGGAAAATCACCACAGGGTGTTTATGTAAAAGCAAAAGTCCGGAAAGATCTCGTGTGTCAGAAGAAACAGTGGCACGTATTCGTACTGTTTACCAACGAAGTCCACAAAAGTCAACAACACGTGCAAGTTTGGAACTACAAATTCCGCAACCAACTGAGTGGAAAATTTTACGTAAACGACTAAAACTGACGCCTTACAGATTGTTGGTACAGCATCTACGTGAAGATTACAAGCTTACACGTAAAGATTTCTGCAATGAAATGCTGCAACGTAATGAAGATGAGTTTTGCGAGCGGATAATTTTCACTTTCCACATAAGTGGCAAGGTGAATAAACACAACGTCCGAATATGGGGGACTGAACCTCCGAGAGTGTTAGTGGAGCATTGGCGTGATTCTCCAAAAGTGAATGTGTTCTGTGCTGTATCTCGCACAAAGGTGTATGGTCCTTTCTTTTTTGAAGAAAACAGTAACGGGAGCTACATATCATCAAATGTTGATCAATTGGTTGATGAAGACGGGGAGAACTTTATCTTCCAACAAGATGGAGCACCTCCTCACTGGCACCGTGTCGTTAGAAATTATCTGGACGAAACACTTCCACAGCGCTGGAGAGGCCGTGCAACAGCCAACAACCGCGTTCTCATTTGGTGGCCACCAAGGAGCCCCAATCTTACACCGTGCGATTTTTTTCTATGGGGATTTGTGAAAGGCCTGGTTTACGTCCCTCCCCTTCCTAATGATTTAGATAAATTAAAACAACGCATCACGAGAGTTGTGGAAAGTGTCAATTTAATTTTAATTACTACATACTCCTAAACGCAAGACCCCCAAAGTGCGAGAT
This sequence comes from Ocypus olens, assembly GCA_910593695.2. NCBI lineage: Eukaryota > Metazoa > Arthropoda > Insecta > Coleoptera > Staphylinidae > Ocypus > Ocypus olens. The sequence goes on along the minus strand of OU343060.1, from coordinate 19,403,338 downwards.
CTCAAAAACTGAAATAGGTAGAGAGTTGAAATTTTCATGAAAAATCACAAATAATTCAAGAACTCGACTATTGAAATTTCAACAGCCTCCGACCACACCTCAAAAAAAATCCAATTTTTTATTTTTTTCCCGATAGGCCTGGGGTCCTCTTGGCGACCGTAAAATCCGCGATTTTCTAAGTTACCCAAGTACTACAGGGTGATTTTTTAAAAATCTATTTTTGACGATGCAGAGGTTCACGCCAAAACTTTCACATCCCTGGATTTTTGAGCTGGTAAACTGGGACTAGGCTCAAAAAATCTCCAATGCATGGGATACAAAGGTCACTATAGGAAATTGAGGTGCGACCTGCGGTTGCAATCCCTCAGCCATTTTTCTGAAAAATCACATTTCCGAAGCTTCCGGAAAAAAGGGCGCGCTTGCCCTTACGATTACGACTCCGAATTTTAGAGAGTTTTGTAAAACTAGCTCTCCTCTACATTTTATGTCTCTTACGAATTTTTAATATCTCCAACCCCCGAGGAGTTATTCAAATAAAACCCCCCGATTTCAATAAAAACAATTCTACAGCGGCCATTTTTTATCTCACGCAAGAAATTTAAACGGCATGCTATTTGGAATTGCATTTTTTCGTCGAAAAGGTAAGAGCTATATTTTTCGTGGGGCGAAAAACGATATACGGCCGATTTTTGATTGTTTTGTGGGAATTTTTCGAAGAATTTTGCGATTTCTTTTTTTTCGAAAATGAAAAATCTGACGACGGCATATCAGTCATCGATTTAATCCGTATCAAAGATCCCTATAAAGTTTTTCGATCCGATTTGTGGTTTTCGAGATATGACGTTGTACACGGAAGGGGGAAGCAAAATTTAGCAGCGGGGCAAATTTTTTGTTCTTCGACCTGATTACACCACCGGAAAGTCCTTTTCAAGCCCAACAGAAAATCCAAATATCGATACGACCCCTCCTTCTAATTTAAAAAAAAATAATTAAACTTTTATTTAATTTGCCGGTAAACATTTTCGATCTTTTTAAAATGAATTTGTCTATTCCTTTTTAAATCACGAATCTAACGACGGATTATCATTGCGGTATTGTGTGTACGTAGAACAACATTTGAATTTTTAAAATCGCCCGGTTATTAACCGAGATATGGATATTTGAATTATTGTCGTTTTTGAACATTGAAAATTTAACCCCTAAAAATCAATTTCGAAAAAAAAAATATTTCCGGGAAGGTTAGAACAGTAAAACTTTGGGAAATCATTAAGAGTTCCATTTGAAACCGACCACGAAAGTTTGGTAACATTTCGGTTACCCCATCAGCCCCACCAGCCGCAACGGGGTGCCAAAGACCAAAGCAACCCCTATCAGTACCGGCCTAAATGTTGTTTGTATGTTGGTTTGTAATGTGTATACGCTTCTTAGACGCTCACCAAATAATTTTTAGAGGCCCAAAGTTAATGAAAAAAAAGCATCTTCCTGTTAACGTCCGAGTGCTTTCCAAACAGCAAATTAAGAAATGCATTGATAGTGTATTGTCATATTTGACAGATGTCAGATTCAGAAACTGGAGTTACCACCAGATTACATTTCCGAAGTTCCTCGACGCGTGTGGTTTGTGAAAGATCATTTTTATTTTTTGTTAAATTCGTTCGTCACCTGTTACCTTCTTCAATTTTAATAGGCTGCGCACAGTTTAATTGCTTAATTTTAATAGGCCACTCCGCTGCAGTGTTGCCAAAATATTTTATAAAAACCCCCAAAATTACCCCTCGCATAAAATACCCTATCCCCAAATTTGGAAACACTGGGATTAGAGAAGGCACGTTAATAAGTTTTAGGAATTTGCACAAAAAAAAGTTTTTACAAAAATATGTAGGTAGTACAAAAAGGACATTTAAAAATTAGAAAAATATTTAATCGTGCTGTGGTATCCTCCAAATAATTAAAATAATTCTTTAATTTTTCGGAAAGCCTCGCTCATTTACTACTTAAAATTGTTCGCATTTTGTTTCATAATTTCCAAACAGTTCCAGTTATACCGGGTGATCAGTTTCATTCCGGGCCAAAGTATTATATTTAACAATTACTAAAAAAACTAAATTGGCCGCAAAAATTATCCTTTTGATTTAAAAATTTTCGAAAAAAAAATCAAAAATCGAATCGAAATATTTAAAAATTTATTAATTCCTGAAACACAAAATGGCCAGGCTGTATTTTCTAGCCAAAGATCAAAGTACATTAGTTTTATCTTAAAAGAACCACTATAATTAAATTAAAAATCCTAAAACAAAAAATTTCAAATTTAATAAATAACCTAAAATTAATACAAAAACCAAGTACAGGACAAAAATATCAAAAATTAAGTCTGCAAAATCCAAATTATAGGGCAAAAAAAAATTGGACCAAAAACTCGAAAATATTGGCTAAAAATTCGCTCATAAAAATCAACAATTCATTTAAATCTAAAGTAAAGACTAATTCAGTCATTAAAATTAATAATGAAGGTAACAAAAATAAAAACATTGGTAAAAAAATTGAAAAAAGAGAAAATTTCAACTAAATATTCGAAAATGTTGGTTTAGATGCCAAAAACATCTAAAATATTGGCCAAAAATAAAAAACCTTGGCCTAAAAAATTCAAATGCAGACTGAAAATTTAAAATTCAAGCAAAAGAAAAATAATTTGCCATTTCAGCCCCAAAAATAACTCTTTACCTCAGAGTAAATTGCCGAAACTCTAAACTCAAAAATAATTTTAAAAATTCGCCCATAAAAACAATAATTCAGCTTAAAACATCTAAAATGAAGGAAAAAAAAAAAATAAAAAACTCGAAAATACCGACCAAAAGTGCGCACACAAAAATCAACAATTCAGGTTAAAAATCTAAAGTATAGACCAATCAAAAATTCGCTCGTTAAAATTAATATTCAAGGGAAAAAACTACGAATATAGGCAAAAAATCGAAAATTTAGACCAAAAATCGTAAACTCTCGGCAAAAATAAACAATGCAGACCAGAAAAAAAAAACGAAAATTTCAACTAAATATTCGAAAATTTTGGTTTATAGGCCAAAAACTCTAAAATTTGGAACAAAGAAATGAAAAACACAGACCAAACATCTAGGATCAACCAAATATCCTTAAGTAAAAAATAAAAAATGCAGACTAAAAAATTAAAAATTCAAGCAAAAGAAAAGTAATTTGCCATTTTCAACCCCAAAAATAACTTTGTTCCAAAATAAATTGCCGGACCTCTAAACTCGAAAGTAATTAAAAAAATTCGCCCATAGAAGCAACAACTCATGTTAAAAATTTAGAGTGTAGACCAATCAAAAATTCCCCTATTCAAATTTATGATTAAAATAAAAAAAAAAAATTAAAAAAAAATCGAAAAATGTAGACAAAACACCGAAAATTTCAACAAACAATAAAAAAAATTGACCAGAAACTCTAAAAATTAGAACAAAGAATTAAAAAATGCAGACCAAGCATCTAAAATATAAGCAAAAAAATAAAATTCATGGCTTTAAAAAAACATACAGACAAAAAAATTTAAAAATCAAGCAAAAGAAACGTAATTTGCAATTTTCAGTCCCAAAAATAACTCTAGCTCAAAATAAATTGTTAACCAGAAACGCGAAAATAGATTAAGGACAAAAAAACAAAAACTCGAAAATACCGCGCATAAAAATGAATAATTCAGGTTGAAATATAGGGCAACAAAATCGAAAATTCGGCCTTAAAAATAAAAAATGCCGACCAAAAAAATCGAAATTTTAACAAACAAATCGAAAATGAAGAAAAATTAGTTCAAAATATCAGAAATTTATATCAAAAAATCATAAAAATATTGCTTAAAAAAAATCAAAATCCAGGCCTAACGATAAAAAATTCAAACAAAAAGGTTGAATATTTAATATAATAATAATATTTTATTTACGGGCAACAAGTGTTGCTGGTAGTAATTTTTAATTTTCCCCAAATATTTAATAAAAATCCCCCAAAATTACGCCGCTGTCCCTCTCCAAAATAATAAAATTTGAAAATAATACGTAAATAGTGGGGATTTATTGGAAACTTACATACAAAATTAAAGCAGTATTATATAAAACTTATTATTCATCTTGATCCGGGAAAATTTCATCTTCGTTTCGGCACACATACATATTTTTTAAATGAAAGTGCAGCATCTCATTGGGGGTCACAAAATTACGAAAACGGCAATAACAGAATCCCTAGGACAACTTCCATAAATGATGTCACAGGTTTTTCCTCATCGCTGAGGAAAATTACTGACTTCTTTATGATTGTGCACTATTGGTAATAATGATTTCTAGCAAATGTAATAACATGTTCATTAATTTTCCCAAAAATACCCCTCGTATAAAATTCTCATCCCAAAAAATACCCCATTGGTTGAAGTTCCCCAAAATACACCCCAAAGCAATCATTTACCCCCATTTTGGGGAAGAAACCCCTCAATCTGGCAACGCTGCTCCGCTGGGCTGCGCCGTCGTTCGTCACCGGTTGTTGTAATAGGCTACGCACGGACGATAGCGCAGCACAGCGCAGCCGTCGTTTGTCACCAGTTACTTTGGTCAATTTTAATGGGATGCGCACAGATGACGGCGCAGCGCAGCGGAGCCGTCGTTCGTCACCGGTTACTTTGCTTAATTTTAATAAAATATGCACAGACGACGACGCAGCGCAGTCTCCGGTTTCTTTTCTCAGTTTTAATAGTCTACGCACAGACGATGGCGCAGCGCAGCGTTGCCGTCGTTCGTCACCAGTTACTTTGGTCAATTTTAAAGGGATACGCAAAGACGACGGCGCAGCGCAACCGTTCGTGACCGATAACTTTGCTCAGATTTAATAGGCCACGCACGGACGACGGCGCAGCGCAGCGCATCGGAGCGGTCGTTCGTCACCAGTTAATTTTCTTAATTTTATAGTTCACTTTTTATAATTAACGCTAGTATTACATCATATTAGATATAAGATAGTCTAAGTAAGCGTTATTCATCTTTAGTTTTACCCAATGCCAAAAAAAAAACTCCTTCAGAATACAAAGAATTCTTTGTTAATCTGAATACAGTAATTTGCAAATTTGATTGTTTCTCAGAAGAAAAAAAAAACAAAGCACTTCTGCGGTGTAATCATAATTCGATATCAGTAAACAAACGTCAACAAATTTTCAAATTAAAAGTAACACCACGATAAACTCAACTAAACTCGCCGGCTAAAGACGCTGATGAATATTTATGTTGAAGAAAAAGAAAACTTTATGCGGTTTTCCAAACTATCGTAAATGCCCGCAGTGACTAGTGCAAGAGTGTACACAGCCTCGTATTTCTAGCCATAAAATATTAAAGGTCGTCGCATCCATTTCCAGGATCAAACTGTGAATTGCCGCTATTCTCTTTAAGTGAATAAGTTATGACTGAAATTCGCACGGCCATAAACCGATGCACTTCCAGCCATTTCTCATACGTAAGACCAGAAAACGAAGGCACGTCTCTCCCTCTGTGCCAATATTTATAACGTTACCTCTTTATCGTGAACGGGCGATTCTTCAAAGTAACTAGCTAAATTATACATTTATTTTATACGCAATCATGTGAATAATAGGCGATTATCACTTTCTTATTAGCTATCATTTTATACAACTGTAAGAAGACCACCAGGAGTTTAATACCTGGTAGAAATAAGTCCACCAAATACAATAACATGACAGCGTAACTTAATATATTTAAATACTGATTAATCAAAGGATTAGAGTATTAAATTCCAATTGATTAGGTGTAGATGTCTGAATGTATGTTGACAACCCCAATGCAGACAGTGTTCGACATTAGCTTGCAAACATGTAAACACGTGTCTGTTAATCCAGTGACGCGATCAATCTCAATTTACAGTAACAGCGGGAGCATCAGCAGGAACGGAGCGGGCGGCAGTGGCGGGATATGCAGACCGTGTTTAGTGAGGATTTGGACGATGGTGCAATAAAGATTGGATGGGAAGAGTACGGGGTGGCGCAAGTAAGCAAGAGATGAATATCAATTTGGTCGTTATTGGAGTAGCTAAGCGCCACCTGGTGTTCAACCGGAACTACTCGCGTTACCTAACTCAATTACAACGCTTTCCCGCTGAGAAATGTCATTACCTAAGCGCCTCCACTGTTGTCCCTCTATCCTTCTATCCTTCTATCCCTTTCCCTGCGTCTGTCTGTCCCTAGCGTTCCCGACATTGACAGATTGCATTACCGGAATAACTCCCTACTAATTATATAACTCTACATGTGTGCTGCACTGGACCCCCGCACCCCCAGCAGGAAGCCGCTGTGTGGACACTATACTCCTTTATCAAGTTTTAACTGATTTAAGCGTTTTTTTTTATCCTTTGTTTTAACGGAACTTACGGAGATTTTTATATACAGTATGTTTTTTTTATTGTGGGCCCTACATGCTAAAAATTATACCTTATGTTAATATATATTTTATCATAAAATTTTGAAAGAAATTTTAATTAGTAATAAATCAATTATTTTTCTACATGATGCGCTGCATTAGAATAACTTAAACATGTTTTATTCCAGTAAAAAATGAAATTATTTAATATAAATAACTAAGCAAAAATAATCAAAGTACCTTGAATTTACGAAATGTCAGATTGATTAGTGAGGCAAGTAATCAAACGGATTTTATTCTTGAAAATGTCCATTTATACTATTGAAGAACGGGTGGAATTTGTGACGGCATTTATGAGAGGTTTGTCCAGCAGGGAAATAGTTGTATTTTTCTACAAGAAATCAGGGAATTTTTATTTTAGGGAAATAGTTGACAACTTTTCTGCAGCGTATCCCGATTGTTCGGTTCCGAGCAAAAGCACTTTTTAATGAAATAAAACATGTTTAAATGATTTTAATGAACCGCATCATGTAGAAAAATAATTTATTGATATTATCAACTAAAATTTGCTTCAAAATTATATGATAAAATATACATTTACACGAGATATAATTTTTAGCATGTAAAAACATACTGTATAGACACAAGGCTTAATTATCAGATTTAATTACCTTTATTTATTTAAAATTTAAGCTTAATAAAGTGTACATCTTAGAAACTGGAATTAAAAAAAAAATATATTTTTTTTTAATTTCTTATTAAAAAAAATAGCTGTGATTTAATTTAATGCGTGATCTAATAAGCATTGCTATTGAGTTGTATCGCCATCCTACAAACATTAGCTGACTTAAAATATTTATATGTTTTAACCAGAAACATTTATTAAAAATTGAAATATTTTCACAAAAGAGTTATTATCTTCAAAAAAGTCGCACGTAAAAATGCCGCAACGAATATTAAACAAGGTAGTTTTTTACTTTCTCCGTTACGAAGTACGAGAAAGTATTGTGATCGTGATTTTTTTTTCAAAATTTTTTTTTACGGAAATATCCGTTTTGGGGTCCCTAGATGCCATTTCAACAATTTCTGGAAAAAAAAAATTTTGTGTCTGTGTGTGTGTGTGTGTGTGTGTGTGTGTGTGTGTGTCTGTCTGTGTGCGCTGTATCTCAAAAACTAATAGAGCAATTGATATCAAACTTTGAACATACGTCTTATTTGATAATCTGAAGAACTGAAAAGCTTTTGGTAAAATTTCGTACACCGGAAGTGGGCGTTTACCTTAACTGTTTTTTGTTTTTTGCCAATATTTTCTTAAATATGAAAAATATCACAAAAACATTTAAATAAATATGGAAGACAACAAAGAAATGAGCTAATTTTGTTCGAAAATATTTTTCATAATATTATTGTTATTCGAGAAAAAAATATTTTTCATTTTTGGTAATTTTACAATTATAAAACGATAATAGTTACAGTAAATTTATGTTAATAACAATTGCAGAAAATACCGAAATGAACAACTTATAAAGAATAAGTTTTTTTCGAAATCTCTTCAATTTTTGAGTAAATTGACTATTAGAATTTGAAGTATAATTTGTGATTATCATCTTTTACGTATAATTTTGAACGTTTCATCCGAGTTTATGCAACGCTCCATGTACATTTAAAATATGAATTAAATTAAAAATAAACCATGAAAGTATAAATATAAATAACTATTATACCAGTGACGGCTCGCGGGGCGACTCATGGTACCGCCGAGGTAGCAGAGGTGATAATACATTTTTACTCTACATAACGTACTGTCTGTGTGTTTTTAGGACTTTTTCTTAGGCCTTTTTCAGGACTTTTTTCAGCCTTTTTGGAACATTTTCAGGTCTTCTTAAGGACATTTTGAAAAGAACTTTCTACGAGGATTTTTTTAAGAACTTTTTTTAGGACTTATTTTAGGACTCTTTAGGTGACCTTTTTCAAGTCTAGAATCCCATTCTGAACACTATTTGGTAATAAAAATTCCTTGTGAGACTTACAGAAACTGAGACAAGCAAAATTCTTTTGATGTAAATCGTTCGTACAACTGCTGGAAACGTCGAAAAACGATTAAATTTAATTTTTCTTCAAAAATTTATTTTTGTATTTTTTCAAGTCTAGAATCATATTCTAAACACTATTTGTTTATAAAAATTATTTGTGAGACTTACAGAAACTGAAAACGATTAAATTTATATTTTCTTCAAAAATTTATTTTTGTATTTTTTCAAGTCTAGAATCCCATTCTGAACACTATTTGGATATAAAAATTATTAGTGAGACTTACAGAAACTGAGACAAGCAAAATTTCTTTTGACGTAAATCGTTCGTACAACTGCAGGAAACACCGAAAAACGATTAAATTTAATTTTTCTTCAAAAATTTATTTTTGTATTTTTTCAAGTCTAGAATCCCATTCTGAACACTATTTGGTTATAAAAATTATTGGTGAGACTTACAGAAACTGAGACAAGCAAAATTTCTTTTGACGTAAATCGTTCGTACAACTGCAGGAAACACCGAAAAACGATTAAATTGAATTTTTCTTCAAAAATTTATTTTTGTATTTTTTCAAGTCTAGAATCCCATTCTGAACACTATTTGGTTATAAAAATTATTTGTGAGACTTACAGAAACTGAGACAAGCAAAATTTCTTTTGATGTAAATCGTTCGTACAACTGCTGGAAACGCCGAAAAATGATTAAATTTGAATGATTTATTTTGAATGAAGACTATTTTTCAGGACTTTTTTTTATGACTAAATCGTTTTTTTTTTCAAAGTTTGAAACAAGTACGGACTCTTAACTTTTACAGATTTTTTCGTAAAACGCTGGGCTTTCATATTTTAGAAAAATCCAGGCTCATTAATCGCATAGTTTTCCAAATAATCACTGACAAATTCAAGAATGACCATTTTATGCGCTAAAAAATAGAAAAATCATTGTTTTTTTTTAAATTTGAAACAAGTACTTACTCTTAACTTTCATAGAATCATTAATAAAACACTGGGCTATCATATATGAGAAAAATCCAGGCTCATTAATCGCGCAGTTTTTCAAATAATCACTGACAAACTCAAAATATACCATTTTCTGCTCTCAAAAATCGAAAAATCGTCGATGTTTCAAAATTTGAAACAAATACAAACTCAACTTTTACAGACTTATTCGTAAAACATTAGGATTTCATATTTTAGAGAAATCCAGTCCCATGAATCGCGCAGTTTTCCAAATAATCATTGTTAAACTCAAGAATGACCATTTTCTGCGCTCGAAAATCAAAAAAATCGTTGTTTTTTCGAAAGTTGAAATAAGTGCGGACTCTTAACTTTTACAGAATGATTCGTAAAACACTGGACTTTCATATTTTAGAAAAATCCAGACTTAATAATCACGAAGTTTTCCAAATAATCACTGTCAAATTTAAGAATGACCATTTTCTGCGCTTAAAAATCGAAAAACCATTTTTTTTAAATTTAATGTTTAACTTTTACAGAATTATTCATAAAAAACTGGGCTTTCGTATTTTAAAAAAATCCAGGAATATTAATGGCAAAGTTTTCCAAATAATCACCGTCATACTCAAAAATGACCTATTGCTGCCCTCAAAAATCGAAAAAACGTTAATTTTTCAAAATTCAAAACAAGTGCTGACTCTTAACCTCTACAAAATCATTCATAAAGGAATTATCAGGACTCTTTCTTCAAGATTTTATTTCCAACATTGTTTCTCTAGGACTATTTTTAATTGTATTAACAGGAATTCTTTTTCAGGATTTTTTTTAGGGGAATTTCGTAAGTACCTGTTTTTAAGACTTTTTCTCGGTTTTTTTTTTCCAGAACAACTTTTTCAGAATTTCTTCATGACATTTTTTTCAGAATATCTTTTTCATGAATTTTCTTTCACGACCTTTTTTGAATTTTTTTTAGGACTTTTTTTATCAGGACTTTTTCAGAATTTTCTTAGCACTTCTTTTTCAAGTTGATTTTATAAACATTTACTTTCAGGCATTTATTTAGGACATTTTTTTGGGACTTTTTTCAGGCCTTTTTGCAGGATTTTTCATGTCAGGACTTCTTGTTAAGGCTCTTTTTGGGATATTTTTCTTCTTCGGAACTATTTCAAGATTTATTTTCAGTACTCTTTTTTACAGATTTAGGATATATTGTCAGGACTCTTTTTCGAAACTTTTTTCAGAACTGTTGTGCAAGAAATTTTTTTCTCAGGATTCTTTTTTTTCAGGACTTTTTATCAAGACATTTTTATCAGGACTTTTACTAGTTTATTTAGGACTTTTTAATTAGGACTATTTTTAAAAATATTTTTCAAGATTTTCTCGCTCAGGACTTTTATTAGGTTTGTTAGGACCTCTTAATCAGAACTAGTTTAGAAATCTTTTTTAGGACTCTTTCAGGACTTTTTGTTTGTTTTTGAGTAAACTTACGGTAAAGATTATTAGAATTTGAAGTATAATTTGTCATTTTCATCTTTCATAATTTTGACGTTCTTGCGAAACGCTCGATGTACATTTAAAATATGATTATAGTTAAAAATAAACCATGAATGTATAAATATAAAACAATTATACCATCAAATCGGAGAAAGTAACATGATGGACACATCACAATTTTTTTAGTAATAAATAATGTACACTACATTTTTTTTTAATAACAAATGGATATTTCAGCCACATTCGCAACTAATACCCTTTCATGAAATATCAATAATTAATTGGTGATTTTTATTTCATTTTGCCAATGCTTCCGATTTGTATGCAACATTCAGAATATAATAAAATATTTAAATCAATAAATTGATTTTTAAAATGAATATATTGTAAACATTATGCTACAAAAGCTGTAAGTTTATAAAAATACCCGCCGGCATCACTAGAAATTCTACTTTTACTAACTTTTATTTATGGGTATAAACGCCAAAGTGGTGAAATCTAATGAACATTGTACTGAACCCAATATAGGGTTGCCAGGTGTCCCGATTAATTGGGGTTGTCCCGATTTTCATTCTCGAATACCGGTGTCCCGACGAGATCTTTCGGGACGGTTAAATGTCTCGGTTTATCGATCTCTCGATTCCTACCAATGTTTAGCGTTGTAATTACTTGATATGACATTTTTAAATGAACCACGTAGTGACGTGGTGTGAGCGGCACTCGCTGATCCCTACTGAGGTCTACACTGCGCAATCAGAGGGGTCCTGGACAAAGTGCCGAATCAGAATTTCGCCCAAAGTGCCAAATTTCATGCTACCGACCATGCCCAAAGTGCCGAATCTCATCCGTGACTCGCGCCCAAAGTGCCGAACGATATGCAAATCGGCAGTTTGGACATTCGGCACTTTGTCCTCGCACCGACATAGGAGTATGGACCAAAATGCCGAAAGCACGCCGCCCAGTGTGTAATTTCAGCAATCTAGGTGGAAAAAAAATCTGTATGCAAATATTAAACATTATTGTTTTCTTTGGGGAACTTATTCTACATATTTTAAAAATATATAGGTTTTTGTACAGGGTGTCCCAATATACATAACAGAACAAAGTTATGTTTTTTACATGGAACACCCTATATTTTATACTTTATTTTCAACCCTCTTGAGAAGCTGATAAAAATAGTATAAGATAGTATGGGTCTATTATGGACGGTTGGTCAGTTATGAGCAAATTTGTGGCAAAAACATGTTCACATTGAAAACATTGCAGAAGCGTTCCTAGCAAAGATAGCATCATTATTTATACACTAGACTAGAACATTTCCCACAACATAGAGAATAATACACATCGGCTTTGGTTCTTTTTTATTCATAGTGGTATACAGGGTGTCAACATACGCAAAATAATGGATAACTATTTTGTTTCAAATAGAACATCCTATATAAGTTGCCACCAATCTATGGCTTTTTTAATAAGCTTTTCAATGATATACAGTTTGTATAACAAAATATTAAGGATTCTTGAGATTTATCAATAAAACATTTTTATTTTTCCACCTTCTGATTTTTGGATTTTCAGCCAAAATTATGCATTTTCAGGGAAAATTATAAGAGACCAAAGTTGTAGAGCGAAAAATTTTCAATCGACAAAAGTCTTTCAACTTTTAAGATAATGCGTGCATTGCCCGCCAGAGCGCGCAAAATCGTGACCGTAGATGCATTTTTTCTTTTCAAATTTTTTAATAATAAATTGCACTATACTTTATTTTCTGCACCCTCTAGCGGGAAAATGGCAAATTATATTTAAATTAATATGGCCTATATCAATTGAAAATTTTCTGCTCTAAAACTCTTAATAGAAGCAATTTTTGCCGAAAATGCATAGTTTTCCCTTAAAATACAAATTGAAAATGTATGTATCAATTTTTGCGTTTTTCAATGGTTTTTTACATTTTTGGGAAAAACTATGCATTTAGGGCAAAAATTGCTTCTTTTAAGAGTTGTAGATCGGAATATTTTCAATCGATATAGGTCATTTGAATAATTCTGTAATTACCCGTTTTTCTGCTAGAGGACGTGGAAAATAAAGTACAGTGCAATTAATTAACAACAAAATTGAGAGAAACGCTTTAATGCATATACGGTCAGGATTTTGGCACTCTGGCGGGCAAGCCTTATTGGAAAAGTTGAAAGACCTATATCGATCTCAAATTTTCCGCTCTACAACTTTGGTCTTTTATTATTTTTTCAAGAAAACTAGAATTCGATATCTCAAATAGCAAATAAGTTATGGGGCTTTTGCAGATCCCTGGGTCACCCGGTATATAATTTAATAAGTTTTGTAAAATAATCAAACAAAATATCAACTTCTTACATAAACATATTAGTTTACAAAAGCATATTTTTTATATTAACAAATAACGTTTAAAAATAAAGGTAAATTAAAAAGGGAAGATACATGTAAGGAAATGTAATCACAAGAAAAATAAGCAATGTTAAGGTAGAATATAAAAAGTTATTCGGAATCACTACTTTCACAACTCTTATCCAATACGTCTTCGGTCTCTGCTACTGATTGACTGACTTCGCTCTCTAATTCTAATAAATTTAACATGTCTTTATTTATTTCTTTGCGTTTAGTCTTCGTAGATGCTCTTAAGCTTGCAATAAATGGGTCAGAAGTAATAAGTAGTCAGTTCAGCAAGTCTGTGTTTGTGTCTTTTCTTGCAGTTTTTCTCGTGAATAGTTCTCTGTATTGCCTATTGTTTTTGTCTCTCGCTTCTTGGGCTTCTTACGAGAATTGCCCAATAGGCAGAATACATGCTTCAATAATATCCCTTCCGTGGAATAAAATTTTTTGAAGGCTCACTGGCAACGGATACCATCCGTAGTGTTGGAGGTACATGTCACGAGTTTCTCTTGTGAAGCATTAAAATTTATTTAAATTAATATTTTTATCGCAATTTATTATACATTCCAAAATAACACCTAAACGTTTAATCAAGTTTACGTTGACTCCTGTCATTTCGGCAGATTTCGCAGCATTTCTGAAAAAATTACGGGCAGTGTTGCCGTCGTTTGTATTGCCAGTTTGTTGTTTAAGCATGTCAGTTAGAAGGCCTCATTCACGTTTGAACCTTTCCTGGTTTTTTCGGAAAACCTCCTTTTAATTTTCAATCCCTCTTGCTTGCCATGTCTTAATTCCTAAGCGGTATGAAATATGAAGAATGCACTCTAATAGTCTAATCCAGGCATGAAGAGGCGATGTTCCGAAGGATACGAATTCACTTTTTACTGCTCTCTTAGATATAATACTAATTTTGTTCATTTCAGTGGGTTTTGCCCCACACAAGTAACAACTCTGGATGGAAGAAAATTAGGAAACAGCATTACAGACTTTACCGTCCACCATGCAAAATATCATAATCGATGTTACGGTAATGTTCTGATCGTTAACAGTTACTTTGGTGGGAGTAAGTGTTTCTATTTGTTGTCTTATTTTATCAACCTCTGCAGTTATTAAATTAGTTGATTCTTTCACGAACAAAAATTTAATAGGGCGGCAGTACCTAGTAGAAGATGGGGCAGGGCATTTCCATATGATAGTTTTAGAAGCGTCTGCGCCGCAGTCAATTTGTAACCATACAAATACTAAATAGATTTTCATCAGTGAAATGTTCCTCGGAAAACTTCTGTTTGTATCGATGATGTGAAAACTTGGATTTTGAGACAAACGCAACTCCTCGAAGACTTCTTTAATTTGACATAAGCGAGATACCGTATGATCAATGAGTGACTGCACAGATATTTTTGCTGATATTTCCGTTATATCAATGCCATGCGGATAACATAATTGCTTCGCCTTTTTAACTTTGTAACTTTGTTTATATAATTTGCAATGTAAGTTTTCGGCTTGCTCGCGCATTCGTATATATTGCCGAGTAGACAGATTGGTATCCTCTATTAAAGCAAGCGCTTGTTCCGATGATAATGACGTTGGCTTTTGAAACAAGGAACTACGGGCCTTCTTAATAGTCGTGCCTCTATTCGGAGATGCAGCAGAACGTTCTTTAATAATTGCTGCAGAATCTCGTTTGCCTTCTTTCCTTAATTGCATTTTTGTGACCGTACTCGGCTCTTCGCAGGTTGACTTCAGAAGATATTGTACTTTTAGTTTTTTGGCCTTAAAACTACAAGCACTGAAAGACTTTGTTGGCCGGCCACGTTTAATCGTGGAACTATTTCGTTTAGATGTATTCGGGACAGCCAGAAAATGTAATATTTTTCTAAAGCCAATATGAATAATTATTCCTTAATTATAATTATCCAGAAAGCGCTGTCGATGCTTTGCTACTTTTTCCACTTGTTATATACATTTTGGCAAAAATTCCTAATTGTAGATTTTATGGAGTTTAGAGTCACTTCAGAATTCATTATTTCTCCCATTTCTTGCAAAACATAAGCAATTTTGAATTTTGTGACGTTTTAACCCAAATTTTAAAAAGGGTCATTCGGGAAATTAAAGGTGTCATTGTGTAAAAGATAAAAAAAAAATTAAGCGCGCTTTTGCGCGGTACTTTTTTAATGCATTAAATACTCAAAGGTTTAAGCTTTAATTTACATATAGCCACAAGGCTGAATTATGTTAAATAATGAGCTAAAATCTTAGATAAACGTAGAAAATAGTTTTCACATTAAACGAAAAACACTCAACTTTTTAAAAATTATTTGTCAACAGAAGCTATTTTTGGGAAATTTAAAGTATTAATATAATGGGAAAACAATATACCTTATAACTTATAGTTGTCTAAAGCTTTAATCGTAGCTGGGCGTGCTCACAGGCCTACCAAAGTCGAGATACTGAGATGTGGGCGCGGAGAAAGCGCGTGATTGGTGCAAGTGCGTGCATGTTTCGACATGTACTATTGCCAGGTCTGACGCATTTAGAGGAAACCGAATCCATTTTCAGATGTAATAGACATTCTATAAACGAGATATGAACGAAATTAACACTTCGGGTGAAGTCAAAAAAATGATTTTTTTAACCTAGATTCCAGAAATTACACACTGTGCGGCGTGCATTCGGCATTTTGGTCCATACTCCTATGTCGGTGCGAGGACAAAGTGCCGAATGTACAAACTGCCGATTCGCAATCGGGTCCGACGTCTTGTTTACGAACGATGCAACGTCGCTTAGCGTCGTTCGGCACTTTGGGCGCGAGTCACGGATCAAATTCGGCACTTTGGGTAAAATTCCGATTCGGCAGTTTGGACAGGCCCCAATCAGAGCACAGCGCGTCACATGGTCAAGTCTTTAAAGCTGCTGCGCTTACAATAATAAAGAATTCTAACATGTTTATGTCCTTCTGACAATGGACATTTCATAGAAAATTGTTTGATTTATTGACAAAAACAAAAAGTTGTGTCAAATTTGCCCGACAGCAAAAGTTAACATGGAGTACAATTTTTACCATGTAAATCCCCATGGCCACACTTAAATAAAACGCACTGTATATACAATTAAAGTTTTAGTTTTTAGTTTTAAATGTAATAAATTCGACTGAGAATGCAGCAATAGAGCAATAGAAAAGTTGAAGATCAAATTTGTACTCTTAGAAGTTAAATTAATTTTAAATAAATACCAAGAAAATGGAGCAATAAAAAAAAACAAATTGATGAATTTCAAGAAGAAATTGAATTTTTTTATAAAGCAATGACTATACCCTTTGACTATATACTTATGGACTGCTAGTGCCAACTTCATGTGCGTCTCCAAGCAACGGTGGCGCGGAAGGACCCTAAGTGGTTGCGGTATGTTACTAAATTGGTAGCTATTTTGTGTCTATGACATATGACTGTATGAACTCGCATTGTATATTGTGATACCCTGCAGCCTCAGCTGATGTACACGTCAGTTAACTTTTGACTTATAATTATATATTTTCCGCTAGTGAACATGGAACGTTTTTTTTTTAAGTGTAAAGGTTTTATTTAGAGGAAATGTATGGATATACAGTGCGCGTATAAAAGTATGAAATCAATTCAGTACAGCCAAAATAAAATATTTTGGGAAAACATCCTCGAACAGGTCAATTTTCTTAAAATATACATTTTTGCATGAAAGTCGATTTTCGGACGATTGTTTTTGAGTAATGGCGTCATCCATTATTTTTTTATTAACGACCCCCTATTTTTGTTTTTGATTTTGAAAGATTTCTTCATTATCGAACTGATAGTATAAAAATGTTGCCATCGAGTAAATGACTATTGAAGGTTCTCACCTCCGATATTTCGATTTTTTTTTTTGTAAAATAACCTTGTTCCAGCGCTTGTTATTTAGTTTGAAATTAACAGAAAATGCAAGAATTGCAATCCAAAATTTTAAAATCGCGACTTTGATTTTTTAAATTATACAACTTCCAAATGATTTGTCCGATTTTGATGATTTAAACGTTAAAGTATGGCGAATTTAGTATTATTCAAAACGGTTTACGACATCTTCTCATGACATCAACTGGCGGATCCCAGAGAGGGGCAAATGGTCTCTCTCTTGAGCCTAGATTTTTTGTCGGTTGAAAATGTTAGGAATTAATGCAAAACGCCGAAAAAGGCCGAAGATTTAAATTGCAATTTTGATTTTTAAATTGCTAAACGCGTTGGCCGATTTTGATGATACAAATGTCAAAATATGGTGAATTTAGTGTCAATTTAAAACGGATTAGGAAATTTTCTCTTAAAATTAATACTAAAATTAAAGTTTTTAAATTTCAAAGATTTTAAATTGCGACTTTGATTTTTGAAATTGTACAAATGCCGAATGCGTTGTTCGATTTTGATGATATAAATGTCAAAATTTGACGAATTTCTTATAATTTTAAAACGGGTCACTACATTTTCTCGTGAAATCACTGGCGCGCCCAATCAAGGGGCAACTAACCCCCGAGTCTATATTTTTAGTCGATTGTCTTGGATTTTACGAAAATAAATAAATGCCTATTTTGTTTTTGTCAATGTTTCATCAAATTCTTTTCAATATTTGTTCGAGTTTTTTTTTTAGACGTAATTCGTTATTGAATCGATTCCTGCTACTAAGAACTGATTCGTTATTGAATCGGCTATGAGTTGCTGTTACTAAGATGTTATTATTATTATTATTTAATTGCTGTCCTTTTATAAAATAACTTTTGAGAAAATTATTGTTAGTGGGAATTTTCTATAACGGTTACTGTTATTATTTGTCAAAGTAGCAGTTAGTGAAAATAACGCTCATCGCTAGCTCCATGTACACTAATGCAACAATTACATCGCCGGCTAAAGGAACGAAACGTTCTTGCTATTATGTCAGGATCATTTTTAATTTCCTCAGCAGCGTTTATTATCCGCTATAGTAATTGTTCCTTTGTATTCATTGAAAGGCTATAAACTTTTCTGTAAGATCTGGAGATCGTGGTGGCCAGTGCAATGTCCTGCTCGCCCAATCCATCTATCAGGAAATAGAATGTTTAGCCAATTTCTGATATTTCTTACATAATGGGGAGGTCCTCCATCTAGTTGGAACCACATCCTAAGCCGTTGTGTAAGCAGCAAATAATCTAAAATTTCTTCAAAGTCATTTTACATTAATCCATAAACATACACTAGATTAGCATATTCAGAATTACTTGAATGAGACGTAATTAACAAAAGTTTGTATAAACAGTCAAATAAACATTAACCTGCTCAAATATTTTTGTTTAAATTCATGCCAATCTAATAAATTCGTACTAAAAATTTGTAAGATTTTTTACGACCGAAAAATCTTTTAGATTATTTATCTCCATAACGGTAAGAAAACGGACATATGTTTATTTGAACTTTTCTGTTCAGAATAACATTATCTCCCGCCTGTTTGATTTGGCACACTCGAAATGAGACACCCTGTATAGAAAGATCCAGTTCAGAGAGAATGGGTATAACATATATAAGGAAGAAGAGTTTAGTTTCTATACACACACACCGGACGTTAATAAATTAACGAGCTTTCCTTTACAACATAGTTAAAATGTACAAGAACATGTCATATTTCAATTTTCCAAAACAGCTTAAATCCCTATTGCTTGCCCAAGACAACTAAACAGTTTAAATATTATGTTTCCTCGTTAGATTTGTTATTACTGATCTCGTGTACCTCATTAATATGTTTGCTATATTTTAACCAATTTATTTGTCTGTGTATAGGTACGCGGAAGACCAGACACCAGCGGTGGATCGTGGATCTTTGTAGAGGAGGCAAAGATGCCGTTCGTGCTGCGCTGCTTATTCTAAGGGCCCGTTCACACGGTCCACTTTTAGAAGCGCCTCTGACGGACGTTCAGCGTTAAGGTTCGTTCAGCCATAGCCACTTGGAAGCGCTGCTAAGCAGCGCTTTTGTTGGCAAAGGCTGTACGCATATGGGAGTGTTCGCACGCAGCCACCGCCACTAAATAGCAGCGCTTCCGACGGTTCGACTTCGCCGCTAGTGGCAGCCACAAAAAGTAGCGCGTGTCTTGGCGAAAGCGGGAATTGCATTGATTTAGTGTCGCGCGTTCACACGCCGCTTCTATTTTAGCAGCGCCACCAACGCGCGTTAGTGGTGTGGTGCTACTAACGCCGGACGAAAGCGCGCCGAACGCACTGATCAGCGTTGCCAATCCTACCGGAATGCCGGTATTTCTACCGATTAATACAATTAATTTGTATTAAAGAGAATACTTGTTACGACTTTCCTGTGGAGCCACAATTATTTTTAATGGTACGAATTGTGTATATAATTTTTCGCCAACTACCTACATTTTGAATAGTCAGATACCGATTTTAGCTCTCACCGGGTTAGCAATACTGCCATTGCCATCAGTCTCTGTATGAATGTGAATGATGCTGGTCGAAGGAGAAGCATCGTCAAAAGTAAATCGCCTTCCACATCCATGTCTACGGCAACACTGCAATGGCTGTTTTGTGGAAATATCTGTGTAAAGAAGCGCTTCTAATGGACGTTAGAAGCGCCACTGACGGACGTTAGTAGCGCTACTAACGCTGAACGGTGGCGCGTTCGCAGCGCTACTAATGTCCGTCGGTGGCGCTTCTAAAAGTGGCCCGTGTGAACGGGCTCTTAGCAGCGAAATATAGCCTGAATATATGAACATTCAATCTGTTCGAATATTCATATATTCAGGCTATATTTCGTTTTATTACATTTATTTAATGCTTCTGCAACAAGTGAGATTGCCTCTAATTTATTTAAAAACAGTAGTTTTAGAATTATTTTGTATTAATTGTAAAAGAGTGACTGCTTTACATCAAAAATTCAAAACTTCGAGAGCGATTGTTGTAAATTACCTCTGTATTTGGCACGCAAATTGAGAATTTATTGTTCTTTGGAAGTTGGAATTTTGATTTAATTGTGAAAGGGTGATGATTTTTCATCAAAAACTAACTTAGAGGGCGATTGCTCAAAATTCCCTTGCTGGAACTTCACCAAATTTGGCACGCAGGAAAAAGTTGAATCTTTTTTGGAAATCAATAATAATTTTTAAAAAATGCGCCCGTTTCTCGTTTTAGAGTTATTTCGACTGAATCATGAAAGTGATTTTAGACATTTCTTCGAGAGTGTTCGCTCGAAAATCTCTCAAAGGAACAAAGGGCATAGCCCTATAAGATGGTGAAAAGTCCCCCGTCTGGGATTTTGACCGGACTTAGAGCATTATTAGATTCGGTATCAAAAAAGACTAAGCCTCCTAAATTTTTAGCCCGCTAGAGTTTCTATAGCGGCCGCTAACTCAAAAAAAACGGCTTTCCAGTATTTTTGGGATAACTCGAGGTAGAGATAATATTTTTACATGCAGGTTGCGCCGTTAGAAAGCATATTTATCTCAGTGTGGTATTTTTTTCAGATTTTTCGGCTCGATAACCGAAAACTGGCGGCCATTTCAATATTTGTAACGCTTTTTTTTTTCGCGACGGAAAATCCAAAGACTGTATCTTTTGGCATTTTTCATTACCTTTAAAATGATATATTGCCAACAAATTTTCAAGTGGTGCAAAAGGTCGGTTTTTAATCCTCTTGCGAGGTTTTTGGGGGTATTGAGTCATCATAAAGCTCCAAAGGGGACTTCTCGGAGACTTCTATCCGTCGGAAATCGTTTTAGCACCCTCAAAAACCCCCAACTGAGACTTTCTGGCGCTCGAAATTTTTTCAGTATATTTTTTTTCGTCCAAAAACCACATTTCCCCCTTATTTGTAAACTTTCAAAACATTCAATTAAGAAACTGACTCCGGAAAAAGCATCAGTACGATTCTTCTGAAATAAATAATAAAACGGTTTTCATGTATAGGCTTTCATTTATAGTTTGAGTAAATGATTTCTTCCGCATGTTTGTTCAGTATCTTAGAAAATCTTATAATTATCTTAGAAAATGTTATTCATCGTCCTCTGAATCGTCGTTGATACACGCCACATTATCGGACAAAAAAGTTTTCGTTAAAATCTCGGCTGTTCTCAAAATCCTATCTTCATATTGTCCCTGAGCTAGTGGCCGCTAGAGATGTTCTAGCCGGCTGAAAATTTAGTAGGCTTACAAGGGGAGGATCAGATGTGTGACTCACCGATTTCATCCATCTTTGGCACACGTGTAGGTCATAACTAGGAGTGTAACAGGTGCAAGTAATAGGGCGCACTAATCAGCCGTTTTCGAGAAAAAATATTTTTTTAATTTGTTATTCATTCGTATGTTTATATACCTTTTGCGTTAACAAACATATACCGACCTTTTGGCGCATCGATAAAACCTCCGATTCGTAGTCGGAAGGTCAAAGGATCGAACCTCATTGTTGAAGTTGGGTTCATTCATTTTCTTTTTATTGTTTTTATAAATCCATGTGTATTTAAATATCTTAATTTTAGAATAAATCAATTTTTTTCTTGAAAACGGCTGAATAGTGCGCCCTATTACTTGCCCTGTTACACTCCTAGTCATGACCTACACGTGTGCCAAATATGGATCAAATCGGTGAGTCCCACATCTGATCCTCTCCATGTTAGTCTTTTTTGATACCGAATCGAATGCTCCAAGTCTGGTCAAAATTCCGGACAAGGGACTTTTCACCATCTTATGCCCTTCGGTACAAAAACTGGGAATTTAAGGTTCCTTTTAAATCATTTTAAATCCAAAAAAACACCATTCCTAGTTTGCTCAAAATTCAAATGGGGGACCATCACCAAATTTGCCACGAAGATTAATAATTTTATATTCTTTGGAAAAAAGAAAACTTCAAAAACATGCCTTCCCTAGTTTTAGAATTATTTTGACTTCATTGTAAAAGTGTAATGAACTTACATCAAAATTTAACTTCGAGAGCGGTTGCGACAAATTCCCTCAGTAGAACATCGATAAATTATGAATTAGGCACACAAACTGAGAATTTAATGTTCTTTGAAAATCAATAAATATCCAGAAATATTCCGCCCTTTCCTTGGTTTCGAGTTATTTTAATTCAATTGTGAAAGTGTGATGCTTTCAAATTAAACAAAAAAACTAATATCGGGAGCGATTTCTCCAATTTTTTTTTCTTTCTCCCATGTTTTTCGAAAATCAATAAAGATCCAAAAATATGCCTTGAGTTATTTTGACTGAATAGTGAAAGTGATGATTTTACATCAAAAATTAACTTTGAGTGCGATTTCTTTGTGAAAGAACAACCACTTTGGTGTATTTCTGGTTTTGAATAATTCATTTAATATAATGTGTTTGATTAAGTTATAATTGTTGAAAAAATATATTACAGAAGATTTTAAAATAAAAGCTATAAATAATTTAATAGTAATTTACGATATGAAGATTTTTACATTACGATAGAAAAGTTTTAAATTCTCGAGTAATATTTTAAAACAAATAACGTTGCGTGTGTCGTAACATGGTTTATTTTATCCCATTTCTATATTTTTTAATTTAAAAATATGTTTAATGAAAACATTCAAATAGCGAAATCACGTTTGTTTGCCAATGTCTCCATAGCAACGAGTTCCGTTAAAATACATATAACAACACTAGTGTTGTTAAAGGTAACTTAACGTCACTCGTTGCTAAGGAGTTACTGGCATGTTAACATTACAGGATAAAAATTAGTTTGCAGTCTTTCGACAAACTCAGTCGCATTGCTTTAGGCAACAGGTTCTCGTCTCGTGCCAAGCAATACGACTTCGTTTGTCGAAATCGCGTAAACTCGTTACCGATAATTCCCAATGCACTGTTGACAACAAAAAAATATATAATGTTTTTTACCACTGTATACAGGGTGTCTCGTTTCGAGTGTGCCACGCGAAAACAGGAAGCGGACAATGTTGTTCTGAACAAAAAAGTTAAAACAAGCATATGTCCGATTTCTTACCATTATCGAGATAAATAATCTTAAAGACTTTTCGATCAAAGTAAAATCTTTAAAAGGCCATTAGATTTCCAAGAATTTTAAGAAATTTTAAATTATTAGCCAGCACCACCGAATTATGCAAAACATATTCTGAAGATTGATGATGGATTTAATGAGCAGGGCCTTTTTCCCAGGCCACCTCGATCTCCAAACCTATGGACTATTATTTCTGGGGAAATGTGAAATAGAATGTTTTTAGCGTTCCAATAATTACAAAGGAACAATTACAAGAGCGGATAATAAACACTGCATAGGAAATTAAAAATTGTTTCATTAGTGCATTTGGGGCGCAATTTATTTTAATGATGTTTTTTCTTTCTCTTTGAACTACTTTTGTTCATGACATTATCAAATTAAATTAATTATTGATTATTACATTATTATTATTATTAATATATTAATAAAGATCACAATAATTTTAGTTGATGAAACTGGCAGGTTGCTCTGTTATTCTGTTTTTCTTCTGTTCAGAAGAACATGATCTACTTCCTGTTTTCATTTGGCACACTCGGAACAAGATTTTTTAATTGATTCACATTTGATAGTTTCGGCTCTTTCATTGTAAACTTGACATTAATATACACTAGTATAAAACAGAAAAATTTGTTTTATTTATTACTTAAAGAATTATTATTTAAAGAAAAAAAACTTGGTAACAATAAAATCAATATCAATAAAAAATATCTGCACTTTTAAAATAAGATGAATATGCAAGAGGAACAGTAATATAAACGTAAGAAGCTGCAGTTTGGAGGGTTGTAAATGTCTGTGCTTATCAAACACGCGAGTGGAAGTGGAAGTGGAAGTGGAGTATCTACTTAACTAATTGCACTGGGGATGCCATCTCATGTACATACACATACACATACGTGTTTTTCAGTTTAAGTATATATACATGCATGGGAGGGATGGATACCGAAGGGAAAAAGGACGGACGGTCGAAAAAGCTCGAGACCGATAGACTCCAAACACGAATATGCAATTTCTAATACAATTAGTTTGATTAAAACGCGGTCGGTCGTCGGTTGCCGTGTCTATGGAAATGAGGAGGTCGATTAAAAAAATAATGACGGCCGTTTTTCCAAATGGCTTTAATTTATTAGACGTACTTAGGGGTTTATTGCATTTGAACTACTTAAATTCACATCGGAAAACTGTTATACGTTTCTGTGTTGTTGGTTGAAAATAGTTTTCATTTCAAATTTTTGCTAATCGAAACATTGAAATTATTTATAAGCAATTTTATCTACAAATGATTGGAAATATGTCAATGTCAAAAATATTGATTTTAATTATAATTATAGAAAATTAAATTTTCTTGAAAATCAAGTAAGTTGCGGTAAAAATGTATTAACAAGAAATTTGTTTGTACAATAAGCTCAAATCTGTAACTATAAAATTAATACGCTTGTTCTCGACTGTGTGGATCCAGAGTTTTTATGAGAGGGTCGCAAACTTCGAAAAAAACATTTTATTAGGGTAAGGTAAGAGAAAACATTTTCTTGGGGAAGGGGCTACGCTTGTGTAACACTCGCCCTCGCTATCATATTTAAAAATTCGCTTACGTGCAATTTTGCACGTAACCTATTTTTATGCCCCCCGCCCCTGGTTCTCGTGATGTATCTATTAAATAAGACATAATTGAAATCAGACATTAACCTTTATGTTATTACAGGCTATTTAATCAATCCAATTTTTTAATCATCTTGAAAGTTCTCGTTCCAATTGAGTGAATTCACTCGGGTGTTTTTCGGTGTAGGTGTGAGAGATAAGGGATGTATCCCCGTCCCTGGGGTGAATTCAAAACAGCGGCGAACACCTGCGACCGACCTTCTTTTGACAACTGCGGCCATTTCTCGTTGCCGGTAATACTTATTTATAATAAAAGTCGCATATGAATCCAGGGATTTCTTAATATCCCACCAGGATATTTATGAATCATAAACACGCGATAAAGAAGTGCCTTTTATGCTTCCCATTTGCATCTGGGACGTATTTACGTAATACGAGAAAAATCTTTTTTTAAAGAGGGGTAAATATTATGGGGTGGAGCAAAAGTGCTCCCGTTTTTTGAGGAGCAGATTTTGGAATAAATATATGAGTAATAAAAACAAAGTTTTAAAGTTGTAAATGTGTGTAAACTAAGTTTTGACTTTGCATGGAGCACCATTTGGGACGATTACAAACATAAAAAATTTCTAATTTTGCATCATCAAGATGCCGCTCATATAACGCTTGAAGTTAAAGATCAATACGTCATCTCAGATCGGAATGCACAAATTCAGGTGTGATCAAAATCTTCGAAATCATTGACCAAGAGATCATTTTCCAAATTTAGGGAATTAGGGCCATTTATGCTTCCAGCAGGCCCGTGCTGGGCCGCCGGGACACCGGGACGTATCCCGATGCGCCCTCCAGCCTGGAAATTTTGGCGCCCTCCTGTTCCGAAACTGATAAGTTTTACGACGAGGTTTAGAGCCTATTCACACGGAGCCACTTCGTGGCGCGACAGAGAAGCGCTGCTAATGACAAAGGCTGCAAGTAAATGGCGGTGTTCACACAGGGCCACGCCACAGAAAAAGTCGCGCCACGAACGGTCCAAGCAATCCGTTTCGCCGCAAGACGCGGCCACGAAAAGTGGCGCGACTGCTCGCGAAGTACAGAATTAGATTGAAGCATTCACACACACGCGCGTTTTTTAGTGGCGGCGCACAGTGGTTCAGAATTCAAAAAAGCTGGCCAAAAGTCGAAAAATTAAAGTCAATATTTTGAGTTTAGTACAATATAGTTGTGTTCAGAAGGCTCCACTGGATGCCACAATAGAAAAATATTATTGTATCTACCTCAAAATGCCTCGTAATCCGCGTTCAAACTTGTTACTTTGTTAGACACATGGGAGACGTTCGGACGAGGTGAAATTTGGCGTCGGTTTTTCAATATAAATACTAATCTTTACGTGCTGGGATTTTTTTCCTTGTTATTATGGATCTTCTCGAAGGTAAATTAATGGTTATTACATTTAATATGCATACAAAATTTTTGTTAGCAATTATAGCAATTTGCGTTAAAAATAGGTGGATAGATTTTAAACATTTGTGGAAATATTTTTTTGCCTGTGTATGCCTGTATTCCTATAGCAATATAAATAATTATTATAGTGTCCTTTAACGTGATAAACAACAATTAGCTGCATTCACTTGCATTCCTCAGTGTAGGATGATTTTTATTGCTGATGTGCAATATCGTTGAAAAATTCGACTTTATATTTTATTGAATATCTTGTATTTATGATGTGCATATGTATACAGGGTGTAGATGAACAAAACGGAACATAGGATTTCCAATGTTAATTTGTTATTATCGGAATATTATCTTCCTGATCATTTTAGAAGAAAGATATCCTAGTCAAATTAATAAAAAAAGAACAAATAAGCAATTTGAAAGAAGTTTGTACGGAGAAAGTAAAACATAAAATGACAGACAGATAGACACTCATACAGACTTTTTTTAACAAAAATTGTCGGAATCGACGAAATGGATATTTCCGCAAAAAAATGTTTGGAAATTCTTTTCAATCACCATACTTTCTCGTAGTTTGCACGAAGAAAGTAAGAAATTAATATGACAGACAGGCGGAAATAAAGGCAGACAGACAGACAGACAGACACACATTTTTTTGCAAACATTGTCGGAATCGACGGAAATGGAATTTGCCACAAAAAAAAATGTTTGGATTTTTCAACGATCACAATATTTTCCCTTAGTTTGTAAGGAGAAAGTAAAAATAAATATGACAGGCAGACACACAGACATATTCTTTTCACAAAAATTGTCGGAATCAACGAAATAGATATTTCCGCAAAAAATATATTTAGAAATTATTTACGATCACAATACTTTCCTGTGTTTGTACGGAGAAAGTAGAAAATAAATATGACAGACAGACACACATAAAGGCAGACACACATATTTTCTACAAAAATTGTCTGAATCGACGAAATAGATATTTCCGCAAAAAAAATATTTGGAAATTTATTACGATCACAATATTTTCCCTTAGTTTGTAAGAAGAAAATAAAAAATAAATATGACAGACAGACAGACACAAAGGCGGACACACAGACACTTTCGTTTTTACAAAAATTGTCAGAATCAACGAAACGGCGGTTCCGCAAAAAAATTGGAAATTTTTTACAAACACTATATTTTCCCGTAATTTGTACGGAGAAACTAGAAACTAAATATGACAGACCGACAGAGACAAAGGCAGACACATATATCTTTTACAAAAATTGTTAGAATCGAAAAAAAAAATATTTCCGCAAAAAAATATTAGGAATTTTTTTACAATCACACTTTCCCGTAGTTTGTACGGAGAAAGTAAAAATCAATGTGACAGGCAGACACAAAGGCAGACACACAGACACATTTTTTTCACAAAAATTGTCGGAATCAACGAAATAGATATTTCCGCAAAAAAAATATTTGGAAATTTGTTACGATCACAATATTTTCCCTTGGTTTGTAAGAAGAAAATAAAAAATAAATATGACAGACAGATAGACAGACACAAAGGCGGACACACAGACACTTTCGTTTTTACAAAAATTGTCAGAATCAACGAAACGGCTGTTCCGCAAAAAAGTTGGAAATTTTTTACAAACACTATATTTTCCCGTAATTTGTACGGAGAAACTAGAAACTAAATATGACAGACCGACAGACACAAAGGCATACACATATATATTTTACAAAAACTGTTACAATCGAAAAAAAAAATATTTCCGCAAAAAACATATTAGGAATTTTTTTACAATCACAACACTTTTCCGTAGTTTGTACGGAGAAAGTAAAAATAAATATGACAGACAGACACACATTTTTGTTAACAAAAATTATCGAAATCAACGAAATGGATATTTCCGCAAAAAAGAATGTTTGGAATTTTTTTTACAATCAGAACACTTTCCCGTAGTAAAAAATCAATATGGCAGATAGATAGACACAAAAGCAGACATACATTTTTTTAAATAAGAACGGAAGTTTTCCACTAATTTTCAAAATAATCATTAAATTGTTCTTAAAGTTGCGAATTTCTTCAGTGTGGCCAAATAAATGTAAAAACAATTGTGACCAACTTAATATGTTTAAAATGTGCTCAAAATTGATTCTGCTTTATGATTTAAGAAAAATCTAACTAACTTTTGAAATAATCATGTGATTAACCGAGTAAATTGTTATACTGAAGTTGCGAATTTCTCCAGTGTAGCCAAATAAATGTAAAGTTTTACTCATTTTCTCTTGTTCTTGTTTTTTTTTCTATATCATAACATTTATTATATTTTCAGTTTTGTCCTGTAATTGGTTATTCCGTTGGACAATAAAGTCTATTATTATTATTATTATTATTATAAAAAGAATGCTTCCCTAGAAATGGAGCTCTTCAAGCTCCGTCTCATTCACACACAAGACAGGCCCGCGCCGGTGCCGCATCATATCGACCACATCGTAGAGATAATCCACTACGGGGAGTCTACCTAACCCAGCCAAGACCCCAAACCAAAAAAACGCTCGGTCAACAACAAGCATCTCCAACGCCGACCAGGCAACAAAATCCACCACGTCTGCCTCTATCCCAAAAGCAGACTATCCTCCACTCCCCAAGCCCACAGCCCCCAGGGCGCAGACTGAAAAGGCCAGACAGCCCATACGGGCCACCCATCCGAATTCTGCTCCGGGCCCGAGTTGCTTGACTCCGACAAACGCCAGCCAAACCGACCACCACAGCCATACCAATAAAATCTCAACGACCACCACCTATCATATTACGAACAAAAAACAACTGGACAGCCATTTCTAAACACCTACACACCATCAAAATTCAGATCACCCACGCCATTACGACATCCGATGGCATTAAAATTCAGACAGCTTTCCCGATAGACTTCAGACGAGTCACAGCCTTCCTCGACGATCAAAATATGCCATACCATACCTTCCAACTGGAAGAAGCAAAGACGCATAAAGCAGTTATCCGACCAATTCCGGTCGAAACATTGAGGACAGTCTCAAAGACAAGAACATAATAAGCAGGATGACTGGCCGAAAGGGCCCTTTTGAAATGGTCTACGTACAGGTAGACAAAACAGACGAAGGTCGGAAAATATTCGACCTAACAAATGTCGCCGGACTCCGCGTCTGGGTCGAGCCCAAGCTCAGAGCAGTGGGCAGCTCACAATGCCATCGCTGTCAGCGCTGGGGTCACACCCAGTCCAACTGTCTGGCGGCATTTAAATGCGTCAGGTGCGGCGCAAACCACCCGACCGCTGAATACACTCGTCCCAGAGACCAGGACGCTACCTGCGCGAACTGCCAGGGGCCTCACCCAGCCAGCTTTAGACAATGTCCTAAATACCTTAGCCTAAACAAACACCTCACTGCCCCTTTAACAACAACTAACATGAATACAACCCCACAAAACAACAGCCTCTTGCAAAGAGGGCACTTCCTATGCCACCATCTAACACTAACGCGACAGACAAACCATCCCCCAGCCCCCCGACAAAAGCACCGGCCAGCACTCCCAACCTTGCTCTCATGAGCGAGACAATGGCCCGCATGATCGCTGCGGCCAAATCAGACAACGACAAATCTATAATCGCGGCTGCATTCGCTACCGTCATAGCCCGAGGGTAATTCCACTGCCCATACTGCGAGAATGACCAAACAAAACTCCACAGTACCCACCCAAATAGACCCAGCATCGCTCGCTCAGGTCCTCGCTTCCCGTGGAGGCATGGCCTAGGCGTTTGACGAACCTATCCCTACTAAGTGACATTCTCGCAGCCGGGCAAGGAACGACCACCGGATCGTGGCCTTGCCAAACATCCCCAGACAGACGAGGGAAGTTTTTAGTTGGTATACTCCGCGCCCTTCAGGGGTGTCTTTAAAAGATTTTCTCTCCTCACATTAAAAAAAAGTCTTTACCAGCGGTTCAGAACCGCTCTCCGAGTCGTTTTCACGACTAGGCGAGCGGACACATAATTCTAAGATCGACTAGCCTTTTTTCTGAGATCGGGCGCGCTCAGCCGTTTTCATGGCAGGGAGTGACTCTACAGACTTCAACTACGCAACGGAGCTCGCCAGGATAAACAACATGGAATCACCTGAGGATGCCAACCAAGCCAGAGAGAACATCTCCAAGATGGGAGAATTGCAGAGACAGAACGTTTCCCTCCAAGGCACGATTATCCAATTGCAGTAGAAAATTGCAGAGATGTAATGCGAACAACTGCGATGAAAACAAGAGCGACCAAAACAACGACCGAAGTCCCCACCCGACACGACACCGGTACCCACGGTGCCTACGGGAAACATATTCGAGTGTCTGCCAATGGACAACGAAGAAGAGCAGCCCTCCACCTAGAAGCAGATGGCCAAGAAGAGGATCGCCTCACCACCTGCGACCTCCTGCGCCGCCAAGAAGACGGCGCAACATTCAAAGACGGTCCCACATCCTGCCTCAAAGGCAGCGCCCCCACCCGCTCCTAAGGTCCCTACCAGACTCACATCGACGTCTCCCCCGGCAGTGCAGGCCAACACTGTCGACCTCCCAACAGCTACCCTGGAGGCGCTGCCGCTTAAAAGACCTCCTGCCAGCGAAGACTAACTGGATGGAAATCAAGGCCCTGATAGAAGCACACTCCATCAAGTTCCACCAGGCCAAATACGCAGCCCGAGAACTGCGTGTTTTCAGCGAGACGCCCTCGGGCTTTCGCATCCTGACGAGAGTCCTCGATTAATTCCATCTGGAATGATACTATTTCAAGTTCAAACTATTTTTTTTTGCTGAAAATTGAAATTACTACCGTAATTTTTGCAAAAAAAACTCATATTTGCGGATTATTTTTTCACATGTAAAGTTGTAGTACGTCAAGTCTGACCTTTTTGTACTTACATACGTTGTGTTTAATTTTTGTAGTAACTCTTAATTATTTAACAGATTCGTTACGAGTGTCGATGCGTGTTGGTTAGGTTTAGGTAAATGAAATACTTGTCTGTTGAACGAATGGACGTTTATTCATTTGATTTATTATTAGTTCTGGCATTTGCATTGGTACAACAAAGAGTATGTCATTTGATTTATGAACGCATATCCTTGCTGTACCAATAGATCTGGGAAAATCCTGTGGGAAAACCAGTCTCAGAACTGTCGTCGAACAGTTTACAAAATACGTATAACTTACGTATGACTCAGAATTGTTTGTAATGACGTGAGGCTTGGCAATTGACCTCTTTGCTTAATGTCGATAAAACTTTCAACTAGATCTCAATGAATAACTTACACAATCGGTGACCTTGATAACCTTCTTTAAGAAGATTAATAATAAGAT
Source organism: Ocypus olens (assembly GCA_910593695.2). Lineage (NCBI taxonomy): Eukaryota > Metazoa > Arthropoda > Insecta > Coleoptera > Staphylinidae > Ocypus > Ocypus olens. Next base: position 19,371,613 of record OU343060.1, on the reverse strand, counting down.
TACCATCAGAAATTGGGTGCTCTTCTCCTAGCGCTCAAAGCGTCTGGCGATACACCCTTTCTACACAACCCATGGTCCTAGCGCTCAAAGCGTCTGGAGGTTATGAAGAAAGTAATTCGTGGCATAATGTCTGCTAACTCAGTTTAGTCATTCTTTCTCTGGTAATTGGGGCTCTTTTCCTAGCGCTCGAAGCGTCTGGCGATACCCCTTTCTATACAACCCAAGGTCCTAGCGCTCAAAGTGTCTTGAGGTTGTGAAGAAAGCAATACGTTCAATAATGAGAAGTTAAAGTTATTAGACATTAAATTTTGGAGGTTCTTTTCCTAGCACTCAAAGCGTCTGGCGATACCCCCTTTCTACACAACCCATGGTCCTAGCGCTCAAAGCGTCTGGAGGTTGTGAAGAAAGTAATTCGTGGCATAATGTCTGCTAACTCAGGTTAGTCATTCTTTCTCTGACGATTTCGCATTTCGTGGCAGAGTAATAACTCAACCTTTTCGTTGCAGAGTGATTACTCGGATGCAGTTATTCATCGGATCTGTGTTTCGCATTTGGTAAAAAAATAATTATTCAAATGTGAATTGTTTCACATTTCGTTGCAGAATGATTACTCGGATGCGGTCGTTTATCGTTTTCGGTTAACCCTTTTTTTACCGGAGAATACTCACATCATATGTTGTAGCATCACGGATCGCCCATTCTTCAATCTTCTGACTTTCGCGATTTCTTCCTTTTTATAAGCTGATTTGCTCCCACCACGTTCAAGAATACACGTGCCAAATTGCCTCGTGTATGTTTGAGTTTATGAACTTTCCCGTGAATTTACTTATTAGTATTTTTCTGGTCTTGTTTTGGATGTTGATTTTTATGAATTTTTCTGAATTAGGTCAGGAGGATGTTTGCGTTTTTTTCCCGGTACTAAGTGTGATTTTAGATGATACAAGTTAAAGAGTTCTTTGTCCGAGGCGTATTTTTCGGCGCGGTTGTTTTTGTTTATCTTAGCGATGTTATTCCGACCGCGAGACCGCGCGTGCACGCGTTATTTGTTTACTTATTTCAACTTCTTGCTCACATTATCTTTAGGATTGATATTTATCATGCGCTGTTATGATTATTGGGTAAATTACATTTATCAGATTATTACAATTACGAATGGTTTTGCTAAAAAAAATATTACATTAATTATTTTTATTACGGGACTCATGCACTCATTACAAAGTTTCAGGTTTCGCAAACTATTCACATATTCTTATAACTAGAGGTTTAAAACGTATCCCAGATTGTTTTTTGTCAATTTAACATCAATTAACCGAAGTTCAAAGGCGTGGGGTGTAGCACACCCCAAATGACTATTACGTCATTTTTCGGGGGTTGTTAAGGGTTAACCCTGTACGATCAAAATTGAAAATCTGACAAGGTTACAAAATTCATCCGTTTTGGTTTGACCACCCTTAATATATGATGTCGTAAGCATCAGTTGGTTATGAATTAATTGAAAGTATTTTATTTATCGCATCCTTAGCAATGTCCCTTATTTGTGATGATGTGCAAGAAACGTATGAGCTTTATTCCGTTTTAATACACTATTAAAATTGCCGTGGAAATATTTTTTTATGTTTTTCATTGCTGACACATGTTACATCAAGAAACAGGTACATGAAAAAACGGCCGATTTCAGGGACATGTTTTACTTTGTTCAATTGAGAAAAAAAATGTCCGTTCCGAATTCGGAAAAACGGTTCCAGGGGTATACTAGACACTTCAAAGTATCCGAAAATGAAATTTATAAAAAATCGATTTTTTCGGAAGAAAAAAGGTAACACCCCCCTTAAAACTCACTAAATGTTCTTAAATTTTTACTCTATTTAAAAAATAAATCCTTAGCTAAATCCAAAGTAGAAAAAATAGTTAATTATACTTGTTTCGTGAAAGGCATTAGGCACTCGTTTCATTGGAGCCTTCGCGCCATTATTAAACTTGTATAATAATATACTATTGGATATACAATATTTTGTAATAGGATTTACAGTAATTAGGTTCGTGTAATGACAGATTAATTAATGCGGCCCCTTTGTGGCAAGCGGCGGGAAAATATGCATTATCCTCAAGGCAATTCACGAGCGGCGGTTTGCTGCGTATCATCTGGTTTCGGGGGGTGGCGATGGAGGGTTCTAGGTAGTGGGAAAAGTGTGCAGACTGAGGTTTGCACTTTGATGTAAAAGATCAAAAGGGGGTCGAAACGGTATCAGGAACCGGGACATCGGGCCACGGGTATTACCTTTAACTGTTAAACTGTTGAAAATTCCTTTTGGGACGTGTACCGCCTGATGGAATATCTTAACGCGAGCCGGACAGAGGTAAAAGGGCGCGAGGGCGGGTGCGAGTGCGAGTCGTCGGTGTTTGCGGTCTAACCGACAACTTGTTCGCAATCAGACCGATCCAATCTTTGCAGCCCTTCAAGTTAATTACTCCGCAATTACAGATACCATTAACCCGGTCACTGCAATTATCCCCCATTCAAACGCGATTTTCTAATGGGATTATGTCTTTGGGCGGGGGCCCGGAATAATTTACGGGGATACAATTGTCTCTAATCTTTTCAGCTTAATTAAATCTATGTAAACAATAAAATTACGAGGAAATTTGCGATTGCTTTGAGGCGAAAGGACCGAAAGTGTTACACATTTGATATTATTATGGCTATGGAAGATAATGCTAGCTTCAAATGCTTACATTTGTGGCCTTTTTCTTTCTAACTATTTACTATGTACTGTCGCCAGGTGTATAGTGTATTCATCGCTCTTTCAATTATAATCATTATACAACCTTACGGCTACCGGCACTACGGGTGACCAGCGCGGGGGGTAGTTGGACCGTGACGAAAATGGGAAAACCTTGTATGCATTTCCAATCATTTTTGGGAATGTATTTCTGTGAATTGGTAATTAGCTTTTAATGTTCCTTTGAAGAACAGGTCGTTTTGCTTGGTTTAAGATTCATCATTTTATCAGCAATTGTGTTAGTGCATATTTTGTCCTTAGTTTTCTCATTGTTTCTTACTGCGCCTACTTTACTTACGAGTTTATATTCTCACGGATTTTGTTTATTTTTTGTTTGTGACGACTATCTATTTTTTGGTAAAATATGTGGCGACCCTGGGATAATTGTTTCATCATGAACCCAAATCAGCTTATTGAAGGCGCCGTTGAAGCAGATAATAGCAACACTAGAATTTCAGTAAAGAGCCAAGGTATGTATTTAAAAATATCATATACCGGGTGATTCAGTTTGGTGTTCCACCCCCTTCTAACTTTTTTATTTTAAGAGTAAAGTATAACAAAATATATATGTTTTTAAACGGCATGAAATTCTCTATTTAATGGTGTCATCGTTTTGAAAATACGAAGTAGCAAGCACTTTTATACATCCGAATTTCTATCACTACTATACTGTTTGAAAACAAAACAATTGAATAAAATCGGAAAATTTAAATACCGATTTATTTAGATGAAATCATATCAGGAATATATAAATTAACATGTCCAGATTGTAAAGGCGCATACATTGGTCAATCTGGTCGAAACTTTAATACAAGACTAAAAGAGCACGAGAGAGCATTCAAATTAAACCAAAATAAATCCACCTTCTCGAACCATTTGTTAGAAAATCGGCATAATTTCGGCACAGATGTACTTTCAGTGATTCATTTAGCGGATAAAGGCCGAAAAATGGATCTACTGGAAGCACTCGAAATACACAAAGCAAAAATTAATCCAGGAATTTCCGTGCTTAACGACCAGGTTGACATAATGTATTCGCCCCTGTTTGAAGCCCTGTAATATATAAGAAATGTAAAGCCATAATTTAATTTACTTATGTTTGAAAATGACCAGTGAATGGTCGAAACTAGTCACATAAATAAAATATAGTGGTATAAAAAAGTTAAAGTGTTTTATTCCAATCTGAAATCATATGTAGCCATGGAATTTTAAAACAAATTAACCACATTTCATATAGCTGCTACAGGTTCATTCTTTCTGTTAACAGTTTATAGATTTCATTAATTAACGTGTTAACAAATATGTAATACTAGAATTTAAAAAAAATTGACATAATTTTAACTTATGGAGAGTTTAGTAAAAACAGTATAGCATCAAGACATTAGTGTGGTGAGCATTGTCCAGACACATGTATTCCTTCGATGAAAATGTTACCCAAATTAATCCGAAATCTTTTTAAAAGTAGGTCATTTAAGAATAACTATTTTTATTACACTCTTTTTAAGTTAAAATTATGTTTACTTTTTCTAAATTCTAATATGCCATGTATGTTAACACGTTAATTAATGAAAACTATAAACGGTTGATAGACAGAATGAACCTGTAACAGCGATATGAAATGTGATACATATGATTTTATTTAAATAAACCGGTATTAAAATCTTCCGATTTATTCATTTTTTTTGTTAACAAAGAGTATAGTTGTGATGGATATTTGGATGTAGGAAATTGCCTTCTATCGGAATTTAACAAAAAAATTGGTATGGTGTCATTTGAGAAAAAAAAGTAGACAATCGCCTCTTTGACAGTAGTCATCGTATTGTCAATATGATGACACCGTTGAAAAGAGAATTTCCTACCGTTTAAAAACATTTATGGTTTATTATACTTTACTCTTAAAATACAAAAGTTATAAGGGGGTGGAACACCAAACTGAATCACCCGGTATACAGACTAGGATTGCATGGGTATCTTTCTTATTCTTAAAGCTAGAGATCTGGTTAAATGGGCAATGTTGTGCAGTTTTCTATGCTGATTCAGATTATGTTGAGAAATTTTCAAAATTCCGAGCAGTTTAGAAAATATTTAAAAAAAACTGAAAATCGCGATTTTCAAAAAAATCAAATATCTCAATAATTATTAAAGATGCGAGAAAAAGTTTTAAATAAAAGTTACTTGGTTTAATTGGGCAAACATAGAAATCAAGTCAAAATAAAATTCAAGATGGCGGTTTCCGAGATATTAATACCAACTTTCTTATTTCAAATGGCCGCCATATTTGATTTTTACACGCATAGACTTTTTTTTTTCTCTTTTCAACGATGTACAACAACCTATGTCAAAATAAAAAATAATGGAAATATTAATTATTTAAATTTTAATTTTAATTTTTTAAATTATTTTTAAAGCAAATGTAACAAAACAAAAAGAGGTAATACAACCAAGTAGTAAAATAACAATAAATTATAAAAAATGCTCAAAATGTTGACCGTTATTGGCCAAACACAATTGACAGCGTTTTACAACACTGTCAGTTACTTTTCGCAATGTGTTGCGATTAATGCCGTTTATTGCCTCTGTCACTGCTTCGCGAAGTTCATCCACATTGTTATATTTGAAGTTACTTCCATAAACTTTGTTTTTTAAAGTGCCCCACAAATAAAAGTCAAAATATTTTTAAACCGGAACTGATCCAAATCACTAAAGCCCTGTTCAGAATAGCAGTGTCCAGCGCATTAGAAATTGTAAGAATTCATTTATGTTATGGTATTCTTCTAAAACATAAGAATATACATTGAACATTTTTTTCTAAAACAAAGAAAAAACTATTTCATACCGGGGTTTGTTAAATAAAACGTTTTTTTTTTTTCATTTTAATTAGAACAATCTTTTTTTTTACAAATCGTTTTTTTTTTCAATGAAACACCGTTTAAAAACTTAACAATTTAAAATGATGTTGCATTTTCACATATAAACTTATTCAAATCATTGAAATTTATTAAGTATTTTTTTTTCTCGTTACATAAATAGGTATTTATAATGTATTGAACAACAATTCTGAATTCAATCTAGTTTTCAATTGTTTTAACAGAACTAAGACAGCTGTCACTGTTTTAAAGATATAGCTCGTTTGTTTCGATAGTTGTAATCGCTCGAAGTTCTTTTATTTTGACAGTTAAAGAAAAACTTTAAAATGATAAAGTGTGCGGGATTCAGTCAACAAAAATTTCTTGCCAAGTGATGAAGGTTTTTAAGTTATATTTAATGTAGAGATGCAAGAAACTACCACTTTCAGTTTTCACCAAAATATTTTTAGCACCTACAAATATAATAAGTTGATGTTGATTTCTCTAATGGTTTCCGCCAGCCGAGCGGACAGACATTTAAAAAAATGGTTTCAATCGATTATAGGGATGTCAAAACGGATATTGTCGTTAAAATTGTGATTATATTTACCCAAAATATTTGAATATTTTCATGAATACATTGTTTTCACTTGTACTACATAAAAAAGGGGAAAGTGTAAATGGTGTAAATAATGAACTCTTGACGAACTAACTCCGAACAAGGTTTTAGATTTTATATTATAGGATCTTTATCTCATAATGGTTTTTTTTTCAGTTATAGAAATCCCAAGTTCCCGCCAACGAAATAACCAGGCGAAACATTATAATTTTTCACCCGACGCGAAACGAATTATAAAGGACGTATATCGAGGTCTCAAAGATGTTCTTGGAGTAAAGAATTTTTGGAAATAGCAGAACTTTTAACCAATGTTTCTGCAAGATCAATTAGCCATATAATAAAAAATCCTACCGACCAAATAACAAATCGGTGCGATAAAGGAGTTGTGAAAAAAATACGCCTACAGTATTCAATAAAATTAGAAAAATTACTTATGAAGTAATAATAGCTAAAAAGGCACCTACACTAAAAATTATTAATAATATTTTGAAACAAAGGGAAATTATATCGTGTAGTTCAACAACATTATGGAAATCCTTAAAGGACAATAGATTTAAATTCGCCGCTATAGATAAAAGGAAGCATCTAATGAAAAGGGAAAATATTAACAAATGGCGATACGAATATTTACAGAAAATTAAAAAATATAGAGACGCTGGAAGAAATATTTGCTATTTAGATGAAACTTGATTTGATACACATGATACTTGTGTGGTCAGACAAGACAGATAATGGTATCATGAAAGTTCCTCCATCGAGAGGAAAACAAATAACAATTTTACATTGCGGCAACGAAAATGGATAGATAAACGATTGTTTACTTCTATCGGAAAAGCAGATCTCTAAATGCCACCTCGATTATCATGACGATATGACGGTTTTATTTGAAAACTGGTTCGAAAATAAATTGATACCGAATTTGGCCAAAAACTCCGTAATAGTTATGGATAATGCATCATACCAAAATCGGCAAATTGATAAAACACCGACTACGTCCAGTAAAAAGTCAGAAATATCTGATATAAAAACGATTTATATTACGAGGACAACTATACAAAAGCGCAGCTTCTGGAAGTGTTGAAAACACAAACAAACAAAAAATAATTTTATATTGACACATTGGGGAAAAAACATGGGCATACGGTGGTACGGCTACCCCCGTATCACTGTATTTTTAATCCAATCGAATTAATCTGGGCCCAATTGAAGCGAACATTAAGAAACAATAAGACTTCACCGAATTTAAACAAAACAGTCATAGATGGTATCAATATGGAAATTAAAAAAATAACCTCGCTACACTGGTCCAGATGTGTGAAACATACCATTAGAGTGGAAAAGGAATATAATACATATGACTCAAATTTTCACTTTATTATTAATACGGAAGATACCGACGACGAAATTGAAGTCCCATCAGATTCAGAAATTTAACTTTAATTAATAGTTATGAATGTATATAAGAATTTTAGTAAAATGTTTAGTAAAAAATGTTTTTGTTTAAATTTTACATTTATATATGTAAATATTGTTTTATTAAATGACAATGTAATTTAATGAATTAAAATTTATTAAATAAATATGTTACTACAATTTTCAATAATACAAATATACGTCTGATCAGGGCATGCTTTGCATCCGAAGACCTATGTTTATGCCAAAAGTGTGAGGTTTCGCTGAAAAAAAACAAATATTGAAAGATACGTTTATTTCACTCACGACCTTTGAATAGTGCGAAGGTTCGATTTTTATTGCTCAGCAAAAGAGCGATGAATACACTATACACACGATGCGACGAATTGATTGCCATAAACAACAGAAACTTATTTTTTGTGCCATTCATTTGGGCCCAGACTATTACAATGCCTCTAATTAAAAATATCAGCCTATCATTTGAATAGTTTTCCAATAATGCCTACTCAAAGGAAATTAACGCATAAAGACAATCTGGCAAACGCATATAAAATGTTATTTACATAAATTATTATTTGTTACAACTGTTAAAAAGTAAAGTTTATGTTGTTGAGAATAATAATTCTAAATATTGTGGAACACTAGAAGTGCATGTTATTAGTAGGTCATACTAAACCTTAAAAAAATAGTGATCACTAAAAAATTGTGTAGTAATATATGTGGCAATGGTGTACAGATAAATAGTGATTTGTTTAATATGTAACGTTGTGGGATGGCAGGATAAAACTCAACTAATGATTCTGCTACTTAGTACGTTACATTAGAATTACGGTATGATATAAAATAACTGCTTATCCTTCTTTTGCTGGTTTATTATGACTAAGAAAACACGTACTAATGAAATTAGGTACTTTCAGTCTCTGATATTTTTTAATATCTATATTTTTCTCGTTTCCCAAGTTACGGCACCATTGCTGCCTCGGATTTCTGCTGCTCCTATGCTCAAGGTGTCCCCGCATCATTCCCGTCTAAGAAAAACCAAAACGAGAAGAAACACAAGAAAAAGAGACGCATTTTTTTAAAGGAGAAGATGTAGAGGCACTATTTTCAGATTTCAAAATGGAGCGCGGAAATAAATGAGGATGTGAGGTGTTTGTTGTATTTTTCATAGAAGTTGCTGAAATACTAGAAATAAATGCGGGTTTTAAGCGAGCTATGGAGATGGTGTCTTGTTTACCGTCAATATTGATCGTAAAAAAATTGGAATTTCGACTTAAAATCTTGTACGGACCGTCGTAGGATGGATGTGCAATGTTGCGAATGCTATCACGACGAATAAAAACATGTGTACTTGTGGACAAATCAGGGTGAATAAAAGACTTGCGACTATGGTAACGAACTTGAGTCCCTCAAGTCATCAAGAAATTTTGAGCCAGAAGGATTATTTTTGATTGCGGAATTTAAAAAAAGAAAATCGCCCGGCAAGCATAAAGTCTTACCGTGGACGAACTCTGCAGCCGTGGCCGAAAGAGATGATTTGAAAGTTGTCCGAATGTCTAAAAGAATTAGTGGGAGGTGAGTTACCCAGTTCTTCGGATCGTTGCTCATTCCGATCGAGTCTTTAATTTGTAGATTGAGTCGCTCTACCAAACCGTCACATTGAGGATGGTAGGCGGTTGTGGATTTGAGTGAAATTCCAAAAGTCTTGCAGAATTCCTTCCAGATGTTGGACTGGAACTGCCGACCTCGGTCAGTGATGACCGTCGATGGCGTTCCAAAGCGTGCAATCCAACAGTTCAAAAAGGCATTGGAAATTGAAACTGCAGTAATTTCGGAAAGAGGTAAAGCTTCTGGTCAACGCGTAAAGCGATCGATGCAGACCAGAAGGTATCTAAAATTGTTGCAAATGGGCAAAGGGCATAAGATGTCGATGTGGACGTCAGTGAAACGGCCATCTGGGTCCGGAAATTTAGCAACGGGTGACACTGTATGTCGATAAATTTTGATCTTCTGGCAGCTCAAACAAGATTTGACAAATTGTGCAATGTCGTGGTTCATTCGTGGCCACGCGTAATGTGCTGTTACGAGACGTTTCATTGCACGAACGCCAGGGTGCGTGAGCTCATGCAAAGAACACAAAACTTCGTGTCTTAAGGGCGCCGTTGTGCAAGAGAAGTGTCTACGTAGATGCGTGTGCTAGTGTGGTCAGGGATGAACCTCTCCAGTTTGAGCGCTGTAGTAGTGCTACCAAGAAGAGATTGTAATTCCAAATCCTCAGATTGTAATTTTGCCAGGAGGTTGAGGTCTAAAGCAGTAATTTCGACTCTCGACAGTGTGTCAGTCACGTAGTTTTTCTTCCCTGAGATATGTCGAATGTCAGTACTGAATTGAGCGATGAAGGTCAACTATCTGTGCTCACGTCCTGAAAAACGATCAGAATTAGAATTGATAGCAGCGATCAGAGGTTTATGATCTGTAAATACTATAAATTCGCGACCTTCGAGGTAATATTTGAACTTTTTAATTGCCTAATATACGGCTAACAATTCACGGCCGAACGTGCTGTATTTGCGTTCTGTTGCTGAGAAAGATTTAGAAAAGAAAGCGAGCGGGCGAAGTACGCCAGAACTCTTCTTTTGTTGCAAGACCGCACCAGCAGCGGAGTCTGATGCGTCTACCATTATGCTTAACTCCGCAACCGGGTCTGGTAGTGCAAGCTTAGCACACGTCGGCAAGAGCAGCCTTAACTGTTATAAATGCTCGTTGAGCAGGTTGTGACCAGACCAGTGGTTTGTTGCGTGGAGTTGAAGCAGCGAGATGATTAAGCGGCTCTAAAATGCTCGAGCATGATTTAATTAATCGATGATAAAAGTTTATCATGCCGAGAACTCGTTGAAGAGCTTTGACCAGGTTGCGGGAATGATAAGATCGCATCGACCTTGGACTGCAGAGGTTTGATTCGCGAACCACTGATGCTGTGACCCAAAAAGTTCAATTTTGTTTGATTGAAAACAAATTTGTCAGGATTAATTTTGATACCGAAAGTCGCGAGTCGCTCAAAAATTTGGAAGATGTGACGAACATGTTCGCGTTCGCCTTTACTGAAGACAAGAATGTCGTCAATGTACGCGAAGCAAAATGGTAGTCCGGGTAAAACCGATTCCATAAATCTCTGAAACGTCTGGGCGGCGTTTCTTAAACCAAAACTCATCCTAGTATATTCGTATAGACCGAAAGGTGTTGTGATTGCCGTTTTAGGAATATCTGCAGGATGAATTGGAATTTGGTGGTATGCCTTGACTAAATCGATTTTGGAAAATAACGTACAACAACAACAGTTATATGCGAAATCGTGAAGAAGTGGCAAGGATACCGGTCTGGAATCGTGATTCGATTAAGATCTCGATAATCTCCACATGGGCACCAAGAACCATCTGGTTGGACCTTCCTCCAGCCCTTGGGCGACGCTACTACCAGATGTAGTGGCGTTGCCCAAGGACTGGAGGAAGGTCGAACGAAACCGAGTTGTAACAATTTGTCAAACTCGTCCTTCGCAATTTGGAATTTATGTGGCGGTAATCCCCGTGGTCGGCCAATAACAGGAGGTCCAGAAGTTGTGATGTGATACACATCATATTTGACAGGTTGTGACAGATCGAAAAGGGTTGACAAATTATGAAATTGTCGTAGCAATTTTGAATATGGCGAATTTTGAAAAGTGAGTGAATTAAGTTCTGAAAAGCCGAATCCATTCCTTGCAAGACGATTGTGGGCAATGTCAATGGTGATGTTGAAATGCAGAAGGAAGTCAGCACCCAGAATCGAATGGTTAACTTGTGCTAACATGAAGTTCCATTGAAAATTCACGTCCAGGCCGATATTAATTATTAATTTGGAATGACCAAAAGTTGGTATAAAAGTACCAGTAACTGTGGTCAGTGAAAATTTTGCGCGACGATGAGTGTTGACTAAGAATTGGTTCACTGCCAAGATGCTAACCTGGGATCCCGTGTCGACTAAAAATTTGGTCCCAGAATTAGTGTCGCGTATGAAGAATAAATGACCTGGAGAGATGGCAGAACAATGGGTTGACATTAGCCCTGCCGCTGTCTATTTCCCCAATAGCAAGGACGTGTGCATTTGCTCGCCTTCTCTGCGTACCTCTGGTGATACCAACAAAACTTCGATGACATCATTGTTGCTATTAAGTCTTGATTTTGAACGGCTCCTATTCCTTGCAAAATTTGAGAATTGAACAGACAACTTCTCAACTTGTTGCGTTAAGGCAGTGATCTGGTTTTGCAGATGTAAGGAATTGTCAGTCGTTGTTGTTGGAATCACCCGAGGCGCAGAGGTCATTGCACAAATGGCACGCGGGCCTGAAATCTCAAGGATCTGGTCGGCCAAGTCAGCTAAATTATTTAAACTGGATATGTTTGCCGAAATTAGTATCCGTTGCACGTCAGTGGGCAAACGGCTAAGGAATATTTCCTTAAGTTAACTTTCCTCCATGGACGTATTCCCGAGAAGTTGATATAACTTTCGCAGTAATTACGCCGGGGTTTCCTGGCCAAAAGTTTCCTTGGACAAAAGTTGTTGCATGGGACGCTTTTCGGAAACCGTTGTACGCTTTATAACTTCTGATTTGAGCGTTTCATAAGGAAACATTTCTGGGGGATTGATTAGCATATTGCGAATATCAATCGCTACGTCAGCGGGTAGGGCTGCGACCACGTCATGAAATTTCCGGAGAGAGTTTGTTATGCGATTTTTTTTTAAACGGATTCAATTTGGATGAACCATATTGTTGTATCAAATTTTGAAAATATAGGTAATTTATATCGAAAATTATTGACTGTGGACTCAACCTGATAAACCATAGCCTTTAGTACGCGTAAAAGTGTGTGTGAAGGATAGATTAGAATAGTATAAAGTAGAAACAGAGGTTGAATAAAGAAACACCTTAAGCACAGGCCGGAACAAAGTAGACAGCGAGTTGCAGGTACGGCAGTGACGGTCGGTTGCGGCCTTCGTGCGTGGAGAATAAACGGTAGGTGATCGTTTGGTGGTTTTTCTGACGTACTCGTCAGTGTCTTAGGGAAAACAGTCCAGATGCAATAACTGCGGAGGGGTCCCTGGATCTTGATGTCGTATAATTCCAAGCGGGTACAGGTTCGTTTCAGTGCGGATCACGTCGGGGTCACCAGATGTAACTTTGTGGGAGTTGCCGACAAAGCTCAAGTAATGACTGCCACTTAGTACGTTACATTCGAATTACGGTATGATTTAAAATAACTGCTTATCCTTCTTTTGCTGGTTTATTATGACTAAGAAAACAAGTACAAATTAAATTAGGTACTTTCAGTCTCTGATATTTTTTAATATCTTTATTTTTCTCGTTTCCCAAGTTACGGCATCATTGCTGCCTCGGATTTCTACTGCTCCTATGCTCAAGGTGTTCCCACGTATTAATAGTTGCCACGACACCTCTTTTGTTTTTCACATATACAGTAAAATCGAATTATTGAAGCAACTAGATTCCAATTACTTTTCGCTGCTAGCGTATTTTATTAAAATTGTAAAAACATCAAACAGTATACCCCTTACGTTATGATAACCTCATACTTACATGAATATACAGTGATACGAGTATACTCCGTTAATGAATAATATCTTGTCAGCGAGCGAGGAAAGTGCATTTCCGACAACCTGAATTGGACCATAGTTTTGACGAGTGTCAGAAACACCCCTAAATATTTATACGTCTCGCCCTCGCACGATTGCATTTATTGAAAATATTGATTAGATTTGTTCGTCGCCGTTCAGCCTTTCCACGTATAATTAACCGCATTTCTGTTTAAAATTCAACAACAACGCCCCATTATTTTGATTTTCAACTTACCCATTAAAACTGGCCGCAATTATTCACTGCTGTTATCTGAAATGAAATAAAATACATTAAAATATTATAACAATGTAATAATTACAATTTAAAATCAATGTGAATTGTACATTATCTCATGTAATATTAACTAACCAACAATTAAAATTAAAATTTTGTCATCTTAGATGTTCTACAATAATTGGTAGATAAAAATCAGGCATTTTAAGGATAGCAATATAAAATGGATTTTAATTCTAAATAAAACCTTAGTTTAGATTCGGAGTGTTTAAAATTCTCAACCAATATCACCTTATTAGATCAATTTCAAGAGAATTTTAAAATAATTTGAACCCTTTGCACTCGAGCCATTTTTCGATCGGGCGAAAAAGCAACTCGAGACGAGTTACTGGTTCGCCCGAGTCGAGTTACAGGTACTTTAAAATCATTGGGTTAGGTTAGGTAGCATTGGGTTAGGTAGGGTTGGGTAAGGTTGGGTTAGGTGAGGTTAGGATGCATCACACCTCCCTGGCGCCGTAGCAGCGTCGCTCGAGTGGACGCATCAAATCGCCTGGGCGCCGTAGCGGCGCCGCTCAAATGCAAAGGGTTAATATTTCTTTGTTTAAACGTATAAGGTAAGTCGGGGGAAGTTCCCAAATGTTTTAAGTAAATCAAAAAAACAGTAAATATGCTTTTAATTTATTTTTTCGCAGATTGATATGAAATGTAAGATTTTTCGGACTGCTTCCAGGCCGTGAAATATAATTTTTGCGGACTAGGCTTTAAAAAAACTTTGTTCTATTCTCTTGCACTAAATAAGCTCGAATATGCAACAATTGTATGGTTTCCAATAAGTGCCGGCCACCAGATACTAATTGATAAACTACACCGTAAATTTCTCAGTTACAAGCTTGATGGTATATATCCTATCAGAGGCTTCGACCACAGCGAACTGTTACTCCGCCACAATACAGCGTCACTATTTTCTAGGCGTGACATATCAAGTGCTAAGTTCTTATGGAAATTAATACATAATAAAATTGATTGCCCTTATTTACTAGGTAAATTGAATATCCATGTGCCAAGGATATCGTCAAGACATTGCTGTACATTCCAGAGAGCAACATCCAGAACCAACATTATACAGCGGGCCCCCATCACCACTATGTGTAACAATGCTGAGAAGGTGTTAGAGGATATATTTTCCGCTTTTATGTTGCGTTCATACTAAGTAAAATATTTTGTCCTGTAATTGGTTATTCCGTTGTACAATAAAGTCTATTATTATTATTATTAAAAATGCTTATTTATGCCTAGGCTGCAAAAGTAACGAGCCAATCAGGTGAGACTTCACGGCCTACGTTATGTTATTTCGCCAATCAGATGAGACGCCGCGTCTACCAATAGAAGCCGCCTGGAAATTTGTTTTGTTTTGTTGCCTTCGAATTTCCCGTACCAAAAAGGCCAAAAACAGGTTCCCCAATGTTTTAATAACACCGTCTGGGTTTCCCCCGACCTCCATGCGAGTCCCTAACTTCTCCACGCACAAACATCGCGTCGCAGAACGGTGGTGAAGTTCGCTAACCGGGACCGGCTCCTGCTGGCCCGGCAATTGACGTTTAAGCGCCGTCGACCGGCCCACTTATTTCGTGGCACAGTAAAACGAGAGACTTTCCTTTAGATGTTGACTGTGGAAGAAACCCAATAACGGCTTTTGCGAAGTATTAACAACCCCGCGTACGATCTCTCCGAGCACAGTGTGTTTGCCTAACTTTTCCACGTAATTGAACCCGAGCAGCAATCGGAAAAATGATCGAAAAGGTTACGTAATATGTAAGTTTTATTTCAATTTAATCATTAAACAATAATAATACGAACATAATAATACGAACAATATTTTTAATCGCAAAGAAATGTGTGTGATACCAACTAAGTGTATTTTATTGAAAAGTTCCTGAATTCTTGAATCAAAATGTATCAGAAAGTAATGGCTTCCACCGTCAACCATAGGAGTAAAGAAATGTATTGAAGAGTTTTACTCGAAATAATTATATGGTCCATCCGTTTTAAATATTGATTGCATGTCACTTACGAAATCATGATCATTATGATTATAAATGATTACACCACACTAGAGATGGGAAAAATGGTTATGGTTCACTGTCGGGAACGGTTCCGAACCGGTTAACTCACTGAAGTGAGACGGTTCCTTGGAGCAGTTCACGGGTCTTTTCTACAGTTATATACTATATTGTCAGAAATGAGTTCCAGGCTTCCAATTAATTAAAAACTGTATAATATGGGTATTCACAATGTGGCCACAACTGCAAAATACTTTTTTTTTGTATTTTATACTTGAAATTATGACAATATGAAGAACTACCACTGGTAGATATTTGTCAACGGGGAGTGGACATTAAACAATTTACTCCGTTTTTTGCTATTTGATATTTCTAAATCGATTGATTTTTGAATTAAAAGCTTTAGTTTTTTCCTGTCATGGCTTCTGCTATTTTAACATTATAATATGATTTTCACATTTTCTCCTCTCTGGTAGCATATTGATGGTAAATATAAATCAAATGTGGTAGATTTTCAAAAATAATCGTGAGAGCTGTGAAATGCACACCCGGTATATCATACTCTTCTTAATTTGTGAATAAAATAAATAATTTCAATGGTATAATTTCTCTATTATAAAATAGAATAAAATATTATTTTATGTTTTTTTTTATGCTGTGGGTTAATTTATTTTTCATTTATTTATTTATTAAGCATCTAAAAGAAATTTAAAATTTAACTAAAGTTAAAAGACTTTATGATAAATTATTGTAGAAATTTGACTTGAATTCGACAAGCATTAAGAAAGTAATTTGACTTAAACCCTTAAACACCTGAAAAAATGTCAAATTTGAGTTAAATTTATAGATTCAATGTCAAAATTTGACTTAAAGTCGAAAACCTTCAAGAAAAAAGACTACTTTTAACTTAAAGACGTTAAAAAGAGAAAAAAAAATGTCAAATTTGTATAGAGTTAAGAACGTTATGTGCAAATAAATGTCGAAATTTGACTTAAAGTCGATAAGCGTAAAAAAAGACTAATTTTGACTTTAAAGCCCCTAAAAAAATGTCAAATTTAATTAAAGGCAAAAAACTATGTCCAAATTAATGTTGAAATGTTACTTAAATTGGACCAGCGTTAAGAAAGCAATACTAATTTTGACTAAAAACCCGTAAGCCTCTAGAAAAAATGTCAAATTTGAGTTAAATTAAGAGACTTTATGTCCAAATTAATGTCAAAATTTGACTTAAAATCGAAAAACGCCCGGAAAAAAAGATTCATTTTAACTTAGAGACGTTAAACCTTCAGAAAAATGTCAAATTTGTGTAGACGTAATAAGCTTTATGTGCAAATTAATGTCGAAATTTGACTTAAAGTCGATACACGTCAAAAAAGACTAATTTCGACATTAAAGGCGTGAAGCCTCTAAAAATAATGTCAAATTTAATTAAAGTGAAGATCATGTCCAAATTACTGTCGAAAGCTAGCGTCAATAAGCGTAAAGGAAAAAATACCAATTTTGACTTAAAGCCATTAAGTCAAACAAATTTAATTCAAGTCAACTTTAACTTTAAATAAAATAGTTTCTTTCTAATATCACACTTTATTTTTTGGTGCCTTTCGATCATTAGCTGATCATTTTCAAACTTAAAGTAAATTAAAATACACACGTTTTTTTTTTATAGACTAATAGTCTTAAACTCGTTAAACCTCTGGTAAAAATGTTAAATTTACTTAAAGTTCAAAGACTTTATGACAACTTAATGTAGAAATTTGACAAGTGTTAAGAGAAAAAGTCAAATTATGGCTTAAATCAGTTAAGCCTCTAGAAAATTTGTCAAATTGAATTAATTTTAAAAGACTTTATAACAAATGAATGTCGAAATTTGACTTAAAGTCGACGTGCGTTAAGAAAAAAAAATGACTTAAAACCTAAAGCCTCTAAAAAAGTGTCAAACTTAATTAATGTTATAAGACTTTATGTCCAAATTAATGTTTAAATTTGACTTAAAGTCAACAAGCGTCAAGAGAAAAGACTCATTTTGACTTAAAGTCGTAAATCCTCTAGAAAATATGCTAAATTAAATTAAAGTTAAAAGACTTTGTGTGCAAATTATAGTCGAAATTTGACTTAAAATCGTCAAACGTAAAAAAAATGACTAATTTTGACTTAAACCCGTTAAGCCTTTGAAAAATGTCATATTTAAAAGATGAATGTCAAAATTTGACTTAAAGTTACAAGCGTCAAGAAAAAAACTAATTTTGACTTAAAGCAGTTACCCTAAAAAAAATGCTGACTTTAATTAATTTTCATTTAAAATTCCAAGTATAAAACTTTGTCAAAATTTAAGTCTGGACGAAAACGGCATGTAACCGGCAGTTAACTTCAAGCGATTCACAACGAGAACGCTATTTGCACGTACTTCATGCGGATCCTGGTATGAACCGCATAACGTTACCGTGGAAACTCTATGCGTTTCGAGGTGTGAACCGCTTAAAGTTATCTACGGAAACTTCATCCGGTTCATACCAGGAACCGCATGAAGCTCGTGCAAATAGTGGAGTGAACAGCATGAAATTTTCGCAGTTAGCTTTATACGCATCTCTTGGAACAGCATGAAGTTTACGCAGGTGACTTCATGCGGTTCCACCGGGGTATGCGTCTGATTTTCACTCTTGAAGAAAAAGCCAAGTACATATTAAAGAGCAGCGGAACCACAGTTCCTTTTGTCCGAACCGGTTGCTGAGCGCTCTTTGCTAAGAACCGGTTCATTGAACCGTCTGCCCATCTCTACACCACACATACCGTCAAAATGCGGACACCACAATATCTATTATAAATGTCAATTTTTGTTTTACTTGGGTACCTACGAAATATTTACAAAGCTACCTGCGATATGTTGATAGAATTAAATATATTGAAAATTATCGCATTGCAAGTTATTATTAATTTCTCCTGAACAATCCGCGAAAAAATATGTGTTTAGCATGGCAATAAAGTAGATTTCCTGACTTGGCTGGATTCAAGAACAAACTTCAGCCGCGTTCGTAAATCTGTCACTTTATTGCCTTGTTAAACAAATAACTATTTAAGAAACCAGACAACAATAAAAACCTAATTTTAACTTAATTAAGCTAAATCGTTTGATTCCCAAGCAGCGAAATCGCGCTATTGAGATTTTGTGTCGAAAAATCTCAGTATATTTTGAACGATATGGAATTGCGCTGTTTGACGTTTTAACACCAGATGTCTCAAAGGGTTAAACATAGTCATAATAACTCAACAAAGCTAATAGCAGCTTACTATTGATTCATTAAATTCGGCGTTTCTGTTGGGACACCCTTTATAATAGGGCACAGTGAAATATATAATCATATTTAATTTATATTTATTGATTATGTAAAATTCCATTGGTTATTGGAAAACATAAAAATTTCTCGAAAAATATAATACATAAATTTCGTTAATACCTTGTTATATTAAATGAGGCAAGCCTTTTAACATTTGAATAATTAACGAATTCTTATGCCGCGCGGGGCCGCCCTTTAAAATCTCAAAATATAATAAATTCGTAATTACATATTTGCGCCGGATACTTTCCATTTGCTCGCCATCGCGGAAAATCTTTGAACAAATAAATATTTAAGCGGCCCTCCGAAAAGATTTCGCACGAAAATTCCAGACAATGCCCGAACGGAACGGCATCCAGTTACGTTTCCTCTTCCTCTCTTCCACCAGCAGCAAAGCAATATTGATCCGGACATAATAATTTCAAGACGGGCTTAGGCACGTTTACGAAAATCCTACCCCTTTTAGGTGCCGGGACAAAAAAATAAAACTTTCGGTTTGTTCGGCACGTCTAAATACAATTTTCATCGGGGTCATCTAGTTAAGAAGAGTTTCTCTTTAATTTTTTCATATTCAAGAAATTCATGCGTATGAAGTTCGAATTAATTCAACAACAGGATTTTGATAGAAAACTCACTTCCAATCTTACTATTAACTATAAATAGTGGTATAAAACGTCAAAAGTTATTTAATTTCAAATTACCTCCTAGAGAATTTGTAAATTCCGTTTAATTATCATATAATGCACCAAGAGAATTGAAAATTATGCGATAATTTTGACAAAAACTGCGGCGCCTCACAGTGGTCGATGTTCGATTGTAGTTGAACATTTCGCTAAAAATATGACGTAATGATTTTTATTGCATTGTCATCAGTAAGTACCGTCATGAAACGTTTTGTCCCTTTTATGCAGATATTCAGAATGACCAAAGTAAGCGTTTCGTAAAATTCGCTCTGTAGGTATCCGAACACGTTTTGCCTAGAACGTACACGTTGTATTTATTTTGTGTTCGTATATTTGTGTATCCGCTATAGTTATAGTTTTGTACAACAATGGATAATTATCATATTTTAGGGAGCGTGTCCATTTCTCGCAAGAGCATGTTCAATGTGCTGAAAAATGTCTAGAAGACAAAAATGCAGTCGTATTTATTTATGTATGTGATATTTTTGATGCGAGGCACGTACCGTTTTAATATTCCGCCGATTCAGCGCTGCGGTCGGTATTCCGCGCATGCGCGCTGTGTACCTGCATCTATTGGCAAGGCTGAGTTGCCATTACGGCAACAAGCGTCCGTGATTACGTGTGTTAGCAAGCATTTAAAATGGCAACGCCGATTGAGAGTCCCGCCGACTGCGAAGTTCGGTCTGTTATTCGTTTTCTGAGTGCAAAGGCTTAAAAGCGATCGATATTCATCGTAAGATCTGTGCAGTTTACGGAGAAAACATGATGAGCGATGGAATGGTTAGAAAGTGGGTTCGAGCATTTAAAAATGGCCGCAAAAATGTGCATGATGACGAACGGAGTGGGCGACCTTCAGTCATTACAGACAATTTAGTGCAGAAAGTTGAGCAAAAAGTGAGAGAAAATAGACGCTTTACGATTAAGTCGTTATCTGATGACTTTCCCCAAGTTTGTCAAAGTGTCCTTTATG
This sequence comes from Ocypus olens, assembly GCA_910593695.2. NCBI lineage: Eukaryota > Metazoa > Arthropoda > Insecta > Coleoptera > Staphylinidae > Ocypus > Ocypus olens. The sequence continues at coordinate 19,351,008 of OU343060.1, read as the reverse complement.
CAATAGTGTCTGAACGATTAAATTACCGAAATCTGTGCTCACGCTGGGTACCGAAAATGTTGACGGAGGTGCACAAAACCAAACGTATGGCCAGTGCTTTAACTTTCCATTAGCGTTACCATGTGATGATTTTTCCAGCCAAATTGTTGGCGATGAAACATGGATAGCCTACCATACACCTGAATCAAAACAGCAATCTATGGAATGGCGGCATTCAACTTCACCCAAAAAAGTGAAATTCAAACAAACAATTTCAGCCCGGAAAATCACGTGTATCGTGTTTTGGGACAGATAGGAGGTGTTAGTGGACTTTTTGCCCCATGGTGACACAATCAATTCAATAACTTATTGTGAGACTTTGCGCCGCGCAATTCAGAACAAAAGGCGAGGCCTGCTGAGCAAGGGCGTCCTTTTGCTTCACGACAATGCCCGTCTACATACGGCTAATGGAACCCAAGACCTCATCACATCATTTGGCAACAACTTGATCTAGCGTCCAGTGACTACCACTTGTTCCTTCATTTGAATAAACATCTGGCCGGCGAGCGCAATGACTACGACGATGATGTCAAAATGGCCGTGTTGCAGTGGTTGAGAAATCAGGCGGCGGACTTCTACGACGATGGTATGCAAAAGCTCGTTGTACGATACAATAAGTGCCTCAATATTGGTGGATATTATGTAGAAAAGTAGATTATAGTGCAGGCTTTCATATAAAAATAAAATTGTTAAACAGTCTCTGTTTGTTTTTTTTATTTATTTCAAAACGGTACTTACTTAAAAAAACATGCCTCGTATTTATTTGGTAGCTAAGTGTAAGATTATGGATTTAATGAGGGAACAAATTAAAAATCTCACTTCAAACTTATCGTTTAAGTGGAAAGTATCAAATCGCAAACATGCCCATTTCGAATCCAAATTTGCAAATTGGCTAAATTAAATAGAAACATTTTGCAAAATAAATGAAATACCTGAACCGCAGCCAGGTCCATCTGGTAGCAAATTTAGAGTACTATATAAACATTCTATGGATTTGTCGCACGTTAATTCTCCACTATAATGATACGAAAGGAGGGACGGATACTTTCGATCAACGCCTACTCAGTCGCTCGGAGAACGAAGTGGTGCTGATGCGAATTTTCTTCGGGATGCTCGATTAAGCAGTCGTCAGTTCCCGTATTATGTGGAAACTCAGAGTCGGCTATGCACGAAAAAAAAACTTCCTCGATCATCGTTTTGAAGAAACTGATTTCTCATCTTACCTTCCTGATGCTACACCAGAGATTGGCAGGACCATTTCTTCGGAAAGAGGTACAGATGATCATCAAGAGCGTCCTAAAAATTGACAACAACCAAGAAATTGCCGAGCTGGAAAAAGTTACCTTCGACCAAGCGCGGAGGTGCGTACTGTGCAACCGAAAGAAGTACAAAAAAAAGCATGTTGGATGTTCGGCCCGTCGAAGACTGATTTGCGAGGAACATCGGTTCCCTTTATGCATGACGTGTGCTGGTCAATAAAATAGGATTCAAAATAATTTTTTTTTGTTCAAATATAAATTTTTTTTTTCACTTTTCAGTACGTAAATATGTATTTAGAAGCTAATAAAACACAAAAAAAAATTATTTGTAATTTTTTCCATTTTTCCCTCCAGTAATTTTGCAAAATAAATATACTTTTTGAATAATCGTTATTTTTTATCGTAGTGGTATATTTTGTGCATACAATCCTAAAATTTCAGCCCTTAATATTGAAAAATGGCGTTGTAATGAATTTTTTTCTGAAAAAAAAAAATATTTTTGCTGAATTTTCACATATAGGACCAGTTTTTAGAATGCCATCTATAAATTGACCGATAAAAATAATTAGAAATGTTGAATAACTCTTCCGCAAATATGAAACAGTCGGTTAGAAGGCTTAAAACACCCATATGCCTTGTACAACTAGGTTTTTCAGCGTGGGGTAATGAGTTACCCTGTGTGGCGGCTATGTGGCCTAGCTGAGGTGTGGCCGTTAAGGGTTAAAGTTTGAAAAGTTTGACACTAAATTCTAGACACTCTGCATAATTCGCAATAATTCACCTTGGTTTACGGGACTGTCAGACCTTATTCAATAAGTAACTTGAATTATTTTATTAATGAGGCAGTATTTTTATTTTTATAAATTTTTTAAACTAAAGCTGCAAAACTGATATTTTTCTAGTTTTTTTTTGCTAATATCACTGAACCGATTTCAATAAAATTTTAGGGATATGTAGGTAACCATTATAGTCCGGGAGGTAGTGTCACTTTTAATCAAGTAATTTTATGCACGCTGGATTTTATACCACTGGTAGTTCCGATTTTGATCATAAGGTATCCGACCGTCAGACCCTGCACTTGCGGTGGGTAGAGTTATGGTAAGCTGTCAAGAAAAGTTTTACGATTAGTTATTTTATGCATACTGAAATTTTTTGATATAATTCATTACAAAAAAAAAACTCGGCAGACCCTTGTCTGAGGGTGGAATGTCCGTCAGTTACTCGGTAAACTGTGAAAATGAAGTTATAGTATTCAGGTTGGAATTCATTCAATTATGGTGAATGCGCCAGGTGACACATGTACCGGGTGACCCAGGGATCTGTAAAAGCCCCATAACTTATTTGCTATTTGAGATATCGACTTCTAGTTTTCTTGAACTGGTACCCACACTTATTCTACATATTTTAAATATATGTATGTTTTTGTACAGGGTGTCCCAATATACATAACAGAACAAAGTTATGTTTTTTAAATGGAACACCCTATATTTTATACTTTATTTTCGACCCTATTGAGAAGCTCATAAAAATAGTATAAAATAGTATTGGTCTATTATGGACGGTTTGTTAGTTATGGGCAAATTTGTGGCAAAAACATGTACACCTTGAAAACATTGCAGAAGCGTTCCTAGCAAAGATAGCATCATTATTTATACACTAGAAAATTTCCCACATCATAAAGAATAATACACATTGGCTTAGGTTCTCTCTTATTCATACTGCTATACAGGGTGTTAACATACGCAAAACAATGGATAACTATTTTTTTTCAAATGGAACACCCTATATAAGTTGTCACCAATCTATGGCATTTTTAATAAGATTTCTAATGATATACAGGTTGTATAACAAAATATTAAGGATTCTTTAGATTTATCAATAAAAACATATTTCTTTTGCTATCTTCTGCTGATTTTTGGATTTTCAGCCAAAACTATGCATTTTGAGGAAAAATTAAAGAGACCAAAGTTGTAGAGCAAAAAATTTTCGATCGACATAAGTCTTTCAACTTTTAAGATTTTGCGTGCATTGCCCGACAGAGCGCACAAAATCGGGACCGTATATGCATTTTAGCGTTTCCTTTTCAATTTTTTTATTAATAAATTGCACTATACTTTATTTTCCGCACCCTCTAGCGGAAAAATGGGAAATTATAGGGAAATTAAAATGGTCCATATCGATTGAAAATGTTTCGCTCTACAACTCTTAATACAAGCGATTTTTGCCAAAAATGCATGGTTTTCCCTAAAAAATCAAATTGAAAATGTATGTATCAATTTTTGCGTTTTTCAATGTTTTTTTGCATTTTTAGCGAAAACAATACATTTTGGGCAAAAATTGCTTCTTTTAAGAGTTCTAGAGCGGAATATTTTCAATTGATGTTGGTCATTTTAATAATTCAATAATTACCCGATTTTCTGCCAGAGGACGTGGAAAATAAAGTAAAGTGCAATTTATTAACAAAAAATTTGAGAAACATGCTAAAATGCATATACGGTCACGATTTTGCGCATTCTGGCGGGCAATGCACGTATTATTGGAAAATTCGAAAGACTTACATCGACCGAACATTTTCCGTTCTACAACTTTGGTGTCTTATTATTTTTTTCAGAAAATGCATAGTTTTAGCTGAAAATCCAAAAATGAGCAGGAGGTGATAAAAGAAAAATGTTTTTATGGATAAATCTCAAGAATCCTTAATATTTCATTATACACATTTTACATCATCGGAAAGCTTATTAAAAATTCCATGCATTGGTGGCAAGATATATAGGGGGTTTCATTTGAAAAAAAAATAGTTATCCAATATTTTGCGTATGTTAACATCCTGTATAGCAGTATGAATAAAAAAGAACCAAAGCCGATTTGTATTATTCTTCATGATGTGGAAAATTCTTTAGTGTATAAAAAATGATGCTAGCTTTGATAGGAGCGCTTCTGCAATTTTTTCAATGTGTCCTTGTTTTTGTCAGAAATTTGCCGATAACTAAGCAATCGTCCATAATAGACCCATACTATCTTATACTATTTTTATCAGCTTATCAAGAGGATTAAAAATAAAGTATAAAATATAGGGTGTACCATTAAAAAAAACATAACTTTGTTCTGTTGTGTATATTGGGACACCCTGTACAAAAACATACATATTTTTAAAATATCTAGAATAAGTATGGGTACCAGTTCAAGAAAACTAGAAGTCGATATCTCAAATAGCAAATAAGTTATGGGGCTTTTACAGATCCCTGGGTCACCCGGTATATTTTAATAACTATTCAGAAGTATAATAATAAATAATACTACTATTAACTATTGTAATTACAATTAACAAATTGTTTTAGAGCCACCTTCGATTTTTATTCATTAAAATGGCTATTAGAATAGTTGATAAAACGAGTTTTCTGCAAATAACTTTTAATATGTTAGGAATTGCAAAAGGGTTGTGATAAGGAAAAATGTTTGTTTGGATTGACATTAAAATATACAGGTGCTCCAATTAAAAATAAGAAAAATAAAATACTTTCAAATTTTAAAAGTTTAACATTCAATTTTGGATACTCTGTATAATGAATATCCATCCAACTTAATTAACGGGACTGTCAGACCCTATCTAATAACTACCCTCCCTAATTTTATTAACGAGGTATTATTTTTATTATTTTTTAAAACAATGGTGCTAAAGTGATTTTTTCTAGCTTTTATTTATTTTTGCTGATATCGCTTAACTGGTTTCAATAAATTTTTATGGGTGTAACCATCAAATGCACCCAAATAAGCAACAAAAAATGTAGCATGTCATCTAAAAAGATATATCATGACGACTTCACAGTTTTTTTAGGACACCCTGTATAATCAATACTTCCTAGGTTACAAGTAAAGTTATCTAAATGCCATACACTGTGAATTTTTTTATTAACATATTTTTTATATTTTTAAGATATCGTTTAAGCGAATTTTTGTGGCCCACTCAGAATTCTCCGTGCCCCCTCCAATATTATGTTTAAGAAATACTCTGTGATCCCCAAGAGGGCCATGTGGCCCACGTTGAAAACCGCTGGTTTAAATAACAACCACGGACGTTTAAGAGACATGCGCATTTTAATCCACAGGCAACCGCGATAATTTCTTTTTGAAACACGCCGTATTATTAACTAAAATCTCGTTTTTTCCGAATATGTTACGCCAGAAATACGTGTATATTGTGGGATTTATTTTATTGAATAGTTTTACAAAGTCAAGATAAAGTTCTAATAACAATGAATAGGTTTATCGATATAGTGCTGTTTGCTTTAAGGGATGGTATTAATATTTATGATATTTCTGGGGGTTAAATCATGCTCGCTTTCCGTAAAAATAAACTAATATTGATCACCAGGAATGTTGCTTCAAAGGTAATAATTTCTAATTACGAATTCTACCGCGCTGAATTTATTGGTGAAGTTGTGCCATAAGCGACGACGGTGTATATGTGTGTGATAATTTAATGTGGTTGCCTTACCACAGACAAAGCTTTACTCTATATATAAATAATCATTTATGTACGCAAAAATATTGTGATATTGAAAATTTAAAAAAAATCGAAATATCTGTATTGAGGTCCTAAGAGGTAATTATAATTATTTCTGGAAAAAAATGTCTGACTTTGTGTCTGCTGTGTGCGCGCCGTATCTCAAAAACTAATACAAGAATTAACATTAAACATTGAGAAGCTAAAAGGTAAAATTTCGAAACCGCCCGATATTGCAGATGTTGCGAGCTCTATAGCGCTGAATTTGCTACCAGAAAAGTTTAAGATATAAAATATATTATATTGATTGATTAAAACACTTGGTTTTAATTTTTTTTTAATTTTGAATGTTATGCAACTTTTACAATTTTTGGAATTGTTAATAAAAAATAATTAGATTAATTAAATTTAAATATAGAATCGGTTGTTTATTTTAAAATAATAATAATAATAATAATAATAATAATAATAATAATAATAATAATAATAATAATAATAATAATAATAATAATAATAATAATAATAATAATAATAATAATAATAATAATAATAATAATAATAATAATAATAATAATAATAATATTAATAATAATAATATTTATTTATTGCCCAAACAGAATACCAATACTGGGATATACAAAGTGTGCAAACAAAAAAAAACTAATAAAATTAATGACCAACAAAAAATAAAGCTTATAAATATACTTATAATATAATATACATATATTATTATAATAAAATGTTTCAGAAAATAATCTTTTATTGTTATTAGGATTTATTCCAAAATACCTACATTTAATTTAAGTGTGCGAGAAAGTTCTTTCTCATATTGCTGTAGGTAATAAATTAGTTATTTATTATACCAGTGTGGAATGTAAGTAATTAGTCCCGCAAGAAAAAGTTTAGTAATTTTTGTAAGGGAGGAATTCCACATGAGTATAATATAATATTTTATCCAAAATCTTTTGTAATTGCATTAAATATTTAAATAATGTTTATAAAATGTTGAAGTACGTGGTGTCAGTTTGAATTATTTAAAAAAAATCTAACGAAGGATCTATATATTCCGTGATTCCAAGTTATTCTCTCACTGGGGGGCAATGAACAACATTACTTGCCTCAAATCACCATAGCAATTAGCTTATTACACACGATTTTGGATAAACTCGTTTATTTGTCTTAAATAAACGCCAATTGAAATGCAATATTGTCAAAGTGACAATTACATTTTCAAGACTACTTAATTGGTAGTAAATTCGGATGAATGATTGGGTACACTGACAATGTTTTGGTTTACGTTATTTTGCTTAATAAGATTTTTTTTATAGTCACATATCTTTGCAAAAATTAATAATTGCGATTGAATAATTTATAAGTAATAATTTGCACTAATTTAATTGCCCACTGCCGCTAATTTGCATGTTTGCATATTAACGTGATATGTGTGTGAATCTGTCTGTGTCACTTAATAATTAAATTTATTAAGTCGGCCAAAATTGAACCAGCGTTAGTTAATTTAGTTAATTAAATGTTAATAATAGCTGGACCCGTGCTTTTCCGCGTAATACGTGCATTATTAGCAAGTTTTACCTTGCCCGCTATCACTGCAGGATAATTACTTCAATTAATTAATTATATTTTCAAATGTTAAAATATTGAATCAAAAAGGCCACTTAAAAAAAAAGAAAGTATTTTAAAACGTGTCGATATAATCTCGATTGACTAATTTGAGGTCGGAGGTAGAAACAGAGTTTGCTTTTGAAATTCTTTGAATAAAAGAAATGTTTAATTAAATTATCTATAAGACGGTATTATTTATGTATATTATACAACATCTTTAATACAGACAAATTTTGATACAGAAATACAATTAATGTACAATAAGATGTTACTATATACCTGTCTCGGCTATCGACCTTAGGTCTTTCTGCCCCTTTATTAATGTAATTATCTAGTTATTTAACTTTGGTATCAATATTTCAAACAAAACAGTGTTTTTGTTTAAATTTATTTTTGGAATATTCTTGGCTGTAATTAAAAAAATTTTCAAATAAAAATTAAGTTGGGGCCGCGGTGGTCTAGTGAATAGAGCTGCTGCTTACGGGCCTCGTGGTCGTGGGTTCGAATCCCATCCGGACGGTCACTTTTTCGGAATGAAGTGGCCGTTCGGTTCCATGGATGTCCAGTGTAGGTCCCCCCCCCATTCATTATATAATTAATAAATTATTATATATAAATAAATATTCAGAAATCAATACAAATAGTTAAATGATACGTCTGGCAGAATAGACCAGCTTCCCATGCCAAAAAATAAAAAAAATTAAGTTATCTACAAAATGGGACTATGGATGTATCTTTCGCTTTCACTTGGTTAACGAATTGTTTCATTGCTATTCCAAGCAGATGGGTGGTTTAAAATTTATTATGGAAAATGGCTGATAATAATTAAATAACGCTTCCATTAGAAAATATAGTGAACTAAATTATCAGCAAAACGGTACTTTTGGAGTTATTTTTAGTTGTCTGCTTCATCCAGTTATTTAATTGTTTTGCTCGCCACTTCAAACGAAACTTCGTTTTCGATAAATGAATTTTTTTATTAAAGAAATGGAAATTGAAATGACACAGTTATTAAAATTAAAGATTTACATAATTGAATTTTGTACAAAACAGCACTATTTATAAAATATTATTATGTAAGAAATTCATTTAATTGGTATATGAGTATATGAACAGAGAATTGATGCAGGATGTATTTCCAATTATGTGTCGTTTTTATTGTGTTAATTTATTTCTGTACCGGTTTCGGTTTTATAACAAACCATTTTCAACAGAACCCGACGTTTTCTGCTGAAGATCATCAATCCTTTATTTATAAAATGCCAACTCTAATAATTAGTTATTGAATTGATTTATCTTAACTCAAAACTAATCGTGTTTTGATAATTTTATTTTATACTCCTTAGCAACGAGTAACATTAAGTTACCAATAACTCCTTAGCAACGAGTAACATTAAGGTACCAATAACTCCTTAGCAACGAGTAACATTAAGGTACCTTTAACCTTTAATAATAATAATAATAACAACATTTATTTCCTAAGGATATACATTAACATTTAAATGACATTAAGTATATAGATAAGAAAATAGTCAAAAACTTGTACATCTAAACATTGCCAAAATATGTGTAATATTCACTGACCAAATATGGTTCTATTTCTAATAATAATTGTTTTATCTCACTTTTAAATTTATTAATTATAACAATTTTACGATACCTCGCAGGAAGTCTATTATATAACCGCATCATCATGTAATGCGGTGCTCATTCCAACAGTGTTAATTTGTGTTTTGGGTAATTGAATGTGTTATTTGTGTTCCTAGTATTATGGGGATTTAGGTTCAAATTTTCATGAGATGTTTATTAATATGAATAAAAATCAGGCAGTCATGAATGTACATTGCTATGACGGTGAGAAGTCCATTTACTTTAAATAATTCCCTACAAGAGTCTCTGTACTTCGTGTTATGCAATAATCTAATTGCGCATTTTTGTGTAATGAATATACTATTAACTGCATTGGAAGCGCCCGAGCATACTATACCATAACGCATCAAGGAGCAAAAGTATGCGTAATATATAGATTTTAACGTAACATGCCTTACATATGATTTAATAGTTCGCATGCAATATAAAGTAACACATAACTAGAGTCCGGATTTAGATGCGCTAAAAAAGGCATTATAATTTTTTTATATGCGCTAAAAAAAGACGTTATAATTTTTTTATATGCGCTAAAAATGCATTATAATTTGTTTATATGCGCTTAAAATTAGCCAATATATGCGACAAAATGATTCAAATATGGATTTTATATGCGGTTTAATTAAAAATAATGTTGCAAAATAAAAAAAAAAACACAAATAGCAACTATTGATAATTTATTTATTGATATTACAATGTAGAACCAACACTTGATTTTGATTTTCTATTTAGGTAAAGTTAAATGACATAGAATTCATGTTAAAATTTATTATGTACTCCTCAGTCTAATTCTTTACATTTTTTAAGTGCTGCCGATTCTTCATGATTAAAATTAAGAAGAATATTTTCTAATTTTTCAAAGTTATTGGCGTAGAATAAAGCAGCTTCCAGCACAATTACCGGGTACGGTTGCATCGAGTATCATCTGCATAGGCGTACTAGCTTAACTTGCTTATGGGGAAATCCCCGTATTCTATATAAATAATATAATATATACATATCTACATAACCATAACACATGGTTACATTCGCTAGTTAGGGGAATCCCTTAAATTTATCTTATACGATTTTATAAAAAAGATTTCCACGCTCGCAAATTTATAAATGAATTTCAACAAAATCAATTATAATTAATGGAAATATTGACTTTATATGTGGTTATATGCTCCCTTGAGGTATCCCAGTTGTGACCTCCATTGTCGTAGATTCAATCGTTTCATGTCCCGATCGTAATTGTAATTTTTGCCTTCGATTGCGACCTTATCAAACTTATGCCATATTTGAACATTTTATTTAATAAGATATCATGATCTATGCAATCGAAAGCCTTAGATAAGTCTAGAAATATACCTAAAGGTATTTCTTTATTATCCAGTGCATTTGCAATGAAATTAATTAGTTCAACCATAGCCGTGGTGGTCGATTTTTTCTCTAAGTAGCCGTGTTGGGATTCATGAAATAACTTGTGTTTATTAAAGAAATTAACTATCCGGGCTTTAACAATATATTCTATAATTTTAGAAAAAAAGTTAGCAAGCTTATAGGCCTGTAGTTTTTATAGTCCTCCGGTTCCCCGTTTTTTTGTATCGGTCTAATAATGGAGTGTTTTAGGTAATCTGGAAATATGCCAGTTTCTAATATCCTATTTATAATATACGTCAACGGTGTCTTAATTAAATCTATACCTTGATCAGTACCTACAGAATTTGAGTTTTTTAATTTTGCGACAACATTACAGATTTCACTTTCAGTTACTGGCTCAAAGAAACTTGAATGTGGGTGTAATTCCATCCATCGAGTCCAAGTACTGCATCGAAGGAATATTTTGTAATATTTCCTTAGGTTATAAAAAATCGATTAAATTCGTTCACATCTCCCTGAAAACTCAGTTCTTGTTTTTGGTCAATACCTCTGAGTTCGTTTACAATGTTCCATGTAACTTTAGTGACGTTGTTTCCATTTTTGTATTAATTATCGAAATGCTCTTTTCTAGATTTATTCAAAGCTTCATTGTATTCTTTTTTTGTTGATTGATAAAAGAGGTGTCAAACTTTATTAAAATATTGAATTTTTCTTTTAATGCTAGTATTTGTGGAGATTGGTAAATTTATTTTCTTTTGTTACTTACTTTGCATCTTATGCGAGGAAAATATTGATTGTACATTAGTAGGAACTTATTTATAAATACATTCCACATTTCGTTAATGTCAGATGCGTCAAAAACTTCATTCCAAGTTTCAAGCTGCAATGTGGTATTGAACATAGATAGTGTTTCAGGGTTTATTTTTTGTTTATAAAAGAACTTATTTTGATTATGTGTTTTTCCGTAATTATTAAATGTTAGTTTTTGACCATAGTGATCTGATAAATGTGATGTTAAGATATTGCAACTGTAGTTATTAGGGATGTTACTGATTATGTTATCTATACATGTATTTGTATTGTATGTTACCCATGTATAGTCCTGAATTAGCGATTTAGAGCCAAAGGAGACTAGCATATTAATTAGATTTGTTTTATCTACACTGTTAATTGATAAGTCTATATTAAAGTCACCCGCAATTATATAATAGGCTCCCTCGTCCGTCAACATGTTCAGAATGCAATCTAATTTTAGAAAAAAAAATGCCCATGTTACCACAGGGCCACGGGGGGGGGGGATAAATAGCAATAACTACTGTCCTTAAACCAATAATAGTAAAATACTGTTGCATGTAGCTTCTTCAAAGAATAAACAGCCACACCTCCATGAAAATGTTTACTTCTGCAAAAGGTAGTAACCAGCCGATATCCGTCAATTTTATATCATTTTAGTTCATCCAGAGACTTCCAGTGTTCAGTTAGTGTAAACATTTGACACTCTTTATTATCCGACATTAATTTGTTTAATAGATCAATAGATGTATTAATTGATTGTATATTTTGATTATTTATTGTGCAATTGCTATTTGGATTGCTTATCGTTTGCTTGCTTCTTCTTCTGTGGGGCGAGTCCCAAATCTTTTCTTGTTCAGATGCTAAAAAAAACCGATTGCAAATTACACCTCTAGGCCATAAGTCTTGATTTTGTATTTCCGATAATTTGCTTAATGGTACTGAGATTTTGAATGAACTATATTCATCGGGATGGTTTGCCTGCCATTTTTCGCATGTATAGTCCTTTATGTTATTTTTATCCAAATACACCGAAAGAGATTTTTCCGTAGTATCAGGATTTAGCCTATAAACGTGAAGATGGCCTTTGCGTTCAACATCTCGAATTACTTCATTAGGGGTACTATCTCTGCGTCCATGCAGAATACTTTTGGATCGGTTTCCTCTTCTATTGACAGTCTTCCATTCTTCTGTTGCCGTCTCAACATATTCATTTTCTTGATCCCGTAAATAATCAATATTTTGAAAATGTTTATGTTTATTATTGGGCTGCATACCTCTCAACTTGATTGTGAATGCTTGATGAGAGCACTCTTCCTGTTGCAAATTGATACCCGTATTTGAGGCTGATGCGGCTTCTACAGATTTCTGTAAATTACCATTTGCCTGATTTACAGAGACCTTCTTATTATTTTTATTTTTGGCGCGATTTATCTCAATGTTATTGTTTTCAAATTCAACCTCACCAGCATGTAAGCATTTGTTTTCAAGAGGCTCTCGTTATTTTGAAGAAGGGTCCTATTGTTTTCTTCCAATGATTTAATTATCCGTCTAAGATAGTCTATCTCCGTTTCCAGTTCAGGTTCTGCTACGACTCCTACTTCACCATTGAGTACACAGGTATGTCCGAGCTGTCCATAATTTTTACCCTTGAAAAAACAACCAGGGTGAAAAGTAGCCGTACAAACTACACATTTAACCACACCACGAACAATGTGTCTATTACACGATGGATTAATTTGCATCACTACTGGCACTACTGGCAGAATTAACTAAATTTTGACCGTCTTGCGTCGGCGACATTTTTAATTTGTTTTTAATTTTTAGTATTATTAATAACACTAGTGTTGTTATATGTACAAACATGATTTCGCATTTTGATGATTTTCATTAAACATTTTCTAAATTTAAAAAAAAAATTGGAAGTAGGATAAAATAAACCGTGTTACGACACACGTAACGTTATTTGCTTTTACATTACTCGAGAATTTAAACAACTTTTCTCTCGTAATGTAAAAACCTTCTTAACGTTACTTGTATCGTACATTACTATAATTATATTATGAATAATTGGTTCTTTAAATTAAAAAAAAAATAAAAATAGAAGCAATAAAATTATCAATAATATCGAACTATTTGTATGATTTCTCTTACCATCATTTATTAATCAAATTGTTTTCCACAGCCAAAGTTCGCACGAATTCATGGTATTTAGGCCCTATATGTTGAGAAAAAGATCTTTGTTTTGATTTTAGGAATACTGCTTATGATCTCTTATTAAATAGAATATTGTTCTAATAATAATTCTAAAGAAAATTTACTTCTTAGAGTTGTACCAAGCACTCGAGGTGTGTTGTACAGTGACCATCTTAAATTCAATTGGCTCCGGAGATTTATTGTCGCGTTCTCTCGCATTCTCCGAATTCTCACTCTGCGCAAACTTTACCCCCACACATTCGAGTAATTTATGTAAAGTTAATAGGTTTTCATTGATGACTAACACTGCCAAAGTTAAAGGTTCACTTTTGTTTGGTAATACTTCTATTTATAATTAATATTTCAATATTTATTAATTTTTACAACGTTTTGCTTCAGGTTGTAATTTTTAAATTATATCCGTAATACTTACAGTGTTAAAATTATGTATATGTATATACTTATACAATAGGGTTTCTCGATTAAACGAATTGCCTTCCGAATAACTTTTGGCCACCCATTGTATACTCATTATGTATCTGCTAAGATACCATCGCGAAGGAAGCTAGGGATGTCACTGTTAGTTTTGATATTTACAGACGAACAGACGAACAGACGAACAGACGTACAGACGTACAAACGAACAGACGTATTGGACATACGTACTCACATTGAAAATTGTTATATTGTTTTGATATTGTTTTTATCGATAATTCAAATAAATCAATCTTTGAAAACTCAAGCCTGACAAATTGGTGCTTGTAATAAAAACATACACTCGGCGTAAAAAAAAGCGCCATTCGAAAAAATCGCGAAAAAACTCGATTTTTCAATATTAATAGCCTTAAACATTCGAGTCGTTTTTGATTTGGAGCAAAGTTATGAATTTTTGAAAAAAATGACATTTTTCACATGTCTTTTGTTTGAAATTTCAATTAAAATAAGCAAATTTTATCACCCTGTCGAAAACCTTTTTTTGCACTAGGGATGACAGAGGGTGGAATGAAACTTATGCTTTTCAGATCGTAAAGAATCATCGGCTTCTGAGCAAAATTGACCGAGTTATGACCGAAATGGTATTTTTACAAGTTGTAAAAATTTAACATTTTTTGTCAATCCATAACACTTTTTGTAGGGGTTTTCAGGGGGTCACGAAAGTCGAAAACTTCTTAGATCGCAAAATTCCTTCGAGTTTCGTGCGAAATTCACCTACTTATGGCCAAAAAGGCACAAAATGTATTTTTTTTTTCAAAACTGCATAACTTCGCGCCAAATCATCGCATCGGCTTGAATTTTGGAGGAAATTAGAGAAAAATGATTGAACTTTATTTCCATGCTGACCGATTGAGTCCCCGATTTTTTTTTGCACACGATACAAGAAACCAAATTTGCACATTTAAACTTCAAAAACTTTTTTTTTCCTTTAGGGTGGCAGGGGGTGGAATCGTGTTAGCAACAAAACAATTCACATGACGTTGAAGAGAAAATTTGAAATTGTTCAGACTGCAAAAGTTCATCGATTTTGGTGCAAAATCACTCAACTTATGGCCAAAAAAGTGAAAAATTTAATTTTTTTTCAAAAATTCATAACTTTGCTCAAAATAATCGACTCGAACTTTTAAGGCATTTGAAAGAAATTGATTTAATTTTTCTGCCATTGTGGTGAATATTCCCGCCAATTTTTTTGAGCACGGTACAGCTTGTCAAAGTTGGACAATTTTTTACATAAAAAACATTTTTTTTTTCATCGCGTTGTTACGGGGGGGGGGGGTTGGACTTGGGATCATAATCAACTACACATTCTTAAAGATAAAACTTAAATCTTTCCCAAACTGAAAGATTCATCGATTTTCGACCAAATTGAACCAAGTTACGACGGTTTGAAAAATCGAGTTTTTTCGCGATTTTTCGAGGGGCGCTTTTTTTTGACGCCGAGTGTATGTCACTTAAAAATATGAAAAGTGGAATCTTCTATAAAATAGTACTGTTGCTCCAATTTATCTTTCATCACCACCTTGTTATTCAATTGTTTTTATCGCAACTTCTGGCAAATGGGTATTTTTGGAAATTTTATGATTCTATGAAGATGTAGTGATAAGAATGAAGCCATTCTTTAAATATTGTATTGTATTTATTGATGTGTAGTACGACATAAATATATGTATTACAGCTGTCAAAGTCTTACAAAATAAAAAGTTAACATTACAATGTATAATTAAAAGCTAAATAGAAATAAGTTACAAACAATGAAATTGGCATAAAATAAAACAAATGTATTTAATTGTCTACAGACCTGCACTACAGCTATTGCCTCCGGCAATTTGTTTATTTATATTGTTCGGTACTCAAAATAAATATTGTGATATAATAGTTATTAATGAATAAGATTACACATATTTGTGAAATATAATTTTTGCATGTGATAAATCTAAATAAAATTAATGAATAAATTATACCCACTTGTTCGTCGCAAGCGGACTATTTTAATATAGTGTGAATGCAGGAAATTATAATGAATTAGCAACCCTAGTAATGACTTATGAAATTTAATTTAAACTCCATATAAAACGTGGAGAGTTGCAGGGGCAGAGACGGGGCGAGAGAGAGGGAGAGAGAGACCGAGAGGGCGATAAAATTCATACGATTTCAGTGGCGGAGAGAGGGTCGAAATATTCTGAAAAGTTCATGTTTAATGCAACAGGCGACACATTTTCGATAATAACTGCATTCTTCCGACCAGCTAAACGCGCACCCCCAACGTTTCGACACTCTTTTTTTACTAATTGCACATCCTTTATGTGTCACATCAGGTCAATTTTTTTCAGCTGCAATGAACAGGAGGAAACGTTTTACTAGGACACGTACAGAGGCATTGTCTAAATTCGGTAGGTGTACTAGTGTAATAATTTCTTGCACTATGTAAAAAATAAGGTTGATTTTTAAATTTGCAGCCATTTTAATTACTTTACTTAAAGGTGAAATATTTTCCTTTTTAGATGACAAGCAGAAATATTTAATTCAAATAAAACAATTAACTTAGTTGGTATCACTGTTTTCATTTCAAGCCTTTGACTATATACTTATGGACTGCTAGCGCCAACTCCATGTGTGTCTCCAAGCAATGGTGGCGCGGCGGGACCCTAAATGGTTGCGGTATGTTACTAAATTGGTAGCTATTTTGTGTCTATGACGTATGACTCTATGAGCTCGCATTGCATATTGTGATACCCTGCAATTTATTCACACCTTTGAATATATAAACATTTATATTGACAAATATTCACACTATGTAAAAATATTGCTATGCGAAAGGCTGCAATAAGTCCACGTATATATGCCAACGGGGTTATAATACTCGTCAGCTGATGTACACGTCAGTGTTTGACTTATAACCTAAAATTCTGTATTAGATTTTTATCAAATCCGGAACTTCGCAAATTATGGGTTGATGCTTTGCTAGTAAAGAACAGGCGGGAAATTGGACCCGAGTTGCCGAAATATGTTCGCATTTGCAGTCTCCAAGTCGCTGATGAATACATCGAGAAATTTTTCTTTTTTGCTTTCCGGTTTTTAAATTACGCTCTATTTTCGGCTCCAGGGCAGGACTTATATCGGGCTCTAGCTCGTGGACAACTTTTGGAGCAGTGATCATGTGGGAAATGGAGGGGGAATAGCAGTCCATTAGTATATAGTCAAAGTTTCAAGCAAAGTGAAATAAAACTTTTTTAGTCAAAATTCCAATGCTGTCTAATCCTTTCTTTAAAAGAAAAAAAAAAGTCTATTTTCTATACCTGTTCTACTATTACAAACATAACCTTGAAATGATTATTACATGTAAGGAATAATGTATCACGCGTGTTAATGTGCAATAATCCATTTAAAACTTGATTTCCTTTTAAGAAATAAGCATGAATCATGTGTTTCACAAAGTTAAAGAACGAAATAATTGAAATAATTTTCAAACATCGAGAAGGAGTATCCGTGAATGGGGACGGCGAGCGCACGAAATTAGTCGCATCCTTTATACAGACGGATAAAGAACAGGAAGTGTTCGCCGGTAGAAGAGTGGCTGTGACGGGACAACATCCGGTTTGAGCGAGGGACTTCCGCAATCTACCGATATTCATTATTTACCGAATCCCGTGCAGAGCCGAAATGATAAAATCGCGATGCGATTCCTCGACCGCCCATTCTTTTCCATTATTTCCTTTTTTAATTCTGACTCTCCTCCCCCAATTCCTTACTTCTTCGACTCCCTCGTCATCCCTTGTGTTCCTTCCGCCCGCCTCGCATTTTACATTTAAGTGCTATTAAGTGCACACTTTTATTTCGTTTAATATCCAATTCTAATTAATTAAGCGTTTTAATTTGTAGCGACTTATCTTAATCAAGCCGGCTATTTCTTCTCGTTAGATGTGAATACCACCAATACATGTAAATTGATATTAAATGCGCACAGTCCAATGTTACAATTGGAAATGTGGATGTCGATATTAAATAAATATAGTAAATGAGTAAGCATACAAGTACGCCTAAAACACTTTTGAAAATCTTTGAAATGTGTAGTTTTCAGGAAAAATCCAAATTTGCAAAAGTTCGATTTTAAAATTGAAGCCCTCGACTTTCAATCCCCCACATTCAGGGTGCCCATCCCCGGACTACTTTCAAAATCGCCAAGATTTTGACATAACCTGATGGGCGCCCGTGTTCCACAGCGCCGACGGGAGCGTCATCCCTGGCCGAAAAATATTTTTACCCTTCGGCGGGGTAAGGAAAGTTAGTTTCGGGCGGACATACCCGACGAGTAAGGACTTTTCCCACCATTTATAGGTGTCTAGAGGTTTAGATGATCCGCGAACGTCATGGCGAGTACGTCGATGATTGTCATCAGTTAAAACAAGCAAATTTGAGGTCCAAATACACAATAATAAATAAAACACACATTTACTTAGTTAATATCACACTGTTTATTTAACAGTGACTGCAGTTTCGATCAAACAATGATCATTATTAAAACTGCAGTCACTGTTAAATAAACAGTGTGATATTAACTAAGTAAAAGTGTGTTTTATTTATCACGAAGTAAGTGCCGCCAACCTCAAATACTATAATAGTTTAGGATTATGACTCAATTAGATTTAGGGGATTACAAGTCTTGCGAACATGAATCCGTCATTATTTTAGACCTGCTTGGCCAGATTTCATGCGTTTGCGCATACTGCAGTGTGCCGCGCCGGCCTCCTACTGAAACATCGGAAAACATCGCTGTTTCATGGGTAGGTATGGTAGGGATGGACGAAATTTCCGGGCACTTTAAGTTTTCGGCTAGGAATGGTCGACCCAGCGCTGGCCATCTATTTTACCCCCACCCCAGGAGTGAATTTTTGAAAATCGTTTTGCAGAGGTTCGCGGTACAAATATAAAATCGAGGCTAAAAACTAAAAGGATCATTTTGTTTTTATACTACAAGTCTTAGAGGGTAAAGACGACCCTAGATGGTTACTGCAGCTTCCATAGTATGATTTCTTAGCTTTTTCATATAAAATTTTCAAATAAAATACAATAAGTGGTTGGATTCTTGCCAGCAATTTTTGTCAGTCAGTTAAAGAGTAGCTTTTGCGACGAAAATCTTTTTTCTAAAGGCAAAAGCTACGAATTAATCTAACTTACAAAAATACCAAAAGTGTCCGACCACGAATTGTATTTGGCTAGATCAGGACTTCCCAACCCGGGGGGCGTGGAGAAATATCAGGGGGGGGGGGGCGCTGCTATACAAGTTTCGACAAGTCACAACACGACATGTGATGCGCACCTCCGCCCCACCTTACCGCTTAAAATTACAAATTATAAATAAAGTCAAACCATCACCATTTTTTGCCATTAGTTGTGATGAGTCCACAAACTCGATCATGTAAACCATATTTTCGTAACTATAAGATCCTACCCTATCCATGTTTAGTTATGTATGAATTAATATTATATACACATCAACATTAACAAACATTTATAACAAATAGTGAAATACATACCTATGATACAAGACGTGTTAATAATATTCGCATTGACAGTTGCCGTTTAAACATCAGAAAATATTCGCCTAATGTACTTGGACCAAAACTGTTTAACAACCTGCCAGAGGACATTAAAAACATCACTTCAACTAATATGTTTAAGAAAAAATTGAAGAGTTTTTTGCTGGAAACATTGTATTATAATTTACATGATGTTATTACGTAATAAGGAATACTTTTTGTTTTGTTATATATATCTTTCTGACGCATCCAATACTGTAAATGTATATTGTGTACACTGTACAGTCTATGGAATAAAGAGATTATTATTATCGCTAATTGTGCACAACTAATTATTTATATCAGATATGTCAGCGGAGATCACATTGATGAAGAGATTTTTCACTCAGAATCATTATCAGCAGGCACGAAATCTGAAAATATATTCAATTCAATATCGGACTTCATCGAAAGAAATGACTTGGATTAGAATAAACTCATTGGACTATGTACCTCTTCAATGATAGGTGTACGATCAGGCTTGGCTCAAAAACTTAAGGAAAAAAAACCCGTGTTAGTAAACATTTGTGTTATTCATCGGCAAGCTTTGGCCTCAAAAACTTTGCCGCAGAATTTGTGTCAGATTTTGAACTCGGCTATAGATCATAAACTACATCAAAAGTGGTCAATTGAACAGTCGGTTATTTACTTTACTTTGCGAGGATCTCGATTCTGATCCCAAGGTCCTCCTATTCCACACAGAAGTGCGCGGGTTATCAAAAGGCAACATGTTAGATCGCCTTTATGAATTAAGAGAAGAGGTCATCATCTTTCTTGAATTCAAAGGAAATAATCATTTTATGCAACTATTCAAAGAAGAAAAATTTCAGTGGAAGCTGGCCTATTTGGCTGATATATTTGGGGCCCTGAATCAGCTAATCTTGAAACTTCAGGGCGGATATGGCACTTTGATTAGTAACTATGATCATATTCAAGGTTTCATATTAAAGCTTCAGCTTTGGAAAAATAAGGTATCTGCTAAAAATATATTTCCTTTTTCACGGCTATCTGAAGTAATTAATCATCAAAAAACTGGATAAAGATTTGAAATCTGAAATAGAAACTCATTTAGAAGCGTTGGAAAACGAATTTCACCGATAAGAAACCCATTCGTTGTCTCTCACAATTACCTGAAGAAGTTCAGGAAGAATTTCTAGAAATGAAGGCTGACTCGACCATGAAAGATGACTTTCATCTCTTGACGTTAGAGAAATTTTGGATCAAACGATTCCTTATTAATACGAAAGTTGCTTCTCTTGCTTTGAAGATACTTATTCCATTTTCGTCCACTTATTTATGCGAGACAGGTTTTTCAGCTCTAGTTTTAATAAAAACTAAACAGCGAAATCACCTTGCCGTCGATAGCGATTTAACCATAGCTCTTGCAAAAACTGAACCCAGAATCGACCAATTGGTACAGAGCATACAAGCTCAAGTATCTCATTAGTACGTTTTTATTTATTTGTTCTAAAATTACTTTGAAAGTTGTTATTATCTAATTATAAAAATATAATTGAAATAAATAAAAGATAATAATAGAAAAAAATCTATTCGAGCAAGTAATGATCAGTGCATGGTATGGTTTTTATAATTAAAAGAAAACTAAGAAATGTAAATGTGAAAGTGATTCATGATTTTCAAGTGTACTCTTGTGTTAAAGATCCCTAATAAATAAATACATTGTATTTGTATTATACCTATTTGAAATTCAAATAAATAATTTAGTTTTTATTTGATGAAAAAAATGTGTGTTTCTTACTTTTTGTTGAAACTTAAGGGGGGCATGAAAATATTATTTTTGGTGCGGGGAGGCTCGGTGAAATAAAGGTTGGGAAACCCTGGGCTAGACAATTCAGAAAATTACTAATGATTTTCAACGGTAGCGGTCCGTTGGTAGCGCTGCCGTTTTCGTAATAACCGCGTCGCTAAGAAAAAAAAATAAACGTGAACAAACGTAAATTGCTTGGCGAATTGTGAACATTTTGTTTTGTGTGTTATAAGAGTGTGGTCATGTATCGGGCCAAAAGGCCAATGAACGTTCCGGTCTGAAAAACCCCATGCTTCGTGATAACATAAACCTACAAAACGGAGTCTTAGCTTTGGCCGTATTCCTTATAATCCTTAGGTGAGTTTAATACCAACTGGGACTATGGTGCCGTGACATTCCCTTCATGCCAGGGCCGGTGTTCTTAGCCAAGAATCAAAAATATTCTCAACCAATCAAAAGCGAAAGTGAAAGTAATTGAAAACAAAAGGAAGCTTCCTTCATTGTCGCTATAAGTACTTTTGATTGGCTTAGAATGTCAAAATAGAACTATTTTATTGGAGGATATATAAGTTAGAAATAAAACGTCGGTGCCGCATCTGTAAGGATCTACGTGCCACGGCGACTTTAAGCACCTGAAAACCCACCCCAGAGGAAAAGACGCCAAAGCTCGCAAATAGGGCGGCCGATGGCAACGGGTATGGTTACCTTGAGAGATGATTCTTTGAACCTACTGTCGATGGGCAGAATTGAATATCGTCAAAGAAATAGAGAACCATTGCAAGGGATTTTCAACAAAAAAATCTTAGCACCTCATGTTGATTATTTTATAAAACATAGTATTGCCACAAAAAGGCCATATCTAGCACTGATTAGCACTACAAGCATCTCATCTAGGCAATTGATACAAGGTTTTGAAAATGTACTCTTTATCAGACAGTATCGGGATATTAATATTTTCATTTATTTGAACTACGAGTATGTTGTACTACGATCTTTCGCTCAAGAGATGCCGGTACTTTCATCATCATGAGAAAGAAAACAAAGTGATTGGGGCACGCTTGACGTTTGAGCAGCGAAAATGTTTTTCAATGTGGTTTGCCAGATTTGGCAATGCCCTGTCAGTAGAGGCGGAAGCTTGAAACAGAACCCTCAACTTGTGATAATCATTAAGGAATATCGGGAAGACCGCATACATCTACAAGTCCTGCTCCCTAGTTGGACAGGTATGTTACTTCTCCGCAGAAGTCTGGTACGCAATGTGCACATGAAGTGAAAGTTGCAAATTGGGAAGTTTACAAAGGCATTTGTAACGATATTCATTAAAAAATTGACCACCCTTCCTTCCTTTAATTGTCTGGCCTCTAACGGCGAACATTTTGAACATCCACAGTAAGCATGTGCTTACTGAAGACCCTACTACATGTATGATCAGTATTTAAATGTACAACATGCACATAATTAATCATTTTCGTTCCTTAAAGTGTGTATACTTATTTCTGGCGTTTTTTAATTGAAAATTATGTTTTTCAGTTCACACATATTAACGTTTTTAAAAGTGAAACAATTCAACAGCTACGACTACGCCACTCAGTTCGTCGCGGCGATGGAAAAACTGGACTACCTGAAGCTATAGAATGACCTCACCGGAGAACATGCCTCCAAAGCCCTCAAGCTATCCGAGGCCATGGAGAAAAACAGCCAGCTCAAGATGAAACTGTACCAGCTAAACTGTCACCTCAATGCGCTCACACGCCCAAATAAGACGACACCAACACACCGACGGCTCCGAAGAGGAAGACTTGACCCTACCACTCAGGCCGAGTTCAAAGAAGAGGATCGCCTCACCCCCACCGACCCCAACCGCCGTCATGAAGGTGGCGCAACAACACAAGAAGGCCCAACAACCGGCCGCAAAAGCAGCGGTCCTTTTCACCTCCACCACCACGTCACCACCAACACCAACGTCCACCCAGACTGAGCAGTCCAACTCAGCCAAACTCCCTTACGTCCCCCCTACACAAAGACTGCCTCCAGTCGTCCTGCCAGCGGACACCAACTGGCCGGCTATCAAGGTCCTGATGGAGACACACTCCATCAAGGTCATAAAAACCAAATACGCAGCCCGGGGACTGCGTATTTTTCCTGAAACGCCGACTTCCGCACCCTCACGAGCGTCCTCAATAATAACGGGATGTCGTACCACACGTACCAACTCCCGGAGGATAAGACGACGAAGGCTGTGATACGAAATATCGCCCCGACATAAAAAGGCCCAGATCGCAGATCCACATCACTTGCCCAATCCGCATTACAGTAACCAATCAGTTCTGATTGTGTCTGCTTACTGAACTCTAATTTTACATTCAATATCCCCTTCAAATATCGCAGTATTCGTTTTACTGCTGTCCAATGTGGTTTGCCTGGGTTATTACTAAATCTGCTTACATTGTTAGTAGCAAAACCAATGTCAGGTCTTGTTCCATGTGCCAAATATAATAAACTGCCCACAACTTCCTGATATGGAATGTTTTTCATTTCTTTTATTTGTTCCGCAGTCTTTGGTGACATTTTCTTTGTCAATCTTTGGTTTATATCTACCGGTGTTGCTGCTGATTTACAGTCATTCATGCTATACTTTGAAAGTATTTCTTTTGTATACTTCTCTCGATGAAGGTAAATTTTATCAGTTCCGCAGTCTTTGGTAATATGTAAACCAACACAATTATCTGCTTTACCTAAATCTTTCATCCCAAACTGATTCATCAGCTTCTTTGCAAGATCTGATCTTGAAATTGTATTATTTGAGAAAATGATTAGATCGTCCACGTACACCGCAACAAATGTCATTGATTTCTCTTCAATCTTAAAGTAAATGCACGTATTTACTTGTGATTGCTTAAAACCTACCTTGATTAATGCATCACTTTTTTTTATTATATTGACGACTTGCCTGTTTTAACCCATACATTGATTTGTTGAGCTTGCACACTCGGCCTGTCCCATCGTCGAACTGTTCTGGTTGACTCATATATATATTTCTTGATGTAAATCCCCTTGCAAGAATGCGGTAACAGCATCCATGCTCAACTGCAATTGCGATTAGGTATCTAATTGAACTGTACCTTACCACTGGTGAATACGTCTCTTGGTAATCGATTCCTTCCTGCTGTGCACATCCTTTTGCCACTAGTCTTTCTTTGAATCTATTCACTTTTCCAGAATTGCCCATTTTGGTTTTAAATACCCACAATTTACACTTTCCATTGCTTCATCTAGTGTGTCTGGATCAGTTTGTGTTTCAATGTTACCATTACTAAAATAAGTGATGTAGTCTTCAAACTTCTTTAGTTGTTCTGGATTATTGTATTCATATATGTAATCTGGATCATTATCGTCAGCGAACGTTTCATCAGATTCTTCTTCACTGGAGATGTCAATGATCGCTTGATCATCTATTTTCTCATCTAGTTTTATGTTCTAGTTTGTATTTGCCCCCACTGAAACTGAACTGATGTTCTCTTCTTTGCTCACATAAAAATGGGTGTCCCATTTCTTTTCATTGAATACTACATCACGACTATGCATTATTTTGTTTCTTTTCGGACAAAACACACGAGACCCTTTGATTCCATCACCATAGCCAACAAATATCATTTTGCTCCATTTTTGATCCCACTTTGATCGTTTCTCTTTTGGTATATGCACCATTACAGCTGTTCCAAAAACTCGTAGATTCTCCAAATTTAGTTTTATGCCAGTACAACATTCTTCTGCTGTTTTGTTCTCCTTTGCTAGACTTGATGTATACGATCGATTTATTAAGTATACTGCTGTATTTACAGCTTCTGCCCAAAATGTTTTATCCAATTTTGCCTTCTCAACAATAGTCCTATTCCTTCTTTCGGATGATCCATTTTGTTGTGGAGAATATGGATTACTCTTCTGATGCATAATGCACCTTTTTTCAATAAATTCATCAAACTCTTTGCTGCAATATTCTGTGCAATTGTCTGACCAAAGTATTTTTATTTTCTTCTCACACTGATTCTCTAACAATTTTTAAACTTGTCTAAAACTCCATCTCGTGTTTTCAGAAAATATACAAATACTTTTCTGCTCCAATCATCAATGAACAAGAGAAAGTACTTTGCACCTCGTAATTATTTGCTTTCCATTGGCCCACAAATGTCAGTATGGATGATTTCCAAAATAGAATCTGCACACGAATCACTCGCTTTGAACGATGGTCTGAATTGTTTGCCTTCACAACATGATTCACATAATAGATGTCCGGTTCTCTTATTGCTATAAGTAATGCTATCAACTATTCAATTTTGCATTTTTTCCAAACTAATGTAATTAATGTGACCCAATCTGCTATGCCATAGATTTGTATCAGCATCAGAGGTCAGCAGGCAGTGCACATTATTTTTGCAAAGATTATACATATTGTTGACCAATTCAGCCTTTGCCAATAGTATGTTTCTACTATTGTTAAATATTGAACAGCCATTTTTATCGAATTGTACTGTGTTGCCATTTTGAATGATCTGACTCACCGATAGCAAATTGGTCGAAAGTTCTGGAACACGCAAAACTTCACTAACTAATACGTTGTCCTTTTTTCCATCAATACAGATTTTCATTTCAATGTCTCCTATACCTTTCACTCCCAGTTTATTGTTATTTGCAACTATTATTTCTTTAACATCTGAACAATGTTTGTTTTTAACCACTTTTCAACAGTAATTGCACAATTGCATTGGAAATTATTAAAACAAGTTTTTGCGATTTCGACAAACGAAGTCGTGTTGTTTGGCAACAGTCCCGAGCCCGGAAGGGTCCTAATATACGATACAGAATCACAGGAAGTTTATTAATTTTTCTCAATAGTCTGGATCAGGTATTATTATATTATTATTATGGGTGATTAAGTCTTTATTTGTTTTTTGATGGTTTAAGTCTTCATGTACTTCATGATTAGTTTATGCCTTATATTTTTTGTATTTTTTAAAGGATGTAAATATATCTATTGCTACAAAACATAGAGCCAATTAAGCAAATATAAGAATAAGTGATATAGTTATTCTACAATCGCTCTAAAAATATTGGCATAATATTACCGTTGCCCTGCATTATCATTTACATTAGAAAACTGTAGTTTGATTTTCAGGTCTCAAGTTTCTATTGAAAGCCTATTTGTATCTATTTTAGACTTTAATGTGTATTTTGAGATTCAGGTGGATTCAGGTCAAGTTTCCATTGACAGCTTATTTGTATCTATTTTAAACTTTGATGTATGGTTATGGGAAAAACAATATCGAGTTGGGATAAATTCTGATCCGTAAACTGGCACTAAAATTTTAGGTTTGCACCGTAAATTCCGGCATTTTACAGTCATTAACTTCACGAAGATTAACGATGACTGATTCATAATGCCATAAACATTTTAAATGGACGGTGATGTCGTAATCTGCTGCATATCATGGCTTCATTAAACCCCTCCAATTAATTGCGTAATTATAAATTTAATTCACGTGTAGCGATCGCTCTTTTACAAAATGAAAATGCACATTTAAATTCAATTTAATGATAACATGTATGGATGTGTTTTCATTAAACACGCTGCAAGGACTAAAAGCTGTTCCATCGGGAAAAGTTATTGGTAACGTGACCATGTTTTATTTACAGGGTGTCTCACTGAAGGGTCAAAGTAACTTTAAGGCCTTAAATATTTAAGATAGAAAAATAGGACTTATATAAAAGTTGTACATAATTATCGACTTTATAATCGGAAAATATTTTTATGTATACAGCGAGGCCCACAACGGAGAACCCACACAAACTTGTGTTTTATTAAATGGAACACTAAGTATATTTTTGCAGTTTTAACGTCAAAGTAGATTCGTTTGGAAAATATTGCAACGAGACTGCTGATCGATTCGTTGAATTATACCCATGGTATTGTATGCACATAACCGTACATAAGGTACTCATACATGACCCACGGATTGTCGAATTAGCCACTTTGCCAATAGGACAGCTCTCGGGAGAAGCTCAGGAGTCGCGAAATAAAGACGTACGGAATTACACACGAAAATGCTCGAGAGAAAAAACTATTGAAGACATTTTTCTCCGACTTCTAGCTACTTCAGACCCGCTTATTTCAAGTTTGCGATAGACACCTCCCAAAATGGGAAAAAGTTTGTCCCCTGAAGCGATCGCGCTTCTAATTTATGAAAAATTCAGTTTTCGAGGAGCCGACGTGAACGACGTTATTGATCAAAATGACGTCGATGATGAGAATTCCGATAGAGATTAATATGTATCTTCAAAAATTATGACATTTTGTAAAGTAGTGACGCTCCTCAAGAGGAATTAATGTTCCAAACGGTCTCGAGGAGCGAAAATTATATTATTTTTCGTGTTTACGAAGTATGTGAGAAATTCTGAAGTTTCAAAGAGAGGAATTTAATTATTTAGAAAGGAAGAAGTCAACCAAAACCTCCTCGCACGTCTTCTCTTTCTAAATTTATACAAAAATGTTACTCGCAAAGTCTTCAAAAGCAAGAATTCGAAAAAGTAGAGGAAACAATTTAATTATTTAAAAAATAAATACTACAATATCACACCACAATCCTAAACACGAAAAATCTATTCAAGCTTTCGACCCCAAATTGGATCATCCTCAGGAAAGAATTTAAATATAAATGAACGGAACCGTCCCTGGCGACCGTCTAGTTCGGAGGCCAACGACAGACAGATGATGTATGTCATTTTGTTTTATAAGAAATAATTTGTATAAATTAAAGAAATTAATTTACAAAATATAACTTTCACCAAAATTGTACCATTTTCACGAAATATTACCGCTATTTTAGGTCCGCCATTTTGAGTTTCGCATTTTTGCATTCATTTTCGGAATCAGCGACCCAAAAAACGTTAATAGTATGAATTTCAGCAGGGCCGATCCTACCGGCGGGCTGGAGCGTGCATGGCACGCGGGCAGTGGTCAGGGGGGGGGGGGCGAAGCCCGCGGACCACCAATAGAGGGTCCGCGGAGTTAGAAATCGTAAAATTTACTCTGAGAGCCCCGAAATAGCGGTCGGTCTCCTGGACCCCTGCCTATACTGTATCCGATTTCTAACCGGGTAATGATTTTGCCAAAGAAGCGGAAGAAGTGTCGCTAAGCATCTGAAGTTCGTATAAGAAAAAAAAACGCGGATTATGATCCAATTATGAATGAATGAATATGAGTCATGCGATGACTAATGAAAATTTAGAATTAAC
Source organism: Ocypus olens (assembly GCA_910593695.2). Taxonomy (NCBI): domain Eukaryota; kingdom Metazoa; phylum Arthropoda; class Insecta; order Coleoptera; family Staphylinidae; genus Ocypus; species Ocypus olens. The sequence goes on along the minus strand of OU343060.1, from coordinate 19,322,460 downwards.
TTTTATTTTGAAATATTGGACATCGCTATTAATTTGATATCCGAACGTTGTGAACTGTTATAAAATTTCTGCTCCTTGTTTAAATGTTTGCTAGTATTTCATTCGGAGTCCGAACACATTATATGGATTTAGATATTAAATTAAAGGTAGCCGAAAACGAAAAACTAACAAAAGATTTAGATGGAATGGAACTCTTGAAAGATTGGTTATCTTTTAGAAAACTATTTTCTAATCATTCCCAATTAAAACCATAAGAACTTTTAAATAATTTAATTAGCCTAGACTTACAAGAAAAATAACCCTCCGATTTGAATGAAATTTGGTAGATTTTTTGGAGGGGGGGGGGGAGGCAAAATATTTGATACGTATTTTTTGTTTAGGGTAAAAGAGATATTTAGAAGGTGAACTCGTCCCTCGAAAATCAACCAAATTTATGTTTTTTTTGCTATAACTTCTTAACAAATCATGATAGCGTAACTTTGTAAATTAAATGTAGAAAATTTCAAAGCCCATCCTCTGGTGTAATAAAAAATTAAGTTATAAAACTCAATTTTATTATTTTCCGCTAGTGAACATAAAACCTTAGAAAGGAAAGCAAAGGTTTTATTTAAAGGAAATGTATGGATATATATATTTGGATTCCACGTTCAGAAAAAAATTATTAAACAAATTATTTATTAAAATTAAATAGTTTTAGTTATCGTCGTTATATATGATTTTTTAAGGAATAATTATTGCAGCAATTATAAGCAATAAATATATTTTTTTTACGGCGAAAACGCTATTAAATTTGTTCAGAAGTTATAGCCAAACAAAATTGGCTTATTTTCGAGGTGCGAGATCACCCCCTAAACTAGACATGTTTTTTAGCCGAAACAAAAAATTCATATCGAATATTTTGACCCCCTCGACAAATCCACCAAATTTTATTAAAATCGAAGAGGAATACTTGGGTTAGTTCCTTGTTTTCCAAATTTCAGTATTACTCTAAGAATATTTTTAACAATACCGATAACTGTGGCTTGCGGCGAAATGAATTTAATTAAAAATTATTTACGGTCAACTATATCAAAAGAGCAATTTGCTAATTTAGCCATAACTGATGAATTTGCATAAAAAAAATGCGAAAAGTATTGGTTTAAACTTTAGATCAACACTGAGTAGCGTTCAAATAGTCGATGTTTTTGCCACGGAACTGTAGGTTTGATCATAATCTACTCCTCTTCTTTGCGAAATAGCTTTGATCACCAACCTGGCCTTAAATTTGCCGAGCGATCCGTCGGCGTTTGTTGTGTTACTTTGTGGCGTCGTTGTGGTTCCTCGAAGATCGTCATGTGAGCATCACATAATCTTGGAATTTCTGTGGAGCTGTAAGATCCACTCGGTTGCGTAGTTTTCGCGTAGTCCCACCATCATTCTCTTCTTTCGGCATTTCTAAAATTGTCTAATCACCGTCACTGTCGTCGGTTTCCCTGAATTATTTTTCCTCCTCTTCTTCAATCCTGGATTTGCTGTCGTTCAGGTCAGTAGGCTTCGGCTCTTAAACTTCGTTGCTTCCTGGGGATATACTAGCCCTTTTTCCGCAATTTTTTCTTCGAATATGACGTCCTGGGATCTGTAAAGCTTGTTGTTCTCTTCAATGTAGATCTTGTATCCGTCGTCGTTATCATGACCGATGAGGATTCCTTTAATGGCCTTCGGATCCATGTTCGTCCTTTGCTCCTTCGATATGAATAAACATGAATTTAGCAATTTGAACCAATGTTTTAAACCAGGTTTCCTACCATACCACAGCTCGAAAGATGATGTTTCTGGGACCTGTCGTGTTAAGAATCTAGGTATTTGTTCGTATCAGCCCAAAGCGCCTGAGGAATATTTCCATGCACGTACATCATTGCTCTAGCAGTTTCCACCACCGTACAATTTTCCCTCTCACTGGACCCGTTTTGTTCCGGAGTGTAGGGCATTATAAGTCGCTGAACAATACCTTTCTTGTGTAGACTGGTCCTGATCTGTTTGCTGACGTACTCCCTGCCATTATCACTCCGCAGCTTTCGACTATTTCTGCCTCAACTAGGAACTGACTCAGTTTTCAGCAACTTTGAATTTTATGTAATCGTCCTTGAAAATCACAAAATATCGATATCCAGACCTCGATTCTTGAAATGGACCGCAGACATTCGCGTGAGTTTGCTCTCCCGGTTGCGTTCTTCTGGACCTCGTGCCGAATTGTAGGCGATGAGCTTTATCATAAATGCAACATTCACACGGTTCACTATGCATTTCTACGTTCATGTCAAGCTCCCTGCTCAGTAGCGATTTTATATGACGCTTGTTTTGGTGTTCGACACCGGCACAACCCTTACTTACTGCATTGACATCATTTGATAGGGTTCAAACTTCTGACGACCAATTTGAACAGCCCTCCATGACGAGCTTCCTCCAATTGTTCACTAGGAAGTTGCAGACTTCAGCTGATGAATCGTTGATGGTACAACTACAGCAGGTTTACCTTACTCACTGCATTGTCCTCATTTCCTAGAGTTCAACTTCTCACAACCAACTTGAACAGTGCTCCACGATGATCTCCCTCCAATTGGTAAGTCGAAAGTTGTAGACTTCAGCCAATGAGATGAACTGGCTGTCCGAGTACTTATACTGGGCTGCAAGCACAGAGAACAGGGATTGCTGCCCCAACCGATTTTCTCACCATTTGCTGTGGTAACTGTGTGTTCAGTTGAAAAAGACTCAAACGTTCTAAAACAAATCTCATCATTTAAAATATGGCTTGTCGTGCCATTGCCATCCATGCATCTCGATGACTCAGTATGTGTTTCAGTTGAGTCAACAGGGACGACTATCGCATTTGTGCCGGACTCCAGAGGACGGCCATCTGCAATTCATTTCCTGCACACTTTAACCACGTGATTGGGCTTTCTGCAGTAGTTGCATATCAGTTGTTTTTTCGTTTTCTTCGCATCGACTGAAATTCGTTGTTGTAATAACTTCTTCGGTGATTGCAAGTGGCAACCATATTTACTCAGTTTTATTTAATTATCGAAATCGTGTTAATACAAATGTATTACACCACCGAAGAAAGAGTACTAATAATTAATTGGTATAAGAGCGGGAACAGCACTCAAGGTGTTAAAGATTTGTTTTCATTTGTTCATAATTTTGGCAATACTGGCTAAGTGAGTAATTTCCATAGTAAAAGAGCCAAAAGAAGAAAAAAATTAACAGAAGAGATGAAACTCAACATTTTATGTTACGTAGAAAAGTATGTTAAAAGAGTTATTGCAGCACAGTTTCAAATAAGTTCAGCTGCCGTTTATAGGACATAAAAATAATCTATGTGTAATTTAAATAACCTAACTTTATTCGTAATACGTTGTGTCACTGCCACATTTCAATGAAATACCATACCTTAATGTGATTATTTTACGATTTAACATAGGCGTTAATAATAGTATATTCAGTGATAAAATAAAAGCCCTGTATGTCTGTTGGGAAATAAATAGTTATTATTATAACAGAGGATTTTTAAATTTTTCGAATTGAAAAAATAAGCCCCTCCGCCCCAAGAAATGTTTTGCTACACGTAAAGGGGCGGCCAACTTATCATATGCATGCGGGCGGCCAAGAGTCTAGGATCGGCGCTGGATTCGGCTTTTGGACCACTGTGCGGCGTGGCATTAGCCAGGGAAGTAGTTGTTTCAATAATTAATTTGCTAGTTGTCCTTATAAGACTTAATTTTGCTTGCAGAGTTACGAACAGGTTGAATTTTCATATATTCAGGCTACTTGCGTCTTAATCTAATTTAGGAAAATAATAGGTTGGTATTTTAAAATTATCGAAGAGTTTTTTAGCAATAAAAATGTTACATTTTAGATAATTAAGTTTGTTTAAGTAATTTAATGCTATTTTAACACATTGGCTGCCAACAAGATTTTTTGTAAAATGTCAAAAAAAGTTTTCTTTGTTTTTACGTTTTATTTCATAAAATGAGTAAGAATATCCTTATTTAATTGAACTCGTGACTGATAGCGCTAAATAGTAAGTTTAGAGTAGGTACTCACTGTCAGTCACCCGTGACTGATGTGACCCCATTGGAATACTTCAACGTCAGTCACCGGTGACTGACAAAGAAGAAGAAGACCTTCGCTAAATGTAAATAAACAGTTTTTTAATGAAACACCCAGTATATTTTATTAGAAATTTAAAGCCCTTTTTCTTGTCTTTCTAAAAATAGCTGGTTTGCTAAATTTATAAATAATAATAATAACTTTCAAAGTATGAAACATATAGCTTATGTTCCTAAACATAAGTTTGTATTGGCTCTCTGATGTGGGGTATCCTGTATACATATTTCCAATTATAAAGTCGACAATTATCTACAACTTTTATATAAAACATTTTTTCTATCTCAAATATTTAAACCCAAAAAGTTACTTTGACCCGGTATATGGGTGTAAATATGTAAATATCTTGGCGACCGTTCTATACGAATACAAAATTATTGGATTAAGATTACTTGATGTGCATACCCCTCGGGCGCCTTACAAATGTAAGCATGTCGTCCCCGAATGCGCATCCTAATGCTCTTGGTGCATAAATAACTATTCCTGACTAATGACTGCATAATTTGTTTCAGATTTCATTGCAGGTATCACGAGCCACCGAACTAAGATGCATTTAAGTGGAAAAGCTTTTTTTACACTTTCCCTCAATAGAAATCAGACTCTCCGGTAAGTTTGCGGACTACAAAGTTCACGGAGCTAACTTTTAAATTGACAATTTAAAGCGCCCCGTCTCGGATTCCGCATTGTCTAAATTGTACCCATGGGTATTTACAAAGAAAATTTCTTACGTATTTAATACTCTTATTATAAACTTTATCTCGGTTAATTTTAATATTATCATACCGAACACTGCCGAGTGCCAACTGGAATCCATCCTAATAATTTAAGCAAATAGAAAGCTTAGTGAATAAAATCATTTTTAATGCGATAAATGTGGGAGTAATCGTTATTATGTAAAAGTGTTTGTTTTTTAATGAGATCATAAAATAAAACTCGATAAAAGGTTCAAATATTTAATTGTGCAATTCACTACAATTCTTTGGTTTCTGGATTATTTCTTGCCGCAAGAAGGGGTTGTATCGAGTTGTAGCGGGCTTAAAAATTATGGCATCACTTTGCAATTCCACCAGTAGACATAACGTATAATAATTAATTAGCTCACCGAGTATTAAAATTTTTGGATGTCTTTTTCCCACTTGAAACTTTGAATATCTCGGAGCACATACTCGTTAAAAATGATAATAATACCAATATATTTTGAATGTATTTTAAATATGTGTAAATTACTATTAATACATATATTTCTATATAAGGGAAATTGTGGCTGAAAAAATGAATAAACAACGTGAAAAAGTCTGAAAACATGCAGAAAGGTAAATTTTTATTTTATTTTTATTTATAGGTTAATAATTGTATTGTATTTTTCGAAACAGTCGTTTCATGTCTGGGGTATAGACGGTGAAGTGAGGGTTGAAATCAGTGAGAATTTATCAGTGGGAAAATCCGCGAAAATTAGAAACAAGCGTCGCTGATAGAGGAATACGCGAATGGATGAATATTCCACGGAGGCCTTCCACTGAAACAAACTTAATTAGCTTGACACTTACCCGTTGGTAAAACAGTTGCGAGTTAGTGCCGGTTCACGGTGCGAATTAATAACGATATTCCCGACAGCACAGCAAGATGCTTAAATAGTGGATAACACAGATTTGATTCTCAATACATTCGGTTATCAATTGTAGATTATTTATAAGGTATTGGATTAAAAATTCGATTAGTACTTTTAAAATTTAAAATTATATACAGGCTTTTTCGCAATCTTCCACTTAGCTATTACAATCAACTCAGAATTTTCTAAATTAATAATTAGTGGAACAAACGAAACCTCTACTACTCTTAATACTATAAGAAAATTCTTTTTTTAATTATCAATTTAGAATGTTTTGAAAGTTCGACAGCTCTGATAAAAAAAAAGTTATCTATGACATGGACTCGGAACGCTCTATATTAGCAAATACATGAATTCGATAGATCTCCACTACCAATAATAACTGGTCTTGGCCCACCGATTTATTCATTTCGATTTCACCAATTCCTATAAAATAATTTGCTATGGTAATCGATTTAGAACGCTCAAGATTGCCAATCCTCCACTCCCTCGGAAAAAACGATTCAAAACTTTGAAGCCACCTAATTTTTAACCATTTTTCGCAAAGTCACACTCTGATCCATAAATTTGAATTGTTTTTTTCCCGAAAAATTACTTAAACTTGAAACAAATTTATGAAAAGATTAGGTTTTGCTAACAATAATGGCTACACTTGTCAAAACCAAGAAATGTTATATAACTTTTGTTTTCATGGCATTCTTGATGACAACGAATTAAGAATACAATGTTCTTTCAATTGTTGCATTGATTCACATTACCAACGATGGAGAGTATCAAGAATGTCTTTTTTTTGGGAATAAGTCGAGAATCGATATGGGATTTTCAACAAAAATTTAGTTCTTTGGATTCACTAATGCAGGAATTAACATGAAACCTTGAACATAAGTCTTATAGTCTTATCTAACGAACTAAAGAACTTTTGGTAAAATTTCGTACAGTGGAAGTGGGTGTTTTAAACAGTTTTTTTTGTGACAAATTTTGCTCATAACATTTTTTCAATACTATTTCCAGGATTTTTTGCGACTTTTTTCGGGACTATTCTTCAGGTTTCTTTTTCAGAACTTTTTCAAGACTCTTTTTTCAATATGAAAAATATTATTTGCAATCTATACCTCTTTTAGAACCCTGGCTGGGGTCGTATTGGATGTTATAATCTTCGCCCGTCCAGCCTCTCCCTCTTCGCAAGCACGTGTACTTTCCTCCTCAAGTACTAATACCCGAAAAGTTATAAAGTAATTATGAGGGTATAAAGCAATTATGAGGGTATTGTTGCCGACTTCTACAGCCTTTTTACAACTTAGCCTTATATCTCCGAACGGACTATACATCTGGCGGGGGCAGATAGCAGGACTTCCATTGCAGTTGTTGGTGTTGTTCTATAGCTCCAATGACGCTCAAATGGGCATTTTCCTTTGGACAGCTGTCAGACTAACGTAAATAAACCGACTAGAAATTTTAGGTTTAATTTTTGGGCTGCCGTTCATCGGGTATCTAGCGGTAAGTAAAGCCTAAACCATTTAAGAAAGTGTTTAGGACTAGTGAAAACCAAATTGGCGGTAAGAAGTTCTTATCTTTATTTAGGAAATGCTTATATTTTAGGAACAGTTGGCGAAAACGGCCATTAATGTACCATAAAAAATAAAATGACCAAGAATTGTTGAACCACTGACGCCACACCAAACATTAGGTCAAAACTTAACTTGGGGTTTCCTCTGTTCAACATGCATCCATAAATCTTGATTGTGCCTATTAAACATGCCGCACTTTGTAAATCGTATTTCCACAAAACTTTAAATCCTAACTGTGTCTCAGCTTCACACATTAGTAAACTAGATACAATATTCAATACGCTTATTGTAATTATCAGGGTGTAGTGGCTGTGAAATTAATCATTTACTGGGATGAAACCTAATCTTGTTCAGTACTTGTACAACAGTACGTTGTGACATGCCTGCTTACGTTTAAATTGATTGATATCGCTTATTTTCTATTTTACGTGGCAATATATACTGAAGGAAAAAAAAAATGAAACACTTGAAATTCGTGAAATTTCGACCATTTTCAAACCACCATAACTCGGCGTATGTTCAATATATTTTGATGAATCTTTGAGGTCGAAAATCTTTGAAGTGTCTTCTTTAAAGTTATGCATACGAAATTAATCGTAACCTCTTCCGCTCCTGTCTAGCGCCCCTGTGAAAAAAACATGTTTTTCTCGAAACGATGTCCAACTTTGACGATGTCTACGAGTTCGAAATTTTTTGTCGACTCGATCCACCATAAAGGCATTTAAATTTGATCAATTCCCTATGCTGGAGTCAAAGAACGAAGTTCCTATGACGATTTTGCACCAAGTTATGGGTGTGCATTTTGAAGTTTTTCGCACATAACTCAGTGACTTTTTAACCAAATTTGATGATTCTTTCGAGAAAACTTCCCATTTTGGCTGTACTTTAAGGCAGTCAACTCAGATTGGAATCATCCCTTTTCGAACCTTTCAACCTCCGTACAAAAAAAACATGTTTTTGGGCAAACAAGTCCCAACTTTGGCAACGTGTACCGAGTTGGAAAAAATGTGTTGACTCGATCCATCAAAAGGGCATTGAAATGTGTTCAATTACCTGAGCAGAACTCACATAACGACGATTTGGCACAAACTTATGGGTGTTTGAAAAAAGCGAATTTTGTGGTTTTTTGATTCATAAGTCTTTGGACAAAATTGTTTTCGTTTTCACAAATAAAATTTTCTTTGCATGTTCTTTGAGGTATACACGAAAATTCATTATTTGCGCGAAATCATGAATATCGCATTTTAGAACTCGATTAACAAAAAACTTTATTTTAGGTCAAAAAAGGCTCACTTTAACGATCTTTGTAGGGTCAAAAAAATGTGGGCCTAATTCAGCACCATTCGTCCATTTTTCCATTCGTCCAATAAAAATAAACATATTACATTGACGGAAAAAAATGGAACACTTAAGATTTGTAATAAATTTAGGCAATTTTCAAATGTACATCGGCTTCTATCCAACCGTTTTCGACGATCTTTTGAGAAATCAAAAGCAAAATGTGTCCTCTGTGAGAGGGTTTATCGCCCACTCAACGAGAGGGCTCTACGCCCCTCCAAACGAAAAAATAAAAATACCCCAAAATGCACTTTTTAAACACCCATAACTTTGTGCCAAATCGCCGTAGGAATTTCGTTTTTGAGTCCTGCGTAGGTAATTGAACACATTTCAATGCCCTTTTGGTGGATCGAGTCGACACATTTTATCCAACTCGATACACGTTGCCAAAGTTGAACGTTTTTTTGCCCAAAAAACTGAGTTTCCCCCCTTAAAATACCCATAATTGGATAGAAAATCGTCGTAGGAACTTCGTTTTCCGAGTCCTGCATAGGGAATTGATGATGAAATCTTAATGCCTTTATGGTGGATCGAGTCAACAAAATGTTTCCAACTTCATAGACATCGTCAAAGTTGGACATGGTTTCCTGATGAATGAATGAAAAACATTTTTTTTCACAGGGGTGCTAGAGAGGGGCGGAAGGGGTTAACCACGTCGCGCCCATGCTACTTTGATTGAGTTATAGCATAATCCAGGGTTTATTTAAAAATTACTTTTTTCTACTTTGGTTTAACAATCGACCTTTTGTCATATCAAAAATAGTTTAATAATGAGATTGTTTATTTTATAGTTTTGCTCATTATTAAACTATTTGTGGTAACATTTTAGTCGTTGCGATTGGCAGCACTTAAAAGTGACATATGTCGACATCAAAATGTAAAATTGCCGTTAATTCATAGGATAATTGGAACCGTCCAATGCGTTACACACTGAATATGTTCTAATGCATATTAGGGAGTTCGCCACCAATGAACAAGGTTAAAGAAAACGGAGGCGTCATATTGTTCACTTTTTACCCGCGTGGAAAATGTGGAAACTCGGTGACAATGGCCGGACGCATGAATTCACTTGGCTCTCGGGACGACGTTTAGGCGACACTACATACACAGAGGAAAGCTTGTAATTTATTATATGTATTATCACTTTGTTTGCAAAACGAATATCACGGAAGAAACAGCGAGAGTATAATGCATGTTTCATTCGCGGCGAAAAAGAGCCGCTTGAGTCGGTGTGTTAATTCGGTGTGGATTTTTAATTAGCGTCGATCGATGCCTGACACGAGGAACGAGAAACAAATGTAAACATAACCTTAAATTTCGATTATCATTTAGGCATTGCATTATTTTATAAGCTTAAATTGGTTACAACTTACGTGGAAATAGTTTGTTTATCGCACCCTTGACAACCTCCCTTATTTTTGGAGGTGTGTAAGTAATATTCTTGATTTAATATGTTTTAAAATCAACTATTGAAATCGCCGTAGAAATACGTATGTCAAATATTAAATTCGTTCGAAAGGATCAAATGTTTTTAGTGCTGCCAAATGTTAAAAGATAAAACTCACTAGGTTTAAGTATATATTTTATTTTAGAAATAATTCCTTAACTAAAACCAAAGTAGAAAAAATAGTATATTATACTTGTTTAATAAGAGGCATTGTGGGGCACTCGTTACATTGGAGCACGACTCGCGCAGCGAATCCCACTCGTGCCACAATATACCCTCTTATTAAACTTGTATAATAATGTACTATTTTATTGTTGTTACGGTTTTCTACGAAATATTATTCCACTGTCATAAACTCATTTTTGCAAAAAAATATGAAAAAATATTCCATAGACGGCGCTACAGCGGTAATTTCTTTTTATTTGTAAAATATCTTTTTTTTTTGCTTATCGCCACATGTGGCGACCTGGGCGTGAAGAGGTTAAAAATTCATCAAAATCGATTGAAAATACGCCGAGTTATGGCGTTTTGAAAATGGTCGAAATTTCACGAATTTCAAGTGTTTCAGTTTTTTCACCAGTACATCCATACATTTATCGTTCAACATCCATCATGTCTGTGCATATATCGATTTTTTCGATTATTGTAGTATCAGGCACAGAACTGCTTTTTGCGCGAGATCTTGAGATTATCGGCTGTTGCGACCATGGCGACTTTTGATCGGGATGAAATATTGGGTGAATATTTTTCAGTTGGTTTCAAGGAGATTGACTAAAAGCCATTTCTTTATCAAAAACTGCGGGGTCCTTTAGCATCTATCAATTGTTTCCAGATCGTACTACTTGAACAGTTCGAAAATGAAAAAAAAAATATTGCTATAATTTATTACTTTTTCCGTTACGAAGTACAGGAAAAAATGTTTTCAAATTGTTTTTTAACCTTTTTGAGATCCTAGAGGCGGCTTCAACAATTTCGGAAAAAATTGCGTGCCTGTACGTGTGTCTATTTTTGGGCGGTATATCTCAAAAGACTGGTAAAGGCATTGAAGTGAAATTTTTAACATATGCTTTATTTGACAATCTGATAAACGGAAGAGCTTTCGGTAAAATTTTAAATGCCTGAAGTGGGTATTTTGTTTTACTTAAAAAAAAATAAAAAATAAAAAATATTACAATAATTTAATTACAAATTTTGAAGATAATAAAAAACTGCATATCTTTTGTTAATATTTCATAAACTCTTTGATTTTTGAGAAAAAGTTAAAAATGTAAAATTTTCACTTTATTCGTCCAAATTTATGAAATTATGATAGTTTCGTCAAACTTATATGGGAGATTCCATGTCAACTGATCATCAAGTGAATTGGGTGGTTTTCAAATCGGCACCGGAAGTATCGAGTCGTGTTTGGGACACCAAAATATAGAGAATCCAAAATTTTCAGCCCGGGATGAATTTCTGAATTACGGACAATTTTATGATTTTTTTTTTTTGCGGACGATGACAAATTTTCGTTCGTAGACTGCCGGAGCGAGAATTTCAGTTGGAAAATATTTAGAAAATAGCAAATCGATGCATAATTTTCCGAGAAATCCATTCCCGCCGTCAGAAATTTGATTGCATGCTTCCTCGGTCGACAAAATCGACCAAACTGTTTTTTTTCCAAACAGTGATATCTAAAAAGTATCATTTTTTAAAATGTTTTGGAAGTCCGCAAAAGCTTTTTTGAGTACTTTAAGGGGGGGGTATATTGGTGAGTATTTGCGTTTTAAATAATAAAAAATGCAAAAACTGGGTTTCTTGTGAAAAATTGGCATATTTCCGTGTTCAGCCCTGTTACTACGTATCCGAATTTCCCATTTGCCATTTTTTGTGCTTCATACTTTAATGTGAAGAAATGTTCTTTACTGATTAGATACTAAGAATTGAATTAGATATCTTGTTTATTGTAATTCAGACGTTGACTGGCTAGACATCTAGTTCGATAACCTTGAATTGCCGCGTGTTTAAAAAGTCGCGCCATTGGCAACTCGGCGCGCTACTCACGTATATTCAAGTGAGGCGGGTTGCATTCTTTCCGTTTATACGCATGTTTGTACGTGCAATTTCGGCGCTCCAATTAGTAGACTCTAATGGACTGTTTTCATAAATAGCCAACCTTCTGTCATAAAAATATTTGGTCGCTTCAAACATTTACCTTGTGGTTAAAAAGAAAATTTCTGCGCCATTATTCTGTTATATCGTGGTTACCAACTAAGGAAAGGGCGAAATATTCTAACACCACTTTTTTCTAATATTTAGTAATCTTATACCTGCGCTAAAGGCTATGGCAGGCAGCTGTCTTTATTATTCTTAATATTCCCATTATTCTAAAAATTCCTGCGCTCGCAGCGAAAATGAGCGATTTTTTAAAGTTTTTTTTTTAAATTTGCTAGTTCCATAAGAAAGAGCAAATAAAACATGATAAAAAATATAAATCCGGACTCTAGTAATAACTCAAAAATTATAGCTGAAATAAAAATTCGGTTATACTGTATTATAAACACATAATTACCTACAACTCTTTCCTTTACACATTTTTTCTAAAGTCAATAATAACAGGTAGATATAGATCGAAATGTCTAGTTGGCTAATGATAAAACTGCAAATCTCTCTTTATTTAATTCTCTAGTTTCTGAGATCCCAGTATTAAACATCGGAAAAACTCACCCTATATACTAAATAAATGCATATTTTACTCCTGAAGTAATTTAACTCAACGAGACTATTTTTATTAATGGGAATGCGGGAAGAGCCGTCGCAGTAACAAGCCAAAGTAACCGCAGGGCTGTCTAATTAAACGATGGTTGACACTAATTATGGTTTTGTAGTGGCCGACGCGACGTGGTGTGCTGGTCTATCGCGTTTGGCCAATCAACCACTACACTACACCGTTATACGAAGATATAATCAATATTACCTCAACTGGCTCCGTTATCCGCATTAACATTTCTGTTGGGCCTTTACTAACGTGTTTCGATGGAACTACAATGATCCCGCACCACAAAGCCACTTGCATTACACGAAATTAAATTTGAATTGAATCAGATGAAAAACGTCATTTGTTTTAATGTGCGTTGGTGATTAAAATTGATTGTAATTTTAGACACGAAAAGGAATCAAATAGTTTGATATTAGTTATAAGTAGGGCTTTTCTGTCAAGGGGTCCATAAGTAGACTTAAAAAAACACCATTATAAATTTTATACTTAAATTTTGATAGTACAATAAGTATATCTGAATATTAATAAAAAATGTACAACATGGAATCACTGAATAATGAATCACCACGTAGTAACAGTCGCAACCATCACCATGATTAATGTACAACATGTTTCCGGCGCATCCACCATTTATGTTATATTACATTATCGTGTACATAAATACGTTGTCAGTTTATTCACTTGTATTACAGAAGTAAAAAATTGAGATTTGAATGAAAATGTCAAAATAGTGGTGTTTGTTGGGCAATTTGCCAAACTGGCCATCAAACGGAAGATCATCCAGCCGTATAGGTTTGTGTTTTTGTGGGTGAATGGAACTGATCTGATAAAATTATCAAGTAGATCAGACGTTTCGAATAGTCGTAAGTAGCAAGTGAATGGAATAATAAAGAAATTTTCGAGTGAGACAATCGATGAAAAATCATTTGCAAATTTATTATTCTTTTTAGGACTCGTATTTCCGAGTATCCACTGGTGCACTACTATATTGTCTATTATATACCGATACAGCATCTTAAAAAGAATGGGAACCTCTGAAGTAGCTAATATATACTGGTTTCTGATGTATCATGTAAAAAATCTCTAATTAAATAACCGCGCTGTGTACACATCATCATTTTCGACGTCTTTCTTTTTTATTTTTAAACCAATTACCATCTAAACGACTTCTAATTAAATAACAATACAAACAAAATAGATACATATACTTTATTTTTAAACTGACATTTGTTGAGCAAATCATTAATAAAATCCTAAAAGAAGCTTTTCATTGTCGGACATATAACATATTGAATAAACAAACAGTGCACTAATAAAGTTGTTGGACTCGTTTAGTTTTATTGCTGTACATAAAGTATATAAAAACGGCATTCATATCTATTAGTGCAACAGTTGTTATGGTAGCGGTGCACACAACGCTGAATTCATTCGAGTTCTGAATAAATTTCAACACCGCGCGCTGAAAAATAATCTCGTTTCATGAATTGATTTTGACACAATATTGGCCGCAGTAAACTGTAACGCCATTAAAAATTGAAATGCACGATTTGGAGTTTGTGTTGATTTTGGTGATTTATGTTGAACTGGTAGTGAAAATTGTATTAAATTTACGCTAATCGGAATTAATGAAACTTTGATCATTTTAAATGATTACAGATGATGTCAAATGATTATTCTTTCAATTATAGCAATATAAAATAGAAATCAATACTGCCAAATCTAAAGACAATTTCTGAATGTTTAAAGCTCTCTTAAAGGTGCCCTAACAAGATGACTATGAGAATATTAAACATTTAGTATGTGGTAAGTAAAACACGTGTGTTGAGAATTTTCACAAATTTTTAGTGTCGAAACACTGCGACATATGTTTCGCCACACAGTGGCTTCATCAGGCAGATGATTAAAAATCATCATTTTTGTGGCTTCATCGGGCAGATGATTAAAAATGATGATTTCACCAAGTGTTAGCCTCATCAATCCAATATTTAAACATTTAGACTTTAAACCAGCGTTACTCAACCTGCGGCTCGCAAACTTTTTTTAGTGGCCCGGTAAAGGCAGACAAAAACTTAACAATTCAAAAGTTTGCGGGGAAATTCGATCAATCAGCTTCATTGAATCTTATGTTGCGGCCCTAAATTAAATAGCTGGCGTGTGTATGTGGCCCAAGAAAAAAAAAGGTTGAGTATGACTGCTCAAAACTTTAATTAAGTTGTTGTAGTATTTAATTCATATACCTGTAGTTGTATGCCACCGAAAACTTCGCCACAAGCCCCACCGCAACCAGCATCAAGGCAGCACCCAATAGCGGACACCATCGTTGCGGGTGTGCACCGCCCTATACATGTGTAACAGATGAAGTCGTATACAGGGAGGCAATCTCACTGGTTACTGAAACACCGGTGTTTTCCAAAGCAACCATGGCCACCCAGGTCATATCACTGCCCGAATCGTGCACCACCACGATGCCGCTTGTACTTCCGCCACCTCTTGCGGTAAATGCAGCCTCTACCAGCATAGTTGATGAGGCCAGCTTCGAGGATGAGATGCCCCTAGCCGCGCACTATTGCGTGGTTACCTCAGTCATGTTCACCATCGCTCCAGAGCCAGCTCACTTGCCAAGCCCTAGCAATCTGTACAGCTACTGGTGCCGTACTCGACGAGGTCTACATTGAGAAAGTAGGACCCCTGGCTGCGGACCACCCTGAAGTTGCCACTGCAATCATCACCCTCGCCACTGCGCCGACAGCGACACCAGCCCATCGTCCACCAAAGAAGGAAGCACCGGGGCCGTGCAATCACGTGGCTGTCCAGAGGTCGCAGAAACCACCCGCCAAACGACGCCAGATGACCAAGCAGCCACCAGCTAATACACCGCCAAAGAGGGCCGTACAAAATCGCAGCCGACGACATACAGAAACACGTGTTCCGCTCAGACGAACGAGGAAAACGACGCCCGAGGAAGCACCACCAATTACTGCTGTCTGTCGCTTCAAGG
Organism: Ocypus olens; assembly: GCA_910593695.2. Lineage (NCBI taxonomy): Eukaryota > Metazoa > Arthropoda > Insecta > Coleoptera > Staphylinidae > Ocypus > Ocypus olens. The sequence goes on along the minus strand of OU343060.1, from coordinate 19,306,599 downwards.
CGCCGCCCGCCGGACTGCCCATGGCAGCTGGTCCACCCACGACGCTACGACGTCCACAAGCGCCGCCCTCCAGACGACTTACTTCGGCTTGTCATCCCCATATACCACGCCAGTCCGAGGCGCAAAGACAAAATCGGACAACTACGACCACCACCACGACTATGGGCAGCGAGTCGTGACGCGTTACTGTGATTGCGTGAACTATACAATTCCGGACTTACGTCGGCCATACACGCTACCGTCTACCGAAGAGGTCTGTCTGTACAGGTATGTCTGCGCAGGTAGACCGGAGCGTGTGTGGGAATAGACCTGTGCAGTTTTTATTACCTGCACAGGCGACCGGCGCAAGATCGAAAATCAATTCTTTCGAGTGATAACGTACGGTGTACCTGTGCGTGTATGCATGTACTCCGGTCACCTGCGCAAGTTGCGTTAGTTGTTTTCTAGTATCTGTCTTAGACGGTCGTCGCGTTGCTCGCATCGTATTGCAATTTAACTCGCGAAAATGGCGCCACCAGATTCAATTAAAAAGTGCTTGAAGATTTTATCGAAATATACATAACTCATCTATTTCTTTGGCAAATCAAAAGCAAAAAGTTACACGATCGAGTCAAAAAAGAAGCTGCCTACAAATTGCTCATGAAAAAATTTAAATAAAATGAAATCTTTTTGTTCAAATTTAATGCAAGACCTTGTCATCGTCCTTAATCGATGCCATCGCAAAAGAAATAAAGATCGCTCCGGTGCACCGGACATCCCTACACACGCTACCGACGTGCGGTTGACTTGCGCGGGCAAACCTGCACGGGTAACTTCTCCGGTAGACCGTATGTGGCTGACTTTAGTGATAGTGCCCCGCGCAAAGACGCAATTAATATTAAGTGACCCCATGAACGCTCCAGTGCGTCATGAACAGTGCCCCGGCATTCGAAAAATCAACGTCCGCCTGACGACACGCACGGAAAATCAAGGAACGTGTCGTGACGCCGCCCCTGACCAGCTGTGTGTACTCTTGGAAAACGGTTTCAACACACCAAGGCGTCGTAATCAAAGACGCCCACAACACCAGCCCAGACGCATCACCTCCAACCACCCGTCTGCATGCGGCGACACATGTAGTGGCGCCCATTAACCGATTGACAACACCATCCAACCAGAACATCTCCAGCTACAGCCGCCCCGTGCTCCGCCCTGGCGTCCGATGCACCAGCCGCCCAAAGGACTGGAAAGACAGGCCGCATGTCTTGGTTCCCGCCGTACCAGTGCACACCAGGATGTCAGCTCATCCCCGGCCGGACCAGACGTGACTGCTCCTAGGATGCGGCCACCCCAGGCATCCAGTGATGCCGAGATCCGGTGTAGGATTTCCGAATCTCCTCACACCTCACCCTCGGAAGGGTCTCTAAGGATCCAGCGATGCCAAGATCCGGTGTTGAGATGACCGAATCCCCAGTTCCCAGTGGAACTTGGATCCGCTGTGGGAATCCCCTCACACCTCAAGCTCGGAAGGTTCCACCTTCGTGATGACATACCCACGACAACGACTCCAACTGGCAGCTATCATATGTACATACTTTCTACGCACTTCAAAATTCTCTCGTTTTGCGGGGCCGTTTGTTATCGGCGCTTAGTTTATCTACGCGTCTTAACAAATGCAAAATTATCTTAATTTCCATTTTATGAGCTAACCATTGCTCCTTTTCAATACTAACATAAACTTCGCATTATTGAAATTTCCAAACGAGATAATTTTCAAAAAAGTACAACTGTCAGTAACAATACAATAAAGGGATAAGCCTCCACCTATTGTGCGCTGATGTGCCAAGGACATCGTTAGGTCATTTCGCAGAACTATTAGTGGAAATGTGCAGCTGCTAGGACAACACAATGGACTGTTGATCCGCCTACTGCTGCCTACGTACGTGACGAAATCGGTTCGAATCCAAATTGTTCTCGGAAGGGCAATTTGCCGGTTAGAACACGTGCGCCGACCTCGATGCTCCCGTTGCACCCTATCACCACCACCCGCAACCCGGAGAAGAGCAGGGCGTAGGCCCCGTAAAAGGCCATGGAGCGTTCCCCAGAAGATCAGACCAAACACAAACAGTCAGAATTCAACAATCATCAGACTCAGGTTCATCAGTCAGATGAAACACAATCATTCAACTCAGAGCAGTTAGAACTCCATCAGTCACAACACAATCGACACAGACCGCCTACTCCGCCGCCGCCGCCGCTTCCGCCGCCGCCACTTCTGCCGCCGCCGCTTCCGCCGCCGCTACTTCTGCCGCCAACGCTTTCGCCGCCGCCATTTTGGACGCCGCCACTAAGGTACTCGACGAGCCAGAGTACGAGGAAGTAACGCCTCTCACCCTGGACCATCCCGTTGTTGACGCCGCAACAGTCACCATCATGCCAGAGCCAATTCCGCTGCCAGTCGCGACGATGAGGATGCCGCTCGTCTAGACCTCGGTCCTACCCGTCATTACCGCAGTCACCACCACAGCCATCCTGACGCCACCGACACCGCCTCTGGTTTCCCAGCGTCTACCAAAAGAGGAATCGCCGGGGCCGTGCAGCCACTTGACCACATCGCCGAGACGGTGCCTGTCATCAGTTAAGCTACCACTGCCCGCCAAATGACGCCAGCTGACCAAGCAACTGCCAGCTAAGACGTATAGAAGCCTACAGCTACGCCTGATGCACTTTTTAGCAGACGGCGCCTAAGGAAGCTCCGCCCACTAGTTCAGCCCGACATCCCACAATTCCGAGTCCACCCACGACATCATGATGTCCACAAACGTCCAAGATGCCACACCAGTTACAGGCGCCGCCCTCCTGATGCCATCTGCAAACGCCATTGCAGATTCTTTCGAAACGCGACCAAAAAAAAACCGCGACCGCCACCACGATTATGGACCCGCGAGCCGCGAGCGCTCCCCAGACGATCAGACGAAACACAAACAGTCAGAATTCAACAATCATCAGACTCAGGTTTATCAGTCAGATGAAACAATCATTTAACTCAGAGCAGTTAGAACTCCATCAGTCACAACACAACCGACGCAGACCGCCTACTACGCCGCCGCCACATCCGCCATCGCCTCTTTTGACGCCGCCACTAAGGTACTCGAGTCAAAGTACGAGGAAGTGACGCCCCTCGCCGCGGACCCTCCCGTTATTGCCGCCGCAACAATCACCATCATGCCAGAGTCAACTCCGCTGCCAGTCGCGACGATGAGGATACCGCTCGTCCAGAGCTCAGTCCTACCCGAATTACCGCAGTCACCACCACAGCCATCGTGACACCACCGACGCCGTCTCTGGTTTCCCAGCCTCCGCCTAAGGAGGAAACGCCGAGGCCGTGCAGCTACTTGACCACATCGCCGAGACGGTGCCTGTCGGCAGTTAAGCTACCACTGCCCGCCAAATGATGCCAGCTAACCAAGCAGCCGCCAGCTAAGACGCTGCTAATTTTGCCGCCACATCGGGGCCGGATAGCAAAGTCTCTGACCACGTATAGAAGCCTACAGCTCCGCCTGGTGCACTTTTCAGCAGACGACGCCTAAGGAAGCGTCATCCACTAGTTCAGCCCGACATCCCACAATTCCGAGTTCACCCACGACGTTATGATGTCCACAAACGTCCAAGATGCCACACCAGTTATAAGCGCCGCCCTCCTGATATCATCCGCAAACGCCACTACAGATTCCTTCGGAACGCGACCAACAAAAACCGCGACCGCAACCATGATTATGAACCCGCGAGCCGTGACGCGATTGACCGTTTCCGCGACCATAATTAGACTTAGTGTTGGTGCCCCGCGAAAAGACGCAACAAAAACAGTTTAATGTTAAATGACCCCATGAAAGCTCTAGTGCGTTATGAACAGTGGCCCGACCACTTAAACAATCTACGTCCGTCTGACGACGCGCAGGCACCACCCAGGCACGTGTCGTGGCGTCGCCCCCGACAAGCTGTCTCTACTTGGAAAAGGTTTCAAATCATCAAGGCGTTGGAACCAACACCGACCACAACGCCAGCCCAGACGCACCACCTACAACCACCCGCCTACATGCGGGAATTCATGCAGTGGCGCCCAGCAAACATGAATTGACGACAACATCCAACCAGACCACTTCCAGCTCCAGCCTCTCCATGCTCCGCCCCGGCGTCCAATGCACCAGCCGCCCAAAGGACTGGAGAGACAAACCTCACGTCTTGGTACCCGCCGTGCAAGTGTACACCAGGATGTCAGCTCATCCCCGGCCGGACCAGATGTGACTGCTCCTAGGATGCGGCCACCCCAGGCATCCAGTGATGCCGAGATCCGGAGTGGGGTATCCGAATCTCCTCACACCTTACCCTCGGAAGGATCTCCAAGGACCAGTGTCTCGGCCAGCATCCTAGGGCCCAGACATCCAGCGATGCCGAGATCCGGTGTTGAGATGACCGAATCCTCGCACCACAACCGCGGAAGGATCTCCCCAAGGACCAATGCTGCCTCCCCAAGACGCCCAATAGCAGTTCCCAGTGGAACTTGGATCCGGTGTGGGAAGACCGAATCCCCTCACATCTCAACCTCGGAAGGATCCACCTTCATGATGACATACTTTCGAGAACGACTCCAACTGGCAGCTATTAAAAACGCACTTTAAAATTCTCTCGTTTTCCGGGGCCGTTTATTATCGGTGCTTAGTTTATCTACGCGTCTTAATAAACGCGTAATTATCTTAATTTGCATTTTATGAGCTAACCATTGCTCCTTTTCAATTTTAACATAAATTCCGCATTATTGAAATTTCCAAACGAGATAATTTTCGAAGAAGTACAGCTGCCAATAACAATACAATGAAGAGATAAGCCTCTTCCCGCTCTGCGCCGATTTACGGAGGGCAACGAAGGAGGCCGTTTTCGCAGAACAATTAGTGGAAATGTGCAACTGCTAGAACAGCACGATGGACTGTTGATCCGCCTCCTGCTGCCTGCGTACGTGACGAAATCGGTTCGAACCTAAATTGTTCTTGGAAGGGCAATTTGCCGGTTCGAACACGTGACCTCGATGCTCCCGTCGCACCCTACCACCACCACCACCCACAACCCGGAGAAGACTAGGGCGTGGACCCCGTCAAAGGCCGTGGAGCGCTCCCCAGACAATCAGATGAAATTCAACAATCAGTCATTATTCATTACTCAGACTTCAGAACATGTACAACAATCAGTCGGCCAACACCACCGTCCGAACATCAACGACGCTACGCCGCCGCCGCTGCCTTCTTCTTCGCCGCCCCTGCCGCCGCCGTATTCTTCGGATATTCCAGTGCTTCGTGAACATTGAGTGTTGATAACTATTGTTTTGTGACTGTTTATTTTTCGTGACTTTATTTTATTGACTTCCGTGTACATATTTTGTTTTTTTGAACATTTTTTTTAATATCATTGTAATAATTTTCCGTGTGTAAAATAACAGCGATTGTTATCGCGCCTACAAGACTTTCTCTGGCTCCATCCTATCCTTCGTGTTTTTTTTTGTGTTGTGTGACTTCATGAGCTAGATGGAGGTTAAAGAGGGTAGTTTCCACCCTCGCGTGACTATTTATGGAAAATAAACTTTGAAGCTGTTTTCGCAGAAATTATAAACAAACATACCACCTCCAGAATAATTAATACTAATGAATTATTTGATGAGTCACAAAATTTAATATATCTTTCGAAGAATCTTCCTTCATTATTAGTGAAATGAATTAGTATTTTGGTTAATTCCAAATCTAATCTTCGCAAAGTCATAGAATTTGTACCTCGTAATTTCGATATCGGTAGAAAGAGTTTTCCAGTTATAAGTAATATTTGGGGATCTAAAAGTAAAAGATTGGACGTTTCATGTCTGTAAGAAGCTGACTTTTTCAGGTATTTATCAAAGCACCTTAGGGGTATAGTCGATTTCAGAACAAGAAACCTTAAAGAAATATCTCAAATGTTTCTTTTAGAGTATTATAGTTCACTTTAATAACAGTTGAAAATAAAAGTGGCCGACTTAAATGATATTATTGCGAAAAGAAAAAAAAGTAGAAATAATAAACTTGATATTGATACTTCCATCGCAATGGTATCTTATTAGATTAACATTTCAGAGTGAGTACAACGATCCGTATCCCTAAATTTGTACAATAAATGTATTGGACAATATATTATTCGACGGAAAATTGTTCGAACGGAAATTCGTTTGTTTAGTAGTGGTTCTCCTACATTGCCATTGCCGGCTAAATAAAAATAAATAAACGTCAGCCTGACAAGATTCAGCTTCAATATTTCTTTAGTTTAAGCGAATAAATGTAAGGTCGAAGGTAAAGCATAGTACATAACGCGAGTTGTAACGCAATTACGCGCTCGTGAAATTACGTTACTCGCCGCTACGCGGCTCGTACGCAATATCTTTCACTTGCGCGTAATTTGCTACTTACAACTCTAGTTATGTAATATACTATAAATAAATTAGAAACAACCTTACTTGTTGCAGAAATTATTAATTAATTTGAATCATTCAATATCCGGCGTGGCACTAGCCAGGGAAGTAGTTGTTTTAATAAGTTATTTGTTTATAGTCTTAGTAAGACTTAATTTTGCTGCAGAGTTACGAACAGGTTGAATATTCATATATTCAGGCTATATTTCGTTGTATTGAATTTAAATATATTTAATTATTACTTGACTTTTGTGACAAGTTAATTTTATTTATTGTTGATAAATATTTGTTATAGGATTTATTTTGTATTTTTTGTTTGTTTTGTTTTTCACCTTAATAACATCGCTAAAAAAATAATAAAAGTTAATATTTTCAGTATAATGTTTTATTAATTTATGTTTAATAAAAAAAAACCTTTATTTGGCATCATTTTTACACATATAAACCCGTATTTCACAATACATTACATTCTATTTCCACCCTAAAAAAAAAGAAAAACCAAAAAAAACAAAATTCATTCTCCCTAATTAATTAATGTTTATTATTATACTGTATATTTACACTGTATCACGTAATTTGGCGTCGTCATAACAAAATATTCATAAGGATTGACATTATCCCGTTATTTGTCAATAAAAATTTAATCGATACAAGTAGGTATCGATACTTTAAATTCGATATTTTAGAGGTATCGATACTTTCAATCAATACTTCTTGTGAGTAATAGTATCGATACTTATCGGTTTTAATTGATATTTAGGTATCGATACTTCATGAGTATCTAGTATCGATTGAACCCTAAGTATCGCCCTTAATTTCTCGAACTACATGGAAATGCTTTTGACTTTTCACCGAGGATGCTTGATTTAATTCACGAAAATTTTGATTTTCTAAATAAAATTTTTAGTAGTAAATGCATTGGGTAAATGCATGAGGTAGAATTATTGGTGGGCGAGTGGTAGGTCCCTTTTTCTTTAACGGTATTTTTAATGGTAAAAAGTACTTACAATTTATTCAACAAGTACTTCAAGAAAATATAGACCTAAATACTCAAAGAAGTATGTAGTTGCAACAAGATGGGGCTCCGATATACTACCACAGATTAGTTCGCCAGTTCCTAGGCCAAGCGTATCCTGATCGTTGGATAGGAAGAGGAGGAACTATTGCTTGGCCTTATGGGGAAGTGTTAAAGAAATGGTTTACAAAGTTAGGCCAATGACTCTCGAGGACATGAAAAAGAGAGTATCTAAGGCATTTCACTTAATTGAGAAAGGATAAGTATAATTTCTAGAACTGAAACAAATATCATCATTTTACTGTTAAATAAAAACGTTTTGTTAGGTATTAAGTAAAAAGCTTAAGTAAATCTCAATAGTTCTTTGTATTTCATTAGACAAACTGTATGTCATTAAAAAGCATATAAAAAACGTCACTCGTAGCAGCACATATGAGGTGCCCTATTTGAAAAAATATAAATGCATTGTTTTGCTTATTTTGACACCCAATATAGCAGTATGTGCGAATAAGGACCAATGTCAGTGTATATTATTCTTCGTGATATGGAAAATTTTCTAGTGAAAAACATTTGACGCTATGCATTTTCTCAATGTGCATACATTTATGTCATAAAATCGCCCATAAATAACCAACCGCCCATAATAGACCCATAGTATCTGATATTATTTTTATCAGCTTTTCAAGTGGGTTACAAATAAAAAAATATAGGGTGTTCCATTAAAAAAAAAACGAACTCAGTTATTTGTACTGGGACACCCTGTATATAAATACATATATTATTAATTTAAGAAAAATGGGTACAGCTACCGGCTAATGATGGCTCAAATAGCAACGAATTTATAGAGCTTCTACAGACCCCTGGGTCACTCGGTATATGAAAAAAAAATAATCAGAGAAGTAGTTGTTTCAATAAGTTATTGATTTATAGTCTAAGTAAGACTTAATTTTGCAGAGTTATAATCAGGATTAATATCCTTACATTCCGACAATGTTTCGTCTATATTTACTGCATCTGCAACAAGCGATAGATTTTCAATTTTACCTAAAAGTTAGTTTGAAAATGATCCACTTAATAGAAGCCATAGTTCGTGTGTGATATTAACAAACAAATTGTCAGTTTTTAATTTACAATTAATTATGATTAACTATTATATTGTAGAACTTATTAATATGAAAAATTACGAAAACAAATAGCTGAACGTGAAATTTACAAAAATAATATCTTCGAGAAACTTTTTAAAAAGTTCCCAAAAGTCGAATGAACTGCAGCAGTGGTAAAATTAACAGTTTTTACAAATAAAAACTCAACCTACATCTAATATTTTCTTCCATATGGTGGCCTACGTAAGTTTTAGATATTTTTTATATACAGGGTTGGGATAAAGTATGGAACCAAATAAATATCTTTAAAACAAAAAGGGCTAAATATATGAAACTTGCAGGCAAGTATAATAATACATAACGCATCTGATGCCATATTTTTTTGTTATTACAGTACTTCCGGTTTCACCGGAAATACCGTCAACTTTTTTAATTGAAATGGGACACCCTATATATTTTTACATTTTCGAATAGATACTATTTCAACAATTGCAATGATATATGGTTCGGTGGGTGTGTGACTGGTAGTTTTTTAAATAATAAATAAAATAACTCTACATCGAGTTGGCTTTTTACATCTTTTTACACTGTTTTCTGATAAAACAATTTCGTGTTTTTTACGTTTTCTGTGACTGACAGATAGTATCCATGTGAAACATTAACATTACTGTTCAATTTTGAGTGAACTAAGGCCTACTGTCCACGTAGCCGCACGTAATACGCACGACATCGTCATTTTACGCTTATGTGTAGCTTGCTTGCATGTTGCGTAGAAAAGGACGAAAGTGTGTCCACCGTGCGGCATCGTCGCATTTGCGTATCGTCATGCGTTCGTCATGCAGCTCGTGCGGCAGCCTGCCACTACTCTCAAGCGTACTTCGAGACGCAAACAAGCCTTTGTGTACGAAATGGCGGCCTCAGCAGCCAGGTTTGTTCGAATTATCGAAGAATATCCTTGTCTGTACAATAATAAATCATTTAGCAAAACTACAGAACCTTGAAAACTTGTGATCTGATCGAAATTTGTATATCTGATGACTGCTGTTTTATTAATAAAGCGTTTTCTATTTTATTTTTCTTTATTTTATTTTAATTTTGTACCAATACATACTAGAGACTAATGTTCGGTACGTATTTTTGTAAAATGTCATTCTGTAAAATGATTGAAAGTAGGAATCATCTTCTGATAGCTCTCTTGCCGCAACAAATAATCTACAATTCATGTTTTTTTTTCAATATACGGATGAAGCCAATACAATCTGTGTCGTCGCCTTCTAATAAAGTTGTATGCTGCAATCACGTCTTCATCATCGCTTGATGACATTTTCGCAGTGAAATAAAAACGTACTTCCGCGATGTTAAACTTGAGAGAAATAAATCGTTTTGTAGCTTGTATGACGATTGCATGACGATAACGTGGATATATCTAAGATGCAAATTACGCCTGTCGTCATTTGTAGTTTGCATGCATTCGTCAAATGACGCCTCAGTGGACAGTAGGCCTAACTGAACGTGAAAAAATTACTTTGTTAATGATGGTTAGTTTTGGAGATTGATAGAGATCTCCCCAAGAAGCATGCAATATTTTTAATACAAATTCCCTGAGAGCTATTCTAATATTTATAAATCAAAATTTTCAAGGGTTGAACAAAATTGTTATGAAATTCACACATTTCATTTTTTATCATTTTATTTATTATTTAAAAAAACACCTATATCATTGTAATTATTGAAAAGGCATCTATTTGAAAATGTAAAAATATACAGGGTGTCCCATTTAAACTAAAAAAGTTGAGGATATTTCTGGTGAATTACAGTAGTATCAAAAAATATGGCATCAGATGCGTTATGTGTCATTATACTTGCTTGCAAAGTTTCATAAATTTAGCCCTTTTTGTTTTAAAGATATTTACTTAGTTCCATACTTTATCCCAACCCAGTATATTAGCATTTCTATACATAACAGGATTTTTAAATATGGGATAATTTTTGTTTTGTTTTTGACGACTACGACGTCATTTGCCACCACCATTTGTGTTAATATATTATATATGAATAGAACAATAGAACACAACAAATGCAAAAGTAGAATTTGAATGAAATATAATTAATGTTTCTTTGGCTAGAAATTTAATCTTTATGGTAGTTTGTGTGTGTGTGTAGTTTCGTGCAAAAGCCGATGTTCATTTAAATTACTTACAAAATTTAACTTTATTTCCAACGTATCTAATTAATACATAAAAAAGGAAACTTTGATCTAAGCCTGAGCTATCCGGTTAGATTAAAGTTTACCTTGAAAAAATGCTTCTTCCGAGATTTATATTTTAATGGAATTATTTTAAGTAATTAAACTTCACTAATGAGTTTATTGTACCTTAAGAAATAACGAAGTCACATAGAGGGCCCTCAGTCTCCTTATGCTCAACCCCTTCCACTTCCGCTCGAACAACCGACGTTAATCATAAATAAAGAAGCCAATTTTGAACTTACACAGATTTCTAATATAAAATATATTGTACTATATACTATTTGCTCAAAAATATAATTTTTGTTTGTAAAAGTATGCGTTACTTCTTATAGTATTGCTATTATTGTTTTTTTTTTAATTTACCTAAACATGTTTAAAGTTTGGATGACAGATCAGTTGAACATTTTGCTTAAAACTGAATTTTAAACACACAGATAAATAAATAAATAAATAATAAAACAAATAAATTTTTTGTTTGTTTATAAAAGTATGCGTTACTTCTTATAGTATTACTATTATTGTTTTTTTTTAAATTTACCTAAATATGTTTGGATAAAAGATCAGTTAAACATTATGCTTAAAACTGAATTTCTTGTAAGCCTATAATTGTGTATTGTGTAATATTTATATTATATTTTGTTTTGAAAATAAAGATCATTATCATTTTTAAAGAATTCTTATTATATAATCATTCTTAACATTTCTTTGAATTTTATCACCATTGTGAAATGCATCTTCCGATTTTCCCCTTCTTGCAAATTTTCAGCCGGGGCAACACTGAATATCTTTATTAGTGGAGCGTGCCGAAACATGCCGAAAGGGGATTTGAAAGTTGCCGGTCCTTGTCACTCTCGCGTCCCGTACGCGCAATCAGATTTCAGAAATGAAATTTGCGAAAGATTAATGGCCCCGAAAATATAAATTAATGATTTTCTTAAATTTTAGGACGGACTATTGGTCGTCAAGGGCTTTCACGCTCCTCGAGTTGTTTGTGCGGTATACTTTATATTTCGTGTTCTTTTTTTGCTTTCAGAAAGCGGCGCATTCATCAATTTCTATAAATCATCGTGGATCGTTCAGAAAATTTATTGAGGTGTTAATGTCACTATTTTTCCGGTAATTTTAAGTAATTTGACCTTAAACCAGCTTAGTTTTTTTTAAGACGTCTTGTGCACGAACATGTACATAATAAACTAACTTGAGACAACCTCACTTATTGCATTATTATTTGATAAAAGTAATAAAGACGAAAAATAGCCTGAAAAATTGTATATTCAGCCTGTTCGTGACTGCAACATTAAGCTTATTACGACTACAAACAAATAACTTATCGAAACCACTACTTCCCTGGGTAGTGCCATGCCGAATATTGAATGATACATGATACAAAAGAAACTTGCATGTTATTACTACCATGTGTATAAAAATTATTTAGATAAAGGGTGGCTTTGTATTTCGGAACGTACGTTGAAGGTTTGATTCGTCGCATCACGTCTTCGCCACCAGTTGTCGGCGCCTGGCACCTTTGTGTACTTGGTTGCCTACATTGTCAATACATTGCAATGCGTTGATGTGATTATTATAACATAGAACATAGATATTAACAATCATACGTTCTGAGTTTAAAAAAAGACCCTATATACTACACTAATAATATTATATTTACATTTTACAAAAATTAGTATATGCTGGAGAAGGTGTAAACGATGACAATTTTAGACATTGCCCGCTTGAAATCTAATATTGTATATAAAATAAAACCTTTAGCTTCCTATACACCCTATTATTTATTTAATAATGCACAGTTTATACCTACACTCTTCGCATTAAACTACCCATAATTCACGTGTAAACTGCACGTATCGCACAGACAAGGGGACATCACATAAGATATTGACGCGTCGCCCCCGAGGGACGCAACAGCGACCCTAAGAAAGCCATAAACTCCAGAACGCCCTTCATTCCCACCACCACTTTATATGGCCGACTGCAAAACCAACATTCCGCCGGAAAAGGCATTCAATATGGCGTCCGATTGATCGGAACACTTCTGTCACTGTTTATGAACATTTTGACACCCTAATAAAAGGTGGTGCTAGTGTTTTATTTTATGTGTGATGGTGGAGCGGTTCATTGTTTTCCCGCGCCGCTCGCGAATATAACACCAATAGCCCCCTCACACGTACACACGCCATATATTGCTCATTTAATGCGATCAGTTTATGTTCACTTAATGTGTAAAGTGTATACGGCTTTTCTCTTCTTGCAGTTTTTCACCGATTTATTATTAAGCCGTTTATTTTGTACAGTAGCTATACTTTATTTTTACTTTCTCCGTTACGAAGTAAGAGAAAGTATTGTGATCGTGAAAATGTTTTCAATTTTTTTTTAACGGATATATCCGTATATGCCATTTCAACAATTTCTAAAAAAAAAATTGTGTCTGTGTGTCTGTCCGCGCTGTATCTCAAAAACTAATTGAGCAATTGATACGAAACTTTGAATATAAGTCTTATTTAATAATCCGAAGAACTAAAAAGCTTTTGGTAAAATTTCCGGAAGTGGGTGTTTACTTAACGGTTTTTTGTTTTTGTCCAATATTTTTTTAAATATGAAAACTATCACAAAAACATTTAAACAAATATTGAAGACAATAAAGAAATGAACATCTTTGGTTCAAAAATATTTTTCATAAAATCATTGTTATTCGAGAAAAAAATGTATTAATATTTTTCTCATTTTTGGTCTATAATTATGAAACGATGATAGTTGCAGCAAATTTATGTGAATAATAATTGTAGAGAATGTCAAAATGAACAACTTATAAAGAATAAGTTTTTTTCGAAATCTCTTTGGTTTTTGAGTAAACTGAGTTTTTAAATTTGAAGTAAAATTTTTCGATCTTACATAATTTTGACGTTTTAAACGTCAGTTTCATTCGAGTCAAACGTTCGATGTACGTTTAAAATACGATTTTAAATAAAAATAAACCATGAATGCGTAAATATAAATGATACCATCAAGTCGGAGAAAGTAACATGATGGCCACATCACTATTTTTTTGTATGTATCGGGCCGAGATATCCATCTACTAATAAACCATCTAATAAGATAATTTAGCTAATAAATATTTGTGTCATATATCCACCTCCTAATAAATAGTATCTGTCTAATAAAGCTCCTTATTAACCAAATATATTAGTAGCCAGCTGAAACACCTAATACGCGGTAGGTCGCAAATGTATAAACGCGTAAATTATATATCTGCTGCCAGGAAAATAACGTAAGTACAGGTTAAAATAACCTCAAAATCAATGAATTTGTCCTGAGAACATTAATTTATAGATGAATTTTGAAGAACTGGATGACTTATTGGAAAGATACAAAGCAGAAGAATTGAATTCAATTAATGGACATCCACATGTAGTAGGAAATAGAAATGATAATTTTAATAGGTGGAATGATTTCGATTTTGGCGGATTGCACAGAAGTACAACTAAGAGCACAGTTTATAAATATGTCGAATACAAACGAAGAGAAAGGTTTAATCAAGAAGCAATTCTATAGAATTGCTAGGTTTACTAAAGTTATAGGAGCTATTGATTGTACACATATTCGTATACAATTTTTGGATAATTCCCTTTTTATACAGTCATATTTCAACCGTAAAGTTTTGCAGTCTCTATGAATGCTTCCACTCGTGCAATTGAATTGTACAGTTATTTTGTATGTGGTCGCCAAAAAATTCATCCACTCACCAATACCGAAGCTGAGCAGGAAATACATTGAATTACTAAGAAGTAGTTTGCGGTTGCTAGTCGGTACACTTACTGGGCACTGCAAACTAAACAAGCACCTCCATAACATAGGGGTGGTAAAAGACCCCCTATGTCGGAAATGCGAGCAAGAAGAGGAGACACTAAGACACATCCTGTGTGAATGCGAGTCACTCATACAACTTAGGTGGTCCGTTTTCGGAGAGGAGTGGCCAGATTGGTCACAACTGGGCAACACTCCACACGGCCAACTACTTGACTTCACAAGAAGTTTAGGTTGGCTTGAGGAGTAGGGCTCCGGAGGCGGCACAAAGGACCAACGAATGGTCTAAGCGCTGCGACCATTTGGTCGCCCTCAACAAACCATCAATCGAAACAGTTATTTTCTCTCTCGCCTCATTTTTTTGTTTCCAACTTACAGCGTCGGTTCTTTTATTTTCAATAATACCACTAAATTTTATCGCAATATTGGTCAGCATTCTAACCTCTGCTGCACTAAAATTAGTAGCACGAACTCTTTTTGTGGACATTATTACAAATAATTATGAAGCAGAGTATTGCTGCCAAAAGCTTTCTGACAACTTCAACCGATCTCTTTCATCTCATTCTAACACATAAAAACCCTCTCTTATTATCACTCAAAAGGATAGCCAACCTTGGAATGTTACTAACATTTATTTAGTAGATACCTAATAGCTATTGTGGTATTAAAATGGCATTGATCTACATAATATATTTATTCTCCTAATAAATAATATATTAGGCCAATAAATATTAGACAGTTTAGTAGGAGGTGGACATCACAGCCCTCTGTCTAATAAAGCTCCTAATTAGCCAAATATTTATTAGTAGTCAGCTGAAGCACCTGATAAAGTAGATAATTTGAATGTATTTGTAAAATAATTATCATTATCACAATATGGACTAATACGCGGTAGGTTGAAAGTGTATAAACGCGGAAATATAGTTCATCCGTCGAGAGCTGACGGTGACTCATGCATTTTCGTACTAAGAATTGCTTTGCATTTTATATCTATCTTTTTCATGTATTTTATCATGTACGAAACAGTATGAAATAAAAGACGAAACGTGTGTCTGCGTGTTAAAGTATAGGAAAGCGTAAACGAAGGTCTAAGCTCACGCATGACTCTTGCATCGCATTGGCACGCTTCATATAAACACACAAAACACGCGAGCGCTAAGTCAAATAACATAACCGTAAAAAGTTTGTTTGTATTGCGCTTTAGATTTAATTTCAATCGAGTTAATACTTAATAAATTCATCAGGCTCAGAAATAAATCGCTAAAAAGTCAGTCTCAACATATGTTGATTAACGTGTTTACATATTTTGAACGCAAATCGCCAAATGATAAACCGGTCTGAAAATATATAAGGTGGTGCGCGAGAATTTTTGAATATCCCGCCAATGAAAATCAGCGCGGCATCAAATTTTCTTACGGACATACGTTTACTTAAATCTTGAATCATGCGATTTTAAGCGATGAGTCACAGGCAGCTCTCAGGGGCCCGACTATAATATATCTGATACCAGGAAAATAACGTAAGTACAGGTTAAAATAACCTCAAAATCAATGAATTTGCCCTGAGAACATTAATTTATAGATTAATTTTGAAGAACTGGATGTCCTGGATGACTTATTGGAAAGATACGAAGCTGAAGAATTGAATTTAATTAATGGATGTCCACATGTAGTAGGAAATAGAAATGATACTTTTAATAGGTGGAATGATTTCGATTTTTATAATAGATTCCGTTTTTCAAGAAAGAAACTGTATCATATATTTTGGAATTAATAACAAATGATATAAAACACCATACTGACAGAAATAATGCTGTATCACAACTTCTGGTAGCATTAAGATTTTATGCTTGCGGAAGTTTACAAATCGTTTTGGGGGATTTTGGTGGATTGCACAGAACAACCGCAGGACAGATTTTAAAGCGTGTAACATCAGCGACCAAGAGCACAGTTTATACATTTCCAATTTATTTTTAGATACTTTCCCTTTCAACTGTAAAGTTTTGCAGTCCCTATGAATTGCACAGTTATTTTCTCCCACGCCTCATTTTTGTGTTTCCAACTTACAGCGTCGGTTCTTTTATTTTCAATAATACCACTAAACTTTACCGCAACATCAGTCAACATTCTAACCTTTGCTGCCCTAAAATTAGTAGCACGAACTCTTTTTGTGGACATTATAACAAATTATGAAGCAGAGAATAAGTGGCAAATTACTGTCAAAAGCCGGGAAGCTTTATATGGGAGAGGAAAGATGCGATAAAGTGTGCGACTAAAAGAAGGGCGAGGGGTGGAATGATAGTGGGATGGAAGAAGGAAATGGGGACGGACGTAACGGGACACTTCGGAGAAGGAGAAGACGTGGCATGGATAAAGTATAGACAAGGGAAACCGAGGATAAACGTAGGAGATAGAGGAGAAAACTAAAGGGGGAGGAAAATGGGTGCTAGGAGGAGACTTTAATGCAAGAATGGGAGAAATATCGCGAGGGATTAATGAAGAGGGGTCGGTGATAGAAAGAAAGTCCAGGGACAAATGTATAAACGGGGAGGGTAAGAGAATGAAGGAGTGGGTGATGGAGGGGGGATGGGAAATTCTAAATGGATACACAGAGGGGGACTGGGAAGGGAGGAAAACATACATTGGGCCACGGGGATCATCGGTGATAGACTATGTGGCGATAAAGGGGATGGCAAAAAGGGAAATAAAAAGTATGGAGGTGGAGGAAGTGATGGGCGCGGATCATCTACCGCTAAAAATAGAGGTATGGATGGAGAAGGAAAAAACGACGAAAGAGAATCAAGAAATGGGAAAGTTAGAATGTGGGGCAAAGGCAATAGAAGAAATGAGGAAGAAGATGAGGAGAATCTAGTGGGAAGACGTCAAATCAATGGAGGAGATGGAGGAACTAATAGTGAGGTGCGGAAGAAAAGCTAAAGGAGGGACGGGAGAAGGAAATAGGTGGTTTGATGAAGAGCAGGCAAAAAGTGAAATGTATAAGAGGTGGAGGGGAGGAGAGGAAGGTAACGGCAGCAAAAATGAAATATGAGGGGATATGCGAGAGGAAGAAGCTGCAGGAGGTGGAAAAAGCAAGTGAGGAGTTGAAGAAGTGTAGGAACAAGGCGGAAATATGGAAAGTACTGAGGAGAGGCGAAAGAATGAGACGGGTAGTGATAACACTAAAGGAGTGGACAAGGAAATATAGAGAATCAAGTGTATACCCAGAGGAAGTGGGACAAGGAAGGCATATGGAGATGGCGGAGGAGTTATAATATAATAATAATAATAATAATGTTTATTCGTGCATATAACATAAGTTTTACACAGGTCAATAAAACAAAGAAATACAGAATATTACAGTTGCAATATAAGTAATATTAATTTAGTAACTATTGTGCAACATATACATGTATACATACAAACATAAACCCGCAATTTCATACAGACATATTAGTTTTTGTATTGAGAGAATAATCAAACATCTAACAAATGAAAAAAATTAAGATTTTTATAATGCCTTTAAAAATAGAACTGGATATACTCGTAGGTTAAATTACTTCAATGTAAGGAGCTTTTCTTAATAAATATTTTTTTATTTTAATTTTAAATTGATTTAGTGGCAAGTTTTTAGTTTCAACTGACAATTGATTGAAAAACTTTATGCCGTAATGATTTGACCCCGTTTTTGATTTTTCTAACCTAATTTTTGGTTGGATCAGTTGACATTTTGCCCTAGTATGGTATTCATGATACTCGTGCGTGCTATATAGATTTATGTGTGATTTAATATATAATATACACTCTAATACATAAAGTGCAGGAAATGTTAATATATTTTCACTAATAAATGCATTTTTACAATCAGCGCGGTAGGGTACTCCAGCTATAATTCTTACTATTTGACGTTGTAATGCAAATATACGATGCCGTGACCCCAGAATGCAGAATGACCCCATACAATTATACCGTATCGTATTTGGGATTCAAATAATGCAAAATAAGACATTAAGAGTTGTGAGTGACCTACTTTCTTTGCCATTCCTCTAAGGCAAAAAATATTTTTTGTGAGTGTCTTTGCTAGCTTTTCGCCATGTATATCCCACTTTAGTGACTCGTCTAATTCTAAGCCAAGGAAACGGGTTGTTGTATCACTTTGCACTACTAAGGGCCTTAAAGTGAAGATTAGTTTTTTTGTTTTCGTCTGATTGAGCACTAACTTGTTTTCGGCACACCATTTCGTCACCTGAGTTAATGATTCTGAAGTCTTTACTTGAGCTGTATCTATGTCTGGAGCTGTATTTAGTAGTGTGGTATCATCAGCAAATAAGATGGTTTCTGTTGAGTGCACTTGTGCTATGTCATTAATATAAATTATAAATAGTATTGGCCCCAATACAGAACCTTGAGGAACACCCATTGTTATTTTTTTAATATCAGATTGTTGACCTTTAAAGTTAACAACTTGTTCCCTGTTCTCTAGATACGAGCGCATTAAAGTGAGACTTTGACTAGTGAACCCGTACAAATTCAATTTCGATAAGAGTACCTCATGCGACACGCAATCGAAAGCTTTAGTTAAATCGATAAATAATCCTATACAATAATTTTTGTTTTCAAAGCTATCCAGTATAATATTTGTCATTGATACGAGAGCATCCGTTGTCGAACGACCCGAGCGAAAACCAAATTGATGTTTACTCAATAAATCATTAATTTCAAAGTATTCAATTATCTGTTCTTTTAGAATTAGTTCTACTATTTTCGACATGATTGGTAGTAAAGATATTGGTCTGAAATTATCAGTATTTTGCGTGTCACCTTTTTTATGAACGGGTACCACCTTTGCCAGTTTCAGTGGCTGTGGGAATACGCCCGATTTGATTATTATATTTATCAAATGTGTAAGGGGTGCTACCAAAATAAATCTGATACTCTTTATTATGTCAACACTAATTCCATATATATCACTGCTTTTTTTGTTCTTCAGATTTTGTATCGTTTCCAGTACTTTTATATTTGTTGTGTCTTTAAAGGTAAACTGTGTGTTGCCGATGTTGTTTATGTTAATATTTGGATTAATTGTGTTTGCATAATTTGAGAGCAGCTCATTTGTTATAGTTGCAAAAAAATCATTGAACTCATGGCAAGTTATATTACAATCAATGTACTTATTTTTAATTATTCGGTGTGAATTTAGTACCACCCAAGAAGCACGTTGTTTATTTGAGGAGCCTTCTATGAAATTGTTATTTGCTTGAGTTACACTTTCAGAAATAGATTTTTTATATTTCTTTCTGTAGTCATCTCGAATGAATTTTGTATTCGGTGTTGGATTTTGTTTATAGCACTCATCAATAAAATTCATTCTCTCGCGCATTTCCCTTAAATTATCATTAAACCAAAAAACATTATTCTTGTTTTGAGAATTGCTTTTTTTAATTTTTACAGGAAATGAAGATCTAATACCCTCACTTAGTAAATTAAGTATGATACACCACTTATCGTGGTAATTAATTGAACTACTGTATACAAAATTCCAATCTATGGAAGACATTTGATTGAAAAAATTGCATTTTCCAATTTTAGTTATAGGTCTGACTTGAAAATTTGAACTTATTTCGTTAATTTCACTCAGTTCTATTTTCAGAACAATACCTAAATGATCGGATATAGCTGTGTTTAAAACTTCAATATGTATTTGCTCAGGAATAATATTTGTGTAAACGTTATCAAGACATGAATTTTCTCTGGTATTTGAATACACACATTTTCTAAGTCCGTAAGTTAGCAGACAATCATTGAGGTATTGTTCACGAATGTCATTTGTATTATAATGAATATTAAAATCTCCACCCAACACAACGGTATTTTCGCCATAATTTATTTTATCTAATAAAGACATTAGATTATTTAAAAATACGTTAAAGTCTCCAGATGGTGGCCGATAAATACTTATGAAGAACATATTATAAGTAGAACTAAAAATTTGACACAGTTCACAAGACTTTTCGGTGGAAACTCTATCAGTTAGTTCATTATAATCCTTAGTTATAATATCATCGTGGGCATAAATTATTGTCCCACCATAATTACCAGATTTGCGTGCATAGTATGCTCTAGCTGATAGATTCCCCACACGAGAAACAGAACATTCTTCATGCGACAACCAATGTTCACTTATTCCGATATATGAAAAGTATTTATCTATGATAAGTGCCTCGAATTCAATAATTTTGTTACGTAATGACTGTGAATTTAAAAAGGGAACATTTATGTAGTTAACTTTCTTTTTGCAATGTGGTGTAAAAAATTATTTATTCGTACATTTTCAGGCCATATTTCCGGGTTTTTTAGATCAAGGATTTTATTTTTCGGAACACCTATTTTGAAGGACAAATATTCTTGAGGATATTTTGAGTTCAACTGTTCACACTTGATTTCATTAAATCCGACACTGTTTAGATAGTCACTTAAGTCCACAGATTTTAAATTTGGGTCGAAGTAGTAAGCATGAACATAACTGTATCTAACTGCACCCTTTACGGCTCCTGTGTTTCCTTTCGCGAGTCCCTGGATGGCATCTTGTTTTCCTCGGTTTCGACTGTGTTTGTTTGTTGGTACCGCTCGTTTATCATGCTCCGATTCTTCTTTGTCATGTGTAACTCCAACAATTTTTTCATCGTTGTTTACTTCCTCAATTTCGATAACTTCCGTTGGAGATTTAGAGTTTTTCTCCCCAACATTATGTTTCGTAACATTTTTATCTTTATCATGGGATGGTTTAAAAATTGTAGTTTTATTTTTACTACTATTATTTTTATTACTACTTATTTTTTGTTCTAAGCCAACGATTTTCTCTTTGAGCAATTCGTTATTTTCTTGCAAAATTTTATTTTTTTGCTCCATTTCCTCTATTATAATTTTTAGTAACTTATTTTCCACAGTTAGAACTTCATATGATGTTTGATTAATATCTTCGGATTTAGTTTCTTTATCCAATGCATCTGGATTACAAACGTGATTTTTCAAACACCCTTGGTGACAGGGTCTATTGCATTTCTCACATGTATTTCCCCTTCCAACAGATTTGCTGCAAGTTCCAGCACAAATGTTGTCGGCCGGCATTTTAATTACTTTTATTATTAAATATAATTTTATTTGGATTTATAAAATTAATTATATACACAAAAATAGTCTTTATAGTTTTAGTTTTTCCCTGTAATTGGATTTCGTTTCTGTTGGGAAATAAATTATTATTATTATTATTATTATTATTATTATTAAAAGCAATAGCAGATTTTCGGGGATCGAACCGCGGTCCTTGGTGTTGATGGTAGAGTGCTTAAGCCTTACTCCAGATTGACTCCACTAATAAAACTTTTAGAATTACTGGTAGAAATTTAATCCTTCCAAATGTTTATGTATTTCACCAGAAATAAACAAATTTCTAGGTTATGAAAAACTGTTTCGCAGTAAAATGTGGATTACTCACTTATTACTTTTTAGTGAGGCTTTGTAACAATATTCCCATTCACTCGCACACACTCGAAATATTGTAATATAAATAACTGATATTACTACTTTATATTTATGATTTTAACACCACTTCACTTTACGTGTCAGGCGCGTACAAACATTTTCCAACTTTTTTTTCTCAGTTCTCTGAGAAGGAAGTGGAAAGAGCTTTCGAGTAAGTTAAAGGAGGAAATGCAGAAGGGATGGATGGGCGAAAGGCAGAGATGTGGAAGGAGATAGGAGAAGGGGGAAAGAAGAAATTCAGGGAGCTGTTGAACCAAATGTGGAGGGGAAGAAGGAACATACCGGAGGCTTGGAGATTGGGTACGATGTGCCCGGTACACAAAGAAGGGGATGAGAAGGAGGCCGGGAACTATAGGGAAATTACAGTGATGTCCACAGGATATAAAATTGCAATGTTGGTGGTGAAGAATCGGCTGGAAGAAGAGGTGGAAGAAAAGGAATTAATATCTGAGACGCAGGGGGGATTTAGACGGGGGAGGGGGACAAGGGAGTAGATCGTTACCGTGGCAAGAATGGCTGAGAAAGTGACTGAAGAGTGCGGTGTTTGTGGACTTAAAGGCGGCCTACAACTCAGTGCCGAGGAAGAAGTTGTTAGAATGTATGAGGAGAAAAGGAGTGAGTGAGAGTATGGTTGAGTGGGTAAGAGGAGTATATAAGGAAACTTGGGTGGTAGCAAGAGTGGAAGTGGAGGTGTCGGAGAGATTAAGGACGTGGGTAGGATTGAGACAGGGATGCCCGTTAAGCCCTATGTTAAGTGAACTGGAGGAGGTTTTGAGGAAAGGGTAGGCAGGAGGAGTAGTATTCAGGAAGGATAAGGTGTGGATGCTGGCATATGCGGATGACATGGTGTTGATGGTGTTGATGGCGAGAGATTGGGAAGGGATGAAAGACATGTTGAGGAGAACGGAGAGGTATATGGGCAAGAGGGGACTGTGTGCGAATATGGGGAAGACGAAATGGATGAGATTTAGGAATAAGGGAAGAGAGGGGAGCGTGAAAGTGTTAGAATGGAAGGGAGAGGTGATTGAGAGAATGAAAAGATTTAAGTATTTGGGGTTTATGTTTAAAGGGACAGGGGGATATGAGGAGCACGTAAGATGGGTGCAGGGAAAGGCCAGGAAAGCGTGGGGTATCGCGTGGGAAAAATGGAGAGAAAGGATGAAGAACAACTTCAGAGTGGCGTGTAAAGTGTGGGATGCATGTGTGAAGTCGATTTTAATGCATGGAGTTTAAGTGTGGGGTGTGAAGGGATATGAGTGCATGGAGAGGGAGCAGTGGTGGTTTCTGAAGCGTATGCTGGAAGTAGAAAGGTCGACACCCGGGTACATACTGCTTCAGGAGACTAACAGAGGAAACTTAAGATGTGAAGCAATGGAGAGAATGGTCAGGTATGAGATGAGGTTATGGGAGTTAGGGGAAGAGGTTGGTAAAGGCGGTATGGAAGACATGCGTGAGCGTAGGGTGGGGGGGGGGGTAAATGGAGGAAGGAACGAATGAAAATGTATGAGAGAGTAGGATTGTCTGAAGTGAAAGTGAGAGAGTGGTTAGAGAGGGGGGTAAATGTGGCAAAGTGGGTTAGAGAGAGGGCGAAGGAAGTAGATATGCAGGAGAGACAGGGACGTATAGAAAGAAGTGAATATAATGACATGTATGGGAGTTGGCAGGTACATGGAAGGAGACCGAAGTATTTGGATGAGGACGGGTGGAACAGAGAAGAGAGGGTGACATTAGCTAGGGCTAGGTGTGGATCAGAAGAGAGAGGGAGGAAGAAGTGGATGGGCGAAGAATAAATGAGTTGTGTAATGTGTGAAAATCGAAGGGATACATGGAAGCATCTGGTGGAGGATTGTGAGGGAGTGAATGAAGAATGGATGGGAGGAAAAAGGAATAAGAGGATAGCGGAATGGATGAGAGAGGATGGGGCCGGGGTAAATATGTTGCAGGAATTGGGGAGGGAAAAAGAATGTAGGAGAGAGAAAGAGAATTATTGTTATTATAATTCTATGTATTTTTGGTTGATGAAATATTTATTGTTAGATATACCAATAAAGGTTTTTTTTACTGTCAAAAGCTTTCTGACAACTTCAACCGATCTTTTTTATCTCACACATAAAAACTCTCTTTTATTATCACTCAAAAGGATAACCAACCTTGGAATGTTACCAACATTTATTTAGTAGGTACCTTATAGCTATTGTGGTATTAAATAGGCATTGATTTTCATAATATATTTATTCTCCTAATAAATAATATATTAGGCCAATAACTATTAGACAGTTTATTAGGAGGTGAGTATCACGGCCCTATAATTATTATTTATATTATATAACGAATAGCGGGGGGGGGGATATACACTGGTCATCCATGGACACGAACGGCCACTTCTTCGTTCCGAAAAAGTGACCCCGCGGATGGGATTCGAACCCACGACCATGAGGCTCGTGAGCAGGAGCTCTACTCACTAGGCCACTGCGGCCCCAGTTTTTGTGTTCGTTTTTATTTTTTTTATTTCTCCCGGTTTGGCCTGTGTAGATTGCGTCGCACTCAAGGCAATTTAATTGGTAAACAACAAATTTCATAACTAAGTTTAGGTTTTCTAATTTGTTGTTAATTAATAGGCAACTGAAATTTTGTTAATTTACTTATATTGCGATCATTTAGTGTGCCACTACTTTTAAATTAATTTTTTTACCTGTTTGAACTGTGTATTTTAGTGTGTTAAATTTGGTTTATTGATCACTATCATCCTTGGCTCGGTATATATTTCTTGTAATTTCTCTATTGGTTTTCGTCTTACAATTTTGTTGACAATTTTTTTGTTATAACCATTGTTCCTGGCCATAGTTTATATGGTAGGTAAATCTTCTTCAAAATCTTCTTTGCTCATAGGTCTATTTAGAAGATGAATATGTATATTAAGAGTGGCATACTTGATTAATATGACTAATATGAGTTGAAAGGTATGATGGTAGGTTTCTTGTAGATTGCGTATGTTCATTCATTGTTTTATCTAAAAAGTTGAGGTTTATTTCTTCTTCTACTTCAAGTAGCTTTCACCTTGTTCAGTTCGTTTAGAAACAGATCTAGTTATCATCTACTCGTAGTACTGGTCGTTTAGAGACAGATCTAGTTATCTTCTAGTACTGGTCCACACACAGAAGATTTTGTCCACATATCTACACCAGAAGTGGACGTTGGACATTAATCTGGATTTTTGTAGATGTCTTCGAATTGCATTATGCACTCTTCTGCCAATATCGGTTTTCCGGACCCCATCGTTAATCCATCGTTGAATATAGTGTTTGTAACGTATTTTTTATGTAAATAGGTGTCGATCAATGATAGAATCTTATCTGGGATTGGATATTTTGTTTCTGTTATTTTATGGTTTAGGATACCTTTGACCCTCACGCGTGTACAAGGAAATAGATTCATAGCATCAAATAACACTGTGATATGTCCGAGTTTTTTGTTCTGTTAACAAACGTTAAAGCCTGCGCACTGGAGTAGTGTTGTATGTATAGGGTGACCCATCTATCGGTTGCTTTCTGATCTATCGATTATTTAGGCTTTGACAGCTTGAATGACTTTGCCAATGTGTCAAATATTTAGTAAAAGGTTTGCGGTTTACGAAATGGTTAAGTTTACGCTCGACGAAAATTGGAAAATATTGAAAACTTACTTCCAAAATGATGAGTCTTTAACCGAAACTCCAAGAAAAATGCGCACAAAATTCGGGAAAAATAAAGCGCCTTCCAGGCAGATTGCGTATAAATTTGTGAAGCGTGTGCGTGAAAGTGGCTCGTTAATGGGCAAAGCAACGCGTTCCCGTGCTCTTCCAATGCGCTCAATCAAAAATATTGTTGCTGTTGCCGAAAGTGTGAGTAATCCATCAACATCAACTCGACACCGCTCACAGGAATTGAACATTTCTCGCACGTCCCTTCAAAGAATTTTGACGAAAGACCTCGGTTTAAAGCCGTAAAAAATTCAATTGGTGCAAAAGCTGAAGCCGCACGACCATCCGATGCGGTTTCGGTTCGCCCAATGGGTCGAAGAACGCTTGATGGAAGATGAGCATTTTTATCGAAAAATCATCTTTTCAGATGATTTCCACCTCGGTGGTTATGCCAATAAGGAAAACTGCCGCATTTGGGGCTCAGAAAATCCACACGTAATCATGGAAAAGTCACTGCACCTACAACGAGTGACTGTTTGGTGCGGTATGTAGTCCGGCGGCATCATTGGTCCGTTTTTCTTCGAAAACGAAGCAGCAGCCGCCGTAATCGTTAATGGAGAGCGCTATCGCGGCATGTTGGGATTTTTTTTCTTTCCCCGAATGGAAGAGGAACACATCGGCGGCATTTGGTTCCAACAGGATGGCGCTGTTTGGCAGCCAACGTTACAGTCGAACTTTTGCGCGGTACATTCGAAAATCTCATAATTAGCCGAAACGGCGATGTCAACTGGCTGCCTCGCAGCTGCGATTTGACCCCGTTGGACTATTTTTTGTGGGGAGCCGTCAAGGATAAGTGCTACGCCAACCATCCAGAAACGATTGACGACCTAAAGCACGAGATTGAAGTCGCCATTGCAGCCATTGAGGGCCACACCATCGAAAATATCATGAAAAATTGGGTCGACAGAATGGGCTACTGCAAAGCCAGCCGGGGCAGCCATATGAATGAAGTAGTCTTCCACTATTAAACCGCAATGTTGGGGCTATTCAATAAAAAAAAACTGAAAAATATACCCGTCTTTTTTTTTATAGCAATTTTAAAAAGCTTTTTCGTGGGACAGCCTATAGGTGCATTTATATTTGTACGTACTGGAAAGTTATGTTTGTAGATTTTGATAGAGCCATGGAGGATAGAGGCTCCAGGGTTCATTATTTTGTAACAGGATGTTTTTTGAGGTTGATGAGACTTGAATTACCAAGCACTGCGTAATAAACCACCCGCCTACCGGGAACAATAAATCCGATACATTATCAAGAAAAGGGATTAAAATTAAACCTATTAGAGGGCATGGAGATCAAGACGGCACAGCGGCCATAAACAACCAGCGAGTTGCTGCTGAAATTTGTAGAAACTTTTGTTGAATTGTCCAACGAGGAACTCAAATTTGTTAAGAAAATCTGGGTTGTCAATTCGAGCTTTTAAAAAACTTTAATTTTGTAAGCGTTCTAGTTCGTTTATTTTGTTGATGTAGTAAAGAAGCTCCTAAGACTAGAAGAAGGACTTGAGCTATTTTCATGAATAACAAACGTAGGGTTCTCCAGATAAGAACTGAAAGCAAATTAAAAGATTGCTAGCAATTGAAGATTTTTACGAAATTAATAATTAACGTCTAATTACTAAATAGATTAAGTTAATATATTTAGGCAGGTTTCTTCGGCTTTTTCTTTACTTCCTCAGCACAATGTAGTTTTGTTTACAAATGCGAAACGTCATTTTTTCCATATAATTATTTCTGCATAATTTCAATGTTCGCCAAATGATAAGTTGCAGTAGTTTATTAAGAATAGTAATATGAAATAGACATTAATTCTACCAAATAAAATTCTCGACTAGTTTCGCCTTTTCAAGAAAATGCCATCTTTCACATTACTGTCCTTAATAATATGAACTACCACTACGTAAATATTTAAACAATTAATTACATCGCAGTAGTTTATGTTCAGTATTATATAAGACGCCCTATTTCCTCGGGCATTCTTTAAATTTTAATAAAGACCAGACCGTGCCGTCCCCAGACCTAATAACTCCCCTCCACCCGAAACAGGACAGCAAAAAAGAACCGCCGAAGTTAATATAAGTACATAGATGAAGGGATTACACCGCGACAATTGATTCAAATTCTCCCTGTAATTGTCAACGATTTAAATGTAATCATCTTAAGTTAACAGCTTTTAATGTAGAGCACAATGCGGAGATTATTAACTCAGTAGTTTGAAAATTGCAAGCCGATATCATCACGTTTTCCAATATCTTCCGGGTAAACCGCTTATTTCGGCAAGCGCGGCGTTAAACTCCAATATGTATTTTATGAGAGTTCTCCCTTTTTGCCTAAATCACTGCACAAACACACTTTTATTCGCGATTTACATAAGTTTTGCGTGCGACGGTAAAGCTCGACAAGTGTCGATGGAGATCTTTAAACGATATCTCTGGCAATTAAGTGGGAAATTTACATGCCATTTAAGATACAACGATGAGACTTCATTAATACGTAAATCGCTCTTAGGAACATTACCTAGATTATTATTCAACGCTTCAATTAGTAAAGTAATATAGGGCGTATGAAACAATGATTAAATAAAATACAGCATTATTTACAAATTATTTGATAATTGTGGACAAAATATAAAGCATGTGCTGATGACCAGTGGCGGCTCGTGGAACATGTTGGTGGAGCCACTTATGCAATAAAAAAGCCACTATGAAAAAACAAAGAACCATTTATCTTCTTAGACCAATCAAATATTTTGGCCAAAAAATAAAAAAATTGGAACAAAACAGCTGAAGCTCTAAAATATTGGCCAAAAAATTAAAAATCCTGGTTTAAAAATAAAAATGCAGACCAAAAAATTGAAAATACAAGCAGAAGAAAAATAATTTATCATTTTCAGCTCCAAAAATAACTCTTTTAAGCTTAAAATAAGTTCCAACGAGAAATTCGAAAATAATAGCAAACATAAAAATTTAAAAAAATTCGCACAATAAAATCAATAATAAGTTGAGAAAATCTAAAATATAGGACAAAACTAAAAAAAATAAGACCAAAAATCTAAAATTCGTGGTAGACCAAAAAATCAAAATTTTTAACAAACTAATCGAAATTTTAAGTCGAAATAAAGAAAATTTCGGCCAAAAGACCAAAAATTGAAACCAAAATAATCGAAAATGCAAAATATAAGCCAAAAAAGTAATAATCTACAATAGGGCCTTAAACGGTAAAAATTTAGACGAAACGTCGAAAACGAGCGTAAAGTTAAAAATTGCAGACAAAAAATCGAACATTTCTACAAATCAATCGAATATTTTGGCCAAAAAAAAAATGGAACAAAAAATCGAAAATACAGAAATTTAAAACATGGGCCAAAGAATCGAGAATCCTGATCTGAAAATGAAAAACGCAGACAAAAAATCGAAAGCTTAAGTAGAAGCAAAATAATTTACCACTTTCAGCCGCCAAAAATAAGTTTCTGACCAGAAATTCGAAAATAATAGAGAAAAATAAAAAAAAATCACGAAATAAAATCAATAATCCAAGTTAAAAAATCTAAAATATAGGATAAAAAAATATACTAAAAATATACAAATTCTGAAAACAATACGGATCATGGCTCGTCCCACCACCTACACACCCTAAAAGTTTCAACTCTTAGATTTCCATAGAAAAAAATATGTCCTCATAAGCGTAAGCGTGGTTTCAAAAATTTTGAAAAAATTCCCAATGCAAGCCGGTTATATCCTCTGGCATCCCTGAAAGTTTCAGCTTTTCAATTTGAAAATAAAAAAATACGTCCTCAAAAGAAAAAAAAACGAACTTGCGGGGTGCAAATAAAGCGTAAGGGTGATTCCAAAATTTTTGAAAAAAATCCTAGTGAAAGCCAGTTATATTCTCAAGCATCCCTGAAAGTTTTAGCTTTTCAATTTGAAGAGAAAAAAATACGTCCTCAAAAAAAAACGAACTCGGGGGGTGCAAATAAAGCGTAAGGGTAGTTTCAAAATTTTTGAAAAAAATCCCAATAACCGGTTATATCCTCTGGCATACATGTAAGTTTCAGCTTTTCGAATTAAAAAGAAAAAAATACGTTCTCAAAAGAAAGAAAAAACGAACTCGGGGGGTGAAAATGAAGCATAAGGGTAGTTTCAAAAATTTTGAAAAAATTCTCAATGCAAGCCGGTCATATCCTCTGGTATCTCTGAAAGTTTCAGCTTTTCAATTTGAAAAGAAAAAAATAAATCACTAAAAGAAGAAAAACTAAAAACTGTGTGACGGGCTCTGGAAGGGTAGGGGGTGTTTAAAATTTTTTACCCCAACCTATTTTAAAAGTTTCAACTTTTCGATTTAAATAGAAAAAAAATACGTCCTCGATGGAAGCAAAACAAACCCGGGGACCGGACCAAATGACGGCTCCGGAAGGGTAGCGGGGTGGTTTAAAAATTTTGAAAAAAATAACAAATCAAAGCACGTTACACCCCCCGTTCATCCTGGAAGTTTGAGCTCTTGGATTTAAATAGAAAAAAATACGTCCGCGAAAGAAACCTCGGAAACTTTAAAAAACATTTTTGGTCACTTTTTGAAAAATCATATCTCGTTAAGGGGGCAACAAATCAAAAAGCGCGCTGATATAAATAATGTGGGCGGATGCTTTGCGAAGTGATCCCTACCGACGGATCCTTCACAGGCAAAAATAAAGTCAGTGGCGGCGTTTCGGCGAACCCCTGAAATTCTGAAATCTTATATATGAGGCCGTTGCTCCAAAACGTCTCTAACGATTTTTGTTAAAATTGGCAGGGATGTTCCTCTCGGCAAGAGGAGTATTTAAAAGAAATCGGACCATAGGTTTTTGAGTTATAACACTTTGTTTTGTTTTTTTTCTTTACCGGTTTTTTATTTCCGAGGGGCGGTGGGGTAGAGTCAGAAGGGCGGCACCGGAAGGGATCGATAGAGCTCTCGATCGTTCATCTGACCATGCCAGAAAAATTTCCAAAAAATTTGCTTCCGCTCCCTGGGGGTGATTCTTGCCTTCCGGTACGGTACGCTCAATAACTCCGAAACCGGTCAACTTATGGCAGTCAAATTTGGTGGGGATGCGCGAGAGGGAGAAAAGAGTATTTGTTGAAAAAATCAAAGCGATCGGCCTTCATTTGTCGAAATTAATCATTTTTGACCAAAGAGGGAGGTAAAAATTTAGAGGTTAGAATTAAAAATTCGAAAAAAACAAGCCAGAGAGTCTCTTCGAACTATTTTTTAATGTCTAAAAAAAAATTGCGCCGGCCTCCACCTCCGCCGCCGACCGACTTCTCCTCCGGCGCGTTTTTTCGATTTTCAAAAATTCCCCCAGGGGGCTCTGCTGGTTTCTCGATCGGCAATTGTCCATCGGAAACCGTCAAAAAATCTCGAGCGTACTTTAAAACGCACTTCCAGGGGGTGTATCCTACCCCTCCGGGGCGGGGCTTAATATCCAAAATGTAATAATTTTCCTCATTTAGGGCCATCTATACGGTGCCAAAATTTCAAGTCTGTACAACTTAACTTTTCTCACAACTGGTTACCCTTCAAAAGTCAATAAGTCAATAATATAGAAATAAAAATAAAAAATAAATAAATTATGGGTATCTTTTGTTATAGATGTAAAGGCCCGGTTGTTTTTTTTTTATTTGCTGTGTGTTTATTTACCATTTACGTTAATAAATCAATACCGACACCGTGGCGTATTGGTAAGATCTCCGGTCCGTAATAGATAGCAAGGTTGATAGTTTAAATCCTTTTGACCAAGTTCTTGATAGCTTTCTTTTTTATAGTTGTTTATAAATCAGTGAGTACTTAAAAATGTTAATTTTAGAATAAATTATATTAATTCCATTTTTAGGACAAGCATTGTTAAATAAATTAGACAGAAGATTATAAAATCAATATTTTTATTTCCAGTATTTTGTTCTGAATTAATTATCCTAGTTCGTGCCGTCATTCATCGCCCGAAAAGCACAATAGCTATTATATAAAGTATTTATAACAAAACAGTCTAAAAATACAATTATTGATTTTTTTAATTTGTTTAAGAATCCGTTTACCCCTAAAAATTAAATTAATATAATTTATTCTAAAATTAAGATATTAAGATATTAAATACAAATGAATTATTAAAAAGAAAATGAATGAACCTTTGACCTTCCGACTACGAATCGGAGGTTTTACCGATGCGCCAAAAGCTCGGTGTATTTTTGTTAAAGCAAAAGGCATATGAACATACGAAAAAATAACAATTTATAAATCCATTTTTTCTTGAAAACGGCAGAATAGTGCGCCCTATTATTTGCACCTGTTACACTCCCAGTCTTGACCTACACCAAATATGGATCAAGTCGGTGGGTCACACATCTGATCCTCCCCTTGTTAGTTATAAGCTGGTGTTTTCACTCTGCATTTATCGATGATATTTTAATGTGTTAATTCCTATGTATGTGTATGTTCGTACTCTGATTTCACTTATGTAAACCGTTTATTTATTTCTCTCTTTTAATTTGTTATTATTAAATTTAAGTAGACGTCCGTAAACAAATAAATCCGCTAAATTATTATAAATACTTTTTACTTCATGAAATGAACAGGGAAGTAAGTTTTGGTGTCGTTGTTTGGCTTCAAGAATAAATGCAAGAAGGCTTTTGATTTACATATTGTTTAATACTTTACTATTTAGCGTCAATCAAGAAATATAATTAATAGTTATTTGTGTATCAACGGTGTAAAATAATAGATTTTGGTCCAGCGGAGGCTAAAAATTGTACATTTTGTCATGTTCCAAGTACTGCCAATCGTGACAAGTAAAATTTCACCAAAAACACTTTAACAATTAAATAAATAATGTATGAAGATTCTCCGTATATAGCTGAGAATCTTCGTCTATTATTTATTTAATTATATTAATCAGTGGCGGCTCCTGGAAAAGTTTGATGGTAGAGCCACTTAACATACACAATATATCTCACCGCCTCCTTTTTTAAGAAAGAAAAATCTATAATTAAAAACATTTACTTGTTGCAGAAGCATTGAAAAATTAAATAAACACGAAAAATAGCCTGCATGAAATCTGTAATACTTGTTCTTCACCCGCGGAAATCAATTAAACGATTAATTGTATTTTGTAACCTTATCTACATCTCCTTAATAAGTGCAATACTTGAAACTTGAAACTTATTTTTGGTTAAAAAACAGAAACTTATTCGTTGATCTTATCTACATCTCTTTAATTAGTGATGAGCGTTATTTTCACTAAGTGCAACTTTGCAATCGTTACTAAGAAATAATAACGGCAACCGTTATTGAAAAATCCCACTTATGGTGATTTTCTAAAAAGTTATTTTATAAAAGGAACTCGATTCAATAACGAATCACTTCTTAGTAACAGTAACTCTTTTAACCGATTCAATAACGAATCAATTCTTAGTAACAAGAATCCATTCAATAACGAATCACGTCTAAAAAAACTCGATCAAATATTAAAAAGAATTTAATGTAAAATTGACAAACACAAAATAGGCCAGTGATTTCACAAAAAATGTAATCCGTTTTAAAATTAAAAGAAATTCTTCAAATTTTGACATTTAAATCCATAAAAGCCATTTTCTAAATTGTGTAAACTCCTGGTATTGGCATGAATAAACTATTATTATTATTATTATTATAAATCACCAAAATCGAACAACGCATTCGGCAGTTGCACAATTTCAATAATCAAAGTCGCGAAAATCTTGGAAATTTAAAAACTGCTATTTTTGCATTAATTTCAAAAGAAAATTTGGAAATCCGTTTTAAAATGACATTAAATTCACCATATTTTGGCATTTGTATCATCAAAATCGGTCAACGCGTTAAGCAATTTAAAAATCAAAATTGCAATTAAAATCTTTGGTCTTCTTCGTAATTTTGACGTTTTGCGTTAATTTTTGACATTTTCGAAAAATTCACGACGACCGACAAGAAACCTAGACTCACGGAAGAGATTATTTGTCCCTCCCTAGGATCCGCCAGTGATGAACCGTTTTGAATAATACTAAATTCGCCATACATTGACATTTAAATCATCAAAATCTGACAAATCATTCGGTAGTTGTACAATTTCAAAAATCAAAGTCGCGATTTTAAAATTTTGGATTGCAATTTTTCCATTTTGTGTTAATTTCAAGAGAAAATGTTCGTTTTAAAATCGTACAAAATTTGCCATATTTTGACGTTTGAATCATCAAAATCAAACAATTCGGCAGTTGTGGAATTTAAAAAATAAAAATCACGATTTTACAAGGGGCCGCGGTGGCCTAGTGGGTAGCGTTCCTGCTTCTGGGCCTCGTGGTCGTGGGTTCAAATCCCATCCGTGCGGTCACTTTTTCTGAGTGAAGAAGTGGCCGCGCGGGTCCATGGATGTCTAGTGTATGTCCCATTCATTATCAAATGAATTTATTACAAAGAATCGGTTGTGGCAGAATAGCCAAGTAGCTTACGCCAATTTCCCTAATATCATTCACTCTCCTTAACCCGAAATCCCATCAACCATCCTTCCTTTTAATAAAAAAAAAAAAAAAAACGATTTTACAATATCCGAACTAAAAAAGTGAAATTTTTGCATTTTGTGTTAATTTCGAGGAAGCATTACACTAAATTTTCCGTATTTTGACGTTTGAATCGTCAAAATCTAACAATGCATTCGGCAATTGTGTTTTAAAAAATCAATATTTGATTTTCTATTTTCGAAGTTTGAAAACGTGCGATTTTGGCATTTTGCGTTGATTTCATGAAAAAGCAAAACTAATCTGGATTGTAAATTGCATGAAATTTGCTACAATTTTGACCTTAGAATCACCAAAATCGGACAAACACGTGTTTGTGCAATTTCAAAAATCAAAATCATAATTTTAATCTTAGGACTTTTAATTCGTGGAATGTTTACGGTTTGCGTGTCACACAAAAAAGGTTATTAAACTATTTTTAAATTGCATTAAATCGACATGGTTACGTTGGAATCATCAAAATCGGACAACGCGTTTAGCAGTTGTGCAATTTCCAAAATCAAAATCACGATTTTAAAATATTCAAACTTGAAAAGTGCGATTTTTACATTTTGTGTTATTTGATCCCTAAGATGACTTTGTTACAAACGGTTACTGAGTAAAGTTATTTTAAATAACTGTTACTAAATAACTATTTAAATAACTAGTTTAAATAACCGTTTAAATAACTAGTTATTTGTAGTAACAGTAACTGTTATAACCGTTTATGGAAAATAACTGTTTATCTCATCACTAATGAGTACCGAAAGAATTTACAAAATCTGTTCTTTCGCTCAAGAGATATCCTAAAAAAAAAAACAGAATACAATTAAACTGCAAATTTAATTTTTTGTGTCTTATCTGCATCTATTCGACGAGTACAACACTTTGCTGAAAGAATTTGCAAAATTTGGTCATCCGTTCACAAGTTAACCTTCAAAAAACCAATTGAAGACAAATGATTTTTTGGTCCTGTACTCGGCGAGTACAATACTTTTCAGAAGGAATTTTTGAAATCGGCGATTTTGTTCAAGAGTTAACTTCAAAACCACAAAAAAATTGAGCGGTTAATTGATTTTTTATATTTTATACGTCCACACGGTGAGTGCAATACTTTCCTGGAAGAATTTTCAATATCTGTTTATCCGTTCGAGAGTTATCCTCTAAGACCAGAAAACAATTAAACGGCAAATTTAATTTTTTGGAAGAATTTGCCAAAATCCGTTCAAGAGTTATTCTCTGAAACCCGAAAAAAAAATGAACAACAAATTTAATTTTTTGGTTCTATCTGCATCTTTGGGATAAATCTGGTCGTCAGTTCAAAAGTTATCTTTAAAACACCAGAAATTAGTTTACCGACAAATTTAATATTTCTTTGCTAAAAGAATTTGAACTCTGTCCTTTTCGTTTAACAATATTAGAAAATAATTTATTTTTAATCTCATCTACAATCTCATCTACATCTGTCCAATTTTCAAAATATGTCCTTTCGTTAAGGCGAGCACCCAGGAGGGGCGGGGGGTGTCTATCGGGCTTGATAAAAATATGTTTACGAGTCAATTGAACGTCGAATTTATTTTTGTTTTTATCTGCATCTATTCTGTGAGAACACATTGCACTAAGAATTTTCAAAATATGGTAATGTGCTCAAGAGTTATCCTTAAAAAATCAAAACAATTGAACTTCGAATTTCTCAATTGACATGCATTTAGTACATGACTTGCCTGTAAATTTTGTCAGTAGTACATGAGCAAAAAGGCTTATTCGGCGATGAATTAAATTTATTAACCGTATGCGGTGCGGAAATAGGACTAACAAGTGCACGTTGTGGCGTGCACGGGATGAGCCAGAAATGATTTGACTCCAAATGCAGGTTCAGAACGCGCCCCTCCCCGAACCGCGCACTTCCCCGCCGCTGCCGCTATTCTAATGAAATGCTGTATCAGAAGTAAGTTGGCTCCGTTTGCGTTGGGGAACAATTGCATTGCGATTTTTCTCTACTCATTAAAGTTTCACGGGCATTGTTTAGAGTTGTTGTTTTTAGAAATACAAAATTCTTGCCGAGCATAAAATTAGAGGTAGTGCCATGGCTCCTTGGCTCTACATAACGAGCCGCCCCTGATATTAATACTCCGTAATTTGGGAAATCATCGAATATACTTCAACAATGACCAAACAATTGTTTAACAATAACGCTAATTGTTAAACCATTTTTGATTTAACAACAATTCCATTATTAAACAAAACTAGAAAAACACCATTATAATATAATACAATAGTGAATCTGTATTATACAGGCCGGTTGAAATTTAATTTTATTTAAATATCGGGGAGCTTGTCCCCAATTGATAGGTGGAGAGGGTGTGCATTCCGTATTCCCGGTTCGACGTCGATGTAGTGCCAATATGTGCAGAAAACACTTAAAATGCAAATGTCTCCATCGGAGCCCCCCACCCCTCGTGCGCCCCAAGCCCCCCCGCTGCCGGTGCCGCCGCCGCCACCGCCACCGACCATATTGCAGATTTATAGGTTTTATTAGGCTGCCCGATACTGGGAAGGGCGCGAGCGAAATCAAGCCCCCAAACCAATAATGGGAATCGAATTTCCCGAACGAATTTAAACCCGTTCGGGGAAACGCAGCCGTAAGGGATTTTCCCTGTCCTCTATTAACCCCAATGTGTAATTAGTTCATAATATTGAATGATTTCGCCAGCAAAATTAATTACAAATTCCAGGTATCCCGAAATGGAAGTCAATTCGTGATCTGTAAATGAATAAACCTTTATAAACGGCTTCTTAATTTTTCTATAATTTTATTACAAGTAATTTTTCTTTCAATTTCGTTTCAACGGAAAAAACTCTTGAATTAAAAATGGTGATGTGGCCATCATGTTACTTTCTCCGACTTGATGGTGTCATAGCCATTTATATTTATGTTTTCATGGTTTATTTTCAATTGAAATCATATTTTAAATGTACATCGAGCGTTGCGTAAAATCGGATGAAACTGACGTTTAAAACGTCAAAATTATGAAAGATGGAAAAATTATACTTCAAATTCAAAAACTCAGTTTTCTCAAAATTTCGAAAAAAACTTATTCTTTATAAGTTGTTCATTTTAGCATTCTCTACAATTATTATTAACATAAATTTGCTGTAAATATTATCGTTTTATAATTATAAACCAAAAATTTAAAAAAACAATAAATTTTTTTCTCGAATAAAAATGATTTTATGAAAAATGTTTTTTAGCAAAAAGTTTTCATTTTTCTGTTTTCTTCAAAGTTTGTTTAAATGTTTTTGTGATATTTTTCATATTTAAGAAAATATTGACAAAAAACAAAAAACAGTTAAGGTAAACGCCCACTTCCGGTATACGAAATTTTACCAAAAGCTTTTCAGTTCTTCAGATTATCAAATAAGACGGATGTTCAAAGTTTCACATCAATTGCTCTATTAGTTTTTGAGATACAGCGCGCAAAGACAGACAGACACACACACACACACACAAACATGAAACACAATTTTTTTTTCCAGAAATTGTTAAAATGGCGTCTAGGGACCCCAAAATGGATATTTCCATAAAAAAAAATTATTTTGAAAAAAAAATCACGATCACAATACTTTCTCGTACTTCGTAACCGAGAAAGTAAAAAATAAATTAAAAGTCATTTTTAGACAATAATGTTTTGTGAAGCGGACGGTTGCGACCGTTACTATATGACCATCCTTAATAATTATTTTATAGTTTGCATAATTGTTTCTTTTTTCTCGAAAAATTAAAAAAAATATATATTTTTTGAAGCACTATTTTCGAAAGTTGATTTTAAGGGCCCTTCAAAACAAATGTGATAATCCATAATCATAATTTTAGAATTTGTAAAATGTTTTTTTTTTAATTTCGCGTCGCTGAAATGATTTTTAAAAATTTCTGAATTAAAAAACAAAAATAAGTTAAAGTCATTATTAGGTAACAACGTTTTGGGAATTTATTAATCAGATGGTTGCGACTGTTACTATATGATAATCCATAATCATAATTTTAGAATTTGTGAAATGTTTTTTTCTAATTTCGCGTCGCCGAAATAATTTTTGAAAATTTCTGAGTTAAGAAACAAACATTAAATAAACTTATTATTAGGAAACAACGTTTTACAAATTTATGAAGCGGATGGTTGTGACCGTTACTTTATGGTAATCCATAATAATAATTTTAGAGCTTGCATAATTGTTTTTTTTAACTTTCGAAGAAAACAACTGTATTAAAATAGTTATTTATGCAACAAGTGAGTAAAGTAGTACTTTTTTCACGAGTAGGAAAGATGACCGCTCGAGCCAAAGGCGAGTGCGGCAATTCCTACAAGTGAAAAAAAGTTGCTTTACTCTCAAGTTTCAAACAAATTTTTTTCTACGTCCGTAACTTTTAATAAATTCGATAAAACCTTAATCAATTTTTATAAGTAATAATATTGTTTTTTAAATGAAGAAAATAATAATCATCAAGTTTTCTTGATCGGAAACGTATGTTTGACATTTATAGGCGGAACTCGCGGTGTGTTGGGAAGCCTAATGACACACTTTACGCAAACAATTTTATAGTAGCGGTAAAAAATGAACCGCTACGGCACTTTTTTTCACGTTGTTTGTAGGGTTCTGGAATCACATATTTTATGAACCCAAATTAATGAAAAAAACTGTACATTTTATAACGGGCGTAGAAAAATATAATTTTTAAAAGTCATTTTTGATAACGTTTTGTGAATTTATGAAGCAGATGGTTGCAAACGTTTCTATATAGTAATCCATAATCATAATTTTATAACTTGTAAAATTGTTTTTTTTTTAATTTGACGTCGCCAAAAATATCAATATCCTAATAAATTTATATAAATAATTAATATCTATTTCTTAAATGAAACGTAAACTTTACTTGACAATCCAAATAACTCCAAATCCGCCGGAAAAAAAAATTAAAACAAAAAATGTGTCGATGAAAATCTGTCGTCGAGTCAGAAAATTGATTATGTATCTGGAAAAAAAAATGAACAGCGCATATTATATACTGGTATGGGGGAGAATGAATATAAATCGAATATTTGTTTGACAAATAAGTAGACTAAAGTTTAACATTAAAAAAAGTCACGTCGCGATACACTGAAAGATAACAATATTCTCACCATCGCATTTATACAGGGTGTTTCAGAGCTCTGGGAACAGTCATTTGCCAAATTTTGAAAAATATTTTATACAAAAGTTGTGCAGAATAGTGAGCTGCACGCCCTAAAAATATTTAAATTTATACAGGGTGTCTCATAAACAAGTTACAGACCAAACTTATGTTTTTTAAATGGAACACCCTGTATATTTTAGCTTTTTTGGATTCCTCGTTACTTGGAGATTAAAATGACCCAGCGTTTGGGGATTGAAACCGGGCCGTTTTCGTGTTATTCAGTTATTTATACAAAAATTTGAACGAAATCGTTAAAGTGCTCCCCTGAAACTAATAAAGATCATTCATTCTAATTTAGTGGTAAAGTTTAGTTGAACTTTAGTCTTCAAAATTACTCTATCAACCAAAACATAACGCAGCGTATTATACAGGGTGATAGCCATTCGCAAACAGCACAATTTCTATTTTTTTTTTAAATGGCACACCCTATATATTATTTCATAATTTGAAAGTTAGTATACTATTAAGCGAGTGAGAAAGTTGGCAATGGCCAACTTGTTCACGAGTTTAACACTATACTTTTTCGCATCATAGAAATAATTACCTAAAGATTTTTCTGTTTGTATTAAATTATAACGAATAATTTTTCTATTTGGAAATTGCGACAGTTCGCTGACAAAAAACGAATCGCAACCATAGTAACAACTAAACTGTTGGGCAATGAAACCACTATCATTTAATTGGACGTTAGCTGTGGAGAAAGTGGACAACTTTCTCAATCAGAAACGATTTAACAACGTTTATATTATTTAATAAGATGCGAAAAATCAGTTTTTTGTCTCTCCTGTCAAATTTGGTAAATGGGAGATGGGCGGTATTACCGATTCATGACCAATCCAATACAGTTTTCTTTTCTATAAAATTACGACTAAAGTTATGAATTCTTAAAACTAATCCTTAGTTTAAAAAAATTAGAATTTTTGCTGAAATACAAACAAAATAAGCTATTGCTTTCAAATGCTAACAGGTACATTTTGCATCTTTTAACTAACCAAACCAAATTAATTATTCTCAATAAATATTTTTACTGAAATAATAAATATGAATTTTCAAAATTGTCCCTGAAGTACGTATAAGTCCCAGCTAGAATTAAAATATAAATAAATCAATAAACATTGCGTTCTTGTTCTGAAAATTCTTACAGATATGTTTGCATCTATTAACTAACCAAAATAGTTTTTCTTTTTCAAAGAAATTTTGACTAAAATTTTAGACAGAATTAAAATATTGCTAAAAAATGCAAATTTAGATTTATTGTCTAAGAATTCAAATGGATACATGTGCATCTATTCACCAAAAAAATATACATTAATTTTAAATTACACATTAAATTTATTGACTTGTCTTTATTAAGAAAGTTATTTGGGTTACGTTTTATATATTTATTATTGTTTAGTAGTCATATTATATTTTACTTTATATCTTTACCTGTAACGTTTTTGTCTTATTATTTTGTAAGAAGGAGCATCCGTTAATAAAGTTATTATTATTATTATTATTATTATTATTGCATCTATTTACAAACCCAAGCAGTTTAGTTATCCAACAAAATTTATAAATTTTTAAAATTGTCCCCGCACCAAGGTGAAAATTTTACCAAGATTTAATAAATTAGAAATAATTTAAGCGATTCGCCTATTGTTTTGCAAATGCGAACAGATACATTTGCATCTATTTAATAACCATAATAGTTTACTTCCGTTAAAAAAAAGATCGTATTAAGACAAAAGTTATGATTTTCAAACATTATCCCTGCAGAAGGTAACATTTCAGCTAAAATTAATAAATACTTTTACGTTATTGTACTAACAAATACTTTTGCAACTGATAAAATAAAACAGTTTATTTGTTTAAAATATATTCACTAATATAATTTGAATTTTCAAAATTGTCCCTGCAGTAAAGCTAGAATTAACAAAAAATGTAAACAATAGGAACCGCTGTGTTATTGTTTTTCAAGTATTTACAAATATTTTTGCATCTATTTAATAACTAAAACAGTTTAGTTTTCCAAGAGAGAACTCGATAAAAATTATGATTTTTCAAAATTGTCCCTGCAGTAAGCTTAAAATTCGAGATTTGGTTCAAATAAATGTATATGGGAAAATTTTCTTAATTTAAAGTTCAGGAATCTGTATTAATTGTTGATGGAAAATTTTATAAAAAATAATTGCAACAAAAAATTCTTGGAATTAATCTTTAAAAACATCAAAATGTACAGGATGTTCTATTTGAAAAAGGAAAGGTTACCAAATTTCCATTATAAGATGAACACCCTGTACATTAAAAATATTTTTTAACGAAAGCTAATTTACGTTTTTTGATTTTTTTACGGTTGGAAAATGATTTAGGTGCGTTTATGGTATGATTAAAACTTGGAGTAATTTTTATAATGAAAAAAATTAATTACATACGGTGCGTATCAGCCTAATGGAATAAATTCGATAATAAATAAATGGGGGCATGTTCAAAAACGCTCAGACACATCGATTGGAATTTTGCGCATTTTTTTAAAACAAAAACTTTTATACAAAGTGTGTCATGTAACAAATACCAACTTTCTAATGTTAAACGCAACGCCCTGTATATTATTCAATTTTTGGATTCGTTAGAAAATTCTAGGCATATTTGAAGGGGTGAAAACCATAACGGTATAAGTGACATTTTTTGCAAAACTGAGTTAAGTGTACATTCGACCCAGAAACAAGGGGTGCACAAAGATCCAAGTGCCTACTGTTAACGTCTGTCAGCTAGCGGTACGTGGTATAACTACATTTATCGAATCACAATCGATATGCAGTGTCAGGACGGTACAAGCAACAAGATGGCGGACGTTCCAAAGAATTGCGATTTAGCTGCTCAATTACTGTCGAAACCTCGATCAGAAATGAGTAGTTCTACCTTTCAAAGTATTCAGTGTTGTTCAGAAACGACTGACGAAGATTTCTCAG
The DNA here is from genome assembly GCA_910593695.2 of Ocypus olens. Lineage (NCBI taxonomy): Eukaryota > Metazoa > Arthropoda > Insecta > Coleoptera > Staphylinidae > Ocypus > Ocypus olens. The sequence continues at coordinate 19,263,957 of OU343060.1, read as the reverse complement.
ATGATAATTCAGTCGCAGATGAAGATTATGTTCCTGTTTAAGGTAACTAAAGTTCAGGCATTTTGTGCAATATTTTAGTGGTTACGTATTTAGCTATGTTTTCAAATTTTTAATGGATTTTGTGGCCGACAAAAGCGTCTTAAACTATTTTTAAGTACAAAAGCACACATAAAACTAGAATAATAACGTCTCTTTATTATCAATAAAAATTATGTTCCTCAAGAAAAATACAGTCATGAAAATATTACCGGTATGTCACTCAAATGCATCTTTGAGATACGTTAGCATTCACTTGAAACAATTACATTCATGAGAACGACAAGATGTTTTAGGGAATTTTATGTATGAAACTGATTTTTATATAGATCTTTGCTTTATATCGATGCCTAAGTGATACATTTCCTTATCTATCCAGATGGATCATCTTCAGATGAAAACGAAGATCATAACAAGAACCGTAACAATGAAAAAATACTAAATAAGAGTTGTGCTTGGAAGCAACTCATGAAGATACTCCAGAAAACATTGTTTCAAGAAAAAGGAATCTGGAGTCATGGAAAATGAATAAAAGAAAACGCCTAACAAATCTGGGACAAGAATACACATCTACAACAGGAAAAATTACACCTGCAAGAATCATACAGCTATTTCAACATATCTGTCGATATGAATGCAAGACGTTCACAGAAGAAAGACGAAGAAAGAATTATCCATGAAGAGTATTGGAAAACTGGTTCCTGGCAACAACAAACGTCCTTCATAGTAAAATGTGTTTGAACTACTAAACCAAGACGTCCAAAACGAAATTGTAACAAGTCTGCAATTTTCCTGGATGGCAAACGAGTGTGTAAGGAGTTCTTCATTAAGACACTAACTATAAGCAATCACCGATTTACCACAGCTGCATTAAACAAACCAAGTGTGGAAGGCCTATCTCCTGTTGATAAACGTGGTAAACATGCTCCTGGAAATAAAATACCAGAAGATCGCCTTGCTACCATAAGGAACCACATAAGAAGCTTTCCTCATTACACAAGTCACTACTCTCGTAAAGATAATCCTCACAAGAAATACCTGTCGCCAGAGTTATCAGTCTCAAAAATGTATAAGCTGTATACTGAGAAGTGTGAGGAAGAAAACATTTTGCCAGTGAAGGAGTGTATTTACCGTAAAGTGTTCAATTCAGAATTTAATCTATCATTTTATAAGCTAAGAAGTGACACATGCAATACTTGTGATCGTTTAGAAAATTTTAATCAAAGCAGCAAAAGAAACAATCTGGTGCTGGAGAAAGAGCTTCACCTAAGACTAGAGCCGCTAAGAAAGGAGATATAAAGAAGTCAAAAGAAGGCTCAACACAAGTAATTACTTTCGATCTTGAAAAAACATTGCCAACTCGAATGCTAACAACCAATGTTATTATCTACTATAAGAGGCAGCTTTGGAAATTTAATCTAGGAATATATGACTGTAGAACAGATCATACTTTCATGTATATGTGGTCTGAAAATACTGACTCACGTGAACCTTCACAGAAATTGCTTCTTGCTTACTTCAAGTACGTAAAATCCTTGCCTTCTGGCATTAAGCATGTTATTGCCTACACTGATAGTTGCGGTTGGGCAAAACAGAAATCAAATAATTGGCCGATTTTGGCTCGATATTGTTGCCCATACATCTATTGAAATTGCTGATCATAAGTTCCTCGTGCCTGGACATTGTTACCTTGAAAATGATGCTGATTTTTCGCATTGAGAAGTGTGAAAATACTGCCTCACGTGCTCTACACGTGTTTCGAGTTTGACAACTCGTTTTTAAAGGAATACAATTAATTCTTAAGTTTGTGTTAATTGTACCACACATCAAGAAACTGTCAATAAAAACATGGAACTAAACAAGTGCCTTTATTCAAATAAACCTCCCAAATGTTTACCATAATTTTGTATATAATCCGTAACATTTCACCGGGGAGAGTATAATAAACACAAGACTTGTATAATAAATACACAAGCAGACAATCCCACCTGTTCGACAATTTATTAGGCTAATTGAATTAGCCGGGGTGTACCAATTAGACCTCCCTCTGCGCCCCTCCCCCTCCGAAAACTCCGGGACGTTCCGGCTCAAAACATCATAATTCGTGCTTGATGTATTCTAAATTAATAATTTTAATTAACTATCATTCCGAAATTTCATGAACAAGTAACTCGAATATGCACAAAACAGTTTGTTTAATCAGAGCTAGTGACTGCCGATGTTAATTTTGCACTAATTAATTCATTTTGTAATTATTTGTTAGATACTCCTCGCCCGCGTTTTATACAGGGCGAACATTTAATGAGTGCGCCGCCCCTCGCGCGCGCCTTTAAATATTCGCACGCCCTCTAACTACCCCGTTTTTCGACAAACAAATCATTAATATTCATTTCGTCTGAATTCGTAATTTCGATACGTATTTAATTTGCAATTATGTAAATATAGGCATATCGTTGTATTAGTCGTTAGATGCTTGAGTACACAATTTTAAAAGTTTATTGATTTGCAAGGAATGCTAATGCCCGGTTTTATAATTATTGGCGGTGGGCGCGAACGCATCAGTGTGAAACGCATGCAAATAACATTTTTATCGAACAAGGATCTATGTGTCAGCAGCTGATTGTTATTAACTTTTCTGCAGGTAAGGATATGTACTGCAAAATGCCTCCACGATGGATGCAAAATTAGTTTGGGGGGAAAAGAAACTATTTGATGATTTTTATTTTTTTACATTTTTTTTAAGTAGACTACAATAGTCAATAATCAATTCTTTTCAAGAGCACTGCAATTCGTGGCATAAAGAGAAGAAGAGTATTCGAAACTACTTCAGAAGAAGCTGAAAATTACAAGATGAACAAGCAGATTGTAGATGAGAGATAATTGACGTGGCCACTTCTTATTTGCCTTTTCTTTCAATTTAGTTTAAAGAAATGGATAGAATTCTGCCAATAATTCAAAAATACCCAGAAAAATTTAATTCCTGGGTGAATCAATTATTTAAACAACCTGTCTAAAAACTAACCTAGTTCAACTGAAATAAAATTTACAGTACTCATAAAAATTGTCCGCCAATATTGAGCTTGTTCTGATTTTTCTCTTGCTAAAAATTCTGATCAATGCGTCCCTGTGTTTTTACTGGTTTTGCCAAAATTGTGATAGCTTCTAGATCAGAGGTGGCCAACCCGCGATCAAGTAGCTTTCAGTGTAGGCAAGTGAAACCTACTTTTATTTTTAATCTACTATTCTCAACTCTAATTTTAGTGGGTTTGCCTTTTTTATGGTTTTACGTATATAATTATGGGTATTAGGGATGGACGATTTTTCACGTACCTGTGATTTTTCACCAGTATTGAAAAATCACAGGTCGTTACTGTTACTAATAGGCGAATTTCACTGCTACTTAAAATCAATGCTGCTTAAAATCACTGTTACTTAAAATCACCGCTACTTAAAATCACTGCTACTTAAAATCACTGCTGCTTCAAATCACTGCTACTTTAAATCACAGCTACTTACAATCACTGCTATTAAAACCGTGACTTAAACTGTGATTGCTTCTTAAATTCACAACTGTTACCTAAAAACGTCATTGTAAGAAGACAATGGAGAATAGCATTTCTACATATTATTTTATATTCAATACTGTTTCATCAACTGAAAAACAAATATATAAAAACAATTTCTACAAATGTTAATCCAAAAATGTCTCAACCTTCATTTTAATTTAAGATTCAGTGTGAATATCTAAACATACGTTTTGAAATAATACCACGAAACCAATTTTTAAATTGCAAACTTCATTACCTGAAAATTAAAAATAAAAACAATTCACCAAACTGCGAAAATCTCCATATGCTCCTCCTTGTTCAGGTGTAAAAATTAAAACAAAAATCTTCAAAAATCCATATCTCCATTGAAAATCGTTGAATTTACAAAAACCAAATTGATTTTGAATAAGCGATACTTCGGCCATTGAGGATGATGTTTTATGGAATTCTTCCTGCGTTTTTTTATATTTTTTTCTGCGATGTTTTTGTTCAGGTGCTCAGAAAATTAAAAGAAAAATTTTCAAAAGTCCATATCTCTGTTGAAAATTATTGAATTTACAAAAACCAAATTTATTTTGAATAAAAGATGCTTCAGCCAGTGAGAATGATTTTTTATGGATTTTTTCCTGCGTTTTTTATATTTTTATCTGCGATGTTTTTGTTCAGGTGCTCAGAAAATTAAAACAAAAATTTTCAAAAATCCATATCTCTATTGAAAATAAGTGAATTTACAAAAACCAAATTGATTTTGAATAAGCGATACTTCGGCCATTGAGAATGATTTTTTATGGAATTTTTCCTTCATTTTTTATAATAATAATAATAATACTTTATTGGTGCCAATAACTTTCGTTTTACACAAGTCAAAGAATATATGTTGTGGAGACAAAATTAAAGAATAAGTACATACTAAAATTAATTAAGGCCTGACTTTAAAATTAAATAATTTGTATTAACAAGGCTTAAAAAGTAGGCGACGTGAAGAAGCTAAGGTAAAAGTAACTCTAAACCTAAATAAAACATACATATAAAAAATCAGTTAAAATATATATAGGGCAGAAAGACCGATGGTCGATAGCCCAGACAGTGACTTACTAACCAAATAGTAATAACAGAAAAACTTAAATATGTAAAAGTTACTGAAATAAAGATGTTATTGCAAATAAGTAAAATTGTAAAATCAAAATATTTATAAAATTAAAACTTAAGAACTATATAAGGTCAAGTGGATATATAAAATTTAGACTGAATAAAATAGCAATAAATAGCAAAAATAAATTAGCATTAGAGAATTAAATGGTAAGATTGAATCACTTAATTAATAATACAGCTTAAATGAAATCAGATAATGAGTATTACGGACAAAGACGGACCCAATAAAACTTAAATACTTAGATAATTAAAAACGTGTCTAAATAGCGTATAAATACAACATCCAATTAGATTACCTTCTCAGTTGAGTCAATAGAGAGATTTCTAAATTTGAGTGCCAGACATTCCTGGACGGAGAAAAACGCATTTTCGATTAAATAGTTTTTAACCGTTTTCTTGAACATCGCAATAGGTAGTGATTTCATGTGGCTAGGCAGAGCATTAAACAATTACGATCCATAGTATTTGACACCATTTTGGGATGTGGTCAAACGGAGGTTACTTGGGTACTCAGAAAATTAAAATTTTCAAAAATCCATATCTCCATTAAAAATTATTGTATTTACAAAAACCAAATTGATTTTGAATAAGCGATACTTCGGCCATTGAGGATGATTTTTTTATGGAATATTTCCTGCGTTTTTTATATTTTTTTCTGCGATGTTTTTGTTCAGCTGCTCAAAAAATTAAAACAAAAATTTTCAAAAATCCATATCTCTATTGAAAAATTTTAAATTTACAAAAACCAAATTGATTTTCAATAAGCGATACTTCGGCCATTGATGATGATTTTTTTATGGAATTTTTCCTGAGTTTCTTATATTTTTTTCTGAGATGTTTTTGTGATCATAGTCACAGTTTAAAATCACTGATATTAAAAAATAGGAATCACAGGTAGCAACGTGATTCAAAAAATAGTAGCAGTTTTGCCCATCTCTAATGGGTATACCAGCTAAAGTATTATTTGGCCAGCCATTTCTGACAGGAGTGAAGGTGTGAAGCACGTCAAAGCGCTCATCAACAGAATCATCACCCGAGATTCACTAGGAATTCGAACTTCCAAGAGCCACCGCCTTGTGAGATTTGTAAAAAGGGAAATCATTGGCATCGCAATTGTCCCCAGAATCAGGGAAACGACCAACAGCGGCAGGACAGGAGATAAACACTCTAACCTCTCCTGCCGCCACCGTACGCCAGAAATCCAGTCAACTCGTAAGAAACCGCAACATCCAACCAGATACCTTCGCCAGAAAAGTTAGTTTAACCTGAGACTCCCCCCCAAGGTTAACAGCAACTTGGTGAGGTATGGCTAGAGGACGGCGTAGAAATAGAGACATAACTCTAGACATGGCTAGAGGACGGCGTCAACTTGGCCGAGCTCCCCTACGGAGGCGAAGACGCGCAGGCCGTCGAGTAATAATGACAATTGACACTCACTTCCACTTATATAACCTGGAATAGTGCCTAGTGTCTCCGGAATATAACCCTGGAACGCTCACCACAGTGCCCAGTGTTATAGTGACTGCCGAAAACATCACCTCTTTACCCGGTCTTGGACCCCTCCGGCGGATACCGTTATCCGCTGGTTGACTCCAGTGTTCAGTGCCTCACCTTGTCGTTGTACTGGAGCTCAGGTAGGAAGCGCAATGTCCAAATCTGATTAATCGACCGACTGAGTGCTAATCGACTAGCTGCGATTGTTAATCGGTGCACCCTTGCCCCAACCCTTAATCCACTCAGTGGTCCAGAAAGTCCGATATGCGCTCCTTACTTGCTAACGAGGTCACAGGGAGCACCTCGCACGTGCTAGTCATTAATATCTGGTTTGTTCACTGAGTCGTATAGTATATTTCAAGCTCTAGTGCTGAGCAATAAAAAATTATCTCGACTACCCGCAATAAAAATACAATTGCTTTACAACATTGTAAATTTGTAACTAACTACTGCGCACAGTGCGTGATTTATGGGTATCGCCCAAGAAAAATTTTCTACCTGCGGCTGTGCATCGAATATTGGAAACATCGATCTTCTTAGTTTCTACGAATACAGCACGGCGCGGCGCACAGCAAAAACTGTACTTAGGTAGGCTTGATGCTTGTACTAATGTGGAAATCCCTGTAATTAGAGATCTAGTTCGCCTTGCCTCGCGAGCAAATTGTCACTTTATCAACAGTTGCCTTAGTGTATACTTCGCTAGTGTTTTTGTTTTTGGTACTTTTTTGTTTACGACGACTTCGATACTCTCACGGACTTTGATTTTTAATACTGAATTTGGGATTTTTTTGTATATAACGACCTTGCTTCTACTACGGATTTTGATTTGTGATCTGTGATTTTTAATATCATGAACTTCTTACGACGTCTTCGCTAACTGTACGGATTTTGATTTGTGAATTGTGTGATAACTACAGCTCTGTTTTTTTTACGGCGACTTCGCTCCTACTACGGCTTCTGATTAGAAATTTGTGTGATATTGCAGTGACTTTTAATTTGTGACTTGGGTGATATTAAAATGTTTAAGTAAATAGTTCTGTGATACTACGGAGTTGGACGTTTGAGATACTAGGATATACTACAGACTTTATAGATTAATCAGAAAAAAATCTGGCAACCTTGGGACCTGAACCAACACCTAAACCAACATATTGATGAGCAAATTAATGCAGTCAATATTACAAAGAAAATTTCAGTAAAAAACCAAGGTAAGTTTTTCCTACAAAAATGTATTCACATATTGGTCTACTTGCCCGTGCAGAGGCCCATATTGTTTTCATTAAAGTAATAAACATGCAATATATGTGCGAGAAACAGTTTAACCACTTGTCAAACAACTTGTTTTTGTATAAATATATTGTTATAGCAATTACTATGAATAAAATTATCAAATATTAGCTAGGTGATGTGTCCATCATAGTAGTTTCTCATTTAACTTTTTTTTTAATACAACTTGATCACAAAACTAACTTTTTCGCACAGATTGCCGTGCGTGAAACTAATGATTTTCTAACATGATTTGCTTCACCGGGATGCGTGAAGCAAATCATGATAGAAAATCAAATCAGAAACGCCTATTTTCAGCACTATTTCAGACTAACATATACAATGCATTCTTCTAAATTCTAATTAAATTACAGTTATACAGAAAATAATGTTTATATTAAACGCACTTTATATACAAAATTATTATTTCATATTTTCTGTATTTCAGAATATATCTTTAAAAAACTGAAAATGCAGAGATTATATCTCGAATAGTGAGTATTGGACGGCAAAAAGTCATAGAATATGAAATATGTATTTTTTATTTCCAACAACTTATATTTGAAAGATATTTTTATACGACCAATATATCACGAATAAACTTCGTCTTAACGACTTAAGATTTTGACCAAAACAAAAGCTGTTCAGTGCCCACACATGTTGTAAAACGTTAAATATAACTTTAATTAACCTTAGATTGTTAATAACAAACTGGAAAAATTGAAATTTTTAATATATGCAACTGGAACCTTCAAGAATAGCTCCAACAAGTCTAACAAATTTGAGGTTTTTAGTTGAACAATTATGCGGGTTTTTATATAAATTTGAAACTTGTTTAAAGTAGTTAATTAACAGAAGCATATTTAATACAATAATGAAGGGAAACATTTTTTTTTAGTTAACGAAAAAGCCTATTAGATCGAGACCGTAAGGTCGAAATCCTGATAGGCGCTTCTAAATGAACTAAAAACATATTCACGCACCTAATATAAACAATTTCTGCTAATGAAGATAAAATTAAATTTAATTAAAAGCTATTCAAATACTTAATTCTTAATTGTAGATTAATTATACGTTTTATCTTATTACTTTTTAGAATTAACTATACGCTGTGCGAAAATGTTTGCTTTTTGATCAAGTTGTAGACAAATAAATTTAGATAGCACAAAAAACATTTAATATAATTACTTTTACTTTAGTTATAGAATTACCTACTTGCCGTCCTCTTCGACGGAACAACGGAGTAAAACGTCAAATATTTACGTCTGATGCTAAACAAATAATAAAAGACGTATATCGAGGTGTTAAAGACATACTCGGAGTTGCCAATTTTTTGCAGGTGACATCAGCTTTCACTAATACATCCACGAGATCAATTAGCAAGATAGTTAAAGAAACTACCGGCAAGAGAAAAAGTCGCAAGGATAAAGGTGTAAAAAAAATTACACCAAACATTTTTCATAAAATAAGAAAAATAACGTATGAATCTATTAAACAACAAAAGGCTCCTACACTAGCAAATATCAATAATATTTTAAAGGAGAGAGAGATCATATCATGCAGTCCAACAACGTTGTGGAGATCACTAAAATTCAATGGTTTCAAGTTCACTCTTATCGATAAAAGGAAACATCTAATGGAGAAAGAAGAAGTAAGGAAATGGCGGTATGCATATTTAAAGAAGATTCAAGATTACAGAAACTCTGGAAGAAGTATTTATTATTTGGACAAACGTGGTTCGATACCCACGATACATCGAAAAAAATGTGGTCGGACCAGACAGAAAACTGCGTGATGAAAGTTCCCCCATCAAGGGGGAAAAGAATAACCATATTACACTGCGAGAATGAAAATGGTTGGGTAAACGATTGTTTACTGCTATCGGGGAAACAAATCTCAAAATATTTGTTATGTAGGAAGCTTCTACTTCGTTATACATGCTTTTTATATAGAATAAAACACTTTTTTACTTTGTTTGTATAACACTTATTTATTTATTTTGTTTGACTGCAGTTTCGGCAACACAGCTTGCCATTATCAAAACTAAAGTAAATTACATCTTTAGATGGACAGGTATATACCGGGTGTGGCACTTAAGACGCCTCGGGCCATAGCTCCTTTACGATAAAAGCTATCGAAAAAAATCTAAGAACAAAGTGGTGCATAGTTACCGTCGCTATGTTTTAAAAATATTTCTAATTATCAGTGGCGTGCCGTACTCCAGTGGCGTACCAAACTTATGTTTTTTTAAATGGAATGCCCTATTTTTTATTGCAGATTTGGAAAGTGCTCGATGAGTACTTATTTTTTTATCTAACATGTTATACCCTTCACTTTAGCGGTTTCGCTGTTATAACCCCTTCTTTCAAAATTGCGCCCCATTTTTGAGATTTTTTTGTAGAGAAACTAATTGACGCCGGCGCCTAAATTTTGAATTGAGGTACAGGTTAAGACCTCGTATACCTTCACATAATTTTTTTTCGGGTAATTTATGGAAAAAAAATAATTTTTGATTGATCTTCGCATGTTGTCATTTTTTCCGAAAATTTCAAATGGCACCCCCCTAAAAAAATTACGGCGTTGTACAGCCAAAACTGTAAATTTTTCAATGGTGTAAAAAAAATTACACATTGCATAACAAAATTTCGGAAAAAAAAGGAATTTCATCGCAAATGTCGGGAAACGTTTTCCGTTCCCAAGTGTGCCATGAGAAAACAAAAGATTGGTAATTGTCAAAGTAAATTATTAGACGTCAGTAGCAGCCATAAGACATTTTTGATAAACGTTCTAAAAATGTTCCGAACTCAAGAGGAAATGGTTGACATGATATTTATTCTTGGAGAATGTAACAAGAATTGTTTCTTGGCATCACGAGTGTACGCTGCGAGATATCCGCACAGGGCACATCCAAATGAACGTGCGTTTCAAAAAGTGTTGGAGAGATTTACTACTACGGGAAGTGTGAAACGGAAGGAGAGTTAGAAAGAAGGCAGTTATTACCGAAAATAATGAACTGCAGGTTCTGGAGGCAGTTATTGAAGATCCTCATACCAGTATCCGTGTTATTAGTAGGAATCACGATATTTCAACGCGATCCGTACATCATGTTCTTAAAAAGTACAAATTCCATCCATTTAAGATTCAACTGCACCAAGAATTGCAACCTCAAGATTTTCATGCGAGGCAAGATTTCTGCATGTGGGCTATCAACAAAATTGAGCAGGAGGAATCATTTCTTATGCGCGTATTATTTTCTGATGAAGCAACGTTCCATAGAAATGGGCATGTCAATCGCCACAACTACCATTATTACGCCGATGAAAACCCACAAGCCATGCGAATGATAAACCACCAGCAAAGATGGTCGCTGAATGTTTGGGAGGCATACTTGGAGAACACCTTTTGGGTCCTTATATCATCGAGGGGCACCTGAACGGCAACAGTTATTTGAGGTTCCTTCGCGACGACTTGGATGATCTCTTGGAAAATGTCCCTCTAGCCGCTCTTCGACAGATAGTTTTCCAGCACGATGGAGCTCCTGCACATAATAGCTGTGTCGTTCGGGAATTTCTCGATGAAACGTTTCCGGACTCCTGGATTGGTCGTGGGGGTCCTGTGAGGTGGCCGCCAAGATCACCAGACCTCACTCCCCTTGACTTCTTCCTTTGGGGCCATATCAAAGACGAGGTTTACAGGACGGTACCAACTACTGTCGAGGATATGAGGGAGAGAATCCGCCCGGCATATCCGCGGTATATCACCAGAAGTCCTTAGGGCAGTGTCTAGAGCCTGTGAGTCGAAGTTGCGGTTATGCCTCCAGCAGGAAGGTCGTCATTTCGAACATTTAGTTTAAGTTGTTAAATTTTGTTTATCTGCATTTTTCATATCATGTTGAATAAATAGGTACATACTATTATGTTGACCGTATTTGTGTATTTGTTTTCTCATGGCACACTTGGGAACGGAAAATGTTTCCCGACATTTGCGATGAAATTCCTTTTTTCTCCGAAATTTTGTTATGCAATGTGTAATTTTTTTTACACCAATGAAAAATTTAGAGTTTTGGCTGTACAACGCCGTAATTTTTTTAGGGGGGTGCCATTTGAAATTTTCGGAAAAAATGACAACATGCGAAGATCAATCAAAAATTATTTTTTTTCCATAAATTACCCGAAAAAAAATTATGTGAAGGTATACGAGGTCTTAACCTGTACCTCAATCCAAAATTTAGGCGCCGACGTCAATTAGTTTCTCTACAAAAAAATCTCAAAAATGGGGCGCAATTTTAAAAGAAGGGGTTATAACAGCGAAACCGCTAAAGTGAAGGGTATAACATGTTAGATAAAAAAATAAGTACTCGTCGAGCACTTTCCAAATCTGCAATGAAAAATAGGGCATTCCATTTAAAAAAACATAAGCTTGGTACGCCACTGGAGTACGGCACGCCACTGATGATTAGAAATATTTTTGAAACATAGCGACGGTAACTATGCACCACTTTGTTCTTAGATTTTTGTCGATAGCTTTTATCGTAAAGGAGTTATGGTCCGAGGCGTCTTAAGTGCCACACCCGGTATATACAAAAGGGAGCATGCAAATTATTTACAGACGGCGTTAAAAATAGGGGTGCAAATTAGGTCCAACTGGTCGTTTATGATTGGAATTCCCGGATTAGCTCGGCCTTTATGAATTTCGAGTGCCTCCAGAAGGTTCATTCTTTTCGACTTAATCAAATTGATAAATCAACTTTCGCTAAACATCTAATTGACGAAAATCATTCCTTTGGTAGTGATGTACTATCAGTAATCCATTACGCCGAAAAGGGACAAAAAATGAACCTTCTGGAGGTACTCGAAATTCATAAAGCCCGAGCTAATCCGGGAATTCCAATCATAAACGACCAGTTCGACCTAATCTACACCCCTATTTTTAACGCCGTCTGTAAATAATTTGCATGCTCCCTTTTGTATATATACCTGTCCATCTAAAGATGTAATTTACTTTAGTTTTGATAATGGCAAGCTGAGTTGCCGAAACTGCAGTCAAACAAAATAAATAAATAAGTGTTATACAAACAAAGTAAAAAAGTGTTTTATTCTAAATCTCAAAATGCCATCTTGACTATCATGATGACATGACAGCATCATTATTTGAAAATTGGTTCATAAATAATTTAATACCAAACTTAGCTGCAAAATGAGTAATAGTTTTAGATAACGCTTCTTATCATAGTCGCCAAATTGACAAAGCACCCACAGCGGCAAATAAAAAAGATGAAATAGCTACATATTTATATGAAAATAATTTGTTTTTTGAAGAGCATTAAACCAAATCCCAATTGATTGAAGTTCTAAATAGTCGTAGTAAAAAAACAAAAACATATTATATCGATCAATTGACAGAAGAACACGGACATACAGTGGCACGTTAACCTCCGTACCACTGTATTTTTGAGTTAATATGGGCTCGATTAAAAGGAAATGTGCGGAAGAATAATGTAACTCCGAATTTAAATAAATCAGTAATAGATTTAGTCAAACAAGAAATAAAAAATATATCTGCCGACCAGTGGTCAAGATGTGTTAAACATACAATACGTATTGAAAAAGAGTATAATACGTTTGATTCAAATTATCAATTTATTATAAATACACAAGACTCTGACAGTGATGACTCAGATATAGATATAGACAATTAAAATATTAATATACACAATTTTTCAAAATGTTATAAGACAACGTTGTAGACAATAATAAAGTAATGTTTTTCGTTATTTGACATATAATATTTTTTAACCCTTTGTCTCTGTGATCTAGTTATTTTGTTTAAATTTAAAATGAGATGAACTAAAAAGCATTGCAAAGAAGTTACGCGCAAACATCCTTGAATAGCTAATTGTAAAGATGAATTTACTTATTAAATATTAGTGAAAATGCATTTTTCGCAGGTAGAAACCCTCTGAAACCAACCCCCTATAAATCATGCCTAGTGCAGTAGCGGCTACAATTTTAAAGAGACATTGTATTTTTTATTGGCGGTACTCGAGATTATTTTTTATTGCTCAGCACTAGAGCTTGAAATATACTATACCATCTCCCATTTGCTACCCTGCTGAGCTACGCCGGTAACAGTGGAGAGCAAAAACAAACAAACAAAAAAAAAGGTCCTCACTGCCAATAAATTCTTATGACTCAAATAAAGCTGCTGCAAATTTCCACACGAGTCACTTGACTTAGCTACTCACTTCTCAGAGTTAACTTATTAAGTCAACTCACTTATGAGTTACTCAATTCTAGTCAGAATGGAAAAACGTAAATTTACGTGTTGCACGTTAACACTTAACTGACACCTAATCGTAGCCGAAAAATTACGGACGGAAATAGATATACATTGTAATTGAACTTCCAAATCGAATAGATTAGATATTCTCATGCATCCACTTTAATAAAATAACTGTTCCTATCCTTCTGAGCCGAGTTTATAAACGGCGCTTATCGTGTTCTTTGTCGCGGCAGCATTGTATAGACGTTTTGGTAACTCATTTGCAACCAATAGTCAATAATTTCAATTTATTTTGTATCCAAAGTGTATAAATCGTAGAAATAAAATTTAAAACTTAAATTCCCTAGTTATGCAACCAGCTATAAAAAAATCAAAACAATAATCGTTTCTAAACAACATATTTAATCATCATTCAACAGAAATAAATTTTCATCAACCGCATTGGAGATATCTTGGCACTACGGTGCCATGTAATTCATTATAGCGTATTTAATTAAGGCCGTGGCAGTTAAAATATTTCGGGTGATTCCTCTGCATTTGTATTATCTGGGGCCTCACAAGTAAACAGAGTAAATATGTGTTTTTTTCCACTACCTTTTTAGTTCTTTTTCTCATTTTTGTTTATCAACTTCTGTTTCTGGTCTTTTCCATTACTTCCTTATTTTTTCATGCAATCACATACATATGAATTTAGTTAACCATTACTTGTAATCATGGAATAAAACTACTTCTCGGATATGCTCATATACATTTATCCTGAGCGGAAATATGATTACATTTTTAATGGAAAGTGCAGCGAATGAAAACCTAATAACCGCGTATTGATCAGTCGGCGTGATTAAAATTTGATGATTTTTTTTTGCCAATGGCTTGAGATTAATCCATTCGAATATTTGCAACTTGCAACTAACGTGAATAATATCATAATTTCGTACAGATATCGCGTGCCCGTGTTCGCGGGTTAATCACTTATCGTAAACTAGTTAATTGAACAACCGAGAAAATGTTACTTTTTAAGGTTCGGGCCGGAGGATTAAAGACGTAATTCTTTTCATTCCGCCAAAGTCATGATTGTTTACGATCGCAAACATTTAACGAGGACGCGAGTTTATTCTTTTATTTATGATATGTAGGTATAAAAGTCAAAATAAATCTCGCTCGATTGATTCATAAAAATAAAAAGGAATCAATGTATCAAGTAATAGATAATATTAGATAATAGATAGATAATGGTTGTATGTGTGGATAACGAAACTAAAGTGAAAAATTAAAATGATTTTTGTAAATTTATGTAGCATTTACCATAATTTTAAAGCTGATTTGCCTACAGTCTAATTTTCTCAACCTTAAACATTAGCAGCGCCATCTATCATTTTCTCTTCGAAAAATTGTGTTGAGTAAATATTGACAGAAACAAGAAAAACAGTATTCAAATCCAAATCACTAATTGAAGGCAAATATTATATACTAGCCTTTAATTTAAAATACAGGCATATCATGGTTAAGACGAAAACTCATTTGATTTTGCCTTCTTTTCTATCAAGAATTGAACTGTAGCTAGATATAAGCACGTCCTAGTATCGACATTCGATGACGTCACGGGGCCCACCGAGACCGAGGCAGTCAATTGTTTCCGTATTTCTTATAAATTGTTTTGGACCCTGGAAGCCCTCAGGGAAGCTGATTTTATATGAAATTAGATTTTTAATTGGGTCGTGTCGGTTTATTTCCTGCACAATAACTTGATACACGGGGAAGTGCGCGCCGCTGCTGGGGGAGAGGCGGTAAGAGCGAGGGATGGAGAGAAGGCGGGAGGCAGAGAGCACGTTTTGATTTCTTGTTGTAAAGCAAATATTAAATTTCCTGGCGCAATGTCCTCCAGGCGGCTTACTTTCCTCTCCGAATCACGGTCATTATTGGGTTTCACCTTTGCCCGAGGGTCAAACTGGTGATACTAATTGAATGATGGCATTGATTTACTTTTTTTGCTTCCCTCCTTGCTCGCCGTGTTTGTCTGTGGAAATGTTTGCTCTTCAAATATCAAATAACGTTACTTTACCGATATTTTATAGATGAAAAGATAGCATTACATGTAACATATTAAGGCAGGCACGTGGGAATGGTCTTTTAACTTAAGATCATAGATGACATCGGAGTTGAGGAATATTGGAGTTGAAATGAGTGTGGTTTGAAATAATAAGAACGATCAGTTTTGATTCCACTGTAAAATTGCGCAATATGCGTGTCGTCAGATGCAATGGCGTACATATTTTTTATTTTTTTTTATTTTTGGATGATCTTCCAAATAAATAATGCATTATTGCTTTCTCATTAAATACTTCAGGTAAAAGCAAAATACGTCGGGAGATTTACATGTAATCTGCCTTGCCTTGATAATAACAAGTGATAATCGACATTTTTACTTTCTCCGTTACGAAATACAAGAAAGTGTTGTGATGGTGATTTTTTTTCAAATTTTTTTTTTACGGAAATATCCGTTTTGGGGTCCCTAGATGCCATTTTAACAATTTCTGGAACAAAAAATATGTGTGTGTGTGTGTGTGTGTGTGTCTGTGTGCGCTGTATTTCAAAAACTAATAGAGAAATTGATATGAAACTTTGAACATAAATCTTATTTGAAAATCCGAAGAACTAAAAAGCTTTTGGTAAAATTTCGTATACCGGAAGTGGGTGTTTACCTTAACTGTTTTTTTGTTTTTTGCCAATATTTTCTTAAATATGAAAAATATCACAAAAACATTTAAACAAATAAGGCATTCGGTCTTAAAACATGGTATCTGACATTTTTTAGTAAGTGAGTCTTGAATGGATTTTTTTATGTTATATACAATAATGTTGGTAACAAAATATGGTATGTAACAGCTGAATGCAAGTAAAACATGTGAACTAGCATAGATGGCGGCACGAAGAAAACTGTTTGTAGATGATCGTGACACAGAAAGAAGTTTATTACAGCTAACCAGTGACGCCGATGACAGTTCTTTATGAGATGATATAGATCAACATCCAGATTTTCATCCCGAATATGAGTGCAGCCGGTCAGGGATGAAACTGGTTCTTAGAAAGGTAAGAAACTAATGGCTTATTTTCCTAACCTCTTTGGGTGTAAAATATGGTATGTGTAGTACATAACATGTTCTTCACCTTGCCCCATCTCTGTAGCTCCCAATATGGCATGTGTTTTTTTATTATTTCTCTTAATGCAGTACAAGATATTTTACCTAATTCAATTCGTGCGCTTTTATTTAAGATGAAATACTTACTTTCAACCAATTATTTCTTTAATCCGTTCCAAAAATATAAAAACATACAGATGTAAAACATGGTATCTACTGCAGTTACCATGTTTTACATCCAAGTAGATAGAAATTCCACAAGTCAGTTGAATATGGCTTAAAGATGTTATAATATTTTGTATTCCGGTACCAAATTACGATTTATTTTCCAAATTTAAAATAATAAATATCATAATTTAATAAGAAACTCGAAACAAAATAAATATAATATATTAATTGGTAGGCTACTATAACTGAGTTCCAAATTACTGATTAAAAATTTGTTTCAGAAATCAAATGGACTTGAAACTGGTAAACGGTGCCAACCTGATCCTTCTACTAGTACAATGATTGGAGAAGACGGGCTACCAGAAACATCACCTTCTGTTGTGCAACCAGCCTGCGTCAGTGATCCTACTTTCACAGCTAAAAATTAAATGGATGATTTGGTAAAACAGAAAGTGTCAAGAAAGGTTGGGAGAAAAAGAAAAAGAGGATTCAACAAACAGGTCAAAAATAAAACTGCCAGAAATCTGGACAAGAGTTACTTGCCATATCAGGGTAAGGGGATACCTAAATCTCCATGAAAAATCGGACAAGACTGTGGTTGTAAAAAACAATGTTTTGATAAAATTGACGAAGAAACCCGTAATTTTAACTTTGAAGAGTTTAATGCTATTGGCAATTATAATACACAGAATGCTTACTTGTTTGGTCTGATAGATGTCCAAAAAAATGCACGAAAAACTAAAAGGAGCGGGAGTCCTTCCCGAAGAACTTTTACAGCAATATACCATATTGTGGTGGATGTAGAGAAAGTAGAAGTTTGTAAAAAGGCCTTCTTAAGTGTCCATGGTTTACAAAAAAAAACGGGGAAGAATTGAAACTTTACTTTCCAAAAAAACAACGGATCCTCTACTCCTTTGGATAAAAGGGGTAGCCATGGTAACCACAAGAAGAAATACTCTGAAACTGATATAACTAATGTTCGTATCTTCATAGATAGGCTGCCAAAATACGAAAGTCATTATACCCGTCACAAGAACCCTTATAAAATGTTAATGTTCATGGAGTACGCTGTCGAACGATGTTTTATAGAATACACCACTTTCTGTTCCGAAAGTGGTTACATTTCTGTATCTTCTGATAAATTTAGAAGAATATTTACCGAAGAATTTAATATCGGATTCAAGAAACCAAAGACAGATACATGTAAGGATTGTGACTCTATGGGAATCGATCTTGAAAAAAGACGAAGATGAAACAAAAATAAAAGAAATCTGTGTAAGCATACAAAAACACCACTTGAAGGCTTCTGCTGGGTTTTAAGTTCATTCAAGATGCACCAAACGATAAAGATACTCTCGTACTTACGTTTGATTTACAGCAAGCTTCCACTTCCAAAGCTATCCACTGGTCCTGCATTTTATAAAAGGAAGCATTTCTGCTATAACTTTAGCATTCACGACTGCTCATCCAACACAGGATATTTCTATTACTGAGATGAAACTACGGCTAGTAGAAGAAGTGATGATATCGCCAGCTGCATTTTGAAACACTTCGATTAGCAGAACATACATTGTGACAAACTAGTAGTAATATCTGATAATTGCAGTGGCCAAAACAAGAACTGGGCTATTGTCGCACTTTGGCTAAAATTATTAGCAAGTGGAAGAGTGAAAACTGTTCAACATGTCTTCCCTATTGTTGGGCATACTATGTTACCATCAGACAGGGACTTTGGAAGAGTGGAGCAGTATGTAAGGGATCACATACAATTTGTATACTCTCCAGAGGAATGGGGAGAGGTACTGAAGAATGCTCAAAAGTCTCATCCCTTTCATGTTTATCGTATGCAGAGAAAGGACTTCTTTAAAATTTCTTCACTTAAGCAATTTTTCAGGTCACCTAAAAGTGTCATGGCTTCAGCTGCTAAACTGTACATTTCCTACGACAAACCAAATTCCATTAATGTCAGCAATACATACTATCTCGTCTAGGAGAGAACATTTCAATAAAGACGAAAGGTCGTCCTCTGGATCAACAAGAATTCTTACAACAATTTAATTGTGAACTGCTACCTCTTTACAACAGGCCTCGACCAGTTAACAAGGAAAAAATTGATGATGTTCTCAGCTTGTTGCAGTACATACTTCAGACCATCATAGCTACTATAGAAGTCTCTGCTTCCAGTAACACATACTAGACTCTACAGAAGTTCATTGCAGGCAGCAATACATGGTCTCTTTCAACAAAGCACATTAATCTCAAACTGTTTTTTTAAGTTAATTATTTTGCCCTATAAGTGTAGTTTTTTAAGTAAATTAAGAGTGTTTCCTTTTGTTCGTGTCACAAGTTCTGCTTAAATGTATTTGTATTTATTACATTATATTAAACTGATTTTATTCCCACTGGATAACATCCGTTTTCCTTTAATTACAAAGTTAGATTATTGATGACATAAAGTAAAACAATAACTCTATCCGCTTAACTTGGTTTATCTGTGTAAATGCTATGTGCTATTTACCTTTCCACCATTCTGCTTGAAATAATGTAAAACATGGTATGGGGCACATAACTAGGTAAGCTGTGACCTATTTCTGCAAGTAAAACATGGTACCTACTGTAAGACTCTTTTTAAAATCACTTTCACATTCTGGAAAAAAATAGTACTCTTATAATTCATATTACATGTGTTTTAAAACATAATAGAAAATATATTCAGAAAAACAGTACCTAATTTTCCGAAGGTTATACAGGGTGGGGCAACGCTTACGACGCGGTCGTTTTATGGAAAACCATGCAACTTTGTGTTATTCTTTTCGAATGGATAGATGTAGAATCGTAGTGTGAACAATTTAAAATTAGTACCAGTTATACAGGTGTCCCATAAAAAAGATACACATCAAAGTTATGTTTTTTTTTAAATGGAACACCCTTTTTTTTGTTATTTTTAAATTCTAGGGAACAAATAAAGGTGAGTTACTTCAATATTCCCTATACCTATCGTTTACCGTTTTCGAAATATTTACAGATTTGTCAAAATACCGGGTGTCCCATTTTAATCCGCCAGTAGCGATAATTCTGAAACATTGCATTGAATCAAAAAGTGTTCCAAATTAAAAGGTAATGGTTCTGAGGGGGACATCTGATGCCGTAGACTTTGCCCCCCCAGCCCCCCAAGGGGGGCGGGAACAGGGGGCAACTTTAAAATCTTAAATGGAAACCCCTATTTTTTATTGCAGATTCTGATAGAGGGTTAAAAAGTATGTAAGTTTTATCCGAAACATTTTTTTATTGGTCGAGAGATGGCGCTGCAAATGTAAAAATTAGGTTTTTTGTCAATTAAATTGCGAAAATCGTCACGTAATTAACTGTTATTATTACTTAAGACTTACTCACAACCTTACAAGGTTGTTTTTTTCTCAGCCTGCCCAAATACTACCCCCGCCCCCCCCTACAGAGACGTAAAGTACTCAAAAATAGCGATTGAGTACTTCTTTTTCAAATTAAATAATGGTAAAATAATTAAAGAAAGAATGTCATTTTTTTTCAAACAGTGTTTCACCGGGCCCCCCACATAGCCCCACTCCCCCCCCCCTCCCGCCCCCCCCCCCCCGTGGTGTCAACTTTAGAATCTTAAATGGAAACCCCTATTTTGTACCTCAGACTCGGATAGAGTTTTAAAATGTAGGTCAATTTAAGTCAGGGTATTTTTTATAGTTGTTGATAGATGGCGCTGCAAACTTGAGAAAAAATTAAAAGCATTTCTCTATCACACAGTAAACGAATTTCTTATTTAGAAGATTACTATTTTTGAAAACGGCAACAGTATTTTTCATGGCATAATTAAATTGAAATAACTCAATTAAAACCGCCGGCATTAGCGTTATGCAATTAAACTTACACTCGGTAAAATCAAATAGGCGCCCTTGGAAAATCCACAAAAATACACTATTTTTAATTGGTTGGTAACTCGGATGAATCTTTGACTCTTGACAATTTACACAATTTTCCGGTAACGAGTGCACGTTAACGCGATACCAAATTCACAAAAAACACAAATTGTTTCTGCCTATGTGGGGGGCCCGGTGAAACACAATGACATTCTTTTTTGAATTATTTTACCATTATTTAATT
Source organism: Ocypus olens (assembly GCA_910593695.2). Lineage (NCBI taxonomy): Eukaryota > Metazoa > Arthropoda > Insecta > Coleoptera > Staphylinidae > Ocypus > Ocypus olens. The sequence goes on along the minus strand of OU343060.1, from coordinate 19,242,743 downwards.
TGGAAAAGAAGTACTCAATCGCTATTTTTGAGTACTTTACGTCTTTGAAGGGGGGGGGGGGGGGTATTTGGGCAGGCTGAGAAAAAAACAACCTTGTAAGGTTGTGAGTAAGTCTTAAGTAATAATAACAGTTAATTACGTGACGATTTTCGCAATTTAATTGACAAAAAACCTAATTTTTACATTTGCAGCGCCATCTCTCGACCAATAAAAAAATGTTTCGGATAAAACTTACATACTTTTTAACCCTCTATCAGGATCTGCAATAAAAAATAGGGGTTTCCATTTAAGATTTTAAAGTTGCCCCCTGTTCCCGCCCCCCTTGGGGGGCTGGGGAGGCAAAGTCTACGGCATCAGATGTCCCCCTCAGAACCATTAACTTTTCATTTGGAACACTTTTTGATTCAATGCAATGTTTCAGAATTATCGCTACTGGCGGATTAAAATGGGACACCCGTTACATGGTACGGGTGAAATTTTATATTTGCCCCAGTGATTGACGCTGAACCATTACAATCATTTGACGTTTTAAACGTCAGTTTCATGCGAGTCTACAAAACGCTCGATGTATATTTAAAATATTATTTAGATAGAAAATAAACCATGAAAGTGTAAATATAAATGATGATACCATCGGAGAAAGTAACATGATGGCCACATCACCATTTTTTGCTATAAACTTACTATGACATTATTCTATGATTTACTTCAACGTTTCGTACAGATCATTGCAATTTTTGCAGTAATTTTAGTATTGGAAAATGAGTAAAGTAAAGCGGTATAGAATTTTTAATAAAAGAGGGAAATAGTTATTTTCGCATAAATGGAGAAAATACGGTTATTTTAAAGTAAAAATTTAGTATGAAGCAAATTCGATGGGGCAAATGACTCAATCTAAGATGGCACGAATCAAAGATTACATCAAAACACTTTTGGTGTTGTTAGACCGAAGGCGAAGGTTTAAATAATTGCCAATGTAGTGAGAATATCAAACGCAACAATCTTACAAATGTTGTATGCAGATTTGGGCATGAATAAAATCTGTGCACATGGATTCAAAAATTGCTCATATCAATTGTATAGGGGAGAAATTTGCGAAGAAAACTTGATGGCTTTAGCAGATCAGTAGGACTTCTCAAAAATTATAACTAGTGATGAAACATGGGTATACCACTAGGATTTACAAACCAAGGAAGAATATATGCCGTGGGTACACAATGAATTTGCACTACCAAAGAAGGCAATGACACAATTTAGGAAAACTGTTGGCTATATATTTTGAGATGGTGGTGGAATCTTGTTGCTCAAATAGATGGAGAAAGCTTGAAATTATAGGAGATATATATAAGAATACAATTAACCATTTAAAAGCAGCTATAATGTTAAAAAGACCGAATAACTATGGATGGAAAATTATGCCGCTTCATGACTATTGCAGTCAGTGTTGCCACTCGTTCGAAAACGAATTACCGTACCTGCGTACTCTGAATTACCGTACTTATTAATAAATTACCGTACAAACATGTTAAATGTGATAATTTATTAGGGTGTGGACTACGAGAAATACACACTTATAATGATGTAAACTTACGATTTCTGAGGTGAAACGAAGGTTTTCAATTTTTTTTACCGAAAATATCACATAAAAAACGTTTTTTCCCCTTTCAAAATCCCGTTCTGTTGGATTATTTCGGGGATTTACACATTTTTCTACGAATTTGTTACATAAATCGACGCTAGATGGTCCTATCTGCTAATATAGTGTTAACTATCGGGGCGAGATAGATTTTAATACTTTCCATAGGCAGTGTTGCGGAGTAATTTTCCTTTTAGCGGCTGGCGGATTTTCCAATGGAATTGTGTTGGATAGTTGAGAAAACTATCGTAATTAAATTTAAATTTGAACTTTATTTTCGAAATGTATATTTTACAAGAGAAAAAGCACTAACATTAATTTAGAAAAAATAACTCACGGAAAAATTAATACATTTTCGAAAAATAGAGGTAGATGTTCTGTGAATATTCTAAAATAATTAAGGAACTCTTATCATATCAGACCTTATTTTCTTTTCGATTTTGGTTTTGTTTAAGTGTTCAACAACTTAAAACATTCATTTTCAAAAATTCATAACTAACACAAATATTGACTAAGTTTCAAAAATCAAGATTAATTTTAAAGGTAAATGTATTATGATTGCATCAGAGTTTTTTATGGAATTCAATCATAGAGCTGTCTTTTTTCTAGTTTTTCCTTGTTTAAAAATTCGTTTTTAAAAATTGAAAAAAGTGACACATTTTAAAAAATTAAGGTTAGTTTTAAAGGAAGATACATTTGTTATTTATCCATGTTATAGTTTTCTTTCTGAACGCATCTTTTGCATATTTCTACACCCAGTAAGTTTAACTTTTTTTTATATCTGTTATGACTTATATTTTCTTTTATTTATTGAAACCACTTATTTATATTATGTATATTGACCTTTATAAACCCATTGTTATTGGCACATTAAATAAATTAAATTAAATAGATGTTTTGTAAATATATGAAAAAAAAATCGATTTTTTGTCTTCAACAACTTTAAATATTCATTTTCAAAAATTAATCTCACGCAAAAATTGACATATTTTCAAAAGTCTTGATTCTAAAGGCAGATGTTTTGTGAATATACTTTCTAAAATTTTTGAGAAATTCTATATCAGTTTTTTTTTGTTCGACAACTTAAAACGTTAATTTTCAAAAATTCATAACTTACGAAAAAAGTGACGCATTTTCAAAAAGTACAGTAAGTTTTAAAGGGAGATGTTTTATGAGTGTATTAAAAAATTGTTATTTTAATCAAGTCTTCGACAACTTTAAATATTAATTTTCAAAAATTCATAACACTTTAATAACGAGGCTGGCAACGCCGTTCAATGGCGCGCGCTACAGAGCGATGCTGCGTGACTTTGTGTTTCTGGAAATGACTGAAAATGACATGGCCCACTTCTGGTTCCAACAGGACGGAGCCACAGCACACACTAGCCGCGATTCAATGACACTACTCCGCACGATGTTCGACCGACGCGTCATATCGAAAAACGGCAATTTCGACTGGCCTCCGCGCTCACCCGATTTAACGCCGCCGGACTTCTTTTTGTGAGGGTATTTGAAGAGCAAAGTTTACATCGACAAACCGCAGACCATAGCTCAGCTCAAAGCCAATATTCGCCGGAAAATATCGCTTATTACTACCAAGACGCTGGAAAATGTGACGAAAAAGGGCATCTTTTTGCATAAAAAATAAAGGCGGTCATTTGTTGGATATTATATTCAAAACATGATGGATATAAAATAGAAAGGAACAAATAAAGTTTGTGTAAAAAGAGAAATAAAAAAAGTTGTCCACATCAAAAGTTATTCAAGTTTCAAATGATATCGCAATAGATGGCGCACCCGTTAGGATCACTGGTTCAAGGTGTAAGTTTACAAAGGTTTTGGCCACACCGCGGAGGAATACCGGAAAATGGAGACAGCGGACAAACCAAAGCCCACGAAGAAGAGGTTTCAAGGGCTCCGATGCTATGGATGAGTGTTGTTAGGTGTCATTAGGAGAAACTGCCCAAATTGTTTGAAATCCAAAGCGGCATCATCATCACCAGCAGCGGGTTTCTGTTCAGCTGACCTAGGACTAAATATTCTGGACGGACCACGTTAATTGATTGTCAACACGAACACCTAACACTATCACTGAATTAGAAGCAGGACCTCTAATATGTTCAGCAATTTGTAATTTCTGTGTCTACCTCGGTCAATTTTAATTTTTCAGCATAAAACCACTTAGTTATCTTATTAGTGGCATCTTGTATCATAGTTGCCTATGGGCGAAAAAAGTTATAAACCAGCCCTAACTGTAAGCCGGTAGGGATAGACAAGATTGGTTGCTTCCCAAATAAACTAAGAAGCTGGTTAAATAATAAAAATCCAGAATTGTATACCGAGCATAGTTTTCGTCTGTCTTCGGCTACAATTCTTGTTGACGTAATTATGAATCGGTAACCAACAAGATGCAAATTGCAAATACATTTTTGCAAGCAGTTACTGATTCATCAACAAGTGTTCATCACTGCATCCTCACAAACTAACGTTGAACATAAGACAACTCACACAATCTCACTTCAAGTATCCTATTACTTCACATTACATTTACAAATTGCAATAATAATAATTTTACCATAAATATTTTTAAGAATTCCAATGAATGTCTAGTTTTTTCTTTTTTAATTAAATAAAAGATTAAGGTTAATATTTACATTATATTTATAAGAAATACCAATACGAATATTATATTCATAGTCATTTAATTGCTCTATGCATACCATTGTATTGTACACGCGAAACCATTCTACAACTATCAGTTATAAATAATTAATATACATAAATCTAGCCGAATAACCCCACAAAAAACATCTCCCTTAACAAGCCCGGTCCTGATGATGATTATTTAATAAACTTTGCTACCTGCTCTCTACAAGCTTTCGAGGGAAATTTCAGATTTCAACAGACTTCAATTAGGAAATGGTTCTCGTTCGGGCTGTTCGCTGCTCGCGTGTACAACGCCACGAATTGCCGTAGGGTTAAATTATATAAATTATATAACCACCCCATATATATACATATATATATATATATATATAACGATGGAAAAATAAAATTTCCAATAATAAATTTTCGTGAAAAAATAAACTCTCATAATTAGATAGTCAATTTATTAAACACGTTTCATTAACTAATTGAATTTAGTCTGATTGGGTGTTGTTGATAGTGCACATTTTAATTTAATTAAAGTAATAATCCAGCCAGGCACACATACATACATACACACACACACGTGCATATATCTATGTATATACGAGCTTTTTAAAATTCAATTTGGAAAAGTGGCACTCTGTCGTTTTAAAACGCTTCCGTTGGATGGGTGATTTACTTGGAAGGCGATAGTCGAAATTGTTGCATGCATTGCTGTGCTTCGAAGCTCAAAGAACATATCAATGGCATTTCGATCCTCACAAGTATTTTTACTAATACTGGACCAGGGACATTGTGTGACCTGTAGCTGTTGCTGTTGCTGTTGCTTTGATGTATCTACGTCGGATGATTCTAATTTGAAGCATGACTATACTTGCATAATAATAATAATAAATTTAATTTTCCAACAGACATAACAGACATAATCTTATTAAAGGAATGTTAAATTAAATTTAATGTTTACAACAATACACACAAATTATACAGGTATAAACATGTATCAATTAAATATTTAAAATAATTTGGTAATAGAATTCACTAACAAATCAATCGCTTCTATAGATGGGCAAATGATCTATTTTCAAATTAAGTTTGTTTTAAATAATTGTTTTAATATCTATGTATTGGGAATGCAATCTCTCGATATTATTCAAATTGGCATATCAATAATACACTGCCGATCATAAAACTAGGTTGAATTTTTTTTGGATTTTTTTTTGTTTTTTACGTATTTTTTCGATTGTAACAGTGTACGAACTTATTGCTTGAATAAAAGAAAAAAGTTTTTGTTTTTCAAATTTATTGAAAGTAATGAAAATGAACAATTTCAATTTGATATGCTAAGTAATGAAAATGATCAAGTTTAATTTCATCCACTTTTAATAAACTTTGAACAACAAAAACTTTTTTTTAATTCTAGCAATCTGTCAGTGAACTATTACAACCGAAAAAACACGTAAAAACTAAAAATGTCAAAAAAATTCAAATTACGAAGTTTTATGCTCGGCAGTGTATTTTCAGACTCCGTTTCAACGTGCCTTTATTGTGCTTAAATAGGTTTATACGAATTAAGATATCTTAGGTATAGATACTTTTTAATATCTACTCAGAATACATATTCGAGAAAGCTCTAGAAAAATCAGATGATGGCCAATGATCAATGGCCACCTCAGAAACAACATCCGCTACCCCGACGACACGTTTGTCGTGGCAGATAGCCTAGAAGGGCTGCAAAGATGAATGGATAGAATAGTCGAAATCAACACCAGAATTAAGATAGTAAGAACTACAAAAAATTCCTCTGCTGACAAAACATGTCAATAAAAGTGAGACTCCCTATGTTTAAATGCTATACATGTACTCGACACTATTATATGGCACTTAAGCACGGACCCTAAAGGTACACATAATCAACAAATTGGAAGCCTCTGAAATGTGAACATTCCGACGCATGCTGCTCATATCATGGACAGAGCATATAACGAACGAAGAAGTGCTCAGAAGAATGTTAATAGAAAACATCTATCTGGGCCATGTCACAAGAAACAGGAAATATGCCTTGCTACAGATAATAAAGATAATAATGCAGGTTAGAATAGATTGGAAACAAGGCGTAGGGAGAAGACAATTTTCCTGGTTACGGAATATTAGAAATTGGACCGGATTAACAGCTTTCCAATTATTTCACCACGCTCAGGACAGATATGAATTTGTCAAAATTGTGGCTAACCTCCAGTAATGGAGAGCCTATCGATAAGAAGAAGAAGGTATAGAAAGTAAACCATGCTTATTGAAGCTTTTGGTCTAATTTGCGACTTTGTGTACGATAGCTGTATAAATAAGTTTTGCCAATCTCATATACAAAGAACGCAAAATCCATTTCAAGAATCTGAAACTGAAAATTTAAAAAACAAAATGGCGGATCCAACATGGCAGACAAAAATTACAAAACTTGTTATATTTTCATGATAATACGGACATGGGGATTTTCAAGGTCGCTGATTAAATATATGTAATTATAAATTTGAATACCAAAATGGCGGATCGAATACAGCTGACAAAAATGATAAAAATTGTCGAACTTTCATAAAATTTCCGATATAGGCAATGGCGGATTTAGCACTTGAGAGACTTCAGGCGCAATTCAATTTTAAAGCCCCCCTCTAAATATTTTCAGTACCCCTATGCGCATTCTACGCGCACGTTTTGTTTTACTCAAGCACTATACCGGTGGTCCAAAAAAATAAAGACGTAGACAAATAACATTGAAAATTAACGAATATAAAATTATAACTGCAAATGTTCAGATTGTATTAATTATAAAAATTGATTGATTCGATTATTTAATAAAAAGTGTAAAAACAAAAAATGGTGATGTGGCCATCATGTTACTTTCTCCGACTTGATGGTATCATAGCCATTTATATTTACGTTTTCATGGTTTATTTTCAATTGAAATCATATTTTAAATGCACATCGAGCGTTGTGTAAACTTGGATGAAACTGACATTTAAAACTTCAAAATTATTCATTTTGACAGTTGAAAATACTTTTGAACTGCTAAAAATTATAATATTTACTGCCAAAAATAACAACTTTCACAGTTGAAAATTGTCTTTTGTCAATTTTGTACAGTTGCCATTTTAGGCAGTAAAAATTGTTATTTTTGGTAGTTGAATATTGTAATTTTTGGCAGCTGAAATTTACCACTTTGTGGAATATGAAAATTTTTACTTTTGACCGCTGAAAATTGTCATAATTGGAAGTTAAAAATTGTAATTTATCGCAGTTAGAAATTTTAATTTTTGTCAGTTAAAATGATCACTTGACACTTAAAAATTTAAGCCAGTTAAAATTTGCCATTTTGATAATGCCTGGTATTGACGGATGAATAATATCATTTTTTGAAACTCAAAATTGTCGTTTTTTCTTCAAATTGTCATTTTGGCAATGGAATAGAATTTTTATTGGTCTATCACATTGATTATTTTCAGCATTAGACAATTCAATTAATATAGTCAATTGTAATTGTTCAAAATCGTCATTTTTGACAGCTGGAAAAATGTCATTTTAGCACTTGGAAATTTTCAATTTTGGCAGTAAAATGGTCTTGTTGTGCATGAAAATGGTCACTTTTCTCAGTTGAAAATTCTCAATTTTGGGAGTTGAAAATTGTTTCTTTTTTGGTCGAAACTGGTAATTTTGGACCGGATTTTCGGAGTAAATATTGTCGTTATTGGCAGTACAGTTGATATTTCTCATTATAGGCAGTTAAAAATGATCATTTTACGAAGTTTAAAATTGGTTTGGTTGTCTGTTAAAATAGTCTGTTTTCAAATTGTTTTTTTTTTGTCAAAAATGGTAATTTTGGAATTTGAAAATTTTCAGTTTTGACAGTTGATAATTAACATTATTGACTGTTGAAAATTATCATTTTTCATAGTTGTAAATTATTATTTTTGTCTGTTAAAATAGTCATTTATGACACTTGAAAATTGTCCTTTTCCGTAGCTGGAAAATTGTCATTTTGGCAGTTGAAAATGATGATTTTTAATCGTTTTTGGCAGTTGGAAATTATTATTTGTGGCGCTTAAAAATTGTCCATTTTGGCAGTTGAAATTGTTATTGATGACCTTGAAAATTGTCTTTTTCATTTGCTGGAATTTCTCGTCTTTTGACAAACGATTTTATTTATAGAAACTCTAGGTTATCCTTAAAGGGCTAGAGGGTAGAACAGGGCCCGCCCACCATCCTCTGTTTAATTTAGATTTTTCCCACAAAAGCTATATATATATTATAACTACTAAAAGGTTGGCCGTTTTGTTGATTTTTTGTAGTAAACAACCGAAACAAGGATTTGTTGTTTACTATCATAAATCAGCCAGACGGTTAATTAACCTCTTAACCACTTCGCGCCCATGCTGCTTTGATTGGATTATAGGTTTATTGAAAAATTACTTTTTTGTTGTTGTGGTTTTCTACGAAATATTATTCCACTGACATAATCTTATGCAAAAAAATCTGAAAAAATATTTCATAGATGGCGCTAAAGCGGTAATTTATTTTTATTTGTAAAATATTTTGTTTTGCTTGTGGCCAGATGTGGCGACCTGGACGTGAAGAGGTTAATAGTGTTATTAAGGTGCGGTCCTAATCTACTTGAAAAGTGGCTTAAAGAAATATCTTAAATCATCACGGAGATTTTGGAATACTATACAAATATACAAAATACCACGATCTCTCCATTCTGAGAGAGCCAATGGCGCGGCCCTATTTTCGTTATTGGTCTCTATTTTTTTAATGAATGAATGAATTCTAACCGCTATGACCAGCTGCGTTTTTCTTGTCAGAACTAATACATCCAAAGAATGTGTGGTTTCAGCAAGATTGTGTCACTACACATACTGCCAACGTTGTCCGTAACATCTAAGCTATTATTTCCACCTAATTTGAGATAAAAAATCGGAATTCGTAGGCTGGGATCAAAAATGCTTCTAAATTCAAGTAAATAAACTTTCAGTTCGGGGAACAACCGTCGACTTGCCCTCCCCTGCAACTCTCTCGTCTAATTTTTGTGGCGCAAAGTAGCACTAGCCAACGCCCTTTTGGCGCAATAGTTTTTCTTAAAAAAAGTCAAATTTCCGGGGGCTAAGTTAACGGACCCGTACTGAGGATTATAATTTATTCAATCGTTGTAAAGGAGATTAAATGCTATATTTTAGGTTATTAAGTAATAAAAAAATCAAAACCATCTTTTTCTGTCTCACTGTCGGTCGGGTGGGCTATACACATCCGCCCACTGCACAGCATTATAAACGATCGAAAGGAAAGATATTTTCAAACATGTTTAACATTAATATCAACTGCCGGCTAAATTGCAATGTATAATACGGTTATTATTTTCAAATTATTCAAATCTTATTTACACTGCCATGCACAATCCAAACATGCAAACAAATTGAGAGAGAGCACACGTTCCCCGGGTACCGGGAAACTACTGCACTATCAAAATAAACAAAACTGCATATATACATACCACAAATGCCATCCATAACACTATCCAAATAACCTGCAACAATAAATGCGCAAATTATTATATTTACAATGAATTTAATAACAATAACATACAGGTACATGCAGAAATCAAAATTCCGCCGTATAATAACAAAACCGAAACAGCTGTTTTCGTCCAGTTTTTTCCTCGCGTATTCGGGCCGATTTATTTAATTACGAAATGTGTTTATTAAATAATGGAAGCTGCAAATTTTCTATAATATTTGTGAAGTTAATTAGTTGATTGAAATTATTGATATTGATCATTTAATTTGCGCGCTGTGTAAATTAATAAATATTTGCCGTACTAACGCTTGTTTAACGTTTTCATTAGTGATTTGTGATATTGTAATATTATGTAGGGCTTTTCAAATCATTATGAAATTTTAATTAGTTAATATTATCGCAAAACATAAAGAGAGAATTTATTACTTTATCAGATATTGCGTTTATTATTAATCTACGATATTATAAAAGGAATTTGTTTTAATCTCCAATTATAGCTGCTTCACATTTTTGTTTATATTTATTATTAAATTTGTATAAATATTAATTGAACACTCGCTTGCTGGTCGCCACACCGTGCAGACGTACGCTCTAGAGTTCAGATTAATAGTGTTTTTTTTTTAATCGTTCAAACGAAAAGTGTTATATATTAATAGTAGTAATTCACAACAATCCAACAACTGCCCTTCACGATGGCTCCGGCCTCCGACTCGGAGGAATTTAAAACCCCAGCCACCAAAAAGCGAGGTAGAGGACGACCCCGTAAAAACTCGGACACATCGGACACATCTTCTAGAAAGGTAACGCAACGAAGTAAACGTCACCTTACATCCGACAAAGACACCCCTCGAAAATCCACTAACACAAACACCAACACAAAAACACAAGACTGCAAACATACATTCCATTTCACCACAACAAACGATATTAGTCATATGCAAATGGTTCTAGTATGGTTAAACCATGGCTTCGACAACAAGGTAGTCATTAATATACCGGGTGTAACTAAATTCTGGTAGACCCTAAATATCATTTTCATTTCAAAATATATCTTTATATTTAATATGGTGTTTTTAGGGAATAAAATCCATCGATATGTCTACTTTTAATAAAAATTCCACTGCCGGTTTAACCGGAAATGACTATAACTTGTCTATTTCAAATGGAACAACCTAAATATTTTTACGCAATTTAATTCGTCTCTAAATTCAAAGTTTGGAAATGTATCATAAGTGACCTTTTGGTTGTTAGTCTTTTGATTAAATTTAAATTAAATTTTAACAAAAAACAAATTTAAATTGAATTTAAACAAAAAACTAATAACCCAAAGGTCACTTATGATACAACTCTGAACTCAGAATTTAGAGACGAATAAAATTATGTAAAAATATACAGGGTGTTCCATTTAAAGTAGAAAAGTGATGGTTATTTCCGGTTAAACCGAAAGTGATTTTTTTATTAAAAATAGACATGTTGACACATTTGATTCCCTAAAAACAATATACTAAATTTCATAATTTTTCTTTTGTAAAAATGGAGATGATGGACCCCAAAGTCACTTGCATTTTAGCATATATCTTTGTCAAATTTAGTATAGTGTTTTAAGAGAGTGACCTTTTAGTTGTTGGTTTTTTTGTTTAAATTTAAAATAAATTTAAACAAAAAAAATAAATTAAAATTATTCAAAAATGGAACACCCTATATATTTTTACGTATCTTAATTCGTCTCTAAATTCTGCGTTTAGAGATGTATTATGAGTGACCAGTCAGTTGTTAGTTTTTTGTTTAAATTTAAAATAAATTTAAACAAAAACAAAATTAAATTAAATTTATACAAAAAACGAATAACCAAAAGGTCACGTATAATACATCTCTGAACTCAGAATTTAGAGACGAATAAATTTATGTAAAAATATACAGGGTGTTCCATTTGAAATAGAAAAGTTATGGTCATTTCCGGTTAAACCGAAAGTGGAATTTTCATTAAAAGTAGACACGTCGACGTACTTTATTTGCTAAAAACGCCATACTAAATTTCATAAAGATATATGTAGAAATAAATATGATATTTGGGGTCTACCAGAATTCAGTTACACCCGGTATACTAAAAGCTGAAGGCCCAAATCACGTTCTTTTCAAATATTTTCAAAACCCTTATAGATATCGATTTGAAATTTTTATGAAAAATCACAAATTATTCAAGACAAATACTATTAAAATTTCAAGCCCCTAAAACTACCCCCTCAAAAAAATTGTTGCCAACCCCACAAATTCTTTTTTTACAATACTGATTTTTTTCCTAAAAGCCGGAAACGTCCTCTAGTGGCCCGTGAAAACCGCGATTTTCCAAATCACCCCTAGACTCGGGGGTGAATTTTTGAAAATCGTTTTTTTTGCGATGCAGAGGTTCGCGCCAAACCTATCTCCTCCCAGGATTTTTGAGTTGGAGGATTCAAATATGGCTCAAAAAATCCCCAATGCATCGGGACACAACGTTTGCTGTTATACGTTCCCGTAAAAAAAACCATTGCAACCCCTCAAGCGTTTTTCTAAAAAATCAAATTGCGGACGCTTCCGAAAAAAAGGGCGCGCTTCCCCTTACGGTCACGACTCCGAATTTTATAGATGTTTGTAGAACTAACTCCCCTCTACATTTTATGTCTCTTACGAATTTTTGATGTCTCCAATGTCTCTCCTCGAGGAGTTATTCAAAGAAAACCACCCCCGATTTCAATAAAAAAAATCTACAGCGGCCATTTTTTATCTCACGCAAGAAATTTAAACGGCATGCCATTCGGAATTGCATTTGCGTCGAAAAGGTAAGGGCTATATTTTTCGTGGAGGGGGGCACCGTTTACGATCTACGGCCGATTTTTGATTGTTTTGCGGGAATTATTCGAAGAATTTTGCGATTTTATTTTTTCGAAAATTAAAAATCTGACGACAGCATATCAGTCACCGATTTAATCCGAATCAAAGATCCTCATAAAGGTTTGCGATCCGATTTGTGGTTTTCGAGATATGACGTTGTATACGGAAGGGGGAAGCGAAATTTAGCAGCGGGGCACAATTTTTTTTCTCCGATCAGAAATCTGATTATACCACCGGAAAGCCCTTCTCAAGCCCAACAGAAAATACACATAAAATTTCTCGATACGAATCCTCCTTCTAATTTTAAAAATTCATTAAACTTTTATTTATTTTGCCGGTAAATATTTTCGATCGTTTTAAAATGAATTTTTGTATTTCTTTTGAAATCACGAATCTAACGACGGATTATTATTGCGGTATAGTGTGAACGTAAAACAAACTTTGAATTTTTAAAATCGCCCAGTTATTAACCGAGATATGGATATTTGAATTATTGTCGTTTTTGAACGTTGAAAATTTTTCCCATGAAAATCAATTTCGAAAAAAAATAATTTCCGGAAGGGTTAGAATAGTGAAACTTTGGGAAATCATTAAGCGTTCCATTTGAAGCAGACCACCAAAGTTTGGTAACATTTCGGTCACCCCGTCAGCCCCACCAGCCGCAACGGGGTGCCAAAGACCAAAACAACCCCTATCAGTAGCGGCCTAAATTTTGTTTATATGTTGGTTTGTAATATGTATAGGCTTCTCAGACGCTCACTAAATAATTTTTAGAGGCCCAAAGTTAATGAAAAAAATAAGCTTTTTCCTGTTAACGTCCGAGTGCTTTCCAAACTTAATTCGAATCATGTAGACAGTTCAGCAAGCTAGCAATTTTTTTTTTATTTTTCGTAAATTAGATTCAAGACAGGGCAGAAAGACCGATGGTCGATAGCCCAAACGGACATAGTAACACCCATACTTAAATTTTTCGCTTTTTTAATGTTTGTAAATATTCAATCTTTTGTCTGAATAAATATGTTCTCTCTCTCTCTATTAATTAAATAATATTATTTTTTTAATATTTATGTAACCACTTTAGTACAAAATACTTCTAAAATTATAAAAAACTTTGCCAATACACTCTCCCTAAATACATCCTTTAACTGTTAAGATTTTATGTTTTTTGGAAAATACATTCCATTACTGAAAATTAAAAACTAAACATCCGCCAATGTAGCACCAGCCTAAATATTTGTATCTTTTCAGACAGATCGGTATAATAATAATAAAAGCACGGTATGTTTCACAAAATATAACTTTATTTCAACTAAATACAATACAATTTGTTTATTATTTCAACTAGTTTTTATGGTATGAAATAATTTTCTCAGAATGTGTACTAAAAAAACCAAAGCGATTTTGAAAGAATTTAATGAAATTTGTCATGACTGAATTTTGCTCATTATTGCTTTGCAGTACCAAGGGACTATCAATTATGGATAAATATCGGTTAAAAAAATACTTGTAGATCAGATAAGTACACATCGGAAGTTTTGATTGTATGTTCGTATTAAAACTGACACCCGGTATATAAAACTATGAATTTGTCCTATCATAACTTGCTGCAAAATATCCACTACCCACATATTGAAAAAAGTCTATAAAAATCCACTAGAAATTGATATATTAAATAATCCAATTATTTTTTTTTAAATTTCATTTCAATCCGCGTTCAATTAAAAAGCTTTGAAAACCAATGCCAATTCCGATACAGTGTAGTAAAATATATCCATCACGACATCAATGGACGGCTCGAATTATGAGTGGTGAGTAAATGCAGTTAAATTTTTGCAATTGAACCCCATTGTTGACGACGCGTCGTCTATAAAATTTCCGACCGAGATTTATTGCATTAGTTGTTTTTACAAACGACGACGACAAATTTAATTGGTATTAGGATCGTGTGCACGCGAACCGCAGTTATGACACGAACGATAAATAAGAGAAACTCAATTACGAATTGAAATTAAAAATCGGTATTGCATTTTTAATGGGGCCAACGAACGGAAATTGGAAATTAATAAAGTTCGTAACAAGTGGCATATGGAAGTAATGTGCAGTAATAGACGCGGCCTAAATTGCATCTCCAAAATTAATGAATTTCCGTATGCTTAATAATTATTTAAAATTAAAAAACTTAACACTTGGTTGTTTTACAATTGAAATGTTTATAAAAATTAGAGTCGTAATTGTAAGACCAATCATTTCTTTAGGGAGGAATTTATGTGCTCCCTTTAAAAAATGTACTCTTAGATCCACTCCTATTCGATATTTGAGACTAATCTATAACTCTTTATATAAGGAAATGCCATTGAAATCTAAATAGACGACAATTGCCGCTTTGAAGAAATTAGAAGACTGGAGGTATTAATACAATACAATAGGAAAATCAACATGTTGAAGTTGATGAAAGATGGGTCAAAATGTACAGCCATCTCAAAAATAAGTATATTTCATGTAAAAGTTTATATATAGTCCAGTAAATGAAGGGTCCAAGGAAGGCAAATTTGCAGAGGATGTTCATTTAAGTTTTAATTGTTAGATTTTGACTTGTACTTTTAAATTCGAAAATATCCTGAGACAAAAGCATATGGGGCAGACTCTGAAAAATGGCCCTAAAGTTCCAAGAGATCGGTTATTCACCAACCGCAAGGTGACATTGCGTCTTTAACCGATTATCGTCCCATAGCAATCTTACCTAATTTTGCTAAGGTTTTTGAGCAGGTGTTGTATATTATTATGTACAGTCACGTTCATAAATACTTAAGCCTTCAACAACATGGATTTCTCTCGGGTCGCTCTACAGTCACTAACTTAGCAGTAGTTACGCAAAACTTAAGTGAATGCTTGGATGAACGTGGTCAGACTGACGTGGTGTATACAGACTTCTCAAAAGCGTTTGACACCCTTGACCACAACATATTGGTTAATAAACTTAGTTCTTTTGGTATTACAGGAACACTTCTAAGACTTATATCATCATATCTGCACCACAGAACAAACTATGTTTTTTTACAATGGCTTCAAATTGCACAAGTTCATATCTAGCTCAGGTGTTCCTCAAGGTTCCAACTTGGGACCGCTACTATTTCTTATGTTTATTGATGATCTTATCTCTGCAATTTCTTGTCCGATTTTAGCCTACGCAGACGATGTGAAGATTTTTAATCGCATTAATAACCATGATGATATTGCTCTGATTCAAAATAACCTGAATTTACTAGCGCATTGGTGTGATGTAAACAAACTGACCTTGAACGTCAACAAGTGTTGTGTAGTCAGCTACAGTCGCAAGAGACTTCCCGTAATCCATGATTATAATATTAGTGGCATTCCCCTCATAAGAAAATACGAAATGAAAGACCTTTGAGTTGTTTTTGATTCTCATCTTACTTTTACCAGCCATATAAACGCTATCGCGTCGTCAGCTTTGAGGATATTGGGTTTTATAATGCGTACGTCTAAACATTTCAGCAATGTTGACTTATTAAAAACTTTATATTTCGCTTTAATCCGTAGCAAACTCGAGTATGCTTCCATTATATGGCATCCTTACTACACTTGTATATCTTGAATTGTTGAAAAGGTACAAAGACGTTTCTTGAAGTTTATGTCATTTAAAACTGATGGTATTTACCCCGATAGGTCATGTAACTACGAGTATCTCTTGGAGAAACATGATTTTTCGTCATTATCTGCTCGGCGAGATATAACTAGTGCAGTGTTTATGTTCAAATTAATTAACAATATTATTGATTCTCCAGAATTACTTGCAAATGTTCAATACTACTGCCCTAGATTATCTTCCCGCCATTGCAATACATTTTTTACGCCCACGCCAAGAAGTAATATCTTGCGCAAAGCACCAATATACCACATGAGTCGCAATGCTAATACTTATTTTAACGATATATTCATTAATGATCACCTGTAATCTACGTGTCTCATTCTTAACCCTTCTTTTATATTTTCACTATTTTGAATATATTCATTTTGTTGTATTCACCTGTTCATATAAGTATTTTTACTTTTTATTATAAAATTTGTACTGGTTTTTGTTTGAATTAACAAATATAGGTTAAGTTATTTTATTAGTTATGTAAGTTGTGTAATTTAGAATTTTTAATTATCTAGTTTATTTGTTTCCCTGTATTGGATCTTCCGTTGGGCAATAAAGTTATTATTATTATTATTATTAATCCCTGCTAAAATACGGCACTTGGAGATTTTTTTTTTTGACAACAAATGAAGATTAGTTGATTATCTACAAAAATACTCATAATCATTTTTGTCGAAAATTCGATAGTTTTCGAAATAACGGGACCCGAACGTGCCCTGTATTTCTAGCTCCTGCCCTGATTCCAGAAGAGCACGTTTTATGCATTTACTCGTAGCTGGACGGACAAATTATTCGATAACTCGATTTAAAATTGATATTTTTTGAAGATTCAAAATTCATTTAAAAGGGGAAATCCATAGCTATCATATGCTGTGACTTGAGCCCCATTTTCATTGTTCCAAAATATTGCAAAAAGTGGTCAAAGTTTTTTTTAAGAGAATTTATAAAAATTTCGCGCAGAATCGTGGATTAAAAATGTATCAATCATTGTATCGCTTTTTAATGCACATCACTAGAAAGCTTACAATATCCCCTTTTTGATAGCATTTTCCTTTTTTTTCTCACTTTTAGCAGTTTTTCAGAAATGGAGGAATTGTGCACGGAAGGGAAGTACGGTCATTTTTTTTTTAATTATTGTTTCCTCTTAGCTCTTGATTTTGTTCACTCTTATAGCTTATTCGACATAAAGATGAGATTCTAAGCTTTTCATTCATGTATATAAAGCATATGTTCCGATTTCTCAGGAAAAAATAAATAGCTCCAAACTTTCTCTAATAATTCTCCCGCGGCGTAGATGCGCAGTACTAGTATTGTACAAGCGTGGTCGGCGCCACGCACGTAATCAGCTGTCCCTGTGTAGGTGTATTTGTTTCCAAACATTCTGTGTTTTAGAAGTCCTTGGCTTGTCCAGATTGTTCTTATTTTTCATTTGCAATGAATTTAAAAAAAAACGAAAAGTGCTAAAAAGTAAAACAAACATGAGCTTATTTTTGTAATATAAAAAGGGGAGAATATTGGAAACTTCTGCTTTCTTCCGAAAAGGGAAAACGTCAATAATGGAAAATTTATTTAAAAATGTATCGAAGCAAGATCAAAATGAGCTCGAACTGGCCATTGAAATTTTTAAAAATCTTTTCGGACCTTTCACACGATACCGTAGTTCGGAACGGACAAACTGTTCTTCTGTCGATTTATAATGCGCCAAAGGGTGTAAAAACTATCAAAGCTCTCAGATTCGAGACCTTCAAGCAATTGATTCCAAAGCAAAACGCGATCAAACAAGCAAGTTTGCCATCTACCGCTGAAGCTGCAACGTAACACTTTTATCGAGTATATTTATAAGTCCAGCAGTGGCTCGCAAACGAACCGTCACCCGAAGAATGGGGATGGAAACGTGCAGGGGATGTACTCATACCAGTCCAGATCACAAAAGAGCCGGCACGTCCGGAACTCCTAAAGATGATTTTTTGCTAATGCAAGGCGGACTGTGGGAAAACTGTTCATGTAAGAAAGCGGGGCTAAAATGTTCATCTATCTGTGCTTCATGTCAGTCTAGCCCATGTTCAATTTATAAAGATAGTGAAGGTGTAATGGTATCTGAAGAAGTAGATGAAGAAGGAGAAATACAGGGAGAGGAAGAAATAGAGGAGGAAGAAATGGAGCAGGGGGAATTTGATTTGGGGTGGTTATTGACTTATGAATGTTTAATTATTTGTGTATTTCTAATTTTGTATGAATTTTTTATAATAAATGTGAAATTTTCAACTATTTTTCCAAAAACCTTTGCGAAAAAATTTGGCGAAATTTTGCAACAAATTGGCAATGACTTATGGGAGAACATCTCTAACTCCTGAAACAATATAGTTTCAGTTATACAAAACCCCAAGGACTTAAAGCTGTTGTCACCTGGCAAAAAGTGATTTTTACAAGTTTCAGATCATTTTTTTAGCCCCATCCTCATGTTATAACGCTTAAAATGTACTCAATCAATAAATGTAGTCTAAACACTTATCTCCAGGCAAAAAAATCACGTGTGCAACCCCAATAATCGTTGAGAAATGGACCATTCCCGGGGTTTCCAATATAATTTCGCAAGTAGGGGAACGTGGCAGCGCCATCTACAATGTGTCTTTACAGTCCAAAACATGAAGCTCAGCGTATTTTCAGATCCCTCGATCGCAAATTTGATAAGAAACTGCCATATTTTTTCAGTACCAAAATTATGGATTTTTTAACCCCCGTTTGTGCAAAAATTATTGATGTCACGAAAAAAATCATGGATATAATTTTTGTAGATAATGATCTGGTCTTCATTTTTTCCTTAAACAAAATTTCTCTAAATGCCATATTTTTGGAGATATTAGCGAAAAACAAATTTTTGGAACCTTAGGGCCATTTTTCAGGGTCTGCTCCATACCTTTTTGTCCCAGGATATTTTCGAATTTCAAAGTAGTAGTCATATCTACCAATTACACCTTAATTGAACATCCTCTGCAAATTTCCCAACTTGGTGAGTTTTCCGACCTTTATTTACTGGACTAAAACTCTTGTTCAATTTGTGTTGTGTTGCCCTAAAAATAATACTGGTATTGAAAGAGTTATTACAATAGACAATGATTTTCGGGTAAGTGAAAAATCGAGATTTATTATTGATACTTTAGCTGCACTCGTAAAATCCAATACTTACGAGAGGTTAGTCATCAATGTTCAGTCCTAGGTTTCCCGGCGCACCCGCCAAAAGTGCACCACGATGTTTAATTTTTTTTATACAGTCACTTTCCGCAGGTATATTTAGCAACTGTCAAAAAGCCGTGAAAATTTACTAAATATCATTTACTACACTGTATAGATGACAAAAAGAATTCATTGGATTTTAGAAAAGTTTTCTTATCAAAGATATTTTACATTAATCAAGGCGCTGCAAAGACGGGAGTTTATAATGCACCGCAGCGTCGCATTTGTAGCTATCAAAATTAGTGGGCCATGACTTGTTTTCATTTTCTAATTAATCTCAGACATTAGCTGTCACTTCGATCAGTCATTTTAGTTGTCACAAAAATTGTTTGCCTAAGTAAAGAAGATAAAATATTCATTAAACATTTGTTTCACTACGACAATTTAACTGCACGAAAGATTTTGAACAAATACCCCCAAAAGGGTTGATCGGTTGCAAGTATTCAGTGGTTAATAATTAAACTAAACATAATATTCGGAGTAAATCATTAGATAATCTTAATAGCTTATCGATTGAGATGCACTATGAAATAGCAGCGTGTTCTCTTCCAGATTACAATCTTGTTATTGTTACTATATATCGCTCCCCTGCCGGAGACTTTAGTGATTTTTTAATAATTTTAGCTCTGTTGCTTGATAGACAGAATCTATCAAAACATGTTCTTGTTTGCGGTCTATTTGAATCTTACGGCCTTGCAAGTAGAGTTAACTTCAGCACACGCAATACAAACTGCTTAGATAACATATTTACAAATATACCCTATAATAATATTAAAATTGAGCCTTTCGACGCTGCACTAAGCGACCACATTCTAATCAGCGTAAATATCTACGAACCAGAGAATTCTAAACCAAACTCATACACTCGCAAAATGAGACCTCTGACTGAACGGGGTCGTTTTTAATTTTTTACACTGCTAGACAAAACGGACTGATCCTTCATAAACAATTATGACGAAAATATTGCCCTCAAATTCAAAAAGTTTATGGACATCATACAACAGCATCTGTATAAATTATTTTCCGAGAAAACAATAAAGTACGACACCGATAAGCACAATGTTCAGTGGTATACAAATGATTTCAAAATCATGTGCGAAACCTTATGCTTATTAAAGGAAGGTAGCGACAAACATCCCGACATGATCCACCAGTATAAATTATTCAAACATAATTATAATAAAGCTCTAAGTGAAGCAAAAAGAAAAGCGTACACAAATCATATAAGAAATTCTGGAAATAATCCCAGAGCAATGTGGTCTCTAGTTAATGTCAAACAAACCCCCAATTATGATAGGGACTGTGATATTGATGCAAATGATTTAAACACATTCTTCTCAGGTATTGCTGACACCCTGATAAGCACATTACCAAATTTAACAGCAAAACCTAGTAATAAAAGATGAATTTAAAAACTGATGATAATTACTTTGTCTTCACAGAAGTTAGTGAAGTTGCTGTTCGCACCGCGGTGCGAAATCTGAAAACCTCAAGTAGTCGCGATACATACGGAATGAGCACGCGTCTTTTAAAGAGTGTAATTAATAACATTATTACACCTTTAACTAAATTAATTAACTTGTGTATAACAAATTCAATATTACCAGATTGCCTCCAACACGCATTAGTAATTCTTTTACACAAAAAGGGAAGCTTGTCCGATGTAAACAATTTCAGACCGACATCGCTACTACCAATAATATCAAAAGTTTTGGAAACGATACTTTTCGATCAAATAGTTGTCTTTTTGGACACGCACAAAGTTATTAATCCGTATCAATTTGGCTTTCGAAGAAGTAAATCAACACGAGACGCAATCATCGCATTTACACAAAAGATTTATGAACGCTTCGAAGCCGGAAAACATTCAGTAGCTACTTTCATGGACCTTCGTAAGGCGTTTGATTGCGTTTCGCATGAGTTACTTCTGCAAAAACTATTCCATCATAATTTTCACCCAAAGAGTTGCCGAATCTTGCAATCCTATTTAAGCAATCGGCGTCAAAGGGTTATATTCAAAAATATTTCATCGCAGGATAATAAAATACCTCAAGGATCAATTATTGCCCCTTTGCTGTTTCTCCTTTACACAAATGACCTTCCTTCTCTATGTAATTCGTCCATAACCTTGTTTGCGGATGACACCACAATTATGGATTCCGCAGTCAAGGTGGACGATGCGGTTACCAAGAATACGGCTGCTATTGACATAGCATCCGAATGGTTCACATCAAATATGCTCTGTGTAAATCCGGATAAATCGAATAACATCATTTTCTCATTAAAGCCAAACACACAAGATAACAGTGTTAAATTCCTAGGAGTAACTATCGATTTCAAACTGTCCAGGCGTAAGCACAAGGAAGTTGTCTCTAAAAAAATAAATCGCAGCATATATATATATATATCTATATATATATATATATATATATATATATATATATATATATATATATATATATATATAGATTTGTTTAACCGCATATACAGACCCAACTTGCCATATTCTACCTACAAAGTCAGACCAAAAGAGACGTTATCAGACCCGGCTGCGGGTCTGAAAACGTTTTCTTGTGGTTATCGATTACTACAAGTGTACTTTGATTATAGACCAATTTTAGGTGGGTCCCAAAATGTGGTCGAATATCACCATTTTATACAATTTTAGTTGATGCGATTGCTCACCAGAGGTAGTCCGGTCGATCTGTATATATTATATACAATACCACCATGTCGTACCGACGATCTCATGCAGGCAGTCTGGCAACATCGTTCTCTACTTTTTTTTATCATAAAACGCGATGTGTATGATGTATTTAACTCTACGTTAGGCGCGCGAACTAGTCATAGACCAGTCTTTTAAAATTATAACTCGATAATTCGCGTTATTTGTGCATGCATCCTTATAAGTAGTAATTAAAAAAACATCTCAATTTAGATTTTTAGTCACTTGAGTTTAGTGATTTCATGCAATAGTGTGATTTATTGTACTCCAAATAGCGATGGATTCTTCCCGGTCAACGACTGTAGACCGCGCACCTACCGTAGGGTTAAAATAAAAATGTACATACGAATCTGGCCTTTCAAAATTTCTTTTTGTTTATGACCAGTGACAGCTTGTGGGGTGACTCATGGTACGGCCGAGGTAGCAGAGGTAATACATATAGGTGTGGTTACGCCGCCAGCCGTCTCTGCAACTTACCCCAATTTTGGAAATAGGATATTAAAATTATTATTTACTATAAGAATTGCTTAATTGATTTTGATTAACTTTAAAATTGAAGGTTTTTATACAAATGGTCCTATTAAAACTAACTGCGAATTTATAAGGGACTTATAAATAAGTTGACATTACTTAGAATAAAATACAAATATTTAAGAATGATCTAAAAGGACACGGAGTTTCCAATTTCTTTACTGTAAAATATCCAATTAAATATTTGAAGTAGTTTATAAAGTATGTGCGTCATTATAATGTTTATTTTAAAATCACTATTTAATTTAAAAGCTTGCGTAGTTCATGAATACTTGAATATACAACTATTTATAATAGTACCAATATTACATTTTCCGCTGTCTAATTAGCTTAAAATTAAATAGATATTTTATATTGGTACTGAAATTAAATCATTGTATAGTATCATATTATAATAGTTACAAACAAGCTACATCTGTGATATTAATATAGACTGTGGTAACAAATTTAATTTTAAAAGGTCAGAGAAATAAAAATAAGGGATACAATAAATAGCATAAATAACAGTAAAAGCACTGATATACAGGGTGTTGTATTGCAAAGCGAGCCATAGGGATTTACATTTAAATTTGAAATATGATAATAGTGGCTCCCCTATTAATAAACCATATGTTTGAACAAGGAACATTTCCCGATGTTTTGAAATTAGGTATAATAAAACCGATTTTTAAAAGTGGTGATACTAAAATCTTTTCAAACTACAGACCGATACCTCTCCTGAATATCTTTTCAAAAATTGCCGAGAAAATTCTTGCATCACGAATTATTGATTTTTTTAATAAGTATAAACTATGTAATGAAGCACAGCATGTTTTTTTCAGGAAAAAAATCTACTTCTACGGCACTTTTTGAATATGTGCAGACAGTGACTGACGCGTTGGAGAGGGGGGAAATGCCTATTGGAGTATCTCTTGACCTCTCTAAGGCGTTCGATACTGTGGATCATCCGATTCTTTTAAATAAACTTTACTCCTACGGTATACGAGGAAAGGGTCACGATTTAATAAAAACATTTTTAGAAAACCGTAGAAATAAGTCATAAATCAAAATCCAAAATATTGAATCGAACATGAAATACTCAAATAGCGGGGTGCCACAGGGGAGTGTTCTGGGACCAATACTCTTTATAATTTATGTCAATGATTTGCCAAAATGTATCTCACCTACGGAGGCGAAATTGGTAAATTATGCTGATGATATATGTATCTTAGGGGCAGGAAAAATATTAATGAACTTAAACCGAGAACTGAGGTTACGATAAATAAAATCGAAAATTGGCTAAACAGAAACAAACTGGTATTAAACCGAGAAAAAACAAACCTAATATCTTTTCAAACAAAAAATTCACTTAAAAAGTGTTACATAAAAGCGCTTGGCGTCACAATAGATTATCAACTACGTTGGAACGAGCATTGTTCGCAGTTAATAAAAAATTGAACTCGATCGTGTATTCCATAAGGTTGTTAAATGGAACCTTTGAAACAAAACATTTACTGCTTTTATGCCATACCACCTTCGAGTCCGAATTAAGATACGGGATAATATTCTACGGTGGCAGTCCTGCAGCAAATAATATTTTCTTACTTCAGAAAATAGTCGTCAGAATAATTTTTAATTTAAAATATAGTGAATCATGCAGCAGTTTGTTTAAAAGGAAAGGAATTCTAACTTTCCGTGGGTTATATATTTATGAATTGTTAATTTTTAATTTTAAGTGACTACAACATACCTCAGCACAGATTGACGATGACGGAACAATCGCCCCAATATAGTGCAATTGTATATTTTAATAAACTTCCCCAACATCTTAAAGAAATACGGTTACTAGAGGAATTCAAAATTGAATTAAAAAATATTAAATTGGAACCGAATTATATAGTCTTGGTGACCTCTAGATCGGTCCACAATATGTTTCTGGCAGTTTTGCTTTTATTTTATGTACTATGTATTATTTCTTCGGTACTCTGCTTTAGTTTTATTGACGTATTTGTATTAGTTTTGTTCCATTGGATGTATTTTATGTTACAATGTATGTACAAACTATGTATAAATAAATTTGATTTTGATTTGATTTGATTTGATTTGATTAATTATGACAGAATCGGTCTTCAAAATATTTTTAAAGCTTTTTAAGCTGAATGATTTGGTACCTTACTCTATTGTTGCTGCAGTGTATTTATCGAGATATTTGCAAAAAACTTTACAATTATTTTGAATTGGAAACAAAGGTTTACCATGATATCATAATGGCGGATAATTAATTTAATTCTAAAAAGTTTAACTGTCCCATCTGTATGATGTTATTTATTATTTGTATATACCGGGTATCTATTTAAAAACGACCAATGCTCTATAAGTATAGACCTAAAAAAGATATAAAAAAATTCTCAAAACTGTTTCTAGGGTATGTGGGGCGAATCAGTTTTACCACAGAAATGACCTTCACCTTGCAACCCCTGGGGCTGTAGCCACCCCGACTCATTTTTTTTTTAATGGCAATACCCCCTCTGTGATACCTCATTACAAAATTGCTATTTAACAATAAATAAGAGTCAATTAGTCAATTATAATATTTTTTACCTTTCTTTTAATTTCACACTTAATTACTGCTAAAGTACGACGCCACGGACCCAGCGCTTGCAGTGGCGCGCCGTGTAGCGTGTTTTGTCGAACAAATTAATTTCTTTAATACTGATGTATATGGGTCGGCTTATTTTGTATAGGAAACGCGTACAAATTTTAGACCCAATATTTCCGTTCGATTTGTAAAAGAATGCCTCATTTATACATATACAGGGTTGGGCAAATGTGTCGGAACACCTGATTTCTGGCTAAACGTCTGTTTTTTTCTTATTACTTTTAAAAGAAATGTTTATGGATTTATTTATTCTATTCACTGACGTATTTTGATTTTCAGCAGTTTCCCTCTTTCGCGAGATATGACGTCATCGGTGACACTTTTCCAGCAATTACAAAGATATGAAGTTT
Organism: Ocypus olens; assembly: GCA_910593695.2. Lineage (NCBI taxonomy): Eukaryota > Metazoa > Arthropoda > Insecta > Coleoptera > Staphylinidae > Ocypus > Ocypus olens. Next base: position 19,216,889 of record OU343060.1, on the reverse strand, counting down.
GATGGTTATTTTTTAAATATTAAATAAAATAATTCTACAGTGAGGTGGCTTTTTATACAGTTTCCTGATAAAAAAAAAACTGTCGTGTTTTTTATGTTTTCTGTCACCGACAGATGTTATCCATGTGAAATATTAACATTGCTGTTCAATTATGTTAGTTCACCAACTGAACGTGAAATAATTACGTTGTTAATGATGGCTAATTTTTGGAAATTAGCAGAAATCTCTGTAAGGTGCGTGCAATATTTTTAATGCAGCATTTATTGACAGAAATTACAATATTTCTAAATCAAACGTTTCAAGGGTTGTGCAAAAGCTTCAGGAAATTCACAAATTTTATTTTCCATTATTTATTTATTATTTAAAAAACCACAAGTCGTAAACCCACCAAACCCTATATCATTGTAATTGCTGAAAAGGTGTTTATTTGAAAATGTAAAAATATTCAGGGTGATCCATTAAAAAAAACTGCCAATGATGTCATATCTTAAAAAATTGGTTAGCAGTTAAAAATGAAAGGACGTCACTAAATTAAATAAATAAACTCATAAACATTTCCTTTAAAAGTAATATGAAAAACACAAACGTTTAGCCAGAAATCAGGTGTTCCGACGCATTTGCCCAACCCTGTATATATTATTGTATTGAAATTTTATAGATTATTTATATTTTTGTGACTTGAAATGTATGGATTTATTTTTACAAAATATAGATTATAACAGGGTACTTACAATAAATAAAATAAAATAACAAAGAATACATTCCACATATTTGTAAATAATCTAAAAGAACACGAACTTTATGACTTCTTCATTGAAAAAATATTCAATTCTTTTTTTTTTAATTTTACACATAAAAACTTATTTAACGTCGTCATAAGAAACCAAGAAACCATCTAAATAACCTTTTATGTACGCAATATTTCTATATCAACGAATTTTAACGACCGTTGCTATGAATAGTATACATAGCAACGGTCGTTAAATCTACCACAGCGTGTTTAACTTAAAAACAAGGCGTCATTGAAAAAAATAAGAATAAAAATGATTTGAGTTTATTTATCATTTTTGATAATATTAAAATGAAAAGTACAATTAGTAAAGTGTCCAGATAAATTAATCCCGTCTGCACATATTTAATTAATATTTGAATCATTGCTGTTAGAAACTGTACCAGATGATGTGGAGAGAAGGTAAACTGTAGTATTTACCGGATTTAATATTTTGTTTGCAATTTTAACTTCTGGTACTCAGATTCTTCAATATATCCTTCCACCACACTCTTTGAGCGCCATCCACGAATACTCTTTTACACGTTGATCGTCACGCGGCATTTCCTTTGTGCAGCGGAGTAGTATCTAACTATATGGACTCATAAAATAGATGGCCTGAACGATTATAAACATTTAGGTTTCTTGAAATTATTTATTTCGTTATTGCATTATATTCAATACGTATTATATAGTATTTGAAGAAACTGTTGAATCACAAGAACTTTCAGCATCACAGGGTATATATTCATCTACGGAGTTGCCTCCTCTAAAATCGTCCACCGCGTCATCGGCGAGTAAAAATTCATGTACATATAAACTTAAAACGCAAGCACTTGTTTATCGAAACATCGCACTGAAGAATGATATCTGCCAGCACACAGAATATTTAGGCAACGCCGCAGGGCTTAGGTAGGTCGGTTGAACAACAATTTTTATACAATTGGTCGCCACTTTGTAATAGCCGTGTGTTGGGCTTATTGAGGTGGATTAAATATAGTGAATCTGTATAAAAGGTGGTCTCAAGTTTGTTCAATCTTTATGGCGGGTCTAGTGAAGTCGGTTAGATACGTATATATATATATATATATATATATATATATATATATATTAAAACCCTTACTACCTGCTGAATCTACTAGGTCAGTTTATTTTGTATTATGTCAGAGCCATTTAACTTATGCAATCATGACATGGGGACATACCTGCGTATTATTTCAACTGTTTCTACTTCAGAGAAGAGTAATCAGAGTCCTTGATTCCGTAAACTACAGGGATGATTGTCAGGATTCTTTCAAGAAATTGAAAATCTTGACATTACCCTGTATTTTCATTTTAGAGTGCCTTTTATATGTTCATTGAAATCAGGATTTGTATACCACTCATAATCAAACTCATGGCTATGAGACACGAATCGCTGGTTGTATACAACCTAAGTATACTCGACTATCTAAGGCGAAAAATGGTGTCAACTATTACGGGCCTAAGTTCTTTAACGCTCTACCAACATCTGTGAAATCTCTCAATGTAAGTCGCTTCAAAACAACCATTAAAAGCTATCTAATTCAGCAAGCTTTGTATAGCATAGATGCTTGTCTGTCGAACAACTTTGCGGGTATTACTAACTCATATTCATAATTTTATCTTTTATGAATTTTGGGTTCCGAATTTTAAAATTTTAGATTTTAAATTTTAGACTTTACACTCTTATTTTAGATTTTAAATTTCCATTTTAGAATTTAAATGCGCTCTAGTTGCTAATATTTTTGAATATTTTTAATTGTTTATTTTCATTAATTATGTTTTAATATGGACGTTATGTATACTTTAGCTTTTTCTCCCCAATCAGTGCATACTTCTCTTTTTTTGTTGTTTGCTCTTTAAATTCATTTACATTGTATACATTATCCTTTATTAACATTATATTCATATTTACAGCCCAGGCTGTAGTTCTTTCTGACTTATGTAAACTTATAGTAATGGCATCAATAAATTATTATTATTATTATTATTCAACTCAGAACTTACGGTAACAATAATCGCGAACAGATAAGTGGAAGCACGTACAGTACGAATTCCTCAAAGGTGCATTAAAAACTCCCATTTTTGCAGTGTGAAATATCCTCGATACAAAAACTTCAAAAATGCAATTAATCATTTTTGCAATCCACAAAGTGTAGATATTTTATTTTTTAAAGCAATAAATTTTTGGCCCACTGTGTATGTATATTTATTAGTGTATTTGGTGTCTCCTCTTTTATGTGTGTCGGAAATAAGTGCACCGGTGATTAAACGATCAGATGTTCTTTAACATTGACGCGAAAGTTATTATTAATCTGGTCGTTGCTCGGAATCAACGCAAGCGTTAAGGAAGCGCACATACCTATCCGTTCTTTTTCTTGGTATATTTTAGTATAAGTATATGAAAATAAAAGACGTAAATATACATCCAGGCGTAATAAGGAATTTGTGTGCTATCTTCATGTCGCTTGTAGTGTGGGTATGTGTATGAGATAGAGAGAGAGGGGGAGTTATAACCTATAATATAAGAAATGCAAGAAATGTATGGAATGCATAGTAAAAGTAAGTAATAATACCTATTTATGCAAAACAATAATGATAAATATTATTTTAACACTTATTTAATATCATCACAATTACGTCAATTGTAGAACACCCGCTCATAAGAAATGTATCCATTGAATTGTAATTAGAAAAAATCCACTCGCGCTCGTGGATTTTTCTATGTCAATTCATTCTCAAAATTTGTATCGATTCAATGGCTCGTGCAAAAAAATAAAATTTATGCGTCCAAATTCTAACCTGTTGTGGTGTTACCCTCGATAATTTAACTCATGTATAAAAAGGTGCATTTAAAACGGCGGACAAAAAAAATTGCAAATGGTTAAAAATTTATTTACCTTCACCATGACAACGATCTCTATATTAACAATTTTAGTAAACAGCTGACTTCAGTTGTACTCTGGCAGTTCGTGTCAGTTCTGAATACCTTTGCGGTGAAATATAATTGAAATCCGTTTCGGACACGGTTCTGCGTAAAAAATTGTTCACAATTGTCATTCCGACCCATGTGCCAAGGAGGTAAATATTGTCTTTTCACTAATTATGGATTTAGTTTCGTACATTCGATATTAAAGCCGGTGGTACTGACAGAACTGCATTTCGAGATGTCGCAAGCGTGCGATTAGCGTTGATGCGATGCGTGAATTGCAGAATTGCATTGCATTTAATATCCATCTTGTTGTATCATGTTCTAATAGTGTGAAATAAACATTTATATATTAGTGTTATTATTATTTGTTCAACTGAAGTTAGCTGTTTACTAAAATTGTAAATATAGATAGATAGATAGATAGATAGATAGATAGATAGATAGATAGATAGATATATATTTGTGCTAGTACAGGATGTTTACACACGTCAAATATGCAGTACACAAAAAATTACAAAAAGTGTGATAGAAATAATGTTTAAATCTAAAATGCTGGGCAATAAATAGAATTTAAAATATTACAATCACAAACAGTTTTAAACTTATATAACTAGGCTAAAATTTTTAAATAAATTAATATAATATAGTAAAAGGATAAAAAAAGTGGCAATAAATAAAATTTAAAATATTACAATCACGAACAGATTAAAACTTATACAACTAGACTGGAATGTTTAAATAAATAAATATTGTAAAAGGATAAAATATAGTGGCAATAAATAAAATTTAAAATAATACAATCACAAACAGATTAAAACTTATATAACTAGACCGGCAAATTTACTAGATAGACACTCTGATACACTAAAGAATGCTTGCTTCTCCAGATATGATTTTATGGTTTGCCGAAAGGTTATTAGTGGCAGCGATTTAACTGAATTTGGCAAAATATTAAATAATTTAGGTCCATAATATCTAATTGCATTCTGCGATATACCCAGACGAATACATAGAGGGTATATGAGATTGATTGATCTTGTGTTATGTTGATGATTCTGGCAGTTTTTAGTTTATCAAAATTTTTTCGGACATATGTCAGACATTCAAGTACATACAGGCAAGGAAGTGTAAGAATACCGAGGTTAGTGAAAGCTTCGCGGCTATCCGCTCTATAATCAAGAGAAGCTAGTACTCGTATGGCGCGTCTCTGAATGCCAAATACTCTACCAATTATAGCAGAATGACCCCACGATAGAATCCCATATGTAATATGAGCTTGACACACTGCAAAATATGCTGTTCGGAGAGCCACTGTAGGCAAGGAGTTTTTTAATTGTCTAAGAAGGTATATGCCCTTGCATAGTTTTTTAGACAATATCTGCTCATGTGAGTGCCGGCTTAATTTTGAGTCCAACTCAATTCCCAAGTATTTTGCAGTACTCACTTCGACATCTTTCTTCATGGAGAAGGTTAATTCCGTCGTCTTCTCCGGATTAACAGTGAGGCCATTCGCTGTAAACCAGTCAGTCGCCTTATTAACCGCCATGTTATTCATATCAATAGCTACCGTCTTGTGAGTAGAGGAACTTTGCAGTGTAGTGTCATCTGCAAATAACAGTATTTACACCATGATTTTGCCCGGGCAAATCATTGATGTAAATAATGAAAAGCAGAGGGCCTAAAATTGATCCTTGAGGTATACCACAGTTAATTTTTATTTCCTCCGAGGTGGTATTGTTGCAACAGACTCGTTAATATCTGCGTGCAAGGTATCATACGGCAGCTATTGGGATGAAAGTTATAGCAGTACAACTTTCGCAGGAGAACACCGTGCGAGACGCAATCGAAAGCTTTCGTGAGGTCCATAAAGGTTGCTACGGAGTAATTACCTTCTTCGAATGCCTCGTATATTACCTCAGTAAGCGCGGTAATTGCGTCAGATGTCGATCTTCCCCTACGAAAGCCGTACTGCTGGCCGGTGATAAATCTTTGAAGCTCCATGAATTCAACGATTTGTAAGAACAGTACTCGTTCTAAGATTTTGGAAATAATTGGTAACAGTGAGATCGTTGTCATGGTGAAGGTAAATAAATTATTAACCATTTGCAATTTTTTTTGTCCGCCGTTTTAACTGCACCTTTTTCCACATAAGTTGAATTATTAGAAAAAATCCTCGTACAGGTCGATTTTTTTTTATAAAAATACACATATTTTACACATTTAATACATATGAAAGTCGATTTTTAGCCATCATTTGTTTTTGAGTAATGACGTCATCCATTTTGTTTTTAAACTTTTATTCTTGATTTTGGGAGATCTTTTCATCGTCGAACTGGTAGTATAAAAATGTTGCCAACTTACATCTGAAATTTTTCGAGTAAATGACAATTGACGGTGAGAACTTGATATTTTGAGTTTTGCAAAATTACCTTGTTCCAGCGCTTGTAGCAACAATTTTTACAAACAATAGTCTTGGCTCTCCATTTTTGAAGAAAGAAAGAACGATTTATCATCCTAGACCAAAGTAACTGGCGAAAGTGTGGAGAATTTATTAAAAATTCTTGCTGAGCTTGAAACTGCAGGTAGTGCCATGGCTCATTCGCTCTATATCTATATAACGAGTCGCCCCTGACCATGAACATTATGGAAAATGTGGAAAAATTTAAATTTCTTCACACTTTCAACGGCCGTAGCGGCTAAACAAAGAATCCAAATCGAACGTGGTTTTCAAATATATGCTCCTTGGCATAAAATTTAGTTCATTCTACCGGTAGTGACGCAATTAAGCAAATAATCTGCAAGTATACATCCTGTAACATATATAGTTGGTGTACAGCACCCTTCTCTCCGGTCGTTTTTATAAGGTTAAAATTACAGACAGCCTGAACCATGGGCGTCGGCAGAAATTTTTCCAGGGGAGGGCACAACTTCCATACAGAAATTTCGAATAAATAACCGTCAAAAATGACAATTTCGAATTGTCAAAAATTCTGCATTTTTGCCACCGCAAACGACACATAAAGAAATTTGCAGCTGTCAAAAATTGTGGATTTGTGCTATTAAAAACGGCATTTTTGATATAAAAAAATGACAATTTCACACTTTGAACGGCCGTAGCGGCTAAACAAAGCATCCAAATCGATCCAAATATATTCTCCTTGGCTGTAAATCAGTCGGATTCAATTAAAATTGGCGATTTTTAATTTTTGGAGAAAATTTGAAAAACTACCCTTCTTATTTTTGCCCAAAAATTGCATCTAAAATGATTTCCCTGAAGAAACCACTGGTTCGATTCGGGGTTTCTATACGTCACCAAAAAGATCCCTTCAAGACGCTTCAGAAAATGGACTAGCCCAACCACAAATGTCTATTTGAAGCTCGTGACGCGTCTGTAAAAAAAGGCAAAAATGGAAAAAAATCGAAAAAATCAACTTTTTAATAATCATCGTAGACGTCTATGTAATACCTTTTTTCATCAGAAGAAAGAGCTAAATCGATTGGTGTTAAAAAAATTCAACTTGAAAAAATTGCAAAAAAGTTGGCAAGTCACCATGAACATTATGGAAAATATTTTCAGACTTTTAAGGGCCCTAGCAGCTAAACGAAAAATCCAAATCGAACGGTTTTCAAATCTGTGCTCCTTATGTGCAAATTAGTCGGATTAAATTAAAATTAGCGATTTTTTATTTTTGACGAAAACTTGAAAACTACTCAAGGGTTCCCTCTTCTTACTTTTATTGTACACGGTCATGTAGAAATCATTTGTAAAATTAAATTCATGAAAAATAAATGATTACAATATTTTCTTTATTAACGATTATTTTATATTAGATACTTTAATTATATTATTTAATTTTTTTTAGAAGCAAAAAAAGTAAACAATATTTCAATTTAGATAAAGAGAAAGATGTGGAAATTCTGCTCCAGATGTTGGAACGGGGTGAATTTTGACAGTCATCCAAGAAAAATATCCTCATGCTTTGAAATGTTAATATTAATAATTCTGACTATATTGGAGAATTTTTTTTTAATGGCATAAAAAATCCATACAACCGCCTGAATTACAATTTAAGCCCTTTGAAACATCAGAGGAAACAGATGGTGTTGGCAGTTGACTATGATATTTTAAACGTTATGCTTCGCAAAGAAAATCTTAAGTTCACCAATACGGATGAAATTAAAACACTATTTGGTCTTCACAAAGCAATTAGTTGTTTGAAATTTCCTCGGGTAAGAATGTTTTGAAGGAGTGACTAGGCATTCATCTGATGGATGATATTGGGATATTGGCTTGGACAGCTTAGGTCATTCAGCCACAATCGTTTTTTTTTATTTTATATAATATATTATCCATGTTAAATGAACATTCATGCCCTTCCTAGGAATTCGAACCTAGGACCCTCCGCATTAGTTCTGGAGCGCTAACGCTCGCGGCTACTGGGCCGACGAGACATTATTCGATTTTTTGAATTACGTACAAAATTACATATTGAAAATATAAACCAAACAAACCAAACAATTGTAAAGACAAGTTGTTCAAAGTTTGACCGATCTTCGAAACAATAAAAAAATTATGGTTAGAACTAAATCTGGTGGAATGTCTTAGCATTGGTGAGTAAATTGTGCTTTTCAGAGTTAATTTGAGCATAAAACAATATATCAAAGGCAATCCAAGTCGATGGGGGATAAAATATTCTCTTTGTGTAGTCAAAGTGAATGTGCATATGACTTGATAATATACTAAGGAGTAAAAATAGAACAAAGTAAAAAAAAAATTGAACTCGGAGCTGCAGTAGTTTAGCAATTATCAAAAAGAATTGAAGGACAAGGTCGTAGATTGTTCTATGACAATTATTTCTCCTCTTACCCTCTTACCATTTGTTGCATGTTCTAAAGGAAAAGAATAGTATTACGGCAGGTAGAATTAGAATAAACAGATTTGGTAAGACTAATACAATGATAAACTGTAAAGGATTTTCAGAGGAAATTGTAAGTGAAGATAAGATTTCTTTAGTAAAAAAAGTGGACAATATTTCTGTTATTCTTGCATTTAATTTTGTAGGAATTGGTAAAAAGATAAAGTTCAAAGATTGGATAAGAAAAATAGCAAATTAAACAGATATCGTAGCATTATATAATAAATCAATGGGAGGTGTAGATCTTTTGAAGCAAATGATTACGTCAAATAGAATTTATATAAAATCTAGAAAATGGACGCTATTCGTTTGACAATCCTGTAGTAGAAGTTTCATTTGAATTAGCTAGTTCGATACCACAGTATAGTTCCTATACAGTAGTCTCACTCAAGCAAATTAGAGTTTTCAGATTGTCTTTGCGCATGTTACTAAGCAGCCATTTAAACCCAGACATTTAACAACCGCATGTGATTTATAAACATAACCCTGTTTTTGGTTCTCATACGCAAGTGTTTCTATATGCGATTAAAGATGAAAATCAATGGATAAAATAGGTACTTACTTTTATAGCATTAGAAAATACCATTATCATTAATAATGAAACAACAAATACAATGAGAGCCAAAATGATTTGTTCATTTTTAATAGGCAATAACAAATTTAACTATTTATTAATCGCTATATTACTGATAACAATTTAAAAGAGGAGTTTTTGGAGATATTTTGACAGTTGTCAAAATGGTGCGTTGAAACATACAGCAACGCATATTTTGTGTTGAAAGTTTTCTTAAATTAAGTTCAATTATTCAAACTCAACGTTTATTTCGTCTACATTTTAATGTTCGTGATGTTCCGGCTCGAACTGTTATTTCATATTGGGTAAGGAAGTGGCGAAATCATGGGTCAGTTGAGAGAAGAAAATCAACCGGGAGGATTTGCTCTGCATGCAATCCTGAAAATGAGGAACGGGTGAGACAATCAATTCTGCGTAGCCCAAATCGATCAGTTCGGCGGCATGCGGAAGCGTTAAATTTATCTGCAACAAGTACCCGAAGAATGCTGCACAAAATGAAGTTTCATCCATACAAAATAGCAGTGGTGCAGAAGATAACTGATCGTGATAAACAAAGCCGTGTTGAGTTTTGTCAACGTTTTTTGGAGTTAAGCAATGAGGAACCCGATATCGTACAACATCTTTTCATGAGCGACGAAGCACACTTTACTTTACATGGTTTGGTAAATAAACAGAATTTTCGATACTGGGCTACCGAAAACCCGTGTGAAATCTATGAAAGACCCTTACATTCCCCAAAAGTGACTGTTTGGTGTGCTGTATCATCGTCAAAAATCATCGGTCCATATTTTTTTGAAGAAAACGGCGAAACAGTCATAGTCAATTCTCAACGGTATGCACATATGCTCCAGACATTTTTTATACCGCAAATTGAAGAAGAAGAAAGAAATCACTTTTTTCAACAAGATGGTGCGACCTGTCATACTGCAAGAATAAGTATGGAGATCCTGCGACAGACATTTCCGAATAGACTAATTTCTCGAAACGGTGATTTTAATAGGCCCCCAAGATCTCCTGATATTACTGTTCCAGACATTTTTCTTTGGGGATATTGAAAGAGTAGAGTGTTCAAGAGTAAGCCTAGAAATATAGAGGAGCTCAAAAAAAATATCCGACAAGAAATTGAAGCTATTCCACAGGATATGTTTCAACGAGTTATGGCAGATTTCGTCCGTCGTTTAGAAGAGTGTGTGGAGAAGGGTGGCGGACATTTAACACACACTATATTCAAAAAGTAAAACTCCCATTATTACTTTTTAAGATGTCATTTATATTATTTCTGCATTTAAAATAATTCATGTGTTATTTCCTATTAAAAATGAACAAATCATTTTGGCTCTCATTGTACAATTTAAAGCAAAATTCGATGTTTATAACCTATGAAATTATGTTAGGCATACACAAGGCCAAAGTTGAATAGCTGATCGCACGACATGCACTTTTACAATTGATCGGTTAAAAACACTAGATTATTTTTCTGCACATTTTGTCAACTTGATATATCTATTAAAACAATTTGCTGTGCAAAACCAGTCAATATAAATGGCTCACTCAAGACATTACTAATACCGGGTGGACCATTTAATGTGTTTTCAGGAAATATCTTCGAAACAAGAAACTTTAAAAAAAAATGACCCAAACAAAAAATGATTGTATTGAAGGGGGCCATAATAACATAATTTTGTTTTTTTCATAGATGGCGCTGTTGTCGCTAAATCGAGGTCAACTTAGTTTTTTTAAATGGAAACCCCTACTTTTTATTACAGAATCAGAGTCCTTGTTAAAAAATGAGAAGAATTCACTCACCTAACTTTTTCGTCAGAGTGATAGATGGCGCTGTAATCACGAAAAGAAGTTGTTGCATTTGGACGCTTGCGTATTCGAACTTCGCGCGCATGTGTGTGTGTGTGTGGTGTGTGTGTGTGTCAAAACATGACGTCGGCCGTATTTCCATGAATTACAATTTTAAATTGAAAAATAGCTGGAAATAGCTGGATTTTGATGCTTTCTTTGACTGAACAAAAGAAAATTTAGTTTGGTAATCAGTCGGTCTTCTGCATTGACGGGGAAAACGTTACAATGGTGCGGTATACTATCGCGGAAAAGGTCGACATGATTTTCGTGTATGGTGAAGCTAGACGCAATGCACTTGATGCGTGTGGCTTGTATCCTGATCGAGATCATCCGAGTCACATGACTTTTCTTCGGATCGTCAACTCATTTGTAGACACTGGCAGCCTAAAACGAACCAGACATCGAAGACGCACCGTAACCCAGGAGAATGCCGAAGTTGATATTTTAGCTGCAGTTGCAGTCAAACCCAACATAAGTTCTCGTCAACTGGCGCGGAGTTCAGGCACACACACACACGCGCACACACACACATGCGCGCGAAGTTCGAATACGCAAGCGTCCAAATGCAACAACTTCTTTTCGTGATTACAGCGCCATCTATCACTCTGACAAAGAAGTTAGCTGAGTGATTTCTTCTCATTTTTTAACAAGGACTCGGATTCTGTCATAAAAAGTAGGGGTTTCCATATAAAAAAACTAAGTTGACCTCGATTTAGCGACAACAGCGCCATCTATGAAAAAAACAAAATTATGTTATTATGGCCCCCTTCAATACAATCATTTTTTGTTTGGGTCATTTTTTTTTAAAGTTTCTTGTTTCGAAGATATTTCCTGAAAACACATTAAATGGTCCACCCGGTATATTACAGAAGAAATCGAGCAGTGTTAACATTGCGCGGTAACATGCGCGAGGATCATTTGAAACCCAAAAGATCAAAATGCCACCTCTGAGTGCAACTACTGCTTAGAGCTATACTGTGTCGATACTACCGGATACGAATTTTTCAAATAGGTCAGTTGGTTCAACACCAATATGTGTAATCTACTATAAATTTTATGAAAGCACGTACTCACGTATTGCATTAATTAATATTTTATTACAAAGACGCGAATGTACGCCTCAAAACCGTAAAGTGTACAAATATTCAAATAAGTGCCCCACAGGGCTCTCTTGGCACAATTGGCACACCTATGAAGCCTGCCCTGTTTAGGGTGCAGCCTGGAGTGAAACCTGCCAGCATGTAATATTTGCTACCTCTATCTCCGCAAATGATATCCGAGAGCTTCAGTGGCAAACGTTAATTTTTCCCAACTTCAATCAGTCACTGAAAAATAACTTCGCGCACTAATTACTATTTATTAACTGGAAACTATCAAAGGGGCGGCCGTGTTTGCGACCGGTGGTGCCACGAAATTCCTGAAATGAAACGCTGCGCAAAGTTTCTCCCTGTGTCTGTACCGACTTTTTAAATATATAGTTTAAATAGAGCCCGGCAGCCTAGGCTGCTGCGGCTGCGGGGAAATTTCAGGTGTAATGTATCCGGTAATTGGCAATTTAACTCGTATTGCATGAAACCTTAGCTGGACGTGATTGCGGTTCAGTGCGGCATTTAAGGGCGCGCCAAAGGGAGCACGGCTAACACTAAATTGGTAAACTGGAGAAGAGAGATTGTGGAACAGATATTTTCCGATGGATGGGGATGGGGGATGGAGGAGTAGGGATGGCCACGGTTACGAAACGCAAACGCACCGCAAATATTGGATCTGTAAAGTAGCCATTGCTATTTATAAATATATTGATTGCATATAAAAAAAAATTGAAACCACCATTACAATTAATTATTAAGTAACATTTGCATTAGTAATAATAGTAATAAAAAGCATAATACATATTACAATATGTTTCAGCAAGTGCTAAATGAGAACCTAATCCAAGAAAGTATCATTTGCGATTATCACTACAGTCAAAATTTAGTTAATTCTGCCGGTGCTGACGCAATTAAGCAAATAATCTGCAAGTGTACATCGTGTAACAGACATATAGTTGGTGATGTAGTTAAGTGTGTACTGTGTACTGTTGTGTAATCCCCGAATTAGCACAATTATTATATTTAGTGATTTAGTTAGAAGTCATTAACATTGGATTCGGCAACTTCATAGTTTGCACGCTTATTTTATTCCGTTACAAGTCATTGGCACATGTTGTGAAATGCCATGATGGTATTATTTTGTTAATCTCAGCATGGCCTCATTAACGTAGTATTTTGTAAATTGTAAACTTGCACTTCCTATCTCTCTGGTAATTGGCTACACCGAAAAGAGGTAGTAAATACAGGGTGTGAAATGATTGTAAAATTATTGGTAAGAGCAGTCTTGATTATGGAATAACAGGAAGCGACAAGGCATGTTGATAAATTGGAATCGATAAGCGCCATCTGTGAATAGCGGCGTGAACTAACACCAAGCCATGCACACAACCTATACGTCTGTGTGTGTATATAAATTCTTTGGTACTACACTAAAATATGTTAAATATTGGTAATCAAAAACACTTGGTTTTACTTGTTTTACTATTTATATTAGTTAAACATTATACTTCCACAAGATTTGTGCATTCTCCTTTCGAGAATGTTCGTGTGAACAAAACTACTTGGGCAAGTTGTATAATATTTATTCTACTTAATATAAATAGTAAAACATAGTGATTTTGTTTACCAATATTAACCTTGTTAATAACGTTTCATAAGGTGATGTACACATATATTTTGTACATATTGTGCTATGAGGCTAACACAAGAAATGATTGTTTTATTCGTTCTCGATTTCCGCACTGTTTGACGTTTCAAGTAACACGGAGAATTACACGGCATGTAAATGTTACCGGAAAAGCGCCGTCTAGTATTAGCAACAAACATAATTTACAGAAATTCTTCGAATTTCTATTGTGGCGCCATCCAATATTAGCGGCGTAAAGCTCGATTTCTTATGCCCTGTTTCCCATATCTCTTGTCATACTCCTGGTCTTGATCAGGTTTTCAACGAAAATAAAGTTTCATCCAATTTTGAATATTACGAGTGGGTTTTATTCCAACCATAGAACCCCAACAGTACAGCACCTTTCTCCCCGGTCGTTTTTCCAAGGTTAAAATTACGGACAGCCTGAACCATGGGCGTCCGCAGAAATTTTTCCAGGGGAGGGCAAAATTTTCATACAGAAATTTCGAATAAAAAATAACCCTCAAAAATGACAATTTCGAATTGTCAAAAATTTTGCATTTTTGCCACCGCAAACGACAGATTTAGACATTTGCAGCTGTCAAAAATTGTGAACTTTTACTATTAAAAACGGCATTTTTTGATATATAAAAAAAGAAAATGATAATTTTGAATTATCAAAAATTCTGCATTTCTGCCACCAAAACCGCACGATTCAACGGTAAATAAAGAAATTAGCAGCTGCCCAAAATTGTGGATTTTTACAATCAAAAGCGGCTTTTGATATTAAAATTGCCATTTTTGTATTGTTAAAATTCTGCATTTTTGCCACCACAAACGGTACGATTCCAGTGGTAAATAAAAAAAATTGCAGCTACCAGAAATTGTCGTTTTTTACTATCAAAGACGGCATTTTTTGATATTAAAAAAATGACAATTTCTAACTGTCAAAAATCGTACTACTATCACAAATGCCACGTCAGCAGTAAAAAGGAAATTTTCAATTGTTGAAAATAGCTATTCAGTACTGTCAAAAATTGCTTATTACTGAAACCGGCAAGTTTCAACAATAAATAGAAAATTTCCAAATGCCAAAAATGTCTAACTATCAAAATTTGAGCATTTCTACTATCACTATCGACATTTTTCAATATCAAAAAAAGAGAAAATTCTAATGGCCAAAAGTAACAATTATAAATTGTCAAAAATTGTGCAATTCTACTGTCAGAAACGGCCTTTTTCGGTAGTAAAAAGATACATTTTTAACCGTCAAAAATAACAATTTCGAATTGTCAAAAATTCTGCATTTCTGCTACAACAAACGACACGATTCAACGGCAAATAAAGAAATTTGCAGCTTCCAAAAATTATGTTTTTTTACTATCAAAGACGGCATTTTTTGATACTAGAAAAGGAAGTCAATTTCAACTGCTAAAAAAGACAATTTCGAACTGTCAAAAATAGCACTACTATCAAAATAGCACTTAGCAGTAAAAAGGAAATTTTCAATTTCTGAAAATAACCATTCAATACTGTCAAAAATTGCTCATTACTGAAAACTATTCGTTTTAACAATAAAAAAAAAATTCCAAAAACCAAAAATGTTAGACTGTCAAAATTTGAGCATTTCTACTATCACTATCAATTATTATTGGGAAATTTCCAACGGCCAAAAGTAACAATTACAAATTGCCAAAAAATTTGCAATTCTACTGTCAGAAACGGCTTTTTTCGATAGTAAAAAGATACATTTTTACCCGGCAAAAATGACAATTTTGAATTGTCAAAAATTCTGCATTTCCGCCATTACAAACGGCACGATTCAGCGGTAAATAAGGAAATTAGCAGCTGCCGAAAATTGGGGAATTTTACCATCAAAAACGGCATTTTTTGATATTAAAAAAAAGAAAATTTCAACTGCTAAAAATGACAATTTCGAACTGTCAAGAATCGCACATATCTACCATCACAATTGGCACGTTGGCAGTAAACAGGAAATTTCAATTGCCAAAAATAACTATTCAGGACTGTCAAAAATTGCACATTCCTGAAAATGGTTTCATTTCAACAATAAAAAGAAAAATTCCAAATGCCAAAATTTTTTAACTGTCAAAATTTGAGCATTTCTACTATCACTATCGGCATTTTTCAATATTAAAAAAGGGAAATTTTCAATGGTCAAAAATAACAATTACAAATTGTCAAAAATTCTGCATTTCTGCTACCACAAACGGTACAATTCAACAGTAAATAAAGAAATTAGTAGCATCCAAAAATTCCATTCTATCGGGCCTCGCCTGCCAATCCACCTATTTGTAAAGCAATTGTCAAAAAAAACAGGCATAGTGCGGGGTACGTCATCTTGCTGAAACCATATTGTATATTCTGTGGAAGGTCAAGATTATTGTTCTTTGGAAAAATGACTGCAAGCGCTGGAACAAAGTCATTTTGCAAAAATTCTAAATATTTGGTTCTCACATTCAATTGTCATTTACTCGAAAAATGTCTTATGTAAGATGGCAATATTTTCATACTCTAAAAATCAGCAACAAAAGTAGGGGGTTGTCATTAAAAATAATGAATGACTGAAAATATATTTTTTTTATTAAAGAAAATCTTCTCGAGAATTTTTTTCGCAAAATATTTTATTTCGGTTTTACTGAATTTATTCCATGCTCCAAGTTCTAAATTGATGTGGAAATATATAAATCAAATAGTCAAATGCAAACAAAAAAGTTGATGTCATTTGATCAAATAATTATTAAATCGCATTTAAATATAATGAATTCATTATCACTGGCATGAATACTCTTGTTGCGTACAATCAATAAATGATTATTAACAGCTTTGACGGGAAGATTCATGTAAGAAAATTCACAAGAATGAAACGAGAACTATTCTGACGCAAATTAGTAATTTTTCTACTGATGAAATTAATGCTGATGTATTAAAATAAAGAACGGAAAAGGTCTATTATAATTCCTGTGCCAAAAAAGCAAATGCTATAAAATCAGATCACCGACAAGTTACCATGATATCATCTTCTGAAAGAGCAGTGTATAATCAATTTATTAATTTATTAATCTATTGATTATGCCGTTACACCCAAAACACTATTATTATAACGTGAAACATGTTGAAGTTTCCATGCCCTAAATCCCGAGCTTCACCCTATGGATACGCCACTGACACTCCTGTAAAAGAATAACACCCTCGCACTGTTCATATCGATTTAAGATTCCTGCGAAATCGATTTTAATTGTGCGAACTAATAAGGCTTAATTGAAATTGAATGGGAGCTATATAACTGAGTAAGTGAACTGGCAATGCAAATTACGCGAGAGAAAAAAAGGCAAAAAGCGGAATCGACTCTCTCTATGCGAAGGGAACTAATTAAAAATGGGAATTGCCGGGAAGACAGTTGAATATCGACACGGATCCATTTAAATGGCCCCCGTTGATGTTCCGGGAAACCGAGAAACGGTCGCTAGGCTCGAGAGGGTGCTACAGCCCTTCAGCTCCGGCGATAAGAACCCTTCAACCCTTCACACGGCGTTGCGTAACAAGTGCATTTACTGCAGCAATTGGAAAATTGTACATGGTAATCTAACACCACACTTAAAGAGACGTTATGATTTAGTAATCATATTTAAATATCAATCATTAAATAAATGTAATAAAGACGAAATATAGCCTGAATATATATGAATATTCAACCTGTTCGTGACTCTACAAAATTAAGTCTTACTAAGACTATAAATAAATAACTTATTGAAATTTATTACATTTATTTATGCAACTGCAAAAAATGAGGTTGTCTCAAATTTATTTATCTTTCATTAAATACGAATAATAGACCTAATAATATGAATACACCGTAAACTGCTATTACATTAAAAGTGTGCAATAGTATAAAAATAAATGAACAGCTTCCAAAAATTGCTTAAAATTACCATAAAATAGAAACCTTATAATTTTAAACAGCTGTGACATTGTCGGTCTTCGGCTACAATTTTAGTGGATGCAGGAAGGGACAAAACAGCTCTGAAATGCCGTGGGAGTGGAAAACCACCACGGTGGCTGAAAGGTTCATAGAAGTATCTTTATAAACAAAATGGATATTGCTAATAAAATTTTATAAGCTATCAATTATGGGCCGTCTTTAAGTACAATAATTAATCCATGTCAAGGTACCGTCAAACGGGGTAATATGGAATCCGGGGGTTTTTATGGAACAAAATGACAAAATTAATAAGATGCGCCATCTCTCCTTTGTTAGATGAACTTACTGTTTTTTTATGGAAGATTCCTTCACTTGGATTGTTGGGCGATAGTTCTGTATTACCGACTGCTCATACATAAAATGAACTCATAACCTAAAAATCGATTCAGAAATCGATACGTTTTGCGACGTTTTGTTATCCTCAAGAGTTTGTACTGGTACAGGTGAGTTTGAAAATTTAAATGAAATATATAATTCGAGTATGAACGTTCGTACTGAGTAGACGTGAGGAGTTGTGATCTGTTCTTTCTAAAGAAATCTCATACATGTTACAAAATGACCGGTGGAATGTCCACACGAAGCAATTCTGATAAAGATGAATTTCTTATTCAAAAAGTCGTCGAGAGAATTTTAACGAATCCGGAGTTTTTAAATAACTTATCAGAAACAATAAGTGCTCATCTCAAATTAAAAATCAACGTGTTGGATGAAAAGGTGAACTCGCTCCAGACAAGTGTTGACCGTCTACAAACAAAAGTTGATCTTTTGGAACAGCAATACAAAGGACGCAATCTACGGGTGTTTGGACTTCGTACAAACTCTGGAGAGAAAATAGAAAAAAAAAAAAAATCTGCACCAACAAGTTAAAAATTCCGGTATCGCCTGCAGACCTGGAACGCTGCCATTCCTCCAAAAATGGCAACAATGCATCCATCCTGGTGTCCTTCCATGACCGTCAACTTAGGAACAAAATTTTCGCCTCAAAACGACATTTAAAAGGTACGAAAATAGTTGTGCGTGAGGACTTAACAATTTCCCGTTTGGCACTTATTAAGGCGGCAACGGTTAAATTTACAAATAAAAACGTATTTACTAACTACGGTACAGTTTTTGTAAAAGTAGCTGATGGTATTAAAAAAATTTACACTATTAGTGATTTAGAAAATCTATTGCAACATTATAAAGTGCAGTGAGCTCTCCTTTTCACATTGCACCTTGTTCACGTATTGATTGAATTATCGAGATTAATTTACACGTTTTTTTTTTTTTTTTTATTTTTTTTCCTTTTTTCTCTTTAAATTTATTTCCAATACTTTGCAACTTTTTCTTTGGTTTTTGCCTTTGGTTTCTTTCTTAATTCTTTTGCTTTTAATATTATCATTATTAATACAATTTGTCAAATTATTTGCATTCCTTCGCTGCGCTATTGTGAGTTATGAATCATTATACTAATTATAACATACAACACTAAATATTACCTTACTTGTACACGTATTTCTCTTTTAATCATAATACATATTAAGACCCTATTCATGTAATGTTACCCTATAGCACTTAAATGGCGCCCGGTGATCTAAAGATTGCGCATATTAATGTTTGATCGCTGCTACCAAAAATTGTTGAAGTGAAAGAACTTATTCGATTGCATAACATTGATATTTTGACAATTTCGGAAACTTGGTTAAATGCTAATATTACCGATGATGCTTTAAAAATTGATAATTATAATTTTGTTAGAAAAGACCGTTTGACAAGAGGAGGTGGTGTCGGTATTTACATCAAACGATCTCTAAATTTCGCCGTGCTAAACCTGGACACGGAAATTGAAACCATCTTGATTTTAGTAAAAGTAAATGCGTTCAATATTGTCGTTTCAGCTATTTACAGACCACCACATCAGAATATACCCCATTTTTTAGATGAATTTGAAAATTTAATATCTAATTGCATTCCATACAGCGAAAATATAATATGTTTGGAGATTTAAATATAGATTTATTGAACCCAGACCTGAGTTCGTGCTCATTACTCCTGGATGTATTAGAAGGTCTTGATTTAATTCAAATAATTAATGAACCAACCCGTCTTACTGATAGCTCATCGTCTCTTCTTGATATTATAGTTCTTTCGCGCCATATAAATCTTGGTGATCAGGGTGTAATTGACTGTCAATTCTCTGATCATGACTTGGTGTATTGCAACGTAATACTAAATTTGGAAGTACCAGCTCGAATACCACACATTTTCAGAGACTATCGTAATGTTAATAATACAGAGTTTCAATTGGATCTGAATAACATACCTTTTGAAAATATTCTCTACACTAATGATATTAATGATAAAATAACCTTATTCAATAATTATATGTTAGAGTTATTTGACAAGCATGCTCCACTAAAATCAAAATCATTTTCTAAACCGTTTTGTCCGTGGTTAACTGATAATCTGAAGTATCTAATACAGTTACGCAATAAAGCCAAGGCAAAATTTAGGAAAACTGGAAACCCTGCGCATTGGAACTATTATAAAAGCTTAAGAAACTACACAACAATTGCCTTTAGAAATGAAAAGAAAGCATATTTCTCGTATGTTTCTCGTAGTCGAGGAACCAATTTCCTTTGGAAACATCTAGAAACGTTGGGGATCAAAAATAAAGTGAAGCAGATACCTAACAATTTAAATATTCCTGATGCCGTAAATTATTACTTCCGTGACAGTATTCCCAAACCTAATAAGCAGGTTCACAGCATTAATGAAACTTTTTTGAATAAGTTGCACCCATCTGCGGCTCCTTTTAACTTTAGCTTAGTGGATGAAAATATAATACTGAGGCTTCTAAGTGAACTTAAATCGTCATCGACAGGTTATGATAATATTAATGTTACAATGTTGCACATGTGTTGTCCTCTCATAGTTCCTTATATCACAAATATTATTAACACTTGTATTTTAGAAGGGCGTTTCCCGGACTGTTGGAAGTATGCGATAATAAAACCGATACCTAAGGTACATAACCCATCCGAATTAAAAGACCTAAGACCGATTAGTATTTTGCCCGTCTTATCTAAACTTCTAGAGAAAGTACTTAAAAAACAATTATCAGAATATGTAGAAATTAACTCAATAATTCCGAAACATCAGCCTGGTTTCAGGCGTGGGTACAGCTGTGAAACAACTTTACTGAACATCACGGATGACATAATATCTGCCTCAGATAATGGGAAATTAACTATTTTAGTTCTCTTAGACTATAGTAAGGCGTTTGATACAGTTACGCATGATACATTACATCTGATATTAAAATATATTGGCCTGAATGAAGTAGCAATTTCTCTTTTAAGTGATTATTTAACGGGACGAAAAAATTGTGTTCAACTTGATAATTATCGGTCCGACTTTTTAGATATTTGCCAAGGCGTTCCTCAAGGATCTGTACTTGGACCTCTCCTCTTTTCAATTTATACCTCTACGATATTAAGTCAACTTCAGTTTTGTACAGGACATATGTATGCCGATGATACTCAATTGTATTATTCT
This sequence comes from Ocypus olens, assembly GCA_910593695.2. NCBI lineage: Eukaryota > Metazoa > Arthropoda > Insecta > Coleoptera > Staphylinidae > Ocypus > Ocypus olens. Next base: position 19,195,568 of record OU343060.1, on the reverse strand, counting down.
TTCAATCCTGAGTCATATCAAGATGCTGAAATTTGTGTAAATGCTGACTTGCAGAAAATTTTTGATTACTCATATATGTTAGACCTAACTCTAAACCCGACAAAATCCTCATTTCTTTTGTTTGGCAATAATCGGGTGTGTACACAATTATGCGATCAAATTAGTATCCTTATAAATGGTACTAAGGTGCCTTATTCTCAAGGAGCTAAAAACTTAGGTGTGGTTATGGATAACTCATTTCGATATAAAAAACAAATTAATAAATATATTAATATCTCATATCAAAACTTAAAAAATTATATCCCCACCGTTCTTGTCTCCCAATAAAATCCAAGATCACGCTATGTAATGCATTTGTCCTGTCTCATTTTGCATATTGTTCAACACTTTATCATCCTGCTATAGATCGTGTAACTTCATTCCGCATTCAGAAAGTGCAAAACTCCTGCCTTCGTTATATCTACGGTATCCGAAAATTTGAGCGAATATCACATAAGCTCAAAGATGCAGGTTGGCTTAGTATGTCCAGAAGGAGAGAACTACATTCAATGCTTTTTTATCATAATATAATTGCTGGAAAGTCTCCACCTTATTTATATAATAAAATCACTTATCGTGAAGATGTTCATAAACTTAACACTAGGTCAAGAGGACGAATATCACCTCCTAAACACCGTACCTCACTTTTCGAGCGGTCTTTTACTTATCAAGTGTATAAGGTTTATAACTCAATACCAAGTAATCTTAAAGATTTAGATGTACACAAATTTAAAATTGTTATGAAAAATCGTTTCTCACAGTAGCGTGGATAGAAAAAGTTTGCATTGCGTTCTCTTAAATTAATCTCAGTTTACTTATTTCTATTTTTTAAGAACTGTTTATGTTTACTCTACATTTTTCATTTGTATTTACTTTATACCTTTGGCGTGTTTTAAACAGTCTTATCATTTAGTTCTATTTTGTATTAGTTTTAGTTTTTAGTTTTAGTTTTATTTACATATATATTTATATATACATTTAATATTTTAAGGTTTGGATGGAAGAGCAGTTGAGTTTTTACTCAAAACTGAATCCCGCCTTAGGTATCTGTAACATTATGTAATATTTATAACTCTGAATTCTATTTTGTGTTATTTTATTTTATTTTACAAATAAAAGTGGTTTATTATTATTATTACTATTATATCAGGAATCATGACTACCTTGAATATATTCCTTTCAGAGAATGTGAACAGATTTGATGAAAAATAATTCATAGAAAATTGTGGGCTTCATAAGTGATTTCTTGTTTTCCCAGGGGTAATTTGGAACGATACCAAAAATATACGTGAGAAGACCAGGCGCCCGTATACGCTGTGACTACGATCCAGAAAATCTAGAAAGAGCCCTGAGTGACTTTTTAAATGGTCGTCGGTCTTTGTCCAAGGCATCCAAGCATTAGGGTGTGCCAAAAACAACTTTGAATTGAAGGTACAAGGGACAAAATTCCACAAAATTGGGAAGGCCAATGGTATTATCAACTGTCGACGAAGCCGCGATATGCAAAGCACTGAGTACAGCAGCCACTTATGGATATACGTTCACAAGAGAAAGATTCAAAGGGTTTATTCAACGATATCTCAATCGTAGAGGGGTAACAACTGTCTTTAAAGACAATTCTCCAGAAACTGACTGGATCAAAGGCTTCTTGAAGCGAAATAAACAGCTTTCTGAAAGATTCTCTGAAAACATAAAACGTTCTCGCGCTGGAGTGTCTCAAGAAGTCGTTGATGAATACTTTGACCATCTCGAGAATACAAGTCTTTTTAAAGACAATTCTCCAGAAACTGACTGGATCAAAGGCTTCTTGAAGCGAAATAAACAGCTTTCTGAAAGATTCTCTGAAAACATAAAACGTTCTCGCGCTGGAGTGTCTCAAGAAGTCGTTGATGAATACTTTGACCATCTCGAGAATACAAGTCTTTTTAAAAACAATTCTCCAGAAACTGACTGGATCAAAGGCTTCTTGAAGCGAAATAAACAGCTTTCTGAAAGATTCTCTGAAAACATAAAACGTTCTCGCGCTGGAGTGTCTCAAGAAGTCGTTGATGAATACTTTGACCATCTCGAGAATACATTTAGAGGTATGCCTGCATCAACTATGACGAATCTAACCTAACCGATGACCCCGGCAGAAAAAGGAAGTAAGCATGCCCATCGGGTACTGGACACTTCAAAAACGTCTACATCCGTAATGTTCGCGATATCGGCCAGCGGAGATTTGTTGTCGCTCCTTGTGGTCTACAAGGCTGTTCATGTTTACCCCGAGTGGATAGAAGATGGCCCCGAAGGCGCTGCCTATAACAGAAGTAAGAGCGGTTGGTTTGACGCTGAAATTTTTGAAGACTGGTTTTCGAAAATCGCATAACCATATCTCAAGAGGAAAGAAGGAACGTAAGTGCTCATTGGGGATAACTTGGTGAGTCATTTGTCAATGAATATAATTGAAAAATGCGAGGAGTCCAATATAAAATTTATTTTTTTGCCACCCAACACAACTCACCTTACCCAACAACTTGATGTCGCATTTTTTCAGCCTCTGAAGGGCGCTTGGCGAAAACTATTATTGGAATGGAAACAGAAAAACAGTGGCGTCCTACCAAAATAACATCTTTCCACAACTCCTCAAGAAGACTTTGGATTCTATTTCTCCCAGAACAAACTTGTCAAGCTGGATTCAAAGCATGTGGAATCGTTTCAGTCGACCGCAATAAAGTTCTCAAAGGCCTACTTGGACAAAAAGAAAATATTGATAACACTGCTCTAGTTGAGAGTTTCCAAGAAATAATGTCGCAAGCTACTGAGAACCACGAAAACCAAACTAAATCAAAGAAACAGAAGAAAATAAACGTTTCTCCTGGAATGCCTGTGACGATGGCTGACTTTAGAGGAATCCATAATTCACAAAAGCAACCTGACGTACAACAGTCTGAATCCAATGAAGAAAATGAAGTAAACGAGCCCGAAAATCAACCAGATGATGATTTTGATAGCGATCTTGAACCCCTGTCATCCTTCGCGCACGATGGCCAAAGCACTACTGGACAGTCAGTCATCAGACGTGGAACCGGAAATAAAGTCCCAGGAAATACTGACGATATTGTACTCAACACTTTTATCTTAGTCACATTCGTCTACAATAAAGAATCAAAGAAAGAGACTGAAAAAAACTATGTGGCAAAAGTTCTGGAAAATACTAACGACAACACATTCAAAATCAGCTGTCTAAGGCAATATGATCAAAATAGTAACACGTTTATTTTTCCACAAGTAGAAGACATTGTAGAAATTAAGTTTGAACAAATAAGGTTCGTTTTGGGCAACCCCGCTATTTCTCGTGGTAGGCATGTTTTCGACCAAATTTAAGAAAAAGTTGACCCGTTGGTTAATTTTAGTATTTTCTCACATGACAATGTGAAATCAATAGTTTTTCAAATTGTTTTTGATAATTTTAGGTAATAAAATCTGATGAAATTCTATTGGTGGTTTCCTACCCCTGTTTCTCCCAGAATTTCTTTATTTTTTATTTTTTCTTCCTCAGTTACTGAAAGCAATTGTTCCATATTATACCTGCAGCGTTTAAAATGATTCAATGTCGTTTCAAGCTAGATAATACCAGAATACTAACAATGTTCCACATTTTCCCTCGGCAGGTTAATATGGAACACTGCTCAATTTATTTTTTTTCCGGTATGGAAAAAGTGATTCAATTTTTCTTTTCGCATAACATGAAACTCTGTCATCAATGTCATTCTGTGTTTATTTTTCAGGCAAATAAGAATCCAAGACAAAAGAGTTACAAGCAAATATTCAGAGATTTTGTTTCATATAATCCCGTTTGACGGTACTTATTCACGTAAAGATCCACAACCAGTAAATTGTACATAAGGTAATGTCAAAATAGAAGATTATTTTCTTGGATTTTTTCATATAGCTAATACAGGTGAAGGATTCTTCAATTATTTAATGAATTAATTCTTGCCTAAATTTAGAGTTGATTTACAAAATATCCGTGGTAAGGCTATGATAACGGAGCCAACTTGTAGGGTACAATATTACTGAGCATTCGAGACGTGTGGACGTTGCGCAGACTGACAAAGTATTCAGTAGGGTGAAGTGAAAAAAATGATTTTTTTTCAAACTTGCAATAATGCGAAAAAGTTCCCCCGAAATTTGGATTTGATCGGATTATATTTTGAGGGTCCCCAACTGCCTTAAAGTTTCGCCACTTTTGCCAAAAACTATAGTTTTTCAGAAATTTCCCCCAAAATATTTTTTTTCTTCTATTCGCTTGTAGTAGTGCACAACAGCATCACTTTTAGTCACTTATTAACCCAAAAAAGTTTGGTTGATCTGGGATTATGTTTTGAGGGTCCCCAGCGACCCTACACTTTTGCAGTTCTAGACGAAAACACTACTTTTTCGTATATTTTTCTGCGAACAAGAAAAACTGCAATATAAAAAAATGCACTTGCAGTAGCGCAAATAAAAGTCACCACGTAGAGTCACACTTAAACTAATGTTCCTTCTTAATTTTCTTACAAGAAATGATGGCTTCTGAGACTACAACTACCACCAGGCGAACTCGACAAATGGTGAAATGCCCTGTGTTCGAAAGCCCTCGAGAACTGCCAGCGAATGTTTTACGAACGTACGAAGATGTAATGAAATATTATCTCTTAGTAACACACCAATTGTGGTAATAACAATTGAAGAACTTTGGCATAAATCATTTATACCTATCGTATCTCATACACGTATTCTGCAAATTCTTCGTGCTTACCACACCAAATTCAAGAATTTATTGAAGCCATATAAAGGAAGAAAAGATAATGTTAACTACCAAGCAAAGTTACAGCTCTTCAGAGACGAAAGCAAAGTGAATTTATTCGACATTTCTTGTAAGTGTGTATTTTCAGAATGTAACAGTGATAAAGTTTGTAAGGTTCCAAATCAGGAACAGGCATTTCTTCAAGACCAAAGGACATCAAGAAACATGGTTATAGGAAGTATTGATTCAAAATCTTCAAAGAAACTAAAGCGCACGATGGAAAGAAAGGAAAAATAAGAATCCCGAATAAAAAGTCTTCGCTTTTCCAATGAAAGTAACGATTCTTGTCTACAGGCGCCCCAGGAAGAAAACTTGGAGCAAACTAAAGGATCTGATTCTGAAACACAGTTTACGACAGATGACGAAGATTACCAAGTTGAGCCTACACCTTCAACATCAAAACAACATGCGAAATCAGGGCAATTAAGGCTCCATCTTTCGGCTTTATCAAGAACCACTGATAGATACGGCATTTCTGACAGAGCAGCCGCTGCAATTGCCTCTTCTGTGCTTCAGGATTTTGGTCTGGTGACAAAGGATGATGCTACTCAAGTTACAGACAGAACTAAAATAAGAAGAGAGAGACAAAGAAAGATAAAAGAAGTAACACTTCAACAAAAACCTGTAGTACTTCAAGCTCTTTATTTAGATGATCGAAAGACAAGACTTTAAGCATAAGCAACGAGGATGAAGGCACAAAACAGTACCGTACAACCACGCTGGAAGAACATATATCTCTCATACAAGAGCCTGGATCAATAAATGTAGGGCACTTCACACCATTTTATTATAGTTCTGCTGTGAATATAGAAAAAGGTATTTTGAACTATCTATTACAAAAATGCATTGATACATAGTACTTGTCAGCTGGAGGGTGTGATGGTACCAACACAAACACTGGAAGAGTGGGTGGAATCATTCGACTATTGGAAGAAAGATAAACCCTTGCAGTGGCTAATATGCCAACTGCACCCCTTAGGCATTTAGCTGAACACTTGGATGGACCCACATCAGGACCTACAGGATTTGCAGTTCCTATTGGCAAGGCTTTTACAAGCTGTGAAAAGATTCCTGTGGCAAAGTTTGACAAAATCGAAGCAGACTTACCCGAACTAACCAACAATGACCTCAGCACAGATCAGGAGTATTTATTAGAAATCTGCACAGACATTGCTAGTGGCGAATGTTCTACAGATTTGGCTAAACGTAATCTTGCAAAAATTGCACACTCCAGGTGGCTTACGTTGCAAATCGGTCTCTGCGCTTATATGTGGCAACACTTAACCCATCCAAAGAGCTGAAAGAGTTGGCAACTTATGTTGTGAAAGTTTATGCTCCCATGTGGTTCTGGATTAAAACCAAACCCTTATGCACGAATGGTGCAAGTTATTTCTGGAGAACAGTAAACCTTTCCCGCTACCTAAGTGATGAACTAAAGGAAGTTGTTGATCCGGTTATCCAACGAAATGGATATTTTGGACATGCGGAATAAATTCTGCTGGCAATGAAGAGTGGAGAATTGGGACTTCGTCGGATTCTAAAAGCACGAAAGAATTTACGTAATCAAATCCGACGGTTTCAGGTGCCTATTCTCAACTTCAAGGCAAAGAGTTACGAAGAACTTATTGACTGGCAGAACAATACTATAACAGCTCCTCCACTACTATCTGATGTTTCTGATGATGACATTAAAGACAGTGTTGTCCGACTCCGCAGTGGTAATGGTGATGAAATTGATGATGAATTTGATGATATCTTGGAAATGGAATACCAAAAACTACCATGTCATACCCAATCAGTTGAGAGATGCGTAAAATTAGTTACCGACGCAGCATCCGCAGTTTGTGGAGCAGAAGCACGTAATGGGTTCATTCGGGTGAGGTTAAAATCAAGAAGTGTAATGCCGCATTTTAATACAAAAGCACAATTTCAAAAGGAACAACATGATACTTGTTTTACGATAGTTGGGGGACCCTTAAAACATAATCCTAGACCAACCAAATTTTTTTAGGTTAATAAGTAACTAAAAGTGACGCTGTTGTGCACTATTACAAGCGCATAAAAAAAATTATTTTGGGCGAAAATTTCTGAAAAACTACAGTTTTCGGCAAAAGCGGCGAAACTTTAAGGCAGTTGGGGACCCTCAAAATATAATAATAATAATAATAATTTTATTGGTGCCAGAAAACTCAAAGTTTTTTACACAGGTTAAGAAAAGAGAGAAAAAAAATTGGGGCTTCATGTCCCAAAAGGCAACTTTTCCGCACTATTTGCTATTTTGAAAAAAAAAACATTTTTTTCACTCCACCCTGGTATTCAGTGAACGCCAGATAACGCGACGATAAATCTTCAAAGTCAATTGAATTTAGTCACTGCGCAACACGCCTCGAGTGCTTGGTATAATTCTAATCATGAAGAGCTTCAAAAGAAACATTTAACAGTTAATTCTAGAAGAAAATGTGTGCCGTGTGCCGTGCGATTTTGAAATAAAAATAAAGTAGCGGTTTTTGATATAATGTTTAATTTTGTTCAAATAAATCTACTAAGAAAATATTTCTGAAATAAATAATTTGAAAGGGATTCTTTTAGAATTGTAAATAGTTAATATTAAAAAAATTGACATGAAGAAGCGTATAAAAAATCAACATTTTGAAAGCAAATTTTCAAAAGCAATCTTAATCAATTTAAAACAAATTTTCCAAAATTATTTCAACAACTGTACTGTTTTTTAATTAAATCAAATCTCTTTATTCACGACATAAAATACATTACAATGAACAAAAACTAATTTTTGTACAGTGGATGTGAACGCGAAGTAATAATAATGATGCAAATTTTAGAGAGAATAGCATCTAATTTAGGGCACGTTAATACATGGATACACGTGTACAAGGATAAACAAGTTCTTAGTTGGCAAGCAGTTTTTAAACGTTTAAACAGATATTCGCGTTTACACGTGTATACGTTTAAACGGATATTTACGTTTAAACGTGTTTTCCGCATTTAAATGTGTTGATATACAGTATCTTTATTAATTGTAGTTTACATATTTAAGATACATTCAAACATTTTGTTATAACACAATTGTTAATTGGCTATCGACCAAATGTCTTCCATCCTTGTGTTGATATTTAAACGGAAATTTGCGTATAAACCTGTTTTATTCGTTTAAACGTGTTGACGAAAATCGTTTCATATAGAAACGTATAACCCACCCAGCAATTATCTGTTTTGAAGTTCGTTTGTTTATATCACAAGCCGAATTTTATAATATTTTCTGATCTTTTTATTATTATTATTATATTTCCGGTAGCGGAAAAAAAATATAAATAACCATTATTTAGTACACCTTCACAAATTAATAGTTTCTCGGAAACCGCCCGAAACCTCGGGATCCGAAGTTAGGAGAGTCCAACCCACTATACACCAAGTGGTCCCTGTCTGACCTGTCTGAACCGAAAGTGTAAACATATTGGGAATTTTTCGAAACGCCGAGATATGACTTTTGGACGCTCAAACGGAGTATAAAACAATCGGAAATCGTTTGTAGTTTTCGTGTTGTAAACGTTTATTAGGCTAAACGTTTACACATTAATCTAATTTTTGTAAATATTTCTAAGGTTTTTGTTTTAAATTCAAACTTTCAAACGAATTACAAAAGTAAATTTTGAAAACTATTTTGTAGAAACGCTAAAAATTATTCTGAGCAGAACAATTGAAAAGCAAATTCTTAAAATCAGTTGTGAGAATTTTCTTTAAAAAAATACAAGAAAATATTTCAGGAAAAAACAAGTGATTTTTCGGAATTTGAGGGAGTTAATATTGAATGCTGACATTCTTAATAAAAAAACTAACGCTAAACAAAATATTTCTAAAAGAACATGTTGGCCTGATGAAGCCACTGTGTGGCGAAATTTATGTCGCAGTGTTTCGACATTAAAAATTTGTGAAAATTCTCAACACACGTGTTGAGCACACATTTATCTAAGATGTGCTAAGAGTAATTCTAAATAAAACAATTTCATAGCAACTTCTTAAAAAGATTAGATATTGAAAAATGTCTAATTTTGTTTTTAAAAAAATTACAAAGAAAATATTTCTGAAGAAATAATTTGGAAGCTAAATTTTCATAATTTGAGATAGTTAATTTTCATATTTTTGAAGACAAAGAAAACAATTTTAAAATGATTTTTACGGAGTTTAAAGACGGTTAATATGAAATCTTGTCTTAAAAAACTAACGCTAAAGCTTTAATTAATTGATTGACACTGAAGGCGTTTGCTTTGTGATACATTTTGAATTAATAAATCGTAAGATATTAACAAAGAAAGTGTTTTATTTATAACGCTAAAGCGTACAATTTTTTTTCAAACGAACATTTTATGAAACAGAAAAAAATATATTCTGAAAACCATTCTATCTAATTGAAAGATGTGCTAAAGATAATTATAAACAAAACAATTTAAAGCAACAGCTTAAAAACTGTAGACTTTGAGAAAATGTCTAATTATGTTTATAAAAAAATGACAAAGGAAATTTTTCTGATGAATTCATTTGGAAGCAAATTTTTCACAATTTGAGGGAGTTAATTTTGTTTAAAGAAAACAAGAAAATATTTCTGAGAAAAAGCAATTTGGAGGTGATTTTTTTGTATTTGAGTGAATTTCTTTAAAAAAAAACTAACGCTAAAAGCGTACAAAAATATTTCTAAAAGAACATTGTTTCCAAATTTACAAAAAAAAATTGTGGAAACATTTTTATGTAAAATATGCTAAAAATAACTTTAAAACAACTTAAAAGAAAATGTGTATAATTCTGTTTAAAAAAAATTACAAAGAAAATATTTATGAATAAAAAAATTTGGAAGAATTTTTTTTTATAGTTTGAGATAGTTAAGGTTTAATTCAAATTTTCTTGAAAAATAGCTAAAATTCAAACATTTTAGAAATTTCCACAAGTAGAAAAAAGTAACTTCTTAAAAACAGCGAATTATGAGAAAATGTATAATTCTAACTCAAGTAATCCCCTTTGAAGACCGTCTGGTACACCTTGCTACAAAGTTTGCCACTAACCCAGATATCCAAGACATCCTGCAACACCTGTTTACCTCGCAATCCTTTAATTAATCCTAGAACAAAACATCCCTCTTCCACAATTTATAAATTCATCACAACTCTTCTTGATTCACATTTAACCTCACCAACATATTCACAATCATGATCGCAATAATTGACGACTGTTAATGCTAAGCAGAAAGACCGCTGGTCTATAGCCGTACAAACGAAAACCCATTATATTTTGTAAATCGATATGTAAAAATAAGTTAATAAAAATGTTCTTGTTGTATAATTCTATTTAAAAAAAAAGTACAAAGAAAATATTTCTAAATAATGTTTTTTTTTTATAGTTGATATTGAATTCAAATTTTCTTAAAAATGAAAAAAACACAAATATTTTAGAAATCACCAAAAGTAGAAATTTAAATTTAGTCCTTGATGACGCTGTAAGGATTAATAATGAAACGGTTAGACTTTTCGGCATAATTCAAGAATTATATAATTTTTTCCACTACTTCCAGATGGAATGTGTTGAAAGGACTTATACAAAATTAACTATAAAACCTCTCTCGGTGGTCAAGAGTTTTGCAACAAAATTTAAAACAAATCTATGATAGTTTAATTAAATTAAATGCCGATCAAAGTCGAGACTTGAGTGTAAGAAACATGGCACAACCTTTATCTGCCAAATTAATAGTTATTTATTATGCGAATGTGGAATGTACGTAATTAGTTCCGCAAGAAAAAGTTTAAAGTAATTTTCTTAAGGGACTAATGAGGAATTCCACATGAGTGTAATATAAAATTGTATCCAAAATCGTCTGTAATTGCATTCAATATTAAAATAATGTTTATAAAATTTTGACAACAAATTTTGACGTACGTGGCATCAATTTGAAATATTTCAAAAATCCTATGAAGGATCTATGCATTCCGTGAGAGAAACTTATTCTTTCACTAGGGGGGTAATAAGCAACATTACATGGCTCAAATGACCACTGTAATTCGTTAATTACACCCGATATTTTGGATAAAATAATTTAAATTTCGTTAATAATTTGGCACGATATACCAAGGGCTTTTCCAGCCAACTAGTCTGGGGGGGGGGTAATTAAAAAAAAAAAAAAGATAAATAAACGGGTGCTTCCGCTCTCATACACCTGTTCCGTGAAATCTCCCTATCCTTTTCCAACGTTTTAAAGCGTTGGAAAAATTTACCGGGTATATTATTTGTTTGGAATATGGAATACCGGTATTTTTTAACAATAAAAATTGATAAGCGAAAAATTCTTAGGGGGGGTAATTACACGATTACACCCCCCCCCCCTTTTTAAACCGCTATTACGATATACTGGTGCTGATATTTATAATAATATTTATACACTATTAAGCACAGTGCACACCTATGAACGTATTTAAGGCGAGTTAATACTTAAAAAAAAATTGGCGTAGTCCTGGAATCCTGCGAAACCCTTAAAATCACTTTTGGAACGTGTTACGTACAATATTTTTTCTGCAGCCGTTTTCTATGTCAAAAAAGCAAAAACACACACGAATGTTATATGACAAGCGCTATCATAATTAAATACGAAGTTGGTGTTTTTGTCAAGGCCGCCTACATATACACGCAAAATCGTCCCGAAAGTAACAAAAAGCGTCCCGAAAGTAAAGAAATCATGCTGAAAGTGAATCAAAATCGTTCCAAAAATAACTAATTTCGGTACGATTTTTGTAAAGAGGCACTTTCGATTTAATAAATCATACCAAAAGTTTTATTTTCGGGACAGCTGCAGAAAAAAAATTAATACTACAATATATGCCCTTTCATTTGCGAAAAGTCCCGTTATCCTCAGTATAAAATTTAATGCAAAAAAATCACAAAAACTGCAGAAGCCTAAGTCAAAATTTTTTAAAAGTACTAACTGGCCTTAATATTTAATGTGAACTTTGTTTTGTATTAATAGTTTTGTTTGCAATGAGCGATCAATACATGTTTTGTTATTTTATTAAATACAAATTAAAAAAATAGAATCCAAGCTTTCTTGGTAAAATCTTCCTGATATATCCAAAACTTCAGAAAATTGTGTCAATCCAAAGAGAACTAGAAAAATTCCCTACATTTCAATCAAAGAAATACAATTTATAGTAAAATAATCACAGCGCACGAGGACTACGTGTGATAGCGTTTTAAAGAAAAGTTTGTGTAAAGGTGAGACAAGCCAGAGCGCACAGAAATGTAATTTGGTCCTACCTTAATGAAAAACTTCTTGAATAACCAACCATACAAACTTGTAATATTCAGTTATGAAGGGCAGCTATACTATCGGGTGTGTATAAATTGGCTGATAATCTACACGTGACGATATTCTTTCAAAAATTCTAAGCAGCCTATCTTAATTCTAAAATATTGTACCATGCTTCGTGGGTCTTCACGAGGTCCTCGAAGTTTGAACATCCAGTCGTTAAATGTACATTATTATTCGTTATTAATTTACAAAAAAACCCAGCAATTTCGATAGTATGACTAGTTTGAAAATTATTTGTCAGTGTGTGCTATGTTTCTATCTCAAACTTGTATTTTTAACACTTCTTAATTAGCTTATTTTTATAAAAAATATATTCGGCAACGTGACCCGCTTATGTCACTTTGACAAAAATAATTCATTCAAACATGCTAGTTCCAAGTTTGTGCCAATTCTGCTTTTCTCATTATTATCAGTTTGTATTAGTGCCCGCGCTTCAATGTATTTGTGTTTCTGTGTTATTTTCGGTTTGTTTTATTCAATTACAATGGATTTTACTATTTACTCATTATCTGTTTTACCTTGCATCTGTAAATAAACCCCGCTCTATCTATCTATTACCTTCTACTCTGAACCATGAGATTCTTTTAAATGGCTCCTGATGGCTTATGAAGCATGGTAGAACATTTTTTCATCGACATTTTCTATTCAGAATTTTAGGAAGAACATCGCCACGTGTAGATTATCCGCCAATTTATACACACCCGATATATCATTTTAGCACCTGGGCGGCCAACAACACAGGAACGGCCCTAGGCAGACAACGTCAAAACATGGAAGCATTCTTAATGTGGTGCTACAAGAGAATTTCACGGTCACCAACGAAACAGCCATGCACCGAATGAACAAAACCACTACCACAATAAAGAAAAGAAAACTGGAATACTTTGGTCACATCCTGAGAGGAGACAGATATAGCATCCTTAACCCTTTAACGCGCAAAACTATCGTCTAGAAATTTAATTATTGTTTTGTTTAATATGTAATATAGGACGTAAGTAACAAGAAAATATCTTGTTTACCCAAAAAATTCTCAAAAATTAAAAAAACTGGTGGTAAACCGTTTTACCAGTGATCATTTACGACAAAATATGTGTTATGTGTTAAGTGTTATACCAGTACTTTAAAATTATTTTTTTAGGGTAAATAAAGCACAATTAGAACTTTTAACAATAATATTCAATAAAAACATTTTTTGTACTTATAATTTGCTTTCCTAAATGTAATAATAAAAATTTACAATAAATCAAGAACGACCAATAATAAAAAAAAATTCTTAGGCTAATTGATCTAGTTCATCTTTGGAGAGATTTGTTCCAATAAATTTTTTTTTCACTTTCACTTTCAAATAATATTTAGATTTGTGAAATGCGAAGAATCTCATTGATCATTTGGTAAAATAAACAATATGTATCGATTTCGGAATGAGATCATTGAAACTGGAGCACCCCTTCACATTGCATGAAAATTTTATTTCGTTTATCAAGGCATATAAAAACACTTGATGCATAATCATACCCTAATAAAGCAATACAAATATCCGGACAGCGACCCTACCATAAAAATTTGAGCGTCAGGTAGTGGCCGCTCCTCCACAAAACCGCGCGCAAAACTACTAAAGTGGAAATATTTGCCGATAGCAAAGTGATAACGACGCGAATTTCGGAAATTATTAGAGAAATATGTACTATAAATCAATATATGTTCGTGTTTTTGCAGTAAATATTCGATTATATATTTTTTTTAATGGTAAAAATCGCAAATAATTTTCATCGAAATTGAATGTTTTGAAAATAAATTAATTACTACAAGATTAACTTCTTGCTAACCCAATTTCTCTGATTCAAACTACTAAACATATACTCAGGAACTAAACTCACCCATTAGTTAAATGATTTTCACTAAAATCACACCATAGAATTTAAACAATGCCCGAACAGAAAACACCGAAAAAACGTACAGAGATAAGTCTGTACTGCGTTCATGTACTTTTGTAAAATATCGTGTTTTTGGGGAGACATTATAGATAGAAGCATCCTTGACCCGTTTTATGATCGGGATGATCAAACGAAACTTTCTAAGGGTAGATAAAAAATAAAATGTACCGTGTTGCAGAGTGGTATAGACGTATATACCAGAGACCGCTAAAGGGTTAAACTAATAACACTGGGCAACAAAAATATATATTTTCGCGGATTGCTTTAAAATGTAAGATTTTTCTGACTGCTTTTAGGCCGTGAAATATCAGGCTTTAAAAATGCTTATTTATGCCTAGGCTGTAAAAGTAACGAGCCAATCAGGTGAGACTTCACGGCCAAAGAAACCGCCCGGAAATTCGTTTGACATTACAATGTGTTTTTCGCTTAATTGAGAGTTGCCTTCGAATTTCCCGTGCCAAAAAGGCTAAAAACAGTTTCCCCGAAGTTTTGATAAACCGCGTATGTTTTCCCAGACCTCCATGCGAGTCCCTAACTTATCCACGCACAAAAATCGAGTCGCGGAACGGTGGCGAAATTTGCTTGCCGTGGCCGGCTCCTAGTGGCCCGGCAATTGACGTTTAAACGTCATCGACGGGCGCACTTATTTCCTGGCGCAGTAAAACGGGAGACTTCCCTTCAGATGTTGCCTGTGGAAGAAGCCCTATAACGGCTTTTGCGAAGTATTTACAACCCCTCGTAAGTTTTCTCCGAGCACCGTGTGTTTGCCTAACTTTCCCACGTAATTGATCCCGAGCAGCAAACGGAACAAATGATCGAAAAGGATTTGGAGGTTACGTATTATGTAAATTTGATTTCAATTTATTCATTGAGCAATAATAATATGAACATAATGACTGGATTCAAGCTCACAAGCAAGCAAGCTCGCTCGGCGGTGATACTCCAGCCGAGTCTGTAAATCTGTCACTTTATTGCCTTGTTAAACAAATAACTATTTCCTGTTGCATGAGATTTTCCAACTGATTCAGTATTTTGGCAATGCTTATTTCAAATCAATCTGCAAGCTACGGTTATCATGCAATTTAAGATTTTGATTTTTCATTATAATAATAATAATAATAATAATAATAATAATAATAAACGTCTTTATTTACAGTAATGAGCGAAGTTTAGCCATTAAGGCTACTCTACCACTTAACCGATAACGTAGTAGGGTGTTGAATTTATTTAATTGCTCGCCAATGAATAACGTTAAAGTAATGGTTGGCTTACTTTTTGAGCCAAATATTTCGCATATAACCTACCGTTTTCCGTTTTTTTTTTTAATATTTTTCAGGTACCATGGAATAGCTTCCCAATCACGCGAGACGGGCTTTACCAATTGTAATAATTATACAATCAATATTAATTTTTATGGTGAAGCCAGAAATTGGTAACTCAATATCCAGTTTGATTCAATTTCACTCCCGTTTATTCATTATGAGCAAATGAATTGTTCCAAAAAAATAATAATAACAAAAATAACTGGAAAATCTTTCGTACCCTCGCGGGATTGCCACTTTCTCACACGTGCGAAATACAACACTTTCCACACGCTCGTTCTATAATGTACTGTTATTGCTAACAATGATTTCTAACTGTGCGTTACAATTTCGCGGGATTTTCGTTAAATGGTGAAACGATTGCGTTGCAGGTAATGCCGTGAATAATTCATGGATTCGTGGATATCGCGTATACACACATACACACACAAATATACTAACTAATTGGTCAAGTTAATTGCAGCCAGAATTAATTATGTGGTTTTTGTGATGAAATTCATACGCATTCCGAACTGTTTGCAATTTGGACCGAATGAATCAATATCCTGTTTTCGGTGGGACGAAAGAGCGCACCGGAAATAGAAAATAAATCCGATATTTATGTGTTTTTGTATGTGTGTGTGTCTATATGCACTGGATGCTGTGATTGGTTTTCGTAATTTTAATTCGTTTCCTATTTCCTAAAAAAAACTACATTAACATATAGAGATCTTTACTTGAAATCTTCAGAATTCGCTATTGCAATTTCTAAGTTCCTTTAAAAATAATCTTGCCAACGAATGTATGTTTAGAGAGGAATTTGCGAAAAAACGAAATGTAGGAAGCTTCACCTTATAGGTGATACTAAATAAAATTCAAAGTACTCTGATCTGAAGCAAATATTCGGCACATTCTTTATACATAGAGTTAACAGTCATTGCTTCCGCTAATAAATACGACCCCGCAATACGACAAACAGCAAAATCTTTCCTACATAAAATGTCAACTTTCAATATTATTTTGTAGGCACACATGTATATAAAATTTTTCCGCTATACAGAACTAGTAACAAAGTATTTGCAAAGTACAGGGTTAGATTACATCCTTCCCTTCAACATGGTCAAGTAGGCTAAATATTTCTTGAAAGCAATTTCTCGAGAATTCAGTATAATCTTAGACGCATCAAAATCTTTCGTACTTGAATGTAACAGCAAGTTGCGAAATAATTATAGAAGATGAACTACCCGCTATAAGGATTCGCAAAATAAAAGAAAACTGGATGACGAACACTGTTAACATTACAACTTTCCATGCCCTACAAAGCAATTTGAAGTTACGGTGTACAATTCGATAATGAGCACTACAATTTCATCTCCAGAAGGCAGACTCAAAGGGCTAGGAAGTTGTACGAAGATATATCTACTCTTTTCAACTTTTCAAAGCCATTGCCACCGAACTGTTTCGATTATTTATTGAAATTATTAGGACACCATGCACAAATAAATATCCACGAACTTCGTGAGGAATTTCGGGATCCAGTTAGCAAATGGAAGACTCTTAAGAATTCAGTTTATGAGAGCAATTTAGATTCTGATTTAGAAGAGAATAATGAACTTGCAATTTTTTTTTGTATGGCCTCGGAAGCGTAGTCCATATGGCCAGGCGGTTACTATTTAAATATATACAAATTTGGGTGAATAAATGAATAATATCAGACGTATACAACAACCATGGACCCGAGCGAATACTTCTCGATCCCCGAAAAATCTTTCGCCCGGACTGGCACGCGATGCAACCGGCACAAGCGCTCGCCTATACCCACTACACCAACCCGACTTGCAAAAATCAAAACCTCACATTAGGGTTTTCGTGCAAAAACTGCGTACTTTTTGTATACATATACATTATTGTTGAAATAAAGTTTATATAGTAACATATCCAGCAATGTTGTTATGGCATATAAATTTGTACTCACTTTATCTACACCGCAGCGAAAGAACCTTTTCAACATTAAAAATTCTAAAAACTAAATTACACCGTATAACGATACTACCACGTTATCAGCGCTGATTACGATTATCTTAACATACACAATTGCCATCATTTTCGTTGTATTTGTTTCGCACGAAATTCGATATATATTATATAACCTACGAGAACTGCCGCTCAAATAAGTATAGCCAATAAGAGGAAAATGAAGACATGAAAGTGCGAAAATGGAGACACGAAGCCGCGAGAGCAGCGGCGGTATATAATATAAATCCCGATGTTCAATTTCAATGTGTATACACAATGTAACAATATTTTGAAGAGACCGAGGACTTAAGAATAATTCAATGTGAAATTTGTCTCCACCCGCCCCCTCCTCGGAGAAGAAAACAAATAAAATCGCAAACTGTCTCTCTCCATTTACTCAACTCGTGTACGAACGTGTCGCGGAAGCGACGAAAAAAAAATTGGATGGGAGAGGAGGGTGTTCGACGATTTGATTTTGTATATAAAATAAGTATCAATCAACGTGGTCGATACCCACTTGGAATCCAATTACTGTGAATACGCGAAAATATTGTTACGTAATTAATTCCTAAATCATTTTAGAAATGAAACATTTTTCGAATTCAGTTTTTAGATGGGAAAGTTGTCCGATTTCAAATTAATGAATTTAAAGTTGTGAATACAGAAATACAAATATTGATGTGGCCAACATGTAGCTTATTCTGACTGTAAGGTGTGAACAGGTATGTGTAACTTCGAAAGGACTGAGGGGAGTTATTACTGGGAAACCATAGCGCCTTACTCAGTATTCTCTCGCGATGGATTAATTAACAGTTAGTGACAGCTTAGTTTTTGTTCATGGAGTTGACGACGAACTTAAAGAATTAGCCTTTGCTAACAGCATGCGCGGCACTACAACTGGAGAAGGTATCTTTAAGGAAGTACAGAACACATCGCAATTTGACTGGAATCGACTCCAAGGTGTGACAATTGCCAGAGGAAGAAACATGTCTGGTGTAAATATCGGGGTAGTTAGGCAAACTAGAAAAACTCGTAAAGGTGCAAGAGCACTACTACCATTTTTTCTGAATTGTTCAAAGTGTAAGACATGTCGATATAAGCTGCATTTTGAAACTTGTTGTTCCTTTCTTAAATTTTATTCGATTACATGCATTCGATCATAGACAATTTAGATCTTTTGTCGAATAAATTGAATCTTAGTTCGTTAACTTGTCGAATTATACTGCAATTGTGTGGCTGCTTTGCAGTTTGTTAGAAATTAAATTGATTTATTTCTTGCGGAGAAAAATTACCCTGAACCACTTTTGTCGGATGCCGAGTGGCTCTGGAAGTTGGCTTTTTTGTTTTTTTGCAGATGTCGTGACACACGTGAATAAGTTGAAGCTCCAAGGTAAGAAAGAATTTGTGATTTATTCGCGCAAATCAAAGCATTCAGAGCAAAGCTGATATTGCTGATGAATGAAAGTAATTTTACCCATTTCCCATGCTGTAATAAATTTAATAAAGGGTTTTTCAATAGCAATGTGACACTTTTGTTTTCTTATTGTGAACGCACCCTTAAACAAATTTTTCGCCTGCCTCTACCGAAACCATTTATTTTGGCCATAAAAATCGGACCGAAACTAGAATTTAGCGTATATAGGGCCGAAAAAATAATATGCATAATCAAGACAACCTTCCGCGGAATATGAGTAGGCTATGCAAAAATCTGACAGTGACAATTCAATGGTGCGCGATATAAAATTTCCTCCAACACTGTTTTTACTTAAGGCAGGCGAAAAAATATCGAGTGTAACTTTTAGCGGCGGGTTGCTAAAGCCTATTTTCGGCCCTTGATACACTATATACTATAGTGCGCTGTCACTGTCAAAATACGCAGTAAGTCAAACATTTTCATCATGCAAAGACTTGCGCACGAAGAACGTTTACAAGTAATTAAAAATTACTACAGAAATTCCGGGTCAGTGATTGCAACTTTAAGAGCGCTTACGCCAATTTTGGGTCGTCATTCTCTCCCGAGTAGACAAGCAGTTCACAATTTGGTGAAAAAATTTGAGTCAACATATTCACTGTTGAATGTTCTCGTGCCAGTGAGACAACGTAGCGGTCGCAGAGCCGAGAATATTGCTACCGTTGAAGCTTCCATCGCAAACGATCCAGATCAGTCGATTCCACGGCGTTCTCAGGAATTGGGCACCAGGCAGACTATACTATGGCGTAATTTGCGAAAGAATCTTGACCTGCACCCTTACGAGATCAAGTTAACTCAAGAACTAAAGCAACTTGACCATATGAAGCGACGCACGTTCTCAGAATGGGCTCTAGAAATGTTAGCTAAAAATGACGACTTTCATCGCAAAATCATCTTCAGTGATTAATTTTTTTGGTTGAATGGCTTCGTCAGCAAACAAAACATGCGTTATTGGACTGCTGAAAACCCTCATGTACTTCATGAAACATCACTTCATCCACAAAAAAATGACTGTATGGTGCGGTTTCCATGCCGGTGGCGTCATTTGGGCCATTTTTCTTCGTTGATATAAATGACCGTCACGTTACAGTCAATGGTGAACGCTACAGAGACATGTTGCAGTGTTATTTCTTCAATCAATTGCATGGGATGGACATCAGTGATATGTGGTTTCAGCAAGACGGTGCCACATCCCATACAGTGGGAGAAACAATCGACTTATTGAAGTCCAAGTTCGGTGAACGTGTTATATCAAGAAGAGGTCCTGTCGATTGGCCGCCGAGATCTTGTGATTTAACACCTCTAGATTTTTTCTGTGGGGCTACATTAAATCGAGGGTCTATGCCAACAAGACGGCGGCGTTAGAGGACCTAGGAGCCAACATCGAACGAGAAATAGCGGCCATTTCTGTCGAACTGTGTGACCGATTCCTCGAAAATTGGCTTCAACGAATCGACCGCTGCAATCGTGCCCTTGGTATCCGTGAAACCGTGCGGTACTCGTGCTATAAAACGGTTTAATTTGTCAGTTTTGGACGCATGACCGAAGTCGAGTTCCATTCATAATTGAATTGATTATACTTTAAGCCAATAATAAAAGTTTTGATGTATCCCAAATGGTTTGCGAGGTATTTAAAAAAAATTGTCAAGTTCTTATTGAAAAACCCATTCCAAACACTGATGAACAATCTTCAACCAGATTTGCTGTAAATTTAAAAACAAGAATGTCTAAAGCGATTTTCTGACATGAATTCAAAAGAAATTCGGTTGTTTCAAAATACATTTTTCTACAATGTTGCCGACGTTTCAAGTCAGTTTTAAATTGAAATGATTGATCTTCGAGTTAACGATCAAATCACGGATAAATATAAGGAAGGGAACTTGATCGATTTTTACAAATTTTTAGGTGCTTTTGCACCTAAAAATTTGTAAAAATCGAAAAAACTCTTTTGAGTTTTCGAATTTAAAACAATTTGCTTGTAAATTTATTTCTGTCACTACAAACTGTTTCCAGGATGAAGTATCTGAAATCTAAATATAGGGCAAATTTAACGGATGCATATTTGCAATTATTGCAAAATTGTGTTTCAGACTTTAATTAACTTCAAAGAAATTCTTTAGAAAAAAAACACAGTTCCACCATTCCTATTAAAAGTTACATTAAATAATTTTCTAATTATGTGTAATTTAGCCATGTTGGTTTAGTACTGATGTATCTCTAGTTTACTGTAGTTTTCCACCGAGTTCACAGAATAATAAATTATTAAAAATACTAAAATCACGCTCATGTAAGTGTTTTTTTTATTTAACATTATATTTTAACATTCAATTCATGGGCAAAGCTGCACTGATGAGATATAAATCTCGAAACGCGTCTGCAGATGGCTATTCACCTAATTTTTATAGAATTTATGGTTCAGTTGTACATTTAGTTATTATTAAATTTGTCCCATCTCAGATTCAGATTCAAATTAAGGGAGGGTGGCGAGGTCACGGTATGTAGACCCTTGTGTGATCTCATCTAGAAACAGTAGGTAAGTTTAGCACTGTGTGCTCTTGTTAAAATGTTTTTCTAGCTTTTTCATTTTAATAATGACATTTACAGTATTAAAGTTTTCAAATTTAATTTTTAAATATTAGAAATAAACGATCTTAAACCAATGTTATTATCTAGTAGTACTAGTAATAACATGCAAATTTCTTTTGTATCATTCAATATCTAGCATGGCATTAGCCAGGGAAGTAGTTGTTTCAATAAGTTATTTATTTGTAGTCTTAATAAAACTTAATTCTGCAGGTTGAATATTTTTCATATATTCAGGATATTTTTCGTCTTTATTACATTTATACTAAAATCTCTGAAAATATAAATGTATGTGTGTCCAATATATTTCTGAAAGCTTCAGAGTAAGGAACACAATTTTTAAATATAAAACGCAACTTATATTTATTTGAAAAATACATACTTAACCCGTTAGGTCCCAGGTGTCGTTCGCAACGCATAGTCGAAGAAACAATAGCGCTTGTCTTTATCGATTGTGAAGAAGCCCGACAAACAAATTTAAAGGGCGCGAGCGCGCTACTCGAAATTCAAAGGGTTAAACATATAGCTTAATTAAATTAAATGCTAAACTGTAGTCTATTATTGTTAATGCATAGCTGACACCGCGTTCGAACTCCATAGGTCCAACGTTGCCAATATCCAAAATTCGTATTGAAGTATTGATTATTGTTTCGCAAATTGCGAGCAGGTGTCCCATCTTGTTGGAAGACTGATTGATTGTTTTCCTGTAATGGTGTATTATCCATATATCTTCCCATATGCGTATTCACAATTGTTAGGTAGCATTCAGAATTTAAATTTGCATCATATATTTCATAGGATTACACCAGATTAAGCAATCAAACAACACAAATCGGCTTTGATGCATACGGTTAATATGTTGAAGGGGATTGGTCTCCGCTCATAATTGATGATTATGTACGTTATACAGATTGATGGCGGCTACTAGGAACATAGCCAATGCACGATAGTCAAGCGTTGACACTATGCGCCTTGATAATTTTGTTTAAATAAGTGCGCTGTCAGTTTAATTAGGTGTAAAACATGTTTTTGTTACAATGAATACATATGAGTTGGTTGAGAAAATACAGGTATTAAATGGATCTACAGCGGCAATTCAGTATGTTGGTACCCAATTATAATGTCTATGTGGGTTACGTCGCGACCAATTTAAGGACTGTGCTGTACATTTATTGGAAAGGTTGATTCATCCGTAAAAAGAACGTCGCTTAGAAAATTTGGGTTATTATTAGATTTCTCCATTAAGTCTTCACAAAATTACATTCGCCTTATTTGATCGGCGGGGTAGATTTTTTGAGTTTTTGACAATTGCTTCAAAATCTTCAATACAGCAGTATGGTGCAAATCAACCTGTTGAGAAATCTTTCTGGACGAATTCTTAATTTCGGCAAGTTTCTGCTTCTCAGTTTTGGGTTGAGGCTTTTTTTCTGATTTTTGATAGTACAAGTGGGATGGGGATGGGACTATTTGGAAAAGCAATATCAAATAAATCTCTTGTTTGACGTACTGAATTGCCGCTGTAGATCCAAAAGAACAATGATACAATATGGTTTCAACAAGACGGCGCATCCCGCACTAGGCGCGTTTTTTTGCACATGTAGAAATTCTTCTTGAACCTTTTAAATATTTTCCAGGCTAATTCTGCGCACGCATCTTTCTCGCAGGCTATTCTATCGGTTCTCGCCTGACAATCCACCTATTTTCATGCTAGAGGGAAATGCCATGCTCTCCGCAATTAATATTTATGTTAGATACAGTAATACTTTCCTTGGTAGTTCTTGAAGGATCTTTCCAATGATAAGAACTTGTTTTTTAAAGAAACAACCCTTTTTACTTTGCACACATTCATTGGCCGCAGTTTCGGCACCTCAAAGAAAGTTTAGTTTTGATAACGACTACGTCAATCACCACACAACAGAATTGTAGAACCACTTAAGAGCGATGGACCATCTGAAGCACAAATACATAAATCTACAAATTGCCTAACAAATACCACTATCACTAGTAGTATGAAAAATTTGATGTATTTTTAGATTAATTCATAATTTTATAGCATTGGGTATTAGGAATGCCATCCCAAAATTACATCGACCGGGTGGTTTCACTGGAAATTGTAAAAATATACCAAAAACGACTTTTCAAAATTTCAAGAACTTTAAAATGAAATTTCTGAGAAAACTTTAGTGAAAATTATCCAGTCGAATTTTTCATTTATTTACAAATCCTAATTTTATAGAAATCTAGAATGTTGTCCTGAAGTTTTATAAAAAAAAAATGTGAAAATTGGGAAAATTTAAGAAAACGGCCATTTTAAGCGTTTAAAAAATTGTCGAAAAGTGAACATTCTAGCGAAAGTAGCCTTCGTCAATTCGTAATTTTATAGCTGAGGGTATTCAAAAAGTCATTATAAAGTTGAATAAAAATCGACCGAGAATTTTTCTTGGAACTTACCAAATTCTTAAAATTTTAAAGTGGAAATTCTAAGGAATCTAGTGATTTAATTTTAGATAATTATATAGCTGTGGATATTAAGAATATTATTCTAAAGTTTAATAAAAAAAACAACTATGGATTTTCCTAAACTGTAAAAATCTACCAAAACGAACATTTCAAAAGCGTTTAAAAATTTTGTAATGCAACTTCTACCTAAACTAGCTACAATATATTTTTAGATTAATTCATAATTTTATAGATGTGGGTATTTAGAATGCTATTCCAAAGTTGCATTAAAATCGACCCAGAGGTTTTTCTGGAAATTACCAAAACTACCACTTCAAAATTTTAAGAATTTTGAAGTAGAAATTCTGAGGAATCTGGTGATGGACTTTTAGATCAAATATGGTAATTATATAGTTGTGGGTATTAAGAATGTTGTTTTAAAGTAAACAACGAAGGGTTTTTCTGAAAAAAAAACTGGGCAAAATTACCAAAAACGAAAATTTCAAGCGTTTAAAAATTTTGAAGTGGAAATTCTAGCTAGACTAGCTACGATGTATTTTTAGATTATTTATTAGTATCCTAAAGTTTCATGTAAATCTATCAGGGGAAAATTGATGCAATTGGTTCCAAAACCACTATTTTAAAGTTACAAGAATTTTAAAGTGAAAATTCGGGCGAAAATTTTGAGAAAATTAGTTTAAAGTTTAATGCCAATGTATTAAGGGTAAATTGTAACAAATTTTTCAAAACATCGCTAAAATTATGTTTCACAATTTCACGCTTCGTTCAGAAATGATTTTCATGAAATTTAGAAATGGGATGTCTGCAGATTTGTATAGAATCATAATTCCGAATTAATTTTTAATAGATTTGAGAAACTTCAAGTCGATGGCAATTGTTTTTCGTAAAGCAATTGTAAAAAGAACGCGCATGGTGTGGGGGAGCGCCGTCTTGCAAAAACCATATTATATTTATGGAAGGTCAAGATAATTTATGTTTGGAAAAAAGCGCTGGAACAAGGTCATTTTACAAAAACTGTAAATATCAAGTTCTCACTTTCAATTTTCGTTTACTCGAAAACTTTCTGATGTAAGATGGCGCAACATTTTTATACTTCCAGTTCGACAATGAAAAGATCTCTCAAAATCAAGAACAAAAATAGAGGGTTGCCATTTAAAAACAAAATGGATGACGCCATTACTCAAAAACAAATGACCACTGAAAATCGACTTTCATGTAAAAATGTGTATTTTTATATAAGAAAATCGACCTGTTCGAGGATTTTTTCCAAAAATATTTTATTTCAGTTTTACTGAATTTATTCCATACTTTAGGCGCGCACTATATATTGCTACACGAGCTTTAATAGTATAATATAATTTCTTAAAAAAAAATTGTTTTGGCGCAGTTGCAAAATTGATTTTTTCGCCTTACATCATTGTGTTTTGCGTGGTTTAGAAAATCGTACTTGTACGAGAAACACCAATATCCGTTACAATTTATTGACTAGATATTGTTGAATCTACCGATACACATCCAATGACATTAATAACATTTTGTTCTTTATTTTCCTATTGGTAAGTTTTGCGTTTGATTTTTTTAATGATCCACAATTTATTTAATTTGTTTCCAGTCTCTTGAGAATAGTTTGATGACCTCTGGATATAGTTAAAAATATACATTCTATGCAGCTTGACAGTTTTTATTGCACTTGCATATTTTTGATGGTTTTCCATATTGCTGCCGTTCAAACTAGAGGTGGGCAAAATGACTGTTTTTTTAGAGTCGTGAAATACAGTCGGAGTCGGCTGCAATGAGTCGACTCATGACTCTTTGTAACAAGTAAAAAGTTTTTCTGGAAATAAGGGTTTAAAAATCAAAAGGTCTTTACTTCCAAAAATTTTGAAGAGCAAAAAATAAAAAATAAAAAAATTGGACCTACAACATTTTACATTTCAAAACGCAAACAAAAAATTTCACGAAAATTCATGACTCATTTTGGGTCATCAATTTCAACCATGAATCACCAACTACTCGACTCATTCCGATATTTGAAAAAAAACATTTTAATAAAAGTTGTTTCTTTCAAAAAGATCTATCAATTAATACCATACTCGACCTACGTTGCCATTTGAAATTTTAAAGTTACTTCCGGTTCCGGGTACTTACCGGATTGTTCCGGTAAAAAATAAATTCATCAGTGGATTCCTTGGGTTCACTTTGGTAATACATTTTTTTGTCCCAGTCACATTCGACCAAGCGTTGTCGAAATAAAAGGCTGGTACGGTGGTCCGAGACACCCGGTATAATATTTTCTGCAATTTGAATATATAACTTATAACTTTACTCTCTATTTAGCTGCTGGTGTGTAATTATATCCATTAATATAATAATAATCGAGGACGTCCGAGATTATTATAAATATCAAATATTCTTTATCGTATCACCGACAGTGCCAATGCTTTGTAAATCGCATCAATAAATTATATCTGACTTAATATAAAATTAATAAAAATAATAGCCTCAAAATTTTCACCTTCTTCTAATAACATTTGTTAATTCAATGCTACGAAAAATAAAGCAAAAATACGACTTTGTGTCATAATTTTTAAATATGAGTTGAAACAAAAAATAAGCACGCCTGTGAATTCTGCAAAAGAGACCATACAAAGAACTATTCAACTGTTTTTATCTTATAGTTATTGAAAAAATACTTACTTTAAAATAGCAAAAAATTGAAAAACGATATCTCCCAAATTAATCAAAAACCAATCAAGAAATCAATGATCTGTTAATCTGTTAATTGTTATTATTTTAAAAAGGAGGTCATAACATATATATCAGATTTGTTCTAACTCTTAAAGTTACCGAGGTACCCTGTAAAAACATCGAATTTGGGTCACCCAGTACACGTATACTGTTATACAAATTAGTTGCTTACTTTTTTCTGAATGGAACTAGATAAAATGAGATTAAACATTTACCTAGAGAAGGTGTATATGTCTATGTGTGTATCGATGTAGGAGGGAAACAGATATATTAGAGGAGAGCGAGTCGAACTGTTAATTCGGTAAAAGCTTTCCTATAGTGGCTAAATGCGACTACGGAATAGCTTTAGCACTAGAAAAACGACATACTTCCACCCCCCCTAACCTCCTAAACGCGGACACAAAAAAGTCCTTAAATAAACGAGATATATCCCGTGATATTTGGAAATGCTTGCAGACTACTCTTATTTCGTTATTGGGAGGGAGTGCATAAAACTCTAACACGCTTATCGAATTTCAAATATACACACTACAAAATTGTATTATTCTTACTTTAATTCATGGAGAGATAATTTGCAAATGTTTTATACAGGTTTTATACATCTGATTTCTGGCTGCTAAACGTCAGATGTTTTCTTTTTACTTCGAAAAGAAATGAGTATAGTTTTATTTATTCTATTCAGT
Organism: Ocypus olens; assembly: GCA_910593695.2. Classification (NCBI taxonomy): domain Eukaryota; kingdom Metazoa; phylum Arthropoda; class Insecta; order Coleoptera; family Staphylinidae; genus Ocypus; species Ocypus olens. The sequence goes on along the minus strand of OU343060.1, from coordinate 19,168,139 downwards.
GACGTATTTTGATTTTCTACGGCAACCCTATCTTTAGAGATATGACGTCATCGGAAGTTTTTTTTAAATGGAAGATACTGTATATTTTTAGATTTTTGAATAGATACTTTTCCAACAATTGCAATGATGTATGGTTTGGTGGGTGTGCGACTTGTGGTTTTTTAAATATTAAATAAAATAATTCTACATCGAGTTAGCTTTTTACATCCTTTTACACTATTTTCTGATAAAACAATTTCGTGTTTTTATGTTTTCTGTAACTGACAAATAGTATCCATGTGAAATATTAGCATTGCTGTTCAATTTTGGGTGAACTATCTGAACGTGAAAATATGACGTTGTTAATGATGGTTAGTTTAGTGGAGATTGTTAGATATCTCCACAAGATGAATGCAATATAGTTAATACAACATTCCCTGAGAGAAATTCTAATATTTTTAAATCAAAATTTTCAAGGGTTGAACAAAATTTTTGCGAAATTCACAAATTTAATTTTTTATTATTTTATTTATTATTAAAAAAACACACAAGTCGCACACCCACCAAACCCTATATCATTATAATTTTTGAAAAACTGAGAAATTGTATTTCCAATTAGTAAAACAACTTTAACGTTGTAAAGGGTTTTCCAATAAGAGGTTTCATTTTGAATAGCCCGCTATCTGGGCAGCTGTCACTTTTGCAGCATCTTTTGACATTTGACAAGTAAAAACTATGCCATTTGTAAAAATGCAACGACACACGCTTCAACAAAGCATAGAAATGACTAAAATTCACTACAGAAATGGTAAAAATTTTGCAGTCACAGTTCGCTAAACTAAAGCAATTTTGGTCGTCGTGAAGCACCTTCTCGGCCAGCAATACTAAAACTGGTTAAACAATTTGAGCTGTTGGGATAACTTAGTGATGTGAAGAATCTAAACCGTGTGCGTCGCTCAAGAACAATTGAGAATATTGCTGCTGTAGCCAATAGTGTTAACGAAAACCCAGGTTTGTCGATTCCTCGTCGATATTTGGAATTAGACATTCCAAAAATGACATTATACCGTATTTTGCATTAAGGCTTAGGTTTTAAGGCTTTTAAAGTTCAGTTAACACAAGAACTCAAGCCGGTCGATGGCCAGCAACGTTATATCTTTGCGGATTGGGTCCTTAAAATGCATCAAAATGATCCGGATTTTCATTGAAAAATCATCTTCAGCGATAAGGCCCATTTTCACCTCAGAGGCTACGTGAATAAGCAGAATTGCCGTTTTTGGGGCTCGGAGAATCCAAAAATGCTATTGAAAAGGCTCTCCATCCTCAACATGTCACTGTTTGGTGCGGTGGTTCAGAATTCGAAAAAGCTGGCCAAAACGTCTAAATCTTGATAAATTTTGACATGAATGGGTACTAATCGCAGATTATGAATTTGATATCAAAATTGAAAAATTCAAAATGACGGATCCAATATGGCAGACATAAGAGATAAAATTATTATTGTCCACACTGGAGAAATCCAATATTTTAGAATAACAATGATCCCAGCTTTCCGGTGATTATTTTATAACTTAGTCAGGGTGTGTAGATGATTTTTATATCATAAAATGGTATACATTTTGAGTAAATTTTGAAAATTTTAAGTCGGTAACAATTGTTTTCAAAATTTCAAGTTTGTATCATTTGTTTTTACATTTATTTGGCTACACTGGAGAAATACTTCAGTATAACAATTTACTCGGTTATCACATGATTATTTCCAAAGTTAGTGAAGGGACTTTGATTTGTTTGTTTGATTTTTCTTAAATCATAAAGCAGAATCAATTTTGAGCACATTTTAAAAATTTTAAGTTGGTCACAATTATTTTTACATTTATTTGGCCACAGTAAAGAAATTCGCAATTTTAACACCAGTAATGATTATTTTCAAAATTAGTAAAAAACTTCCGTTCTTATTTACACCTATTACCATGGTTACGTACAGAATAAACGTGTCATGTAAATTGCGATTATTTCTATTCTCTCGTATAAATTGTAATTTGAATTTTCTATAAACTAAAACTTAATGATAATAAAAAAATAATGTACCAAATAATCACCACGGCCGTAAAATGGTGTTTGGCCCTCGGCTTCGAGTCGGTCAGCACTCTTCACCCTCGGGCCCAAACCATAACCATAACTTATACTATACAGGGTGTGTACAAATTGACGGAAACTATTATGATCGTGAAAAAATGTCCAAACATTTTTTTTGCGGAAATATCCATTTTGTCGATTCCGACAATTTTCGTAAAAAACTGTGTGTCTGCCTTTATGTCCGTCTGTCTGTCATATTGATTTTTTAATTTCTCTGTACAAACTACGGGAAAGTGTTGTGATTGCAAAAAAAAAATTCAAACATTTTTTCTTGCGGAAATATCCATTTCGTCGTTTTCGACAATTTTTGTTAAAATTTGCGGAAATATCAATTTCTTTGATTCTGGCAATTTTTGTAAAAAATATGTGTGTCTGCTTTTGTGTCTGTCTGTCTGTCATATTTAGTTTCTACTTTCTTCGTAGAAACTAGAGAAAAATATTGTGATAGTAAAAAAAATCCTTTTTTGCGGAAATAGCCATTTCATTGATTCCGACAATTTTTGAAGAAAAAATATGTCTGTGTGTCTGTCTGTCATATTTATTTTTACTTTCTCCTTACAAACGAAGGGAAAATATTGTGATCGTAAAAAATTTACATTTTTTTTTATTTTGCGGAAATATCCATTTCGTTGATTCCCACAATTTTTGTTAAAAACATGTGTGTCTGCCTTTGCGTCTGTCTGTCTGCAATATTGATTTTTTACTTTATCCGTACAAACTATGGAAAAGTGTGATTGTAAAAAAATCCAAATAGTTTTTTGCGGAAATATCAATTTCGCCGATTGTGACTTTTGTGTCTGTGTGTCTGTCATATTTAAAATCACTGAATAAAGCACTTACTATGTTTTTTACCACAATTTATTTGATGTATGTACAAATATTTCATATACATACAAATCACGACTTAAGTTTCGACGTTTTACTGTCATTATCAAGTGAAACAATTAATGTAAAAAACATAGTAAGTGTTTTATTCAGTGATTTTATAATGAATTACCACGTAGTAACGGTCGCAACCATCACCATGATTACTGTCATATTTAGTTTCTATTTTTCCGTAGAAACTAGAGAAAAATATTGTGATAGTAAAAAATTTCCTTTTTTTGCGGAAATAGCCATTTCATTGATTCCGATGTTTGTGAAAAAAATATGTCTGTCTGTCTGTCATATTTGTTTTTACTTTCTCCTTACAAACTAAGGGAAAATATTGTGATCGTAAAAAAATTCCAAATTTTTTTTTTGCGGAAATATCCATTTCGTTGATTCCGACAATTTTTGTAAAAAAAATGTGCGTCTGCCTTTGTATCTGTCTATCTGTCATATTGATTTTTACTTTCTCCATGCAAACTACGAGAAAGTATGGCTTTGTGGCAAAATCCATTTCCGTCGATTCCGACAATTTTTATAAAAAAAATGTGTGTCTGTGTGTCTGCCTGTCTGTCATATTTATTTTTTACTTTCTCCGTGCAACTATGAGAAAGTATGGCGATCGAAAAGATTTTCCAAACATTTTTTTTGCGGAAATATTCATTTCGTCGGTTCCGATCATTTTTGTTAAAAAAAGTCTGTTTGAGTGTTTGCCTTTGTATCTATCAGTCTGTGATTTTCTTTTTACTAATTTGACTAGGAGATCTTTCCTCTAAAATGAATAATATGCTAATATAAAAAACTAACATTTAAATTTAAAATCCTATGTTGCATTTTGTTCATCTACACCCTGTATACATATACACATCATAAATACAAGGTATGCAGTAAAATATAAAGTCGAATTTTTCAACGATATTGCACATCAGCAATAAAACTAATCCTACACTGAGGAATGCAAGTGAATGCAGCTGATTGTTGTTTATCACGTTAAAGGGCACTATAGTACATATTTTTATTGCTATAAGAACACAGGCATACACAAGCAAAAAATATTTCCATGAATGTCTAAAATGTTTCTACCTATTTTTAACGCAAATTCCTATAATTGCTAACAAAAATTTTGTATTCATTTTAAATGTAATAACCATTAATTTACCTTCAGGAAGATCCATAATAACAAGGAAAAAAATCCCAGCGCATAAAGATTAGTATTTATAGTGAAAAACCCACGCCAAACTTTCACCTCGTACGAACGTCTCCCACGTTTCTAACAAAGTAACAAGTTTGAACGCGAATTACGAGGCATTTTGAAATAGATACAATCATATTCGTCCATTGTGGCATCCAGTGCCCTCTGGGCACGACTATATTGTACCAAACTCAAAATATTGACTTTAATTTTTCTACTTTTGGCCAGCTTTTTTGAATTCTGAACCACTTTGTGGCGGTGTGATTGGACCTTACTTATTCGAAAATGAGGCTGGTGCAACAGTTACGGTGAATGGATTGCGCTATCGAGCTATGATTAATGATTTTTTTATGGCCGGAATTGGAAGATATTGATGTGGACGACGTTTATTTTCAACAAGACGGCGCTATGCGTCACACAAGCAACGAAACAATTGCATTTTTGCAAGAAAAGTTTCCTGGCCTTGTTATTTCGCGAAGAGGTGATCACAATTGGCCCCCGAGATCTTGTGACTTGGCACCTTTAGACTTTTTTCTTTGGGGCCATGTGAAAGATAAGGTCTATGCCAATGCTCCGCAATCGATTCAAGACCTAAAAAATAGAATTTGTGAAGTTATCGAGGACATACAGCCGCAAATGCGCGAATTTCATGGAAAGGATATGGTGCTGCAACCGTAGTCGTGGCGGCCTTTTGGCTGATATAGTTTTCCATCGTTAATGGCATACCTTTCTCTTTATAATGAAATAAAAATCTATTGATTTCTCTTAAAATATACTCGTTTTTTTAAATATCAAAATGACACCTCTTATTGGAAAACCCTTTACTACAGTTCTATCTACGAATGTAATCTGTCGGTTTACTGTGTGTCATGGCGTCGAACGATCAGCTGTTCTTTAACATAGACCCGAACGTTATTATTGACCGTCGCTCGGAATCAACGCTAGCGCTAACCAAGCATCCGTTATTTTCCTCGGCTTTACTAATGTATAAGCGTTGAATAAATTGGACGCGTTATATTCTAATTAGTATATGGGCTGAGTATTATAAGTTTAATGATATTTATTTTAAGTATGGCGCCCTCTATTGGAAAATATACGAATCATTGTTGACTCCTAAACCTTGTTATTTCCCGCATTTTGAGGCCGAAAAATAAGCATTTAGAACACGTAGGCGGAAAAATATTTTTATGCTGCCATAGTGAAATTAGTTCTGGGCGTAAATGAAGTCGCCTATCACTTTAGCACTTTTATAAACCTTATGCTTCATGAATTTTATACAGAATTTTATTTATTGAATTTGAAAATGCAAATAAAACAATAAACATTTTTATATTTTACATTTATTTCATCTGCACAAAACTATTTCATTTAAACAAATTATAAAATTGAAAAAATTTTAAATATCATTTTTAAATTTCTGTGCAGGCATCTGCAATTATTATAAAGTACTCCACCCTCCCCAAATATTTATCCTACATTAAGGTTATGTTAAATGATGGCGTGAATTCACGAAAACACATGAAATTTCGTGTGTACGCCTGTATAATACAGTCTCTGATGTCTTAAGTGAAACAACAATTACATTTCATTAGGGACGATAATGAAAACACGGTCGCGCATTATACGCGCGTAATTAATACAACGCGGGGACTAAAAGCGTGATTTAAATACAGCCCCTTGAATTAATAACAGCCCCACAAATATAATTTTAAATAAAGCCCGGGATTAAATGATATCCATATGGACGTTATGAGATTTTTCTTTCCCGCTAATTTTGAGTTAGATCGGAAGCAAGGAAGGAATCTCCATTCAGCTAGAATTTATGTCGATAGGGCTCACATTGTATGCGGTAATTAATTAAAAATGTAGCCCACCCCGGGCAGTAATTTGTATGGTTGTTTTAATTTTCTCCCCTGTTACGGGTGCAAAGTGTACTTTATGGTAAATCGGTTCGGAAAATATACACCGCTTATTAAGGGGTAACTGAGTTTAATGAATAGTAATCGTGGGAGAGTGTGCATCTGCTTTAAAATATCAGACTTTTGTTGGGAAATGTTCAGATTCAACATACGTAATATGATGAACTTAATTTACACCTGTAAACTGCAATGTTCTTCATTGTTTCGTTTTACACTCTCTAGACTCGAATTTAAATAGAGAACTTGTAAAATGCGGCGGTAAAATAATAATTATTATGCAACAGTATAGTATAGTAATATTTTTTCACAAGTAGGATATATTTCCGCTCACATATTAGTGAACTTTTTAGGACTGTGTGTAATTCAAATAGGAATTAAATACATGATAATTTAAATGTAAATGTTGAAAAATTCAATATTCGTGTCAATAGTCAACACAATGATTGCTCACAGACAACTAAATAGAGTGTTTATTTCGACACGCCACTCCTTCAGTTTCGGTGGGACGATAAACTAATGAAAATTACGCATTTTTAACATAACCTTAAAATGTTGTATTTTCATGATATAAATATAAAATTTGCATTTTCAGTACTCAAATCATAAGCTAGCATCATTATTAGTCGATTGTAGTTGTCGAAATGTACTCGCCTCAAAAGGTCAACAAAAAAAATCAGCCGCCTTCTAGATTTACCCTAAAGTAAATCCTTACCAATTTTTAAATATGAAAAGGATTTTTCATAAAGTGCTTGTTTTCCTAAAGTGGTTTATTTTGTTTTTTCTATATCTACGATACGCAACAAAACTTATTAGAGCGGTCGCATATGTAATTTTTTTTAAACAAACATGATTTTTTACATTTAAATTACGTCTTGGATCCGAAAATAAATAAAATTTTCAGAGTGTTAGGTTTGATGACGGCTATTTGGAAAACTAGGCCTTGATTTTTAGATAATATGAAAGCTCTAACGTTTCTGGACAAATCTGTATAAGTGTAAGTCTGCATTTATTTTGAATTAACAAAATAAACGAATTTTTCAATTTTTGTGCCAAAAAAGAAATGATATTCTTGGCAGAGCCCTGCAGAAGCGGGTTTTTGAAACCCCGGCCCGGCCCGACGGTGAAAATTTAAAACCCGGCCCGGCCCGATGAAACCAAAATGTGTTGCGGGCCCGGCCGGGCCTGAAGCTGAATATTCAAAGCCCGGCCCGTCCCCTAAAAATGTTGAATTAAATAAATCAAATTCCTGGACCCATCTACTCCTTAAAATTCTTAAAATAAATTGAATTCATGTTAATAACATTTATTTTTCAATTCACCTGGTTGTTGCTTTCCAAATTTTACTTTCCAAATTATAATCAAATTAAATTTATCCAAGCCCGGCCCGGTCCGACCCGGGTTAAATTATCAATCGGAAAGCCCGGCTAGGCCCGCAGTTCAGAAAATACGGCTCGGCCCGGCCGGGCCCATGCAGGCCTCTAATTCTTGGGCTTGATGATGATTATTTGGAAATCTAGATAATTGATCTACTTCCGTTTTTTTCGGGGCAAGTGAAAATCCAATTATTTCTGAACAATTTTGTAAAAGGTGGAAGTCTGCATTTATTTTGGATTCAAAAAATAAACGAATTTTTCAATTTTTGTGCTAAAAAAATGATATTCTTGGGTTTGATGATGATTATTTGAAAATCTAGGTAATTGATCTACTTCCGTTTTTTGGGGCAAGTGAAAGTCCAATTATTTCTGAACGATTTTGTAAAAGTTGGAAGTCTGCATTTATTTTGAATTAAAAAAATAAACGAATTTTTCAATTTTTGTGCTAAAAAAATGATATTCTTGGGTTTGATGATGATTATTTGGAAATCAAGATAATTAATCTACTTCCGTTTTTTCACGGCAAGTGAAAGTCCAATTATTTCTGAACAATTTTGTAAAAGTTGGAAGTCTGCATTTATTTTGAATTAAAAAAATAAACGAATTTTTCAATTTTTATGCTGAAAAAATGATATTCTTGGGTTTGATGATGATTATTTGGAAATCCAGGTGATTAATCTACTTCCGTTTTTTGAGGCAAATGAAAGTCCAATTATTTCTGAACAATTTTGTAAAAGTTGTAAGTTTGCATTTATTTTAGCTTAAAAAAATAAACGAATTTTTCAATTTTTATGCAAAAAAGATGATATTCTTGGGTTTAATGATAATTATTTGGAAATCTAGGTAATTGATCTACTTCCGTTTTTTTTGGGCAACTAAAAGTCCAATTATTTCTGAACAATTTTGTAAAAGTTGTAAGTCTGCATTTATTTTGGATTAAAAAAATAAACTAATTTTTCAATTTTTATGCTAAAAAAATTATATTCTTGGGTTTGATGATGATTATTTGGAAATCTAGGTAATTGATCTACATCCACCATTTCCGTGCGATTTTAAATTTTTATTTGTGTAGTGTCTATCTGTGGGTGTTTTTATTAACTACAAACTGTCAAAAGGCCATGAACATTAAAACGAAAAAACAAAAATTATCTAACGGCTCATTAATTCACGGGTGGCGTTTAAAAAAATCGTAACTCAAAAAGGGCATTGCGAAAAAAATATTTTATTTTCGCAATGCCTTTCTGCAAGTACAGTTAACAATTACAAATTGTCAAAAAACCGTGATGTTGCAAGCGGATAAAAAGGCAGATACAATAAAATGATGATAATACTTGGTTGTTCTAAAATATATTATCATAATTTCATTACTTAAAATTTTTTACCAAGTGTGCAACCAGAAATCAATAAAACGTTGATACAAGTTTGCAAGCGAATAAAAAGGTAGATATAAGTTTTCAAGTGGATAAACTTTATTTACCTTCACCATGACAATTATCTGGACGATTTTAAATTATATGTAGGTTTGCTTTATTCGCGGTTATAATTTCTGCAGGATACATTTAATTTTAAGCACTCTTCATTTCATCACAAATTTATCCAATGAATTGCATTTAGGCAACATGTTTCCATCTCAATTCATTCTCAAAATTTGTATCGATTCAATGACTCGTGCAACGTAAATTTTATCCATTCAAATTATAACCTCTTGTTGTATCATCCCCGATAAACAAATTGTTTTAACTCGGGTAAGAACATTTTTTTAACTGGTAAACCATCAAAAAAAGTTTGTACACATTGAAGAAAGTTTTCAGCCGTTGGGAAAAATTATTTTTAGCTGCTAAAATAAAAACGTTAAAGAAATTGCAAACGTTGTCAAACGCAGGAAAGTTTTAACCATTCAGAAAAAAAATGTTTTTATTGATCCAAATACATTGAAAAATTTCAACCTTTTATATTATATGAAGGGATTAGGTCCAGGCAGAAATACACTGATGAGATATAAATATAGAAACACGTCTGTAGGTGGGAGTTAATTACACAATGACTTGTTTATTTCTTAAAATTTATTGTTACTTATAACAAAAGAAAAAACAAAAAAAACAAACTACTGGCTAGATTTTATTCCAATTTTAATCATCACTTTGTTTCATGAAAATAGACGTTTTATTAAAATTTTAATAAAATCGCTCAACAAATTCTAGGTGTTGCAATTTTTATGGAAGTCAGCATATAAAGAAAAAATGAAATCAGTTTTTGTTTGTTTTTTTCGGACTGAAAACAAAATAATTTAAGTATTTTTTTTTTAATGGACTAATAAGCGGTATAGAATTCTGCAAAAGTGACGAGATTCAACATACCATCTATCTCTTCTAATAAGATTTCGAATTTTGAAACATCCTGTATACAGGGTGCCCGGATTTCATAGGGACAACATGGGCAACTTCTGTTAGATTACTAAAAATTTTCACAGATAACATTGGTTTTATGAAGTGCCAATGAAAGTGTTTAAATTGTCATGCAAATTGGTTCAAGCCGCATCTTGATATCTTGGGTAGCAGAGAAGTTACGGCAAATGAAAGAAATGAGGAGATTTTGTTTTTATTTTAATTTTGAACAAGTGGGCCATGACATGTGGGATTTGGGGATAGATTCTTAATGAACTCTCGAACCTGCACCTTTTTGCTAATTTGACCAGCTCTCTATCTCTCCAAATGCAGAAGTTGTCCCTACGAAATCCGGGCACCCTGCATATACAATTAATTAATAAAATGAAAAAAAAAAATCAAAATCAACTTTATTCGTCGACGTAAATTTTGCTTTTCTGCATTGTAAACAAAATGGATAGAGAAACAAGTTTACAATACAAATGATTAAAATATACCTCTTTAAATACACGGAGAGTGAATATCTTATTCGAATTGTGTTCCCTTCTCTGTAACTTATTTAAACTATAGTGGTACCATGAATAAATATTATTACTTATTCTTTCAATATGTTCATTGCTGAAGATAATTTATATTCGAACATTAAAACTTTTAACTGATTGAGGTTGGCGGCACTGCAGTCACTAATAAATAAACAGTGTGATATTAACTAAGTAAAAGTGTGTTTTATTAAATTAAAACTTTTAGTTTAAATACTTTGAAACTGTTGTAATATTCTATTCATACTGAGGGTTCTATTTATAACAATTATTAGAGTTTATATCACTTTAATATGTACAACGCAAAATTGGCAAACATATTATCGTACAACTGCGTTCAATGAGATTCTGCGTCTGGTGATTAAAATAATAACCTTATATTTAATGCTGCATTATGAAATAAATGAGTTTGCTTCATAATTTGTATTGACAATTTTAACAACAATAATTATTGTTTCCTAGTCACCGATTTCAACCCACGTTGGTATCATTAGCGCAGTACGGTCGTTGACGTAGAAACAGAATCTCACTATGGAGCTATAAACCAACCAAGTAATCGTTAAATTAGAAACACCATTAAGATGATATCGACTAACTTAAACGTTGAACCAATTTCTCCAATTAACTGAAGTTATGCATCGACAATTACATTTTCAATTCGAGGCCCTGCGCATTCACCATAAGAACATGGCTACAATTCTCTTTATCATATTTATTATAATATTTTTTAATAACTGAATCAACTCGTGGTACTAAAAAGTATACCAGATAAATTTATTAAATCCGTTATATTTTTTTCTTTTTTAACGAGATATTGTCCAGACAGATTCACACAAACCGGGCACTAAATTCCGAAACTTAAACTACCGCCCTCGTGCATTGTTCGCAATGAACTTAAGTGAACTTAACATTTAAAAAATGTAACTTGGCGGAAAAGTTATCCTCTATGATCTGATGAAGTCATGGAGGAATTTACGTAAACAACATAAACGTAATTGATTTTTTTCTTTCGCTTTCTGCGCGGGATTTTCGTGCGCTAATATCGTAACTTGCGAGTTTCCTTTTTAAGCGTTTTTAAAGTATCAGGGAATCATTAGATTTTCCGCTCAAAAGATGTACTCGGCAACAAAGGAGGACTCGGCGAAGTTACATTTTTCAATGGAATTACCTGAGGGCCGTATTTAGCGAAGGGGGCCAAATTAGCGATGAAGAATGTAATTTATCTGGCAATATCTTGCTGCTTAAAAATTGCGTTTATTTTCATATAAAAAAATAGCCTTAAACATTCTACATTATAATTATAATAAAAAAAATAATGATAGAGGCGCTGGCGGATCCAAGGGGGCTAGTAAATGCTCTACAAAATTTCCAAAAGAACTGTTTATTTTTTTTTCTTATTTGCTTTTTGGCTAAATCAAGCTACCCAAAATGCATATTCTCCATGACTAAATAATTAAAATAAAAAATGGTGATGTGACCATCATGTTACTTTCTCCGACTTGATGGTATCATAGCCATTTATATTTACTACCATGGTTTATTTTCATTTTAGATCAGTTGATACTGACGTTTAAAACGTCAAAGTTATGAAAGATAAAAATAAAAAATTATACTTCCAATTCAAATAATCTTAAATTGGTTTATTAGAAAACTGAAAAAATCCTAATAAATTCTTGAAAAAAGTACTAAAAACAAATCTTGATAAATCCTGAAAAAAGTTTCTGAAAGAGTCCTGGTTATAAGGTTCCAAAGAGAATACCCGAAAAAAGTCGTGAATAAAACAGTCCTGAAAGAATCTGATTAAAAAGTCCTGATAAAAAGTCCAAAAGAAGAGTCTAGAAAAAAGTACTCTGACAAAGAAATGTCTTGAAAAACAGGTTCTTGAAAAAGACCTAAAAAAGTCCGGAAAGCTGAGTCGTCACAAAAAAAAATTCTGAAAACAGGTCCTAAAAAAGACATAATAAAAAGACTGTAGAAAAGTACTGAAAATAGGCTTAAATAAAGTTCGAAAAATGCCTGAGTCCTGAAAAAAACCTGTAAAATAGTCCAGAAAACAAGTCCTAAAAAAAGTCCTGTAGAGAGTCCTTAAGACAGTCCTAAAAAGACCCAGGAAATTCCAGAAAATAGTCCTGACAAAAGCCTTAGAAGAGATCTGATAAAAGGCATTAAAAAAGTCCCAAAAAAAGGTCCTGAACATAATAGTTTTTAATAATCTTAAAAAAAAGGCCCTGAAAAAAAATTCGAAAAAGATGGGTTCTGAAACAAAAGTCTTGAAAAACTTCTAAAAAAGGTGTCCTGTAAAAAAAAATACCAAAAAGAGTCACAAAGCCTAAGAAAAGACCTGAAAAAAGACATTAAAAAATTCCTAAAAAATAATTCGGATTAAAAATCCTAAAAAAAGGCCCCAAACAAAAACTTTTTAGTCTTGAAAAAAGTTCTAAAAAAACTCTTTACAAAAGCTTTCAAAAAATCGTGCTGCAATAAAACCCAAAAAGTCTTGCAAGAAGACTTAGAAAAGATCTGAAGAAGGCATTAAAAAGTGGTGAAAAATAATTCTCATAAAAAAATCCTGAAAAGGAGTCTCAAAAACAAAAAAGTCTCGAAAAGGAGAAAGAAAAGAAAAGTCCTAAGAAAACATCGTTAAAGATGATTCCTGAAAATATGGTCTTGAAGAAAAGTCCTGCAAAATAAGTTATAGAGAAAGTTTCCTAAAAAATACCTGAAAAAAGAAATAAAAAAATCCTGAAAATAAGGTCTTACAAAAAGACCTGAAAAAAGTCCTAAAAAAGTCGTGTAAAAAGTCCTGAAAAAGTCCTGAAATTTTGATTTATACTTTCATGATATTTTTTTCAATTTCAATGTACATCGAACGTGTTGTAGTATTGGATGATTCTGACGTTTAAAACGTCAAAATTATGAAAGATGGAAATTAAAAATTATACTTCAAATTCTAATAATCTTTACCGATGATTTACTCAAAAAGTAATGAGATTTTCAAAAGAACTTATCCTTTATAGGTTATTAATTTTATCATTACCTACCAATATTATTTTTATAAATTTTCTTAATTATAAACCAAAAATGACAAAAAATGATAATTTTATTTTTTCATAAAACGTTTGTTTTTTGAAAAATATTTTCAAACAAAGGATGCTCATTTCTTAGTTACCTTTGAAATTTGTTTAGATGTTTTTGTAATATTTTACATATTTAAAAAAATATTGGAGAAAAACAAAATGGTTTACGCAGGTTAACGCATACTTAAGGTGTATGAAATTTTACCAGAAGCTTTTCAGTTCTTCGGATTTTTAAGCTTATGTTCAAAGTTCCATATTAATTAATGTCGTAGTTTTTGAGATACGGCGCGCACAGACATACATCTCAATAGGAATGCATATTAAAAAAATGGTGATGTGGCCATCATGTTACTTTCTCCGACTCCGATCATTTATAATTTTAAAACGTCAAAATTATGAAAAATGGAAAAATGTACTTCAAATTCAAAAACTCAGTTTACTCAAAAACTAAAGAGATTTCGAAAAAAACTTATTAATCATAAATTGTTTATTTTGGCATTCTCTACAATTATTATAAACATACATTTGCTGTAACTATTAGCGTTTCATAATTGTATACCAAAAATGAAAAAAAAAAATTCTCGAATAACAATGATTTTATGAAAAATATTTTCAAACCAAAGATATTCATTTCTTTGTTGTCTTTAATATTTGCTTAAATATTTTTGTAATATTTTTCATATTTAAGAAAATATTGGAAAAACAGTTAAGGTAAACACTTTTTTTTTCAATATTTTTTTAAATATGGAGAGTATTACGAAAATATTTAAATAAATATTGAAGACACCTAAGAAATGAACATCTTTTGTTTGAAAATATTTTTCAAAAAAATCATTTTTTCAACAAAATTACAATAAACAAATGCAGACATCTAACTTTTAAAGAATTATTCAAAAATGAAAGGTTTAGGTACTTTTCCAGACAATCGCCAAAAATGGCCATTTTCAAACATCAAAAATCGAAGAAGCTTTGATTTTTCAAAACCTGACTTTAAATAATTGAGATTCGAAATTCTAAAAATCCAAGCTTGTTAATCATTTAATTTTTTAGCTAATCACTATCAAACCCAAGTAAGAGCATTTTTACGCGTTCGAATATTAAAATAGCGTTTTTTTTTTTACTGAAAACATTTACAGACTTCATCTCATTCCGAAATCATCAGGCTTGAATATTCAAGCATAATCAATGCTCTTTATTTACCTAGTTTTTCATTAAATCACCATTAAACACGCAAATGGGTGTTTTCAACGCTCAAAAATCGAAAAGGCGTTGATTTTTCAAAAACCAAAAGAAATGCAGACTTTCAACTCTTTCAGCCTTATTTCCGAATAACTTGGCTTTAATATTTTTAAAAATCAAAGCGAGTTAAACATTTAGTTTTTCAGATAAGCACGATCGAACCAAAAATGACTATTTTCAGGGGTTTTGAATGATGCTTTTTCGATTTTCAAAAAAGCATTATTCAGAACCGGAAACAAATGCAAGTTCAAACTTTCACAAAATTGGTAATCAATGATAAGGGTTTGATATAAAAGAATAACCATGTCCGTTAAGGACCTAGTTTTTCAGACAATCAAACAATTAAATACAAACTTCCAACTTTAACAGCATTATTGGCGAATAATTGGACTTTAATTTTGTGAAAAATTCAAAGAACATTAATTTTCTAGATAATCACCATCAAATCCAAAAATTGCGATTTTCAATGCTCAATTCAAATGAAAAGTATTAATTTTTTTAAAACCATCTTAATCATTGGCACACATCCACTGAAACTGTTACACATTGTTTATTTTATTTTATTTTAATGTTGTACTGTTTATCTTGTGGCATACGGGACAAAAAAGAATTATCATTATAATAATAATTAATAAAGTCAATTAATGGCCGTTATATAATTGCTGGGATTTGCTTTGTCCATAAACTTATAAATGGTGAAATCATATCTCCAGAGTTGTTATCCATGCTGAATTTTAATTTTCACTCACATAATAGACCCATTCGCAATGCATCTTTGTTTCGACCGAATTTTTATCGAACTAATTATGGTTATTATTCTCCAATAGAAATAATTATGCGAAATGTAAATTTGCTCAATATGTCTCATGAGTTTGACATTTTTAATAATTCTCTGGCTTCCTGTAAGTCAGTCATTATTTCCAAAATTAATTAATGCTTTGGTTTTTACTGACTCAGAAACCATAATTGGTTCGTGTAAAATTTCTAGTTATATTGTAATGCGTTAACTAACCCAGTCGCTATAGTATATCTTTCTTTTTATATAAGATTAATAGATTTTTATTTTGTACTTGCTCAAACCATTATTATGTATTAATTTTTAGTACTCAATATATGTATGTATTACATTGTAAAAAGAGGGTGAATCCCGTTAATAAACGTATTATTATTATTATTATTATTATTATTATTATTATTATTATTATTATTATTATTATTATTATTATTATTATTATTATTATTATTATTATTATTATTATTATTATTATTATTATTATTATTATTATTATTATTATTATTATTATTATTATTATTATTGGGCTTTAACGAGTTTACTGATCTCGATATATTTAACACTAATCCATCAGTAATTAAATCATTAGTTCTTAAGCCAAATATTTAGTAACTAATGCGTCAACATACCGTATCACCTGCATATATTTTTTTTCAGTTCATCTTATTGTGTTATTAATTGTGTTTTCTGTTTGATTTTGTTTTTCTTTGCTTTTTTCTCTTTAACTTTATTTTTTGTTTCTTTTAAATTCTAATTAATTAGTAAGTTTATATTTCTCTGTCATTGGATGTATATCTGTTGAGGAATAAACCATTATTATTATTATTATTATTATTATTATTTAATATTATATAAAACAATTAGGCAATGTTAATTATTCACTATTCTAGACAATCAAAATCAAATCCCAGAATGACCATTTTTAAAGCTCTAAAATGGAATAAGTCATTGATTTTTCAAAAATTGATTTAAATACAGATTTTCTGCTTAAACATCGGTTTTGGGCAATAATTGGGATTTTATATTATAAAAAATCAAACTTTGTTAATTATTTAGTTTTCTTGGCAATCAAAATTAAACCCAAGAACGATCATTTTTAAAGCCCAAAAATAGAAAGAGTATTGGTTTTTCAAAAACTGACGTAAATACAGACTTCCAACTTTAACATCATTATTGGGGAATCATTCTAGAAAAACCAAACAACACTAATTATTTAGTTTTCAACAGTAATCTTACGAGTGCCTATGATTTTGCCGGCAATTATTAGGGGCAGGATCACGATTTTCTAGAAGCATCAAGCAGGAGTGATCCAGACGCTAATAATTGCCTAGGAAATACAGTCACGAGTTAGATTCGAGAAGACAATTGGCCGAACAGAAACTTCACTCTTCATAATTTGAAAAGTTAAATTTAGTGACACCAAGTGTCAGACGTGTATTAATCTGCGCCACAATAATTGTAGTAAAAACGAGCTTACCAAGATTTTGAGAAATGCCTATGAATACTATTACTGATGAAAGCACTAACATTTCACCCGAAAATACAAACAGATCGAATTCAGGAGCAAACTGCTTAAAAGTCCGGAACTGACGTTTTATACGTTATAGAAAATGTACTAACGCGTTGCTAGGCAATACCAACATGATGGATTATCTGATTAGATACCACCCAGGGTGAATTGCCATGCATAAGCAGCAGCATGGTCTGTTACGCATCGTAATTAGAATTTTATTGGATCATGTCATCAACATTATTCGATTTCATTGGTTAATAAGTAAATGAGGGCAACTGTCATAATAATATTAACGATAAATATTTATATATTGTTTCCTTGACAACCGATGACCGAACTGACGAGATCTGATAAGATCAAAACCGGTCCTCAATTGTCGAAATAATATTTGAATGCATATTTTTGTAGATTTCATTTTTTTGAGTTGCCCGTTGGTGTAGAGGGTACAAGCATATTAAATATATCAAATAATTGATCAAAACAAATTACAAATATTACTTTTACAACTTTAGAATTAAAGTTATAAAAGTAACATGTTAACATGTTAAGAAGATAAAATTTAAAATACAAGTCATTTGTGAAATCTATAAAAATAAGTATAGAAAATATGAAGAATAATGTATAAACAATATTATGACAAAAAATGTAAAACACATAAATGCCAAAAATTAAAGATTTGTAAAAATCTTATAAAAAATTGTATTTGATAGTTTTTGAAGATCTTCAAATTCAGCACATTTTGAATGTCAAACAAGTTTATTACACGTTTTCAAAAATTTAACCGGGACGTATATAAGTATAGATAATTATTATAACTTACCAAATGATCAACACATCAATTATACAAAAATGTTTGGTTTCAACAAGTTTTGTAAATATTACAAAAAATTTTCCTAAAAACAAATAAATTTTCACATGTTTGAGCAGTGGTGGTCAACCTGAACTCTACCTACTAGTGGGCGTTTTTTTTGATGGGCGATAGGGGTTTTGTCCAAATGAAAATGTATTAGTACACAAGAGTAAATTTGAAACGTGCGAGTTCAAATTTGGAAAGTGAGGAGAAAAAAAGAAAAACGAGAAACCGGGAGGAATATTTTATTTTCAGTAACTACACAAGTGGGCCATTGGTATAAAAAGGCTGACTACCCCTGTGTTAGAGCTTTAATAAGCAAAATTCTTGAGGGTGTTTAGTGGACATAAGCTGACACATACAGTTAGTTTTTTATCCGATTTCAATCAATAATATGTCAAATAAAATCGTTCTAGCAACTGCATAATTTGGATTGATTTAATATTTATTTCTACGACCGCTCCCGAAAACAAATATATCGTCGCAATACTAGAGATGGGAAAAACCGTTCACTGTCGGGAACGGTTCCGAACCGGTTCACTCACTGGAGTGAACCGGTTCCTTGAAGCGATTCACGGGTCTTTTCTACAGTTATATACCAGATTATCAGAAAGGAGTTCCATGCTTTTATTTAATTATAAAATATATAATATGGGCATTCACAGTGTGGCCACAACTGCAATATACTTTTTTTGCATTTTATACTTGACAATATGACAATATGAAGAACTACCACTGGTAAATATTTGTAAACGGGGAGTGGGCATTAAATATTTACTCCGTTTTTTGCTTCTGATATTTCTAAATCGATTGATTTTTTATATTAAAGTTTTAGTTTTTTTCAGTCATGGCTTCTGCTATTTTAACATTATAATATAATTTTCTCATTTTCTCCTCTCCAATAGCACATTGATAGTAAATATAAATCAAATCTCGTAGATTTTCAAAAATAATCGGGAGAGCAGTAAAATGCACACCCGGTATATCATACTCTTCTTAATTTTTGAATGAAATAAATAATTTCAAAATGGTATAATTTCTTTATTATAAAAATATAAAATATTATTTTATGTTTTTCTATGCTGTGGGTTAATTTATTTTTCATTTATTTATTTACTAAGCATCTATAAAAAATTCAAATTTAACTAAAGTTAAAAGACTTTATGATAAATTAATGTAGAAATTTGACTTAAATTCGACAAGCATTAAGAAAGTAAAACTAATTTTGACTTAAACCCTTAAACACCTGGAAAAAATGTCAAATTTGAGTTAAATTAATAGATATAATCTCAAAATTTGAAAATATTCAAGAAAATAGACTACTTTTAACTTAAACATGTTAAGCCTCCAGAACAATGTCAAATTTGTATAGAGTTAAGAAACTTTATGTTTAAATTAATGTCGAAATTTGACTTAAAGTCGATAAGCGTAAAAAAAAGACTAATTTTGATTTTAAAGCCTCTAAAAAAATGTCAAATTTAATTAAAAACAAAAGACCATGTCCACATTAACGTTGAAATTTGACTTAAATTGGACAAGCGTTAAGAAAGCAAGACTAATTTTGACTTAAACCCTTAAGCTTCAAAAAAAAATGTCAAATTTAAGTTAAATTAAGTCCAAGTTTATGTCCAAATTAATGTCAAAATTTGACTTAAAGTCGAAAAACGGCCAGAAAAAAGACTAATTTTAACTTATAGACGTTAAACCTCCAGAAAAATGTCAAATTTGTGTAGAGTCAGAAGCTTTATGTGCAAATTAATGTCGAAATTTGACTTAAAGTCGATATGCGTCAAAAAAAGACTAATTCGACTTTAAAGGCGTTAAGCTTCTAGAAAAAATATCAAATTTAAATAAAGTTAAGAGACTTTAAGTCCAAATTACTGTCGAATTTGACTTAAAGTTGAGAAGCGTTAAGAAAGCAAGACCAATTTTGACTTAAACCCTTAATCCTCTAGAAAAAAAAATGTCAAGTTTGGGTAGAATTATGTGCAAATTAACGTCAAAATAATTTGATTTAAAGTCAACAAACTGCAGGAAAAACCACTAATTTTATCATTAGCTGATCATTTTCAAACTTAAAGTAAATTGAAATACACACGTATTTATTTTAAAACACTTTATGACAAACTAATGACAAGCGTCAAAAGATAAACTAATTCTGACTTAAACTGGAAAAAATATTAAATTTGCTTAAATTTCAAAGATTTTATGGCAACTTAATGTAGAAATTTGACTTAAAGTCGACAAGTGTTAAGAAAAAAAATCTAATTATGGCTTAAATCAGTTAAACCTCTAAAAAATTTGTCAAATTAAATTAACGTTAAAACATTTTATAACAAACTAATGTCGAAATTTGACTTAAAGTCGAAGAGCGTTAAGAAAAAAAAAGATTAATTTGACTTAAAACCTAAAGCCTCTAAAAAAATGTCAAATATAATTAAAGTTAAAAGACTTTATGTCCAAATTAATGTGTAAATTTGACTTAAAGTCAACAATCGTCAAGAGAAAAGAGTAATTTTGACTTAAAGTCGTTAAGCCTCTAGAACATTTGCCAAATTGAATTAAAAAATCAGCGAAAATTGGGGATTACCGGTCTCTAACCTTCGGAGCTGGGTACTGCTCGCAGGGAAGATTTTTGAGCTTTGTGCCCGTGGAGACTTTTGATCTGGACACTGAAAGGAACAACATATCCAAAATTTGGTAAATTTCACCGAAAGCCAATTTCCATTTGATTTGTGAGGGGTCCTTTCAAAAGAAAGTGTTTAAAATTAGCATTTTAAAAATTTGCTCAGTTTTTTCAGCTTAATCAATCTATCCAAAACGCATGTTCTCCATGAGTACATAATTGAAATAAAAAACCTCAAACTATGCAGGGTGTATGCGAATTCCACAGACAAATTAATAGAGAAGGTTCCTGGTCGTTTTTACTTTCTCTGTTACAAAGTTCGAGAAAGTATTGTGATCGTGAATGTTTTTTCAAATTTTTGTTAACGGAAATATCCGTTTTGAGACCCCCAAAATTTCTTACACCGAAAGAGGGTGTTTAACCGTTATTTATTTTCCGATAATTTTTTAAATATGAAGAATATTACAAAAACATGTAAACAAATATTGAAGATAATAATATTTATAAAAGATGAAAATTTGTATCATTTTTGGTCTATCAATATAAAATGATAATTATTACATCACATTTTTATTAACTAGACTTGTAGAGAATGACAAAATTAACAACTTATAAAGAATACGTTTTCTTCGAATTCTCATTAGTTTTTGAGTTAACTAACTGCAAAAAATATAATTTGTGATTTTTATCTCTAATAATTTTGACGTTTCAATTTACATTAAAAATATGACCTAAATTGAAAATAAATCATAAAGTATAAATATAAATAACTCTCATACCATCAAATTGGAGAAAGTAACATGTTATAACACCATTTTTACTTTCTCCGTTATGAAGTACGAGAAAGTATTGTGATCGTGATTTAAAAAAAAAAAAATTTACGGAAATATCCGTTTTGGGGTCCCTAGATGCAATTTCAACAATTTCTGGAAAACAAACATTTGTGTCTGTGTGTGTGTGTGTGCGTGTGTGATGGTGTGCGTGTGTCTGCTGTGCGCGCTGTATCTCAAAAACTAATAGAGCAATTGATATGAAACTTTGAACATCCGTCTTATTTGATAATCTGAAGAATTGAAAAGCTTTTGGTGAAATTTCGTACACCGGAAGTAGGCGTTTACCTCAACTATTTTTTGTTTTTTGCCAATATTTTCTTAAATATGAAAAATAGTACAAAAACATTTAAACAAACTTTGAAGACAACAAAGAAATGAACATCTTTCGCTTGAAAACATTTTTCATAAAATCATTTTTATTCGAGAAAAACTTTTATTACTTTCTCCGTTATGAAGTACGAGAAAGTATTGTGATCGTGATTTTTTTCCAAAAATTTTTTTTACGTTTTGGGGTCCCTAGATCAGAGCCCTGCAGAAGCGGGTTTTTGAAAGCCCGGCCCGGCCCGGCCCGACAGTGAAAATTTAAAACCCGGCCCGGCCCGGCCCGATGAAACGAAAATGTGTTGCGGGCCCGGCCCGGCCCGGCCAGGCCCGGCCCGGCCTGAAGCTGAATATTCAAAGCCCGGCCCGGCCCGTCCCGTCCCCGAAAAATGTTGAATTAAATAAATAAAATTACTGGACCCATGAACTCCTTACAATCCTTAAAATACATTGAATGCATGTTAATAAAAATAACCCAATTTATTTTTCACTGCACTTGGTTGTTACTTTCCAAATTATAATAAAATTAAATTTATCCAAGCCCGGCCCGGCCCGGCCCGGGTTAAATTATTCATCGGAAAGCCCGGCCCGGCCCGGCCCGGAGTTCGAAAAATACGGCGCGGCCCGGACGTGCCCGACGTCGGGCAGGGTCAGGCTTTCCGGGCCGGGCCAAAGCCCGGCCCATGCAGGCCTCTGCCCTAGATGCCATTTCAACAATTTCTGGAATTTTTTTTGTGTCTGTGTGTATGTGTGTGTCTGTCTGTGCGCGCTGTATCTTAAAAACCAATAGAGCAATTGATATGAAACTTTGAACATCCGTCTTATTTGATAATCTGAAGAACTGAAAAGCTTTTAGTAAAATTTCGTACACCGGAAGTGGGCGTTTACCTCAACTGTTTTTTGTTTTTTGCCAATTTTTCTTAAATATGAAAAATATCACAAAAACATTTAGACAAACTTTATAGACAACAAAGAAATGAATATCTTTTACTTCAAAACATTTTTCATAAAATCATTTTTATTCGAGAATTTTTTTTTTTTGTAATTTTTGGTTTATAATTATAAAACGATAATAGTTACAGCAAATTTATCCAATAATTGTAGAGAATGCTAAAATGAACAACCTATAAAGAATAAGTTTCTTTCGAAATCCCTTTAGTTTTTGAGTAAACTGAGTTTTTGAATTTAAAGTATAATTTTTCCATCTTTCATAATTTTGACGTTTTAAACGTCAGTTTCATCCGAGTCAACTAAACGTTCGGTGTAGATTTAAAATATGATTTAGATTGAAAATTAACCATGAAAGCGTTAATATAAATGATACCATCAAGTCAGAGAAAGTAACATGTTGACCACATCACCATTTTTTAAATAGGTATGCATTCTATTTGGCATCTTATTTTATAATTATTCACAAACTTATCTAGTTTTATTTGGATAACAGGCCGAGAACAACAATTAAATTAAAACTAAATTTATAGCCATTATTTCCACCTAATTTATTTTTCACAGTAACGAAGCAAAACTGATTGCGCAAACCCTATGTTATAATTCTCGTCTACTATCCACGAATAGACTCTGTTAATTAATCGATGGAATTCACAAACACCATATATGAGCAGCTACATACCATTTAGAATATAAGTCAGGTTTTTCGATCGTTTTGAAAAATCTTAATCTAGATAATTGTTCAACAATTAAAGTCAAACCCTAGTAGCACAATATGTGTCAGAAATATTTTCCAAATATTGATTTTACATTTTTACGTTTCGGAAATATTAAAAGGCCAAAGTAAATATTTATATATTATGTCTATGGAAATATTGAAATAAAATTATTTTATAAACATATTCTATATATTTCAATCCTTATATTTAGTAAGTAACATTTTATAAATATATCCAAAGAAATATATGGATGACAGAAAAAGGCAACACTGAACTGTCTCGGTCAATTCTGCCACGGTTTGAACTGTTTTACACGCAGATGTCTGTGCTAGTAGCTATTTCGTTATATATTCCTGTATATTCTCTCAATCGGTGTATAATTTATGTGTCAGCTTCAAAGTGTGATATTTGACCGTAAGTAGAGTTGTACCAAGCACTCGAGACGTGTTACGCAGTGACTGTCTTAAAGTCAATTGGCTCCGGAAATTTGTTGTGTTCTCTCAATACTTTCTCACTCTGAGCAAACTTTACCCCCACATATCTTGAATGCTCAGTAATAATGTACATGCCTTTGGGATCCGCACCACAACCTCATATATCATGATATTTCCTCAACATTTTTTTACAAATATTGCAAAAATATATGCATAGTAATATTTCCTTAACATTTCATACAAATATTGCTAAAACATATAAAAATCTGTCATAATCAATATCACAGAAATATGTGTTTTCTAATATTTAAGAAATATTTTGTGCTACTAGGGAAAATAATGTAGAAAGTAATTTTAAATTAAGCAAGCAAATCCAACAGTAAACAACATAATTATATCGATTGAAATGGTGAAATATCCTAATCGTTCCGTGTTCATACGGGTCGAACAATTATACATAATGTATAACCCTCATTTGTTCACCAGCTTACGTAAGACTACTCAATAATTCATGGCGTAAAATCGGATATTTTTATATACAAATTTGTTTCCCTTTTTGGCCAGTCGAAAACATTTCGTTTCCGCTTATGAAATCCATTTCCCTCGGCAAGTTTTCTGCAGCGTGTTTGTAATTTTGATATTAGCAAAGTATGATATAAATATTTGCATTAATTGGGAGCGCAAACATTGTGTTTCATTTATTAGTCGGCCGGGATTTATTAAATATCTCGATAAATTGTGTGTTAAATTTACATTACGCTAAATTAATGTTAACATGTTGAGAATAATGCATTTTGTTAAAATTATATAAATGTGTTAAATTGCAAATTTGAACAAACATATAAGATAATTGGGTCAGTTGAATTAATTATCTTAATAACTAATTTTTCCTGGATTGTGTTCGAGGACTAGAAATAAATAAAGCGATTAAAGCTGGGAAGTTCGTTGCGAACGATAATATGGTTTGATCAATGGATCTTTGCGTGTGCGACATTGCCGAAGACTGAGTTTTCTCGCCTTGGACGACATACATACATAGACTTTATTATTAAACGCATGAATATGTTGACGGAGCTAGGTTCAGTTATCTATGACGTTCACGCGAAGATTCATTGATCAAAGTGTATCACCTGAAGAGCTTAACAGTGTGTATAAGTGAATATAAAACAATTTGACACATCCAATATTTTTTAATTTAAAAAAAATTAAAATTTAATTTTATAACTTTACATTTAATTACTGTTCATAATAAAATATTATACACTTTTTAAGTAATTGAATAGAAATGAAACCTAGCATTAACATACATTCTGATTAATGTTTCAATCCAATGTAGTAATCAACACGTGCCACAAAACTGAAGTAATTGGAGTAATTGTAAAGAAAACAACGCCCTGTTGCAGAGATATTAATGTAAAAACCTTTAATCAACACCGCCGGGGAAAAGCGTTACATAATCTTTCCGGGGATTTTTATAACGTTTTTAGGTTTCCACCTTTATGACATCCATAAAGTGTAGCATTCATCGTCGAGCAATAAACGAAATAAAATTGCCTTTTAGAAACATTACAGCCGACCTGAAATTCAATTAATCTTTTTAGAGGCGTGGAGCCATATATAAACCACCGTGGCCACACATTAAAATGAAAGATAGGAGCATAAAGACACTTCTCAAAATCTAAATTCAGATAATATAACTAATATAATTGCTTACTGATAAATATCCAATGAGCGCTATCAATTCTTAATAGAAAAAATGGTCAAATCTTTCTTAAACCTTACATTTTTTACTTTTTTAATAAGTAAAAAATATTCGACTGAGCAAAAGCCAGCCGTTTGATTTGTGTTCATACAGGTAAGTTAAAGTGTATAGAATGTGGTGCCTTTTTTATATGGAAAGTTTTACTAAAGTTAAAAATGATGTGCAGTTAAAGCAAAATGACAAACCAGAGAGAGAGTCACAAGAATTCATGAATAGGTGTAAAATGAAAAATATTATCACCGAAATGAGACACAAAAACAATGTGCTAAAGCATAATAATATGCTTTTAATGAACAAAATTCAGCATTGAAGAGAGTTACCAAGGAGGTTGAATTAAACACTTTGCTGGTATCACGAAGTTTTCACTTTATTGTGTCTAGTTTCGTCCTATTCGGTGAAATATTCGTGATACCTGCAAAATGTTTAATTCAAACCTCTTGGTAATTTATTATGTATCACAAAGTAATGACTTCAACAATGAATCATATTTTGAAGAGAGGTTAAATATTTCAGAAAAAGCGAATCAAAGGCTAAAACAAGCTATGAATCAAATACATGTGTGATGGTAGGAACAACATCTTATTTCAATATGAATTTAAATGATTTCACGATCAAAAATTAAGTCAAGATAGTGGTACAAAATACTGATAAATTACTATTACGTAACAAGTTCCGAAAGTGATATTTTACGGGATGAGTAGGAAGTTTCCAGGACGAGCCGTAGGCGATTCCTGGAATCCTGCGAGTCCCGTAAAATCACTTTTGGAACGTGTTACGTACAATATTTTTTCTGCAGCCGTTTTCTATGTTAAAAAAGCAAAAACGCACACGAATGTTATATGACAAGCGCTGTCATAATTCAATATGAAGTTTATGTTTTTGTCAAGGCCGCCTATATTTATGCGCAAAATCGTCCAGAAAGTAACAAAAAGCGCCCCGAAAGTAAAGAAATCGTTCTGAAAGTAAAACAAAATCGTCCCGAAAATAACTACTTTCGGTACGATTTATGTAAAGTGGCACTTTCGATTTAATAAATCATACCGAAGTTTTATTTTCAGGACGGCTGCAGAAAAATGTTTTTTATGAATAAAAATGTCGTTCGATAATTTAGAAAAGCAAGATATGTAACATATTTCTAATTCAGTAAAAGGAAATACATTGGCTAGTCAAAAATATTTACAAATGTACCCAGAAAGAAGGCAACCCCTTCGAACAGTTTTTGTGTAAATACACAATTATTTTAGGTGATATAAAATAAATGTTCTTAATAAATAAAATAATACAAAAATCAATACTAATAACCATAATATCAATATGAAGATTATTAATAATAATTTATGTTCAAATAAAAAAACCGGTTTCATTAATGCACAATTGAACGCGTTTTTTAACATTATTTATTTCCCTATAAACATTTATTCTGGGAATCGAATTAAAAGCATTCATAATCCCATCTCTGAGGTGTTCAATATTCTTATGAGTATAACAATAAACTATATTTTTAACAAAACGCCAAAAAGAAAAAAATTCCTGACGTTCAAATAGGGCCTATTAAATTTCCGTCATAAATTCGCAAACATTTATTCCAAAACGGCCTACTACTTCGGAATTGTCTTGGATTTTTTTGATAATGTTCATTATTGCGATAAAATACGCCACTCTTCGTGAATTTGCATTCATCTGTTCGAATAATCTTTTTAAAAAAATATCATTTTTATTGCACTCCAATTACAAAATGCTTCTTAAATTGTCATCAGGTGCAAGTGTATGGCCCGAATGAATTTTATATTGTTTGCAATAAAATTTATTTCAAATTCTCCGTACTTGCGTTGGCAGCAAATTTCGCATTTTGATTTACGTGAAATATGTTTTGTACGTAAACGTAAAATTAATCAATTAAGACACATTTATTATAACCATTTCCAAAATATGATTGCGATTTTTTTCATTGTTTCTAATTCCATGGCACGGATGATTTTTGGTAAGCGCTACATAGATTGGCAATAAAAGTGTTTTAAACGATTATATGTTCATTTATGATATTAAATGTATGTTGTGTTATATTGTTATCATCACAATAAATTGAGCATTCATATGTGATAAAAAATAAATATGGCTTCCATCAGAAATAAGAAAGTTGATGATAGTTCAAAAGAAACGAAACATGTTATGAAAAAAAATCTTAAACCATCTATTATATAATAAAAAAGTGCTATAAGAACGTCTTTTCAGTTTTTAAATATCACCCCAAATAACGAAGATATAAAGAAAAAAAAAGAAAAAACTCGAAAACAAAATATTTTAATTATTTTTTTTCAACGGATTATTAATCAACACAAAACTCTGCAAAAGTGCCGAATTTAAACATACCATCTATCTCTTCTAATAAGCGAGATCCCCATGGTGAGCCTCGAATTTGAAACACCCTGTATAATTGGGATAGTTTTCGGAAAAATTGAAACAGGGCATTGACTCACTAGTTGTCGATTTGAGCAAATAGAAATTTCAGTTAGAATTAAAAAAAAAAACACAATTAACAATAACGAATTCTGTATAATCGGTGGCCTATTTCAATTTTCTTGGAAACAATTGCAGTTTTATTCAAAACAATGGATAACAGGTACTAAGGTACTATTGCATCTTGCGAATAGAGCGTGTAGTTGTAGTGATTTTAAAATATTTTAAAGCTTGAAAATAATATAAAAACACTTGGATTTTTTCCAGAATGACCCAAAATTAATTCCGCAAAAACCTCCATACATATTATTTCTGGATTTTAGAAGAAAGTGTGATGTTTAAATTTTTATAACCCTCTATTAGCTTGAAAGCATTTTAAAACAATTGCCAATGAGTTCACTTAAAATACATTTATAAATATAATTCTGCAAAAAAATAGAAATAATCTTACCTAGATTAAGAAATAAACTCACGCGAAAAAGCTCGACATATTGATAACTTGAAAAAAATGTTAAAACAATTTCAACCGAAGCTCTATGAATTTAGAAAAAAGAAATTAGGAATTATGATTTTGTCGAAAGATTTTGAGATAATCATTTTTGAACAGAGTAAAGATTTTAAAATATTTTATGGCATAAAATAAATACATAAATATTGTCAACGTCTAAACAGTTTTAAAATTTACTAAAAAAAAAGGTGATGTGGCCATCATGTTACTTTCTCCGACTTGATGGTATCATAGCCATTTATATTTACGTTTTCATGGTGTATTCTTAATTGAAATCATATTTTAAATGTACATCGAGCGTTGTGTAAACTCGGATGAAACTGACGTTTAAAACGTCAAAATTATTAAAGATAGAAAAATTATATTTCAAATACAAAAACTCAATTTACTCCAAAACTAAGAAGATTTAAAAAAAAACGTATTCTTTATAGGTTGTTCAATTTAACATTCTCTACAATTATTGTTAACATAAATTTGCTGTAACTATTATCGTTTTATAATTATAAACCAAAAATTTAAAAAATAAAATACATTTTTTTCTCAAATAACAATGATTTTATGAAAACTGTTTTCAAGCAAAACATGTTCATTTATTTGTTGTCTTCAAAGTTTCTTTAAATGTTTTTGTGATATTTTTCATATTTAAGAAAATATTGGCAAAAAACAAAAAAGAGTTAAGGTAAACGCCCACTTCCGGTATACGAAATTTTACCAAAAGAATTTCAGTTCTTCGGACTATTAAATAAAACTTATGTTCAAAGTTTCATATCAATTGCTGTATAATTTTTTGAGATACAGCGCGCACAGACACACACACACACAATTCTTTTTTTCCAGAAATTGTTGAAATGGCATATAGGGACACCAAAACGGATATTTCCATAAAAAAAATTGAAAAAAAAATCACGATCACAATACTTTCTCGTACTACGTAACGGAGAAACTAAAAACATTTTAATTAAAATATTGCAAAAATATATAAATCCCACATACCTAGAATTCGATATAATTCCTTGCGAATAGAAGTAAGAGTAAAGCTGTAGCAACTTTTCAAATTTCTTCCAAGCGCAGCCATAATTCATTTTTGGAAAAATCCACAAACACCTCACCGGCATATTTAGAAATATTCCCGGGAACAGATCGAAAGGTTAAATACCAATAAAATACATTCTATTGGTTAAAAAATATATAAAAACAATTGTCAGCTACTTGTAACTTTTTAGATTTTCTTTAAACGCAGTCATAATTATTTTTCTGCAAAATTTCAGATTTCAAAATATTCCAAAAGCAAAATGAAATCAATTTTAAATATTGTTTTTTCTGCTAAACTATTCGAAGTGTAGACTATGGATGGCACTATACATCTAAATTCTACACACAGGGTATTTTATTTTTCAAAAATAATGTAATTAAAAAAAATGGTGATGTGGCCATGTTACTTTGATGGTATCATAGCCATTTATTTTTACGTTTTCATGGTTTATTTTCAATTGAAATCATATTTTAAATGTACATCGAGCGTTATGCAAACTCGGATAAAACTAACGTTTAAAACGTCAAAATTATGAAAGGTGGAAAAATTATACTTCAAATTCAAAAACTCAGTTTACTCAAAAACTAAAGGGATTTCGAAAATAACTTATTCTTTATAAGTTGTTCATTTTAGTATTCTTTACAATTATTATTCACATAAATTTGCTGTAACTATTATCGTTTTATAATTATAAACCAAAAATTAGAAAAATAATAATAATTTTTTTTCTCGAATAAAAATGATTTTATGAAAAATGTTTTCAAGCAAAAGATGTTCATTTATTTGTTGTCTTCAAAGTTTGTTTAAAGTTAAAGTAAACGCCCACTTCCGGTGTACGAAATTTTACCAAAAGCTTTTCAGTTCTTCAGATTATCAAATATATACGTATGTTCAAAGTTTCATATGAATTGCTCTATTAGTTTTTGAGATACAGCGTGCACAGTCAGACACACACACACACGCACAGACAGACACACACACACACGCACAGACACACACACACACACACACACACACATAGACACAATTTTTTTTCCAGAAATTGTTGAAATGGTATATAGGGACCCCAAAACGGATATTTCCGTAAAAAAAAATTTTGAAAAAAAAATCACGATCACAATACTTTCTCGTACTTCGTAACGGAGAAAGTAAAAATTGAATTGAATTTTTTAAAGAGGGAAGGGGCCATGGATGTAATTAACTTCTTTTTGGGGGCCATTATTGAAAAAAGGTTGAGAAACACTGTGCTAGGTTATTGAAGATTTTTTCGTCAGACGAAACGAATCAAGCTCAACGTTATATGTAGACAAAATAAGTCCCTCTATAATATAATAATAAAATATAATATACCCTTTATCATCGCGGGCGACTTTAAAATAGATATACATATTGACAAATGAGAGAAAAAAATAATGAAATCACACGGTTGTACACTTTTAACTAGAGAACCCGCACGAATAACAAAAAAATGGTGATGTGGCCATCATGTTACTTTCTCCGATTTGACGGTATAGTTATTTAAATTTACACTTTCATGGTTTATTTTCAATTTATTTTATATTTTAAATATACATCTCAGCATTTTGTAGGATCGGATGATACTGACGTTAAAAACGTTAAAATTATTAAAGATGAAAATGACAAATTATACTTAAAATTCTAATAGTCAGTTTATTCAAAAACTAAAGAGATTTCTAAAAAAATTATTGTGTATAGCTGTACATTTTGCCATTCTCTACAATTATTATTAATATAAATTTGATGTAGCTATTATAATTTCATAATTCTAAACCGAAAATGAAAAAAAATAATACATTTTTCTCAAATACCAACGATTTTAAGAAAAATAATATTAAAGAAAAGATGTTTGTTTCTTTGTTCTCTTTAATATTTGTTTAAATGTTTTTGTGATATTTTTCATATTAAAAAAATTATTGAAAAAAAAACAAAAAACAGTTAACGTAAACACCCACTTGCGGTGTACGAAATTTTACCAAAAGCTTTTCTGTTCTTCGGATTGTCAAATAAGCCTTATGTTCAAAGTTTCATATCAATTGCTCTCACACACACACACACATACATAGACACAAACATTTTTTTTTTCAGGAATCTTTGAAATCGTCTCTTGGAACCTCAAAACGGATATTTCCGTAAAAAAAAACTGACAAAATAAATTCACGATCACAATACTTTCTCCTACTTCTTCACGGTAAAAGTAAATAACAGTAAAAGCTGCCTAGATAATTGCATTACAAATAGTGCTCACAAATGTAATTCACATGCTGGAATTTCGGATTACTCTGTGTCTATCTTGAACTTAAGAACTTTATGGCATTAAATAACTTAAGCCAAATAAACGATGTATTGAATATTAACAAACGCTTATTAGACTTGGTGATGGCTTCACAGAGTATTGTATGTAAGTGCTCACATGACCTAATAATGCTACCCGAAGACAATCATCACTTATCGCTGACGATAAATGTTGACATTTTATCGGAAACTACTTGTTACTTTAGTCTCAGTCATAACAACCTTGCATACAATTTCCGTAAGGCTGACTTCCATAAATTATATTTATCTCTACTTGAATGTGATTGGTCAACTGTGTTATCTTGCACAGATGTTAACGATGCCTGTAATGCTTTTTATGTTGTACTTGATAATTTATTCTCTATGTATGTACCCAAGTGTAAGGAACGACCATCTGGTAAGTATCCCATTTGGTTTAGCAGATCAGTTATCAAACTCATTAGATTAAAGGAAAAAACAAGGAAGCTCCACAAAAAAAAATAAATATAATTATCTGAAAACCCGAATTACCAATTTACGCAGCGAAATTATTATGCGCGACCACTACACCTTTACCTTGCATGCGGAAGCATCTGTCTCAAAAGACCCTAAAATGCTTTGGTCATACATACAGGCCAAGAAAGTTCAATCAAGAATACCCAGACTGATGTTTTTCGATGACGAAACATTAGATTCACCTGAGGCAATCGTGGATGGCTTTGCATCCTACTTTAAATCAGTATACTCAGTATATAATCAAGTTCAAGCCACAAGTGCGAATTATAACAGTTATAATTTGGAAGAGTCAATTTCACTTTTTGTTCAGGAATATGACATATATGAATCATCTAAGCGTCTGAAGAATAACCTGACCTCGGGTCCGGATGGCATACCCAGTTATTTTTGTACGTGATTGCACTAAATGCCTTATACCCGCTCTACTCCACATTTTTAACATTGCTCTCTCTAGTTCAACTTTTTCGCACTGAATAACTCCCGTACTAAAATCTGGATGTCCAAACAAAATCAAACATTACAGACCCATTTCAATAATCAATAACTTCGCTAAACTTCTGGAATTCACAATGTGCTACCAAATGCAAAGGCATGTCAACAACCTCATTTCAACGAAGCAGCATGGATTTATAAAATCGCGCTCTACTACCTCAAATCTTTTAAATTTCACCCATTTTGTATCCGAAGCCCTTGATAATAGAGGCCAAGTTGACGTTGTATATACTGACCTTCAAAAAGTCTTTGACTCTATCGACCACGATCTCCTCGTTACCAAACTGTCAACCTTTGGGTTTTCTGAAGCTGCGTCCGAACTTATTAAATCGTATCTGTACAACAGCAGTCAGTTCATACAACATAAAGAGTACAGGTCTTAAAGTTTTACTCCTACTAGTGAGATCCCCCAGGGTTCCAACCTCGGTCCCCTCCTTTTTGTTATGTTTATAAATGACATTATTTCCGGTATCTCATCTAATATTTTGGTCCACGCAGACGATGTAAGAGTCTTCCGTAAAATTACTGATATTGAAGACTGTAATTGTCTACAAAATGATCTTGTGCGTGTTAATAATTGGTGCGACAAGAACAACCTTGTTCTAAATGTTAATAGATGTAAGTACATGTCCTTCACTCGAAAGAAAACCCTAATAGAGTACATTTACAATATTAAATCTGTGCCGTTAGAGAGATGTTCGGGCATAAAAGATCTTGGCGTCACGTTTGACCCGGAATTAATGTTTTCCGTCCATATTAAGAATGTATGTTCGGAATCTTATAAGATGCTGGGCTTTGTTAAACGTTCATGTAAGTCTTGCAATAACACAGGTGCCTTTAAACTTTTTTTGCATTTGTGCGTTCTAAATTGGAGTATTGTTGCCAGGTCTGGTCACCAGCTTATCAAATACACATTTTGTCAATTGAAAGGATACAAAAGAACTTTTTAAGATACCTATATTATAAGTCAATGTATGTATATCCGGATTACACTGTCTCATATCTGGAACTTTTGGCATTTTTTTTTAATTTTCGCCTTTGTCAATCCGTAGGGATATCTGTCGCATTGAATTTCTTTATAAACTGGTAAATGGCAAAATACATAACCCTGATCTTCTATCATGCGTTAACTTCTATACACCTAGATGCAACTACAAAAATGCACCGTTATTCAGATATGACACATGTAGAACAAGCGCGCACTTCAACTCGCCATTAATTATCACGCAAAGATTGTACAGTGCGTTTTTTTTATAAATGCACCATAGGGATTTACATGTTAAAATTTGTATGCCTGTTAGTGGTTTTCCTATTGCGAATTTCGGTATCATTTTTGGTACACTTTAAGTTTACATTGTCTTTCACAACTTCTAATAGTTTTTATAATAAAAAAATCGTAAATTTTAAAGAAATTAAAGAAAATATTTTTCGGTGTTTAATTATTATTTGTTTTATTAATAGGCGCGTTTGTTGACAATCAACAATAACTAACTTACAAAAGTAGTAATTACGTATTAGAATATGAAATACAACTTAATAAAACAAATAGCTCTAGAAAATATTTAAATTTATTCGCTTCATAATAAATATTCAAATTGTTTGCCGTAACAAGCTAAACAGTAGCCTAGTCTATCTTGAAAATGTTTTATCGCGTTTTGCAATTACCCAACTCCATTGCCTAATTCCATTAGAGGCTTCGATTATTCGATCTGTTAGTTCTTGCAAATCTCACGGCCTGTTTCAAATGTTATCAAACACTTTTCTTTCGATATATCCCCAATAAAAGAAGTCAAATCACAACTTCGTGCTGGACCTACTGATGAAAATAAAATAATATTTAAAAACAAAACTAGTCAAATATTTTCTTTAATTTTTTTTAAATTTACGATTTTTTTATTATAAAAACTATCAGAAGTTGTTAAAGACAATTCAAACTTCTAGCATACCAAAAATGATACTGAAATTCGCAATAGGAAAACCATTAACAGGCATACCAATTTTAACATGTAAATCCCTATGGTGCATCTATAA
Source organism: Ocypus olens (assembly GCA_910593695.2). Classification (NCBI taxonomy): domain Eukaryota; kingdom Metazoa; phylum Arthropoda; class Insecta; order Coleoptera; family Staphylinidae; genus Ocypus; species Ocypus olens. The sequence goes on along the minus strand of OU343060.1, from coordinate 19,133,306 downwards.
AAAAAACGCACTGTATAACTGTAACCAGCATTCGCTTCATATTTTTGGCAATAGTTCCAGAGAGTTTTCATTGCGTGAAGTACTATGATTTATACTTTATACTCAATTCTAATTTAATTATGTGTGAATATTTGTTTTTTCCCCATATATATTTGCTTTATTTTGTTCTTTTTTTCTTTTGTTTTATTTTTATAAGTTATATCTTTATTATTTTTTCCCTGTAGCGATCTGTTGGGAAATAAACGTATTATTATTATTATTATAAGTTTTAAAACCACTTGTACGACACCAAATTTATCTTACAGTACATTTATTGTAAACGAAGATAATTTACATTTACATACATTTTTCAACGGCACAAAAAGTAAAGATTGGAGAATATTAGATGTTGGTTGGACACTTATCTTCTTTCTCTTGTTAAGTATTTTATTTAGTTTCTTATGGTACTTGTTTATATATTTTTAAACATTTGAAATAATCCACTTATTAGTGTTCAAGAATTGACATTTTTGTTATATGATGTATCGCATGAATTTATTGATGTTGGGAAGCCAGATGCATCATCCTCTGGGCTTTCAAGAAAGTTATTGTTAATTTTTATGATGACATTTGGCCAATTTTCTTTTGCCCAGACACAATATTTTATTTACGTATAAGTTATCTTGGTCGAAATTTTCTTTCTCTTATTCATTTTCATCATAGTTTATAAACTCCTTTATCTGCTGTTCTGCAATTTATAATGGAGAAAAGAGGTCTTCTGGTGGTTCAAACTGAGTGGAAATTTCAAATAATAATCTCTTATTTTATAAAGTTAGGTAATTGCACGTATTCTTCATTTTATAATAAGAAAAGCCAGTTGTATAGGTACGATGTGTTTAAAAAAAAATGAACCCAGTCACCTAATACAAATGCTCATGTCTCTGATTAGGTACGGTAGAACGTCGATTATCCGAACGTCGATCAACCGAACGGCCGCTCAACCGAGCTACTACGCCTGCACGTGTCTCGCGCATGCCTACCACCTTCCGCGCTACAATCCTCTCGCACTTGTCTCAACCTATCACTTCCAAGTTGCCACTACTCGATTAACTAAATTTTGCCGATTGAAAGTAAACTCTCTGTTGTTATTAAAGATATATTATAAATAAATATGTTTTTATTCACCTGTAGATAAATATGTATTTGCGAATTAGCACAGTTCGATTATCCGAAAAAACCGGTTTTCCGAACACCCATGCCCCCCAATTAGTTCGGATAATCGACACTCTACTGTAATCATAGTTGTTATTCAAACATCTAACGTCAAAAATGTTAATAAAAAATGTTGACCGTAAATAAAGCGTCAATCAGACAAATGCGCACTTCAATTCATAAAAGACTGCGATTCACTTCTTTTTAAAACACATTGTATTTACCGAAATCAACAAAATATTTTTCTGAAGTACTATTTCCATTTATAAGATATTTCATTCCATTTAAGTTCTGTAGGTGAATTTCAAATAGATCTACATGCCAAAGATAAAATCTTTTAATACTTGAACTATTTATTTTGTTAAATATATTGATTAAAACACTTGGTTTAGTTTTACTGTTTTTCATAGTGAAACTGAACCAAGTGTTTCAATCAATATTTAATACAGAAATGTTTCACCACGGGTTAAGTGAGAAACTAATTAATCATATTTTGTAAAAATGTAGATCCAAAATAGTTTATTCTACAACGAGCATATAATGATAGCTATTAATTATGAGAACGATGTTTGCGGAACGAACCGACAGGCGAGTGGAACAAGTCGTTCGAGTGATCAATGGCCATTATATGCGAGTTGTACACTATACTTTGTCCACCACAATATAATACTTTTTTTTTATTAAGAAGTTATATAAATAGGAATAGTAGGGCAGAAAGACCGATAGGTCGATAGCCCTAATAAAGCATTGTTTACTACTACTAGGAATGGTATTTATTTTTAACATTAATTTAATACAATACAATATTATTTAGTAATATTAAATGTAATATTTGAACAATTTGTTAAATTAATTGCAGGAATAGAATTGATATCAAAACTAAGATTTTGATTATTTGTTGAAATATTTTGATTGCATTGATAGGTTTGGTGTGTATTGTCAATGGAATTATTCATTTGTATTAAGCTAGATATGTTTTTAGCTGTGTCTGTTTTATTTTTAATGGAGTCGTCTATATAGCCTTCTGCTACTGCTGTCGACTTCCATCCGCCGTGTCGTTTCAAGGCCGTTATGTCCGCACCAGCATCAACAAGCAGCGTTGCAGAAGATCTGCGGAAACTGTGTCCAGAATATTTTTCTGACTTCGGCAATTGCAAGAATGTAGCAATGTCCTTTCCCATTTTAGTAAATTTATTAATTCCTATTGTTATGAGAATTAAATGTTATTTTGATATACCTAGCGACATCTCTTATAGTATTTATATATTGTTTTTGATTTGGAGTTTTTGTATATATTTTCTTGTACCAGTTAATAAATGTATCTCGAAGCGAGCACATGTGATTTCATTGTGTACCACGCATTACATGGCGCAGTCGGTTTAAAAACAGAACTATTAGTGTGGTGATTAGGAGCAAATAAAAAAGTGCAATGGATGGGAGAGGAATTGCTCCCATGATAATGGAAGGAAATATTTCCGAAAATTGGAAGTATTGGAAAGCACGTTTTTTAAATTATTTATCCGCGACGGAGTATGCGAACAAAGGAGAAGCTACTCAGTGCGCACAACTCATACACTACATTGGAGAAGAAGGTTTTCGAATCTACAATACTTTTACTTATGAAGAAGAAGAGAAGAGTAAGTTGGAATTACTAATGAAAAAATTTGAAGACCACTTTATACCTCGCAAAAACGTCGAGTACGAGAGATACAAGCTGTTCACTAGAAAGCAAAAAATAGGCGAATCAGTGGAGCAGTATGTTACTGAATTAAGAGGTTCGGCATTATCTTGTGAATTAGGCACATTAAAAGACGAGTTGGTGAAAAGCATTTTAACATGCGGTCTGCAATGTGATAAAATGCGTCAACGATTGCTGGAAAAAGAAAATGTCACCTTGGAGGAGGCTATCAGAGTATGCAGAACGATGGAGAGTACCAAGGCCATCGCCTCAGAAACGACCGGGGACGACACCGTGGATTTGATAAGGAAAAATCATCGCAAGCATGGAGATTCTCAACGCGGCGGAGGACGACCGGCAACGCGAGAGCAAAGAGAGAGAGGAAGGTTAGGTGAAATACGCGGGAAATGTTACAAGTGCGGGAAGGCGCATCCGAAATTTAAATGCCCGGCGTATAATAAAAATTGTGATAGGTGTAACAAAAAAGGCCATTTCGCGGTTATGTGCAAAGTGCATTGTGTCCAAGTGGAAGAACATCCGGAACAACAATCAATATTTATTGGAACAGTGGAGGATAAAGAACACGACAGTTCGTGGTTCGTAAAACTAAAACTAGAAAATAGGTATGAAATGAACTTTAAAATCGATACAGGGGCAATGGCGAATATAATACCGAAACACTTATTTGATAAAATGAGATTACATAAAAAGGTAGAAAAGACTTGCGTGAATTTAACAACGTTTACTAACAATTCTATACCGAATTTAGGGAAAATAAATTTAAGTTGTGAACATAAACAAAACACTGAAAAACTTGTATTCTATGTTGTTGATTCACCCAACTCTCCCGCAATTATAGGTTTAAAGTCTAGCGTATTATTAAAGTTGGTAAAAAGAGTTGATCATGTTGAAACAAATTTTGTAGAAAATTACAGAGACTTATTTGTGGGAATTGGTTGCTTGCCAGAACCTTATCACATACAATTAAAGAAAGATAATAACCCCACTGTTTGTGCCACACGTAAAATTCCGTTAGCTATTCACGAAAAATTAAAAAACACTCTGGATGACATGGAAAAACAAAATATAATAAATAAAGTGGATGAGCCTACTGAATAGGTACATCCCACGGTAATTGTAAAAAAACAGAACGGAAGTTTACGCGTGTGTCTTGATCCAACCGAATTAAATAGAGCAATAAAAAGGGAACATTTTCAGTTACCCACATTTGAGGAAATTACAAGTAATATGAAGGGAGCAAAATATTTTAGCCACTTAGATTCGTCACAAGCTTTTTGGCAAATCAAGTTGGACGAGGAAAGCTCGAAGATCTGTACGTTTGCAACTCCATTCGGACGTTATAGATTTTTGAGAATGGCATATGGATTAAAATGCGCACCAGAAATTTTCCATAAGAAATTTAAAAACATTTTTGACTTAACAGGGGTTGATGTCTACATAGACGATTTGATTGTCTGGGGAGAAACTTTAAAAGAGCATAATGAGAGATTATTGCGTGTTCTAGAGTTAGCTAGAAAAAATAATATAAAATTTAATAGGGACAAATGCGTATTTTTTCAAAAAGAATTAAAATTTATGGGGCACATAATAAATGAACGTGGGGTAAAACCGGATAGTTCTAAAATCGAGGCGATACTGAAGATGCCAAAACCGACGAATAAAAAATCGCTACAACGATTGTTGGGCATGATTAATTACGTGGGAAGATTTGTTTATAATTTGTCGTCCATCACCGCTCCATTGCGTGAATTGATAAAAAAGAATAAAACTTGGCAATGGATGGCGGTGCACGAGAAATGTATGAACAAAATTAAAGTAGCTTTAAGCAATTCGCCAGTTTTGCAGCATTACAACATAAAGAATAAAACAGTGTTGTCAGTAGACGCATCTAAAGACGGTCTAGCGGCGGTATTAATTCAAAACAATTTACCGTGCGCATATGCATCAAAATCTATGACAGAGACACAAAAACGATATGCGCAAATAGAGAAAGAATTACTCGCAATCGTTTTTGGGTGTGAACGGTTCTCACAATTTATATATGGGAAAAGAATTAGCGTACAAACTGATCATAAACCCTTAGAATCTATTTTTAAAAAGCAATTGAATGATTGTCCACCGCGATTACAGCGCATGCTTCTTAGACTGCAAAAGTACGATTTAGAAGTGAATTATATTCCAGGGAAAGAATTACTTTTGGCGGATGCACTATCTAGGGCTCATTACAATGAAAAACAGAATAATAGTCGGGAAGATTTAGAAAAAATCATAGACGGTCATGTATGTTTGATTGAAAGCAATGTTAGGATGACAGAAAATAAAAGAAATTCCTTACAAGTTGATACTGAAAAAGATCCATTACTCTCAAAAATCAGTAAAAATTTGGGGGTTGGCCTAAAAATATTAAAAATACAGAATTAAATTACTACTATAATATCAGAAATGCATTATGTGAATTTAAAGGTTTACTTTATTAGCGAAATAAATTGATAATACCAAAAATTCAAGTTCCTTTAATTTTGAAAAAATTATTACACCTATTCTTTGGGCGGTGCATTTGCCATTTTGATAATTTAGAAAAAATATGTTTGTTGTAATGTGAGATGGGCGGCTATTAATGTAGTTTTTACAAATTTTATAAAAATTATCGGTGACTGTAAACTTTCGAGTGATTTTTGTCTTTGTATTGGGCACATTTACTAAAAAAGCTGATCCAAGATCTTGCAAATCATTTGTTTTCATGCAATACATTTCATTAGCCCGACAAGCACCCATTACTCCCATTATTAATGTAACCTTAAAGAAAGAAATGAATGATTTTTGGAGAGAAAATTATTTAAATCTTACCTTTGTTGCCAAGTATTTATCATCAGAGGCTTTAATAATAAAATCATTGACATTTTGTGAAGAAAAAGTGCTGGCTTTTTTGGGTTGAAATCCTTCAGATTTTCGTTTTAGCAATGCTCGCAATTTCATATTATTTTCTATATGTATTCCATGATAAATGTTGATCGTACTCCTAAGCATTGAATAATTGGACCATAATGTTGAGGGTTTATATTTTATGGAATAATGAATATACTTATAATTGAAGAAACACAAATACAATGAGTATATTATAAGATAGTCGTGGTCAAAGAATGTTTCTAAACAATCGATAGTGTTCTTGTCTGAATCCTTTTGGAATATTCTTTTTGGAATGATTCAGCTACATTTCAAAAAATTTCAAAACATGAAACATACATACAATCATAGTTGACGAGGGGCAGTATTTTCCTAGAACTTGTCGTTCGGTCATATCATCGTAAATAATAAACAATTTTGTGTTTAATTTAAAATTATTGATATCAATAACGATTTGAACAATAATATCGAAGACTTCCCTCTTGTTAGCTAGTGGAAATAATGCATCCCAGCGTCATACTTCCTGGCAATGAATTGGTCGAGTTATTATGACTAATTTTAGGCTAAATTAAGCTAAACACGTATTAGTTTAGTTTTTTATTGTTGTCAATAATATTTTCTTTAAGGTATGATCTCCCAAAAATAAATTGAAAGCATTTTTCCAATTTTTGATCACCAAAAAACATTTGGGCAACTTTTAAATAGTGTTAACTAGCTTTAATAAAATTAGTAATTTGAAAGAATTTATACAGCTATCCGGATTGTATTTAAATTTTCCGTATGTTTATATTAAAAAGTGAATTGTACTGGAATACAGTGAGCAGAACTGTCATCCTAAGAGAAGTGCGAGCAAACAGTGTATCCCCAAATAGATATAAGTGAATTGCGTGGAATCCGATCACACACACACCCGCACACACCATTCTCCCTTCGGGAAGCAAATATCGAACTTTATTCCACAAGTATATACATCCATCTATACGATTACAGGAAAAACCGCTTTTCCGCACTTTTCCCGGCCCGCCCGGCGACGACCTGTTCGCAGATTCGGTTTCCCGAATCGAAGCTCGAAAAACATGCGACGACTGTTTATTCTGCAAGTATTGTATTTCCGCCCCGAACACATTTTATTTTCGCATCCACCGAACTAAACGGGGCACACAGAGTCGAGCTCTCTCAAATAGCGATTTAATTAACAGGATGAACAAAAACGTGTCCCCTTTTGTTCGTTATCATAATTAATTCGACAGAAACGGATTATAATTGCAGCTTTTGATATGCGATGCTCGGAACTGCAGCAAATTCGACGAATTTATCCGAAAACAAAAATAAAAATTACCTAACATGAAACGTTCACAGTGTGCAGGTAATTACATGAAAATAATTGAATGTATTATATATATATATATATATATATATATATATATATATATATATATATATATATATATAAAGGGGTTTTAGTTGTAAATCGACATTTTGTAGTGAAATATCCAGTTGCTTGTTATTTACACGTGCGCCTAGTTATAAATCACACTCTCGCACAGACAAATTGCAACTGTGAGTAAACAACAGTCGTTTTATACTGTTTCAATCCGAGCTAGAAAATTATTAGCTTGTGAAATTGTAATGCCAAACTTTCTAATTAGCAAAGCTCGAAACTTTTATCTCGATTATTAAACAAAAACAAATTGCCATTAAAATAACAACGTATTATCATATGAACATCTACAGGGTATCTCTGGTATTTAGTAAGAAGGTAAATGTAATTATAGGATTATAAGATCTCATTTGTCAATGAGCTATTGACCTGATGGTCTCTCTACTAATGCCGTATTTTTTTGTATACATTATTGTAGCATAACATAAATGAACTATTGACCTGATGGTCTCTACTACACCGTTATTTTTGTATTCAGATATGATTAAATCGCATTAAAAAAATCATTATTGTGAATTATTCATTCAATAAATTTTTCCTAAATGAGCTATTGACCTACTCCTATCGTTATTTGTGTAGAGAGATATTATTAAATCACATTGAAAAATTCACAATAAATTATACATTTATTAAAGTTTAATAAATTTCATTTAATCGCTTACCAACAGTAGGAACTATCTTCATAACTGAAAATCCATTTCCATTAATGCAATTTTCAATTTTCTGCACACACTAAAACACGCGAACACTCACTCACTCGGTCGAAGGTAAACTGCCGAATCGAACGGTTTTCAACGACTAAAAAGAGATTTAATCTGGAATGCGTTCGTGCATCGTAGATAACGATTGGTAACAGACGACGAAAGAATGTGTTTTTTGTAAACATCTACGCCGGATATTAATTGCCTCCGAAGCAAAGGTCAAGTGATTCGGCGGTTCGCACCTCGCAATATTTTCCAGTTCACCGGTGAGTTTGTTCGGTGTTTTAGATTTTAACAGCGCGACGGAGTGTTATTCTTGAATTTTAATTTTTGAGTTCACTGGAATTTGAAAAACTTTCATTTGATCAGGCGACGAAGTCGTTTTTTAATAAGTTCGCCGATTCGAAAAAAATTGAATAACCATTGCCAACGACGTTAAACTTTCTAGATTAACTAGAAAAGCATTCGAAATTATGATTTAGTGAAAATCCATTTACACCCCTTCGCTTGATTTTGAAATACTTTTATTTGATCAAGCGGCGAAGTTGTGAAAATTTCTAACAAGTTCACCGACTCGAAAAAAATAAAAAAAATAATAGCCATCGACGTTAAACTTTCTAGAATAACTAGAAATGCATTCTAGATTATGATTTCGTGAAAATCTATTGACACACCTACACTGGATTTTAAAATACTTTCATTTGATCAGGCGGAGAAGTTGTGAAAATTGAAATATACGAAATAGCAGAATCAATCGTTTATTAATACACCCTCTGTGGCGTAAATGCAGTGTAAGCTTTGGAGTGTTACAACCCTCTATTAGAATCTTCCAAACACATACATATAGATACAGTAAAATGTAATTCTAATCTAGATCTTAAATGATCAAACCTTAATAAAACTAAAAAGAAAAAATTTAACATACCTATGATGGCATTATCGTTAAATTGTTTATTCAAATTAATATATTAGACATTTATACTTTTAAAAACACAGTACATTGTTTTTTTTTAAACTAATGTGAAATGTAATAACTCTAGCAAAAATATTTGTTGTGCGCACCTTGTGAGGATTGATAAAAGTGAGTAATTTTCCGTGTGAGCACTTTTCAGTGTGAGTAATTTTCGTGTGCGCAATTATCTCTGTGCGTAATTCTCTATGTGCGGCATTTTCCGTGTGAGCATTATTCTGTGTGAGGAGTTTTCGTGTGCGGAGTTTTCGCTGTGCGCAGTTTTCTGTGCGCAGTTTTTCCGTGAGCAGTCTTCCTGTGTGGATAAATCACCGAACCATAAAATCCATATTTGAATAATTTTGTCGCATATATTGGCTAATTTTAAGCCCATATAAAATTATAATGCCTTTTTTTAGCGCATATAAATCCGGACGTCAATCATGACATATTTATATCATGCCGCAGTATCTTGAAAAATCGATTTTTCAACCTTTTTATAGGTTTTTAAAAGTTTTCGTAAAATTAAGGTTTCATCTTCGTAACTTAAATGTTCGCTGAGATATCACATTTTGAAAAATCACTGATTTCTGTTTTATAGGCGTTGTTATCGAAAATAAACGAATTTAAATGTTTCTTTATTTTCCTACTTTAAGTAGAATCAAAATTCAAAAATTAAAATATTCTGAGGCAAACTGAAATTACTCATTAGATTTTTTTGTATTTTCTGGTATATCTTGAATAGTTATTTAGAACTATCTCTGAAAATTCCAAAACAGTATCTTTATTGTTTTAGGATTTATCAGTTTTTTTTCATTTTCCTACTTTACGTGGAATCAAAATTCAAAAAATTAAATATTCCTGCGCAAAGTGAAACTACACAATACATTTTGTTGTGATTTTCAGGCATATCTTGAACAGTTATTTAGAACTAGAATTTTATATCAGTATCTTTATTATTTTACGATTTATGTTATATAATTTCATTAACTTAATCGGAATGCAATAACTGTTTAAGTATTTAGAAGTTCACTTCTTTAAAGGGTCGCTTCTATTATTATTCCAGGCATGCCACACTTGTTCGAGAATAGAGCCCCATGGATAACTCCACCTGCTTTGCATCACGTCTACTGGAAATTGAAAAAGCACAAGAATGCCACAATTAAAATCTGTCATTTCTGAATCCAATTTACTTTATCATTATGGACTAGTACGAAATGTACGCCATTTTGACCTAAAAAGAAACCGCCAAAGTTACTATTTTCGTACAGTCGAACATGGAACAAATTCGGTATTTATGAAATGAGTTCCAGAAAAAAATCCTCGGACAAGTCGATTTTTGTTTTTTATTACGCACTTTTTAGCGTCTTTAAGAAATGGTCTTTCACGTATGACGTCATAGACATTTTTTTTAAATGCAAACCATTTTTTTTTATTTCACTAATCTTGTAGCCCTTTTTATTCTCTTTGGGACTGTGTAAAAATATTTTTTTTTTTGTTTCCCACAACATAACGTGAAAGGCACAGTATTATACTTCCTAGACCTAGCAGGTCTGTCGACCGCAGAGCAATATACGCGAATGACACAGCAATAATGGTAACCCAATCTAGCATCAAGTCGAACCCAACAAACCAGAAAACTGGTTCAAGAAATGAATAATTCGGGCAAACGAACAGAAATCCGGACAAGAAACATTCTTACTCAGAATGGAAACATGCCTACCAGTGACACTAAATGGACAGAATATACACCAAGTAGACTCTGCAAAATACCTAGAAATATATCTGGAGAGACGACTATATTATGGATGAAAAGGAAACAACTCAATAATTATGTAAGCAAAATGTACTTGTATCTTCCGAGACAAAAACTAAGGTTCTCACAAGAAAACAAGCTCTGGGTTAAAAATAGAGATGGGCAAAACTGTTACTTTTGAATGATGTTGCTACCTGTGATTGCTACTTTCTATTATCAGTGATTTTAAACTGTGACTATGATCACAAAACCATCGCAGAAAAAAATAAAAAACACAGAAAAATTCCATAAAAAATCATCCTCAATGTCCGAAGTATTGCTTATTCAAAATCAATTTGGTTTTTGTAAATTCAACAATTTTCAATAGAGATAAGGATTTTTGAAAATTTTTGTTTCAATTTTTTGAGCACCTGAACAAAAACATCGCAGAAAAAAATATAAAAAACACAGGAAAAATTCCATAAAAAATCATCCTCAATGGTCGAAGTATCGCTTATTTAAAATCAATTTGGTTTTTGTAAATTCAACAATTTTCAATAGAGATAAGGATTTTTGAAGACTTTTGTTTTAATTTTTTGAGCACCAGGACAAAAACATCACAGAAAAAAATATAAAAAACGCAGGAAAAATTCCATAAAAAATAATCCTCAATGGCCAAAGTATCGCTTATTCAAAATCAATTTGGTTGGTTTTTGTAAATTCAACAATTTTCAATAGAGATATGGATTTTTGAAAATGTTTGTTTTAATTTTTTGAGCACCTGAACAAAAACATCGCAGAAAAAAAATATGAAAAACGCAGGAAAAATTCCATAAAAAATCATCCTCAATTGTCGAAGTATCGCTTATTCAATATTAATTTTGTTTTTGTAAATTCAATAATTTTCAATACAAATATCGATTTTTGAAAATGTTTGTTTTAATTTTTTGAGCACCTGAACAAAAACATCGTAGAAAAAAATATAAAAAATAGTGATGTGGCCATCATGCTACTTTCTCCGACTTATGGTATAATTTATATTTACGCTTTCATGGTTTATTTTCAATTTAAATCATATTTTAAATGTACATCGAGCGTCGTATAAACTCGGATAAACTGACGTTTAAAACGTCAAAATTATAAAAGATGGAAAAATTATACTTCAAATTTAAAAACTCAGTTTACTCAAAAACTAAAGAGATTTCGACAAAAATTTATTCTTTATAAGTTGTTCATTTTAACATTCTCTACAATTATCATTAACATTCATTTGTTGTAACTATTATCGTTTCATAATTATAAACCAAAAATAAAAAAAATAATAATAATTTTTTTTCTCGAATAAAAATTATTTTATGAAAAATGTTTTTAAACAAAATAAGCTAATTTTTCGTTGTCTTCAATATTTGTTTAAATGTTTTTGTGATATTTTTCATATTTAAGAAAATATTGGCAAAAAAACAAAAAAACAGTCAAGGTAAACACCCACTTCCGGTGTACGAAATTTTACCAAAAGCTTTTCAGTTCTTCAGATTATCAAATAAGATGGATGTTCAAAGTTTCATATCAATTGCTCTATTAGTTTTTGAGATACAGCGCGCACAGACAGACACAGACACACAGCCACACACACACACACACACACAGAGACACACACGCAGACACACAAAAAAAAATTCCAGAAATTGTTGAAATGGTATCTAGGGACCTAAAAACGGATATTTCCGTAAAAAAAATTTTTGAAAAAAAATTACGATCACAATACTTTCTCGTACTTCGTAACCGAGAAAGTAAAAACGCAGGAAAAATTCCATAAAAAATCATCCTCAATGGCCAAAGAATCGCTTATTTTAAATCAATTTTGTTTTTGTAAATTCAATAATTTTCAATACAAATATCGACTTTTGAAAATTTTTGTTTTAATTTTTTGAGCACCTGAACAAATACATCGCAGAAAAAAATATAAAAAACGCGGGAAAACTTCCATAAAAAATCATCCTCAATGGTCGAAGCATCGTTTATTTAAAACCAATTTAGATTTTGTAAATTCAACAATGTTCAATAGAGATAAAGATTTTTGAAAATTTTTGTTTTAATTTTTTGAGGACCTGAACAAAAACATCGCAGAAAAGAATATAAAAAACGCAGGAAAAATTCCATAAAAAAATCATTCTCAATGGTCGAAGTATCGCTTATTAAAAACCAATTTGGTTTTTGTAAATTCAACAATTTTCAATAGAGATAAAGATTTTTTAAAATGTTTGTTTTAATTTTTTGAGCACCTGAAGAAAAACATCGCAGAAAAAAAATATAAAAAACGCAGGAAAAATTCCATAAAAAATCATCCTCAATGGTCGAAGTATCGGTTATTCAAAACCAATTTGGTTTTTGTAAATTCAATAATTTTCAATGCAAATATCGATTTTTGAAAATTTTTGTTTTAATTTTTTGAGCACCTGAACAAAACATCGCAGAAAAAAATATAAAAAACGCAAGAAAAATTCCATTAAAAATCATCCTCAATGGTCGGAGTATCGCTTATTCAAAACCAATTTGGTTTTTGTGAATTCAACAATTTTCAATAGAGATAAGTATTTTTGAAAATTTTTGTTTAATTTTTTGAGCACCTGAACAAAAACATCGCAGAAAAAAATATAATAAATGCAGGAAAAATTCCATCAAAAATCATCCTCAATGGCCAAAGTATCGCTTATTTAAAACCATTGTGGTTTTTGTAAATTCAACAATTTTCAATAGAGATAAGAATTTTTAAAAATGTTTGTTTTAATTTTTTGAGCACCTGAACAAAAACATCGCAGAAAAAAATATAAAAAACCCAAGGAAAAATTCCATTAAAAGCATCCTGAATGGTCGAAGTACCGCTTATTCAGAATCAATTTGGTTTTTGTAAATTGAACAATTTTCAATAGAGATATGGATTTTTGAAAATGTTTGTTTTAATTTTTTGAGCACGTGAACAAAAACATCGCAGAAACAAATATAAAAAAACCAAGGAAAAATTCCATAAAAAAGCATCCTGAGTGGTCGAAGTACCGCTTATTCAGAATCAATTTGGTTTTTGTAAATTCAATAATTTTCAATACAAATATCGATTTTTGAAAATTTTTGTTTTAATGTTTTGTGCACCTGAACAAATACATCGCAGAAAAAAATATAAAAAACGCAGGAAAACTTCCATAAAAAATCATCCTCAATGGTCGAAGCATCGTTTATTTAAAACCAATTTAGATTTTGTAAATTCAACAATGTTCAATAGAGATAAAGATTTTTAAAAATTTTTGTTTTAATTTTTTGAGGACCTGAACAAAAACATCGCAGAAAAGAATATAAAAAACGCAGGAAAAATTCCATAAAAAAATCATTCTCAATGGTCGAAGTATCGCTTATTAAAAACCAATTTGGTTTTTGTAAATTCAACAATTTTCAATAGAGATAAAGATTTTTGAAAATTTTTGTTTTAATTTTTTGAGCACCTGAAGAAAAACATCGCAGAAAAAAAATATAAAAAACGCAGGAAAAATTCCATAAAAAATCATCCTCAATGGTCGAAGTATCGGTTATTCAAAACCAATTTGGTTTTTGTAAATTCAATAATTTTCAATGCAAATATCGATTTTTGAAAATTTTTGTTTTAATTTTTTGAGCACCTGAACAAAACATCGCAGAAAAAAATATAAAAAACGCAGGAAAAATTCCATTAAAAATCATCCTCAATGGTCGAAGTATTGCTTATTCAAAACCAATTTGGTTTTTGTGAATTCAACAATTTTCAATAGAGATAAGTATTTTTGAAAATTTTTGTTTTAATTTTTTGAGGACCTGAACAAAAACATCGCAGAAAAGAATGTAAAAAACGCAGGAAAAATTCCGTAAAAAAATCATTCTCAATGGTCGAAGTATCGCCTATTCAAAACCAATTTGGTTTTTGTAAATTCAATAATTTTCAATGCAAATATCGATTTTTGAAAATGTTTGTTTTAATTTTTTGAGCACCTGAACAAAACATCGCAGAAAAAAATATAAAAAACGCAGGAAAAATTCCATTAAAAATCATCCTCAATGGTCGAAGTATTGCTTATTCAAAACCAATTTGGTTTTTGTGAATTCAACAATTTTCAATAGAGATAAGTATTTTTGAAAATTTTTGTTTAATTTTTTGAGCACCTGAACAAAAACATCGCAGAAAAAAATATAAAAAATGCAGGAAAAATTCCATCAAAAATCATCCTCAATGGCCAAAGTATCGCTTATTTAAAACCAATGTGGTTTTTGTAAATTCAACAATTTTCAATAGAGATAAGAATTTTTAAAAATGTTTGTTTTAATTTTTTGAGCACCTGAACAAAAACATCGCAGAAAAAAATATAAAAAACCCAAGGAAAAATTCCATAAAAAAGCATCCTGAATGGTCGAAGTACCGCTTATTCAGAATCAATTTGGTTTTTGTAAATTGAACAATTTTCAATAGAGATATGGATTTTTGAAAATGTTTGTTTTAATTTTTTGAGCACGTGAACAAAAACATCGCAGAAAAAAATATAAAAAACGCAGGAAAAATTCCATAAAAATTCATCCTCAATGGTAGAAGTATTGGTTATTCAAAACCAATTTGGTTTTTGTAAATTCAACAACCAATTCAACAATTGGTTTCATTGTATTATTTTTAAATGCATGTTAAGATATTCGCACTGAATCTTAAATTAAAATGAATTTTGAGTCATTTTCGGTTTACCATTTGTAGAAATTATTTTTATATATTTGTTTTTCAGTTGATGAAAATCGTAATTTGAACATAAGCGTAACAGTAAATGGGAGTATAGAGTATTGAATATAAAATAATATTTGGAAATGCTATTCTCAATTGCTAACAGTTGTGATTTTAAGGAGCAATCACAGTTTAAGTCACAGTTTAAATAGCAGTGATTTTAAGTAGCTGTGATTTAAAGTAGCGGTGATTTTAAGTAGCTGTGATTTAAAGTAGCAGTAATTTCAGGTAGCAGTGATTTTAAGTAGCAATGATTTTAAGTAGCAGTGATTTTAAGTAGCAGTGAAATTCGCCTATTAGTAACAGTAACGACCTGTGATTTTTCAATACTAGTGAAAAATCACAGGTATGTGAAATATCGTCCATCACTGGTTAAAACCAATACCGACTTATTGTGTTCAGCCTCAAATTTCAACATCCAGGTGATTAAAAGATTACAATTAAAAGTACTGAAGACGATAATGAAAGCGTCCTGGTTTGTACCAAATAGCATTATTAGCCATGACCTTTACAGATCGGTATAAGAGTAGATTGACAGATAGATTTGACAAGTTCCAGATATTAATGAAGTATATCCATCTACAAAACACATAAGAGCAGACACAATAATCATTGACAGATCGTAAATTATTAGGAAAATAAAGAAATAAAAATGTGTTGAAATAATACTACATTTTTAAGAAATTATTACAATTTGGTCTCAAATTTTACAAAATGGAATAATTTGAACAATGATTTTATCATTTGAGACGTCCATGTTTAACAGGGCGGTATTATAATAAGTATGAAAAATATTGAAAATTTTCTTAAAATAATTCGTTTCTTCGATAACATAGAAGAGGGATAATTTATATTTGTTAATTTCTCCGTTACGAAGTACGAGAAAGTATTGTGATCGTGATTTTTTTCTCAATTTTTTTTTTTACCAAAATATCCGTTTTGGGGTCCCTAGGTGCCATTTCAACAATTTCTGGAAAAAAATTTTTAGTGTCTTTGTGTGTCTCTGTCTGTCTGTGCGCCCTGTATCTCAAAAACTAATAGGGCAATTGATATGAAACTTTGAACATACGTCTTATTTGATAATCTGAAGAACTGAAAATCTTTTGGTAAAATTTTTTATTGGTAGTTTGGGAATTCGTATCTCATAATTGTTACTATTTTTGCTAGATGACATTTCATATTAAGAGCAATCTCTTTATCTTTGTTAATTATTATGTTGAACTTATTTTTGTAATTTTTTTATTCAGATATAGTTAGTAAGACTACATTGGGCTATTTTATTTACACTTATAGACACTCGCCCACGTCCCCCATAAAGACATTCACAAATGCAGATGGTGTCGTATTAAATGCAGGTGATAAAATTACGTTATCAATCACCTTATCGACACAGCAAACAGTGGCGTGTGTTCGGTGTTTACCCCAAAAAACATCTGCCTCGTTCATTACTACCAATTTTACCATATTAACTGCAGCAAGTAAACCCGGATGACTATTAATAATATTATTCTCGTTTGTAGGTCTGAAATTTTTCAATCGATTCCTCGACCCACTTCCACACTAATTCACCCGTATCGCACGTGTGACGTCGTAATTACACTTTTTCCCCGGTGCCTATCTGTTCGGATCAGGATTGTAAATCATAAGGTGAAACGGGTATGAAGTCGTTGATGTTATCAATTTTTAATGCACACATTTAATGTTTTGTCGAGATGGAATGTACGATTTAAATGTTATTTATGGTATTAAATAATTGTTAATATGTTTAGAGATATATAAGAAAATGTGTGTGAGGTGAAGTGGTACTTTAAGGCCAGTTTTGTTTAAAATTATAATTTGAGACTAAATTTTGATCCAAAATGTCAAAAAAGTCATCATATTATAAGATATAATTTTTAAAAGGCTGAAAGAGTATGTCGATAGCTCTTTTATTGCAAACAATGCTTTAAATCAGAAATATTAATTGTTGAAATATTACTGTGTATATTATTACTGCGAATAAAGAACTTTGTATTTGCTCATATAATATACAGGGTGTTACAAATTCGATGCATTAGCATTGCTTTCACGATAACTATAAGATATAGAGAGTTGGTAAACTGGAAGCAAAGTTACGCATTTTAATGCTGAATAAATAGTTAAAAATAAATTGAAAATATTTCGACTACTTCCTTTTTTATTTTTTTTGCGACTTCATTACTGATTATTTTAAAAAACTAAGGCACTTTTGTACGCTCTTCCGAAATATAATTTTATTTTTCAAATCTGATGTTTCGTTATTTAGATATACCATGAACTTTATTTTTGAGTAGCTTTTCACCTTCCAAAACTAATGATGTATCACACGTCACAAAATTGTTTGCTATGGGAGTTATTTGAAGTTGTTTCAAAAGAAGACTAGGCATTAACTTTGGAACAAAACAAAGCGTGCCTTGACAATAACAACGATTATTTTTTAAGGCTCTTAAAAAACTAGCTACTTTGGAGGGTATGTTTGTTCTAGAATTGGAAATTAAAATATACCAGTGTGTCAAGGTGACATGTTTCGTAATACAACTCCGCATTTAGTTATATCTCATAAATTGACAAAGCTTGTGAAGAAATTTATTATTTTCTCTCTAAACTGTCGTCTCATGTGGTATCATGTATGAAACAATTTGTGGCGAATGCGAGGCAATATACAGGTTGCTATAAAATTGTGCAAGAACTCAAAGGTGCGGTTGATTGCCGAGGGTTACCTTGTGAGTATTTAAAAAAAAACGATATTTTTTTTCGAAGATGTGAAGGTTTTAGTGTAAATTATTTCATTACTTAAAATCTGTAGAACATTAATTACTTACACTCCGGTAGCTCAAATAATTTTTGGGGAGATACATACTTTTAAATTTATCAATATTATACAGGGTGGTCCATCTCAGAGGTAACAAGAAACTTTATTAATATATAAACATTATACATGATTTGTTTTGACAATTGTCTCTTACCAAAAATCATGTACACTTTCGAAGAAAAAGTGGAAATTATGGAACTATATTTTTTCGAAAGGAAGTTGCGCCAACAGAGCTGCAAAAGTATTCAATTAGCATTATGTGGCTACAAAATCAAGTCATACCCTTTATAACAGAACTAGTTACAAGTGAAGATAGTGATCGGGAAAACTAGCTAATTTTTCAACAGGGCGGTGCACCTCCACATTTCGTTTTGGTTGAATAACAGTAACTTGACGAAACTGTTCCTGGGCGATGGATTGGTAGGCGAGGTACCATTGAGTGCCCTCCGCGGTCGCTTGATTTGACACCCCTAGATTTTTCTTAACTGGACACCTTAAGAGCAAAGTATACAATACACCACCAGACAGATGATTTGCGAGCTAGAATATTGAATAATTGCCGTTTGATAACTCCAGACATGTAGTCTAATTTAAGACGACGTTTCGAACAGAATCTTTATTTCTGCATGGAAACCAACGGAAGCAATTTTGAACATTTTCATCCGTATGTAGTTATTCATGTTTTGAGTTTATTGTTATTATTTTTTTGTTCTGTTTTCTTCTTTTATGTTAATAAATCAAGCATCCATTTTACACTATTTACTGGATTGTTAACTTTTTTTGTGGCGTTAAACAGGTGAAACTGCAATTTCGAAGTTTTGCCGTTCCCTCAGGAATCAATGAAAACGAAACAAAATTACACCGTTATATTCCGAATCAAAAGAGGGGTGGCTAGGGGGTTAAGGTCATGAAGGTGAAAATATTATCAAAAGTTGTCCCCCTCGAAACGAAAATCGATATGTCACAGCGATTTTTACAAAAATACCGCATAACTCCAAAAGGCAGTTGTTACTTCTTAGAAGGACCACCCTGTATACAATTGTTATTTTCAAATGAGATAATTTGAATATTTATTAATTAATGTTTCCATTCAAATAAAGTTAGCAACTAGTTGTGAAAACCTGGCTTACACGATCGAAAATATAGATTGTTTTTCCTAAATAAATCACTTATAATTTCCATGTTATTATTTGTTTTTCTATAGCTTTACAAGTTTCACATAAATACAATTAGATAAATAAGATATTAACGTTTAAAAAAATATATAATGAACCACCTTATTTCAATTTGAAAAACTTGAGTTATTTATAAAATTGGAATTTACAGGCACTAATAAACAAATATTTAATTTTCGAAGAGGATTGGGAATAAACAAAGCAATCCAATCTGGAAAGTTAGTTGTAAATAATAGCGAAGTGATTTGTATTTCCCCAATAATGACCTCCCTTGTATTTGAATACACGGACATCTAGGTTCATGTAACCATTGTAATGATTTCTCTATAATTCCTTGAAAATTATTAAATACAATTGAAACTAATCGGAATAAGCATAAAATAAGGATAGCTAGATGGCGTAGCAAACCATTCTGTTATTTCAGTCGGAGTAAAGTTGAATTATTATAATTATTGATTTATTTTATTTTAACATTTATTTTTTTACGTACGGCACACCCTTTAATAATGCAAATTAGGTAATAGAAAGGCAATAATAATTAACAAAACTCAACCATAAAATAAATACAAATCGATACAACACCATAACTTTTTAAACGCAGGAAAAGGAATATTAAACATGGTGACATTATTAGCTACATGTAATCAATTACATATTTATTGGTAAAATTAACTGGTACTTCCTGATATTTTTAATGCATATTGTCTGCACCAGTTTTGGTTTTGGTAAACCATCATCAGCAGATAAGCTTCGTAGAATTTATGAAATGTGAGGTGAAAGAAACGTGATAATTTTGGGATTATATATGTATGTATGTTGTTATCCACCTGTTTTGGATGTAATATTATATGAATCAGCGGCGGCTCGTGGATTTCCGTAGGGGAGGCAAAGAAAAAGATGTCGCTCGTGCTGCACTACTTACTCTTATCGGGGAAGCAAATATTCCGTTGCTTTTTCGGTCAAATTTTCTTCCGCTGCATCACGGCCGAACCTCCACGAGCCGCCGCTGGTATGAATCGTTGTTAAATTGCTCATTAATTCCTCGGGAAAAATTGGTTACATATTTAGACTAGCGGGTCTAAAACTGTGGTTCGTGAACCTATCAGGGTCCGCGGACAATTTTTGCTAGACAAAGAAAATTTTCGGCCTCAAAATCGATTAAATAATTTTTTCTGGTTGGTCTGCAAAGCTTACATTTTTGGCTGGCGGCTTTGACTACCTTAAAAAACTAAATTTAAATCTTCAAAGTATATCGGTTCAAATTTAACCCTTTGCACTCGAGCGGCGCTGCTACGGCGCCCGGGAGGTGTGATGCATCCTAACCTAACCTAACCCAACCTCAACCAACCCTACCTAACCTAATCCAATGATTTTAAAGTACCTGTAACTCGTCTCGGGCGAACCAGCAACTCGTCTCGAGTTGTTGGTTTGCTCGAGCGAAAAATGCCTCGAGTGCAAAGGGTTAAAAATTCAGGATGTGGATAAATCGCATTAAAAAGGAACATTTTGAGTCGTTTCCGATATTGCATGAATTAATAACGAGTTCATAGGAAAATTTATCTGCAAAAATTTCTACCATGTTCATTAACCAATAGGGTCAGTTAAAGGAGACATTTAGAAGATATATACATGCCCCAATCCAGAATTGAACAGGATTAGAAACCTCTGCTTGCGAAAAAATCGATATCAATAATTTGACAATAGTAGGGCAGGATTAACTAACAAAAAACTGTCACGCGACTGTTCATTAAAATTGGGTTTACAGCAGAATACAGAATAAATTTATACTGCCAGGAAAAGCTGTAAAAGCAGTGCCTGTTTATGTGAACAAGCATTCTTCAATATGTTGTACATTAAGAACAAGTACAGAAACAAACTTGATGTTGAGCAGATTTAAGAATAAATATTTCAAATTTATATTCGCATATATCTAGAACAACTCATTGCAATCGACCCTTTCATTGAGGACAGTAAGAAGTTTAACTTGCCAAGTACTTGTTAGTTTTAATTTTTGTCAAAAAATGTTTTAGGTATGCACTTTTTTTCAAAAACTATAATTTAATAAACAGGTAATTGAACACATTTATACATGGTGACATTGAAAACATTGCAATGGATAATATCATGGGATAGGAGAGTTTAAACAAAAAAATAACAAATATACCATTTTTGAAAAATGTGTGACTGTCTGTCCCTCTGTCCTGTGGGCGCTCTATCTCGAGATCTATGAAATATTTTCAAATGGAACTTTGAACATATGGAAAAATTTTGAAAACCGAAAGTGGGTGGTTATCTCAACCATTGTTAGTGATACATTCATCAATTTTTTAACTGGTATATAAGTAAATAGCATAAGGAGATTGTACTGCCAGTTATGTTTTGTACTTTTAGATGAGAGTCGCCGAACTTGCGTTGGTTAATCTAGTGATATATTCATACATTTTTTAACTGGTATATAAGTAACTAATAACATAACTGGCAGTACAATCTCCTTATTCTATCAACCATTTTTGTTTGTTTTTTCACAAAAAATTGAATATAAAAAAATATTACAAAAAGTCTTTAAATAAATAAATTTAAAAAATAATTACACACCTCATAATTTTCGAGATAAAATTTAAAATATATTTTTTTTAGGTTTTGTTGTCTATAATCATGAAATTACATTAAATTTACACAATCAAAAAATACAGAAAATGCTAAAATGTACAGCTTATAAAAAATAAGTTTTTTTTTAATCACAAAAATAATAGTTATTTGTTTAACAAGGCAATAAAATGACAGATTTACGAACGCGGCAGGAGTTTCACCGCCGAGCGAGCTAGCGAGAATTTTTTCGCGGATTGTTCAGGAGAAACTAATAATAACTTGCAATGCCATATTTGCAATATATTTAATTCGATCAACATATCGCAGGTAGCTTTGTAAAAATTTAGGTACCCAAGTGACATGCAATTAATATTTAAATCGGACAGACCATATAATTATTTCGGGTAAAACTCTTTAATACATTTCTTTACTGATATGGTTGATATGGTTGATATGGTGGAAGCCATTACTTTGTGATACATTTTGATTCAGGAATTCAGGAACTTTTCAATAAAATGCACTTTGTTGGTATCACACACATTTCTTTACGATTAAAAATATTAAAGTCATTATGTTCATATTATTATTGTTCAATGATTAAATTGAAATAAAACTTACAGAATACGTAACCTCCAAATCCTATTCGATCATTTTTCCGATTGCTGCTCGGGTTCCATTACGTAGGAAAGTTTGGCAAACACACGGTTTTCGGAGAAAACTTACGCGGGGTTGTTAATACTTCGCAGAAGCCATTATTGGGCTTCTTGCACAGGCAACCTCTGAAGGAAAGTCTCTCGTTTTATTGTGCCAGGAAATAAGTACGCCGGCGTTTAAACGTCAAATGCCGGGCCACTAGGAGTCGGTTACGGCAAATGGAGGTCGGAGAAAACACACGTGGTGTTATAAAAACTTCGGGGAACCTGTTTTTTCCTTTTCGAAGGCAACTCTCAATTAAGCGAAAAATACATCGTAATGTCTAACAAATTTCTGGGCGGCTTCTATTGGTCGACTCGGCGTCTCATCTGATTGGCCGTGAAGTCTCACCTGATTGGCTCATTACTTTTACAGCCTAGGCATAAATAAGCATTAAAACCTAGTCTGCAAAAGTGATATTTCACGGCCTAAAATCAGTCCGAAAAATCTTACCTTTCATATCAATCTGCGAAAACATGTTTTTTCCTTATAGTCCAGAGTATACAGCCTTAGTGTAAAATTTTCCAACAACCCCTTTAATCTAACCCTACTAAATTCTGCATTCCCTGTAACCCTAACATTCCACTCAAATATAAACACCCTCCAGTCACATTACATAAATTCATTAGTACGAATCACCTGGACATTTCAGCTAGCTAGCATTTTTTTTTCTTAAATTAGATTAAAGACAGGGCAGAAAGATCGATGGCCGATAGCCCAAACGGGCACCCTGACCCATATTTAAATGTTTCTCGTTTATGTTGCAATATATAAATGTTACTGAATAAAGATGTTCTCTCTCTAAACATTTCTTTGTTTAAAATAAATTGATCCAAAATGATTTAGTTTTTTTATTTATTTAAGCTTTCAGGTATTATGCATTCCATTTTTTTCAATGTCACCCTGCATAAGAGGAAAATCTGTTGTCAAGCCACAAAATGTTATCGTTCTAGTATACATATTTTTGTGATTTTTCCACTAAAAAGATCATATTTAATGGATCCGCAAAATGTACTTTTTTAAAAGGGGCCCACTAGTGTAAAAAGTTTGGGAACCTATGATTGAGAGCATTCTGTTTCATTTATCTCATAATTTTAACGGTGAAATATTCATGACATGGAAATGTGCTCCGGGTACTGATAGTAGGAACATGGATACTAAGGCTTGCTAATATATAACTATAACAAATAAATTGGAAACAACCTTACTTGTTGCAGAAAGCATTAAACTATAACGAAACACGAAACACGTTTTAAAATTGAAAACCTTTACTTGTTGCAGAAGCAATAAATATATAAATAAAGAAAACGTGTATACATATTGAATATACGAACTGTTTCTCTGCAAAATTAAGTCATATGAAGACATAACTTTTGTTTTATTTTGTTTTTCAATAGCAAGAATATTTACAGCATAATGTACAAAGCAGATACAATAATAAATACATTCATAAAAACGAAATCATTTGAAAAGAGAAATAAATCACTGTATCAATGATCACCTAGTGACCTACTTAATGTTAAAAATAGGGACCCTCACTACATTTACTTGATAATGCTCCACTATTTTCTTGTATGTTCTCTTTAACTTCATAGTACTTTTCTAATATAAGAATTCAAAACTTTGAAAAAAAACAATTTGAAACCCGTGATGCGTCAGCAAAGAAAACTTGAAAATGGATAAAAACGAAAAAATCAACTTTCTTAATAATCATTGTAGACCTTTATGTACTACCTTTTTTTCGAAATCGAAAAAATCAACTTTCTTTAATCATCGTAGTTTTTTTTCATCAGAAGAACGAGAAAAATAGATTGGCGTTAAAAAATTTCATCCATGCAAAAAAGTTAGCATGTTACCATGAACTTAATGGAAGATTTTGAGAAAAGTCGATTTTTTCAATCTTTGAACGGCTGTAGCGGCTGAACGAAGAATCCAATTTGAACGCGGTTTTAAATTCTGATTTTAGCGATTTTTTATTTTTGACGAAAACCTGAAATTCTACCTAAGGGTCCCCCTTCTTACTTTTGCTTAAAAATTGCACTGAAAATGATTTCCTGGAAAAACCACAGGTTCGAATCGGGATTCTTGCTTTGAGTTCTTCGATTAGGATACTAAATTCACTTCAGAATTTTGTACATTTTTTTATTAACTACGCAGATAACACACTTAATAGTTTTATGATTAATCAAAAAGTTCTAAAGCCTTCACTAATTGAACAATAATATCCGATGAGTTTTGTATTGTATATATATTTTTTTTCATTATTGGAAATTATATATCTAACTAATGAAGGAAAATGAGATAAGCTCATAAACCTTCACTTTTTTACAGATACTAAATTCACTTAAGAATTTTTGGCAAGTTTTTATTAACAATTCAGATAATACACTAAATGATGATGGTTTGTGGAGGACGACCAAATGGTCGCAGCACTTAGACCATGCGTTGGTCCTTTGTGCCACATTACACTAAATAGTCTTATTACTAATCAAAAAGTTCTTAAGCCTTCAATAAATTAACTTTATTGTCCGACGATTTTTGTATACAGTTCGTTTTATTTAAGTGTGGCCATAGGGATTTACATGGTAAAAATTTTACCTCATGTTAACTTTTGTTGTCGTGCAAATTTGAAACATTTGTTTTTTTTTAAGGAAAGATGATTGACAGGAGTTCGAATTAGGGAATCGAGGATGATGGGGACTTGGCTTAGCCAGCTAGGGCATTCAGCCACAACCAATTTATAGTAATAATATTCATATTTAAACGAAATGGGGACAAACACTAGACACCCAGGGACCCGTACGGCCTTTTTTCGTGTTGAAAAAGTGACCGTCCGGACGGGACTCGAACCCGCACCAACGGGGTCCAGAGGCCGGACCTCTACCCACTAGACCACCGCGGCCCCACACATTTGTTTGTTTTTATTTTTGTTTTTATCAAGAAATCAAACATTTTTCTACAAAATGTTCATTGTTAGAAGCACATAAACATGTTAGAATTCTTTATTTTTGCTTTAAAAGTTGAAATAAATAACACAATTAATTAAGTCAAAACATCAACTTGGCGAAAATTTCATGTTTGCTGTCAAGTAAAAGTTTGTTAATGTGGATTTTTCAAGAAAATATCTTTTTGTGACATTGAAGAACCAGTAAAAATTGTAGTAAGACTACAGTGCTTAATATGTACCAAAAATTTCTCACTAAAATTTGTGTGAATTTTATTCATGTAAAACGTGTGAGAAATTCTTTGGTTGATGAAAACGAATTTGAATCTACTTGCGGATCAATTTAATCTTTCGAAAAGTTGTTGCTGTAAGACGTTAAAAATGGAAAAGTATAAATCAAATAAAATTAAAAATGTGCACAAATTATTACCACGAGATTACTTGCAAAGAATGGAATTGGGTGAATTTTGGATGGAAAAAATAATAATGATCTCAATGTTTAATCAATTTAATCAATTTTATTTTTTATTCGTTTGTTTACTTTTACTTCATTTTATTATATTTATTTAATCAATTTTATTTTGTATGCGTTCATTTACTTTTACTTCGTTTTATTATATTTATTTTAATTAATTTATTATCTTAAACATTTATGTATTTTTTTATTTCGTTTTATTGCATTTATTTTAATTATTCATTATTCTTTTAGGTTTTACTAAAATTTTAGTCTATAGTGTGATATTGAAATTGTTCAAGACAATTTATCCTGGTTTTTGTTTGTTGATTCATTAAACCATTTGGGCTTGAACATAAATGTGTAACTTGTTGTGCTTATGTACAATTTTGTATTTTGTATGATGAATGATTGTAAATATTTATACACCTAATTTTATATTAATGTAAAAAGGAGTTTCCGTATAAATAAATAAATAAATAAATAAATACACGTTCTTAAGAAAATACTATTTTCTGATGAGAGTACGTTTATATTAAATAGGACTGTAAATAAACAAAATCGATGCATTTGGGCAAGAGAAAATCCATACAAGATTCAAGAGACTCACACACAAAGGCCTGAAAGAGTTAATGTCTGGGTTGGATTTGTCGGTAACAACATCTTGGAGTCATTCTTTATTGACGGGTATCTGAATCAAAACAAATACTTGGATCTGCTTCAAATGGAAGTGGGCCCTAACCTAGATGATTTAAGACCTAATGGGCAAATTATTTTCCAACAGGATGGAGCCACCGTTATTACCACATTTCTGAATGAAACTTTTCCTAATTTGGAGCATGGCCTGCTCGAAGCCCGGACCTTACTCCCCTCGATTTTTTTGGTGGGGTAATTTGTCCAATTTATCATCACAGTGAGGGAGTTGCAAAACACTCGAAGATATTTTTACAATCTGTTAGGTTATTGTTCAGCAATGAAAGGTAAACATTTCAACAACTTCTTAAATAAATATTTTTTAAATTCAATAAAACGAAATGTAACCTGAATATATGAATATTCAACCTGTTCGTAACTCTGCAAGCAAAATTAAGTCTTATTAAGATTATAAACAAATAACATATTGAGACTACAACTACTTCCCTGGTTAGTGCCACGTCGGATATTGAATGATACAAAAGAAATTTGCATGTTATTACTAGTACTACTAGTACTACTAGCTATTTTTTGTTTACAATGTGTTGCTTTACTTTAGTTTTATTACTTCAATAAATAAAAAAAAACATTAACCAAATATGTTACGCGGGTTTTAAAAACTTTGCAGCTAACTTACTCAATGTTAAAACGTAGTAAAATGTAGATGTTAATCCTTATGACCACAGTTATAATTAAAGAAAAACGCTCTAATACTCTGTACGCATGCGGTAACAATTTCCAAATATGTTTTAGTAGTAGAAAGGGGAATTTCCTTTTAAAATCACAACCACACGCTTCACCTTATAACCTTTACTTGTCAATAAGCATCATGATATTTTCGCCAAGTTGATTTTTTGGCTTAATTAATTGTATTATTTATTTCAACTTTGAAAGCGAAAATAAGAAATTCTGACATGTTTATGTCGATCCAGCAATGAACATTTCGTAGAAAAATGTTTGATTTATTGATAAAAACACGACAACAAAAGTTAACAAGGGGTACAATTTTTACCATGTATATCCCTATGGCCACGCTTAAATAAAATGCACTGTATATATATTTTTTTTTATGATTGAAGATTACATTTTTAACTTATGTAGGAAAATGAGATAAGCTCCTAAAGCTTCACTTTTTTTACAGATACTAAATTCACTTCAGAATTTTAGTCAATTTTTGATTAACTATACTGATAATGCACTTAATAGTCTTAGCATTAATCAAAAAGCTCTAAAGCTTTCACTAAATTAACTTTAATATCCTACGATTTTTGCATATATTTTCTTTATTGAAGATTAGATTTCTAACTATAAGAAACTAACCTTGCATTAAATGGTTTAATAAAGAAAGTAAGGCTTCACATTTCTCCATTATTGTTTTTGTTTGTATTGAAGGTTGGATTTAACACTAATTGTAGAATTTAAGGTATTGTTTGTAGCCCAAATTTGTATTAATTTTGCACATAATAAACTAAATAGTCTTATTGGTAATCAAAATAATCCAAATTTACTTCAATATCCCATGATTTTTCTGTATTGTTTTTTTTTTATAATATGCTACAAAACATGTTTTAAGTGGTTTAATTAAGAAAATAATGCTTCACATTTTTTTTTCAAGAGCCTACTATATAAAATATATCATACGATAGAATAACAAGCCAGTTTTTGTTTACAATTAAATAAAATAAGATTTCTAACTAAGAAATTTACCATGCTTGGAATTGTTCAATTAAAACATAAGGCTTTACATTTTTTGTGGATCGTACTATAATAAGAAGCTAATTTTTGTTATCTATGCAGATAGTATACTAGATAGTTCTATTAATAATAAAGTTCTGGAGCCTTCACTATTACATTATTATACCACACAGTTTTTAATTATTGTTTTTGTTGCATTAAAAAATGGATTGAAAACTAATTATAGAATTTAAAGCAAAGTTTGTAGCGCAGGTAATGCTTCACATTTTTTTCAAGAAGAGCCTACTATATAAAATATATTATACGATAGAATAACAAGCCAATTTTTGTTTACAACTAGATACAATAAATTTCATAATAGAATTCAAAGCAGACTTTTACCAGTTATAAAAATATTACACTGAATAGTTTTATTGATAATCAGGAGAACCTAAATCTATTTCTAAACGCAACTAGATAAAATAGAAATCACCATTTTTTTATTACCTTTGCAGATAATACACTAAATTGTTTCATTAACAATCAAAAAGTTTTAAAGCCTTCACCAAAATCACTTCAACACCAGGCGATTTTTAAATTTGGTTGTTTCCTTCATTGAAAATTAGATTTGTAATTAATACGAGGCTTTAGATTGTGTGTACTTGTTGTCCGGTGTTGTAAAATTTTCATCACTTACCATTAGCTATCGACTTAACCTCAAAGCTCGTGTGCTCTTCATCTGTTGAATGTCAGAGGGAGTTGTTGGCTTGGACGCTGCACGAACAACTGTGATACCGGAACAAACCGGCGTCCGCCACACCCCAACGACGGCTACAGCGTCGGCGCCGGCGTCGATGTTGGACCTCCCCTCTCCATCGCACACACACACACCCCCACTATATACATGTACACGTCATAAATTACTGCTGGCAATAATTAGGGGAATTAGCGTTCTAGTTTATTATACGGTTCTTGTGTCATATAAGTTATGTCCGTTGCTCTTGTTTTTTTTAGTTTTTTTTGCAATTAGCCTAGACTTGTTTATCAAATAATTTTTTTCTTTTATTTCTATTTATTTACGGAAAATCACCTTTCTACAAAAATGTAATAATCTTTTACATATAAAAAAAATTGAGGGTTTATTCTCTAAAGTTCATCACTGGAGTTTTGATTAAACTAATTGGGAACAACCTTACTTGTTGCAGAAAGCATTAAATAAATTCAATTTTTGATTATTTTAATAATTACGTTTATACTGTTATAATGCTTATAATTCTTTCCTCTTTCAATAAAAGAAAAAAAAATGATTTGGGTTATATAAATGGTTATAAAGAATTCGGCTGGGGAAAATGCTAATGATGGGAAACTTTGTTTAGATAATACAGGTCATTCAGCCATAACCGATTTGTGCGAAAGTTAATTTAAATGAAAATGTGATAACCACTACATGCTTCGCCTCACCGGGATTTTAACCCGAGATCCCTAGTATTAACTAAGGACTACTAATGCCGGAGATTTTATATTTGTATTATTATTTTTTTATCTTAAAGCATGACGAGGTGTCCAATAATTGAGCCCTTAATTTTGAAAGTAGGGCAGGTCCATATTGTGAAAAATGGTGATGTGGCCATCATGTTACTTTCTCCGACTTGATGGTATCATTTATATTTACGTTTTCAAGGTTTATTTTCAATTGAAATAATATTTTAAATGTACATCGAGCGTTGTGTAAACTCGGATGAAACTGACGTTTAAAACGTCAAAATTATGAAAGATGGAAAAATTATAATTCAAATTCAAAAACTCAGATTACTCAAAAACTAAAGGGATTTCGAAAAAAACTTATTCTTTATAAGTTCATTTTAGTATTCTCTACAATTATTATTAACATAAATTTGCTGTAACTATTATCGTTTCATAATTATAAACCAAAAATTAAAAAAAAAATAATAAATTTTTTTCTCGAATAGCAATGATTTTATGAAAAATGTTTTCAAGCAAAAGATGTTCATTTCTTTGTTTTCTTCAATGTTTGTTTAAATGTTTTTGTAATATTTTTCATATTTAAGAAAATATTGGCAAAAAACAAAAAACAGTTAAGGTAAACACCCACTTCCGGTGTACGAAATTTTACCAAAAGCTTTTCAGTTCTTCGGATTATCAAATCAGATGTATGTTCAAAGTTTGATATCAATTGCTTTATTAGTTTTTGAGATACAGCGCACACAGACAGACACACACACACACACACAGACACAAATTTTTTTTTTCCAGAAATTGTTGAAATGGCATCTAGGGATCCCAAAACGGATATTTCCGTAAAAAAAATTTTTGAAAAAAAAATCACGATCACAATACTTTCTCGTACTTCGTAACGGAGAAAGTAAAAAATTAGTTGAAGGTAAATCTTATTAGAAATTATCATCAAAATTTATGTTTTTAATCAATTCAAAATAAATATCGTTTAATATCAGTATACAGTGCGAACGTTGGCTGTGGAACGCTCCAAATAAAAAATCTGCGGCCAAAATCCTCCGAAACGTCAACCTTATTTTTTTGAACGCGCATCTTTTCTGATAGTTGTCAATTTTCCATACCCCCACCCCTTTGCGTAATGACATCATCGCCATTTTCTTTAAATGGAAACCATTTTTTTTTTCACTAAATTTGTAGTACTTTTTATTCTCTTTACGACTGTGTAAAAATATTTTGTTTTTTTTTGTTTTTTTTTTATTTCAGAAATTACACTTAAACGCAAGTTACTTCAAATATCAGATTACACAATTTTAAGATAAAATTAAAAATAATCACCACCAACTTCAAGTTTTAAAGTTCATTCAAAATAGAGTCTTCTTAATAAATCTTTAAACATCAGCAAACATTCTTAGCCTACGTTGTAAAATATAAGCACTTAAGTTACATAATTTTCAAGTCTGCTAAAAAAAATTATAAAAACAATTGCCATGATAGAAAAAAAATAAAAATTGATTTAAAATATATTCTTTATTATAAATCCGTAACAATAATTTGTACATATCCCTTGCCTATATTTCAAATTGATCATACTTAAATACACTTTGTTTAAGTGCTCAATTTACACAATTTTGAGGTAGGCTTAAAAAAATATTAACAGTTACCACAAACTTAAATCCTTCAAAATTAACTCTGCTTTAAAGATCTATAAAAATCTGGACACATTTCTTCACACGATTTCAAAATAGTTACACTTAAACGCACTTTGTTTCAAATCTCATGCTACACAATTTTAAGATCGGCTTCAAACATTTAGAAAACCTTTAGAAATAATTACCACAAACTCCAAACTTTTAAAGTTAATTCAAAATATATTTTTCTTAATAAATCTTTAAGCATTAGCAAATATTCTGCGCCTAAATTGTAATATAATAGTACGAGTACTTAAATACACTTCTCTCTAATTCTTGTGTTACATAATGTTGAAGTCTCCTAAAAAAAAACAATTTCTTTAAAAAAAGTTTCAAAATTCCTCGAAATACATTTCTTATAAATCTATAAAAATCTGTACGCATTTCTTCACAAGATATTAAAATAATCACATTTAAACAAATCTTTCATGAGTTCACAGATTATACAATTTTGAGCGGCTTAGAAATTGAAAAAACATACATGCATGCATTTATTTGGTAAAAATTTACATTGATATACATTGATATGCATTAATTAAAAAAACAATACATTATCTAAAAGTGGAGGCTAATTTGGCTAGCGACCTGCGGTCTTTCGGCCTTTTAAAAACAATTATCTCAAATTTTAAACTTTCAAAATTTATTCAAAGTAGATTATTCTTCATAAATGTATAAAACTCTGCACACATTCTTTCAGAATATTTGAAAATAATCCACTTACTTGGATTTTCAGGTTCACAATTTTAAAGTCGGCTAAAAAATTTAAAAAGCAATTGCTGAACTTTAAAAATTGATTCAATATAGAATCTTCTTTATGAATCTATAAAAATCTGCACACGCCCCTTGTCTAGATTTCACACTCAAACACACTTTGCTTCAGTGCACAAATGACACAATTTTGAGATCGGCTTTTTAAATATTTTTAAACCATTATCACAAACTTCAAACTTTCAAAATGTATTTATTCTCTGTGGATTCTGCTTTATCTATAAAAATAAAGGTTTCAAAATAATGACACTTAAAAGCTTTAGTTTTCATGTGACATAATTTTGAGGTCAGTTTAAGAAATTGAATAAAAATTACCTTAAACTTTAAAAATTGATTGAAAATTCTTTACAAATATATAAAAATCGGATGGCAGAGAGACCGCTGGTCGATAACACCGGGCAACAAAATTTTTGTTGCATTGATAAAAGAACATAATTTGGGTGTGCTGAATACATATATGATATTATTTTTTCTCCCTAAGCTACCGTTTTTATGCAATTCAACAATGAACATTTTTCGAAATTTGCATATTTATTATACATATTACATGCATAACAAGTCATAAATAACATATGAACGCTGAAATATAGTCATATTATGAGCCCATAATGCAGATGATACCTTACAGTTCAGCTATGTTCTATTCCGGCAACAATTTGCGTTTGTAGCGTTTGTGCACTTGCTCAGGGCAATCTCGTTTTATAGTCCAGCAGTAGTCCGCCATTATATTCCTGTCTCATCACCCTTGATAGAGCTCTTCTATGATTATCAGGTCCTGGTGGAAGCTTTCACCTTGTTCGTCACTTACAGTCCCAAAGTTTTCTGGGAATTTTTCAAGAAATGGACTTTGATACTCATTTTGCACCACAGTTAGCGGAAAGACAACAACTTCCAGTAAACAAAAGCTCGTAGTTTATACACAAGTCACACGTCTAATGATTGTTTTCCTTTCAGTGCATTTGAAAAGAAATTTGTGTTTTCGGGGCGAAGAAGGTAACTCATTTCGAGATATTTACGCGGCAACTAATGATGCGCCAGTACACGCTAGCTCGGCACCTATTCAAATTATCAACAAAAGGAAAACTCCAGGTTATTTATAAGGTTTATTGCTACAAAAGTATGCTGAACTAAATTTAAATAAAACAGAAAAATGAGCCGAAAATTTTGGATGTCGAAATTGGTCGAAATCGCGCGATTGGACAGCTATTCCTCGGAACCTGGGTGAAATATTAAAAAACGGAAAAAGGGAGGTTATCCGTGATGCTTCTGGCTACAAACGTATAGTGAACTAAATTTTACGAAAACAGAAAAATGAGTCAAAAATTTTAGTTGTTCAAATTGGTCGAACTTGCGTGATTGGGCAGCTATTCCTTGGCACCTGTGCAAAATATAAAACAAAAACAAAAAAACGGAAGGTTATTTGTGAAACATTTGGCTACAAGAGTAGGCAAACCCCATCGCTCTAACGTTTTTCATTGGCGAGCAATTAAATAAATTCAACATCAAGCTACAAAAATAATGACAAATCAAAATGTCAAATTGCATGATAATTGTAACTTGCAGAAGAAAACTGATTTCAGATTTGAAATCAGCGTTGTCAAAAATATTCAGAATCAGTTGAAACATCTCATGCAACAGTGTAACATTTGAAAATAAAACAATGGTGATGTGGCCATCATGTTACTTTCTCTGACTAGATGGTATCATTTATATTTACGATTTCGTGGTTTATTTTCAATTTAAATAATATTTTAAATGTACATCGAAAGTTTTGTAGACTCGGATGAAACTGATGTTTAAAACTTATGAAAAAACTTAAAAATATGAAAGATGAAAATTATACTGCAAATTTAAAAACTGAGTTTACTTAAAAACCAAAGAGAATTCGAAAAAGACTTATTGTTTATAAGTTGTTCATTTTGGCATTCTCTGCAATTATTAGAATAAATTTGTTGTAAGTATTATCGTTTCATAATTATAAACCAAAAATGAAAAAGAAATGTTTTTTTCTCGAATAACAATGATTTTATGAAAAATATTTTCAAACGAAAGATGTTTACTTCTTTGTTGTCTTCAATATTTATTTAAATGCTTTTGTGATATTTTTCATATTTACAAAAATATTGGAAAAGAACAAAAAACAGTTAAGGTAAACACCCATTTTCGGTGTAGGAAATTTTACCAAAAGCTTTTCAGTTCTTGGGATTATCAAATAAGACACACACATACAAACACACAGACATAACTTTTTTTCCAGAAATTGTTGAAATGGCATCTAGGGATACCTAACGGATATATCTGTAAAAAAAAAAATTGAAACAATTTTCACAATCACAATACTTTTTCGTACTTAGTAACGGAGAAAGTAAAAAATGTTATTTGTATATATTATGTCTATATTAATGTAAGAACGAATAAAGATCATATAGTACCAGTGGCGGCTCGTGTAACATGTTGATAGTAGAGCCACTCCCTCTCCTTTTTTGAAGAAAGAAAGAACGATTTATCTTCCTAGACCGAAGTAACTGGTGAAAAAGTGTTTTGAGAATGAATTAAAAATTCTTGCTTAGCTTGAACCTGTACTGCTCCTTGGCTCTATACAGGGTGCGTAAAAAGTATCGCACCAAATGGGATTATATGGAAACGGTTTGACATTCAGATTTGAAATTTAGAAGGTTTGAATTAGATATAAATACCCATATTTTAAGATGAGTTTCATTTGTTTCGCACTACTTGCTTTTTGTCAGAGGCCGCTATGTTGAATTTTTCTAATAGCATCCTAGGTTTTTTTTGGTATTATTTGAAAGGTTAATTAATTAGAAGTACAACGTGGTATAATATTAGCATGTTTATTTTGTACTAACGACAAAAATAAATAATTTAAACAAAAACTTAAATTAACAAGAAACTTAAGTATTGCGCCAAATTAGTTTATGTAGAAACGTTTTGACATTTAGATTTGACATTTGTGTGTCAAACTTAAGTTAAGATAGGTAAGCGAAAATGACGTTGTCCGAAATTGAGCGCATTGAAATATTAATAATTGTTGGATTTAGTGATCGCAGAAGAACCCATGCTGAAGCTTGCCATGTGTTTCATGATAGTTATCCAAATAGGAATCCAATCAGCAGATCTACAGTAACGCGAACAGTGCAACAATTTGAAGAACTAAAAAGTGTAAAGAATTGTCCTACACCTGGAAGACCGAAAACAGCCACAAATGATGACACTTGCAGCAGATCATGATGTGTTTGAAGGATCAATTAGAACAATATTAAAGCGGTCTAAGTATCGTCCTTACAAACCACATTTACTTCATCAACTGTTACCAGAGGATTTTAATCGGAGGATACAATTTGCAGAAATAATGATGGAAAGAACAGGAGCTGATCAAAATTTTGTCAAAAACATAGTTTTTTCAGATGAAGCTACATTTATGTTAAATGGCTCTGTAAATAGGCATAACTGTAGATAATGGCACCCAACTAACCCCTGTGTCAACTTGAAAACTTACACCCAATATCCACAAAAACTTAACGTTTGGTGTGGAATATTGGATGGAAACGTCATCGTCCCGTTCTTTTTACGTGATACATTAAGATCTGTTGTTTACTTGGAACTATTGCAAAACCAAATTGTACCAAAAATAAAGGAGATTAAACCAAATTCAATAAATTCGCAAGTCTTGCACCCAGATGTATGGTTTCATCAAAATGGTGCTTGGCCGCATTTCGGTCATCAAGTTCGAAAATTCCTAAATCATAATTTTGCAGGGCAATGGATCGGACGGAGGGGTGCAATTGAATGGCCACCTAGGTCTCCAGACCTGACACCTATGGACTTTTTCTTCTGGGGATATTTAAAAAGTGTTGTGTATCGAAATAGGCCAACAACATTAGATGAATTAGAAGCTCGAATTAGAGTTTCAATAACAAACATTCCTCCGGCATATCTGCATAATACACTGGGCGCTTTTCTTGATAGACTTTCCTATTGTCGAGACAACAATTTGAGCACCTATTGTGATTTTATTAGGTTTCTTGTTGATTTCATTTTTGTTTTCAATTATTTATTTTCAACGTTATTTCAGAATAAACATGCTAATATTATACCACGTTGTACTTCTAATTAAATAACCTTTCAAATAATATCAAAAAAACCTAGGATGCTATTAGAAAAATTCAACATGGCGGCCTCTGACAAAAAGGAAGTCTTGCAAAACAAATGAAACTTATCTTAAACTATGGGTATTTATATCTAATTTCAACCTACTAAATGTCAAATCTAAATGTCAAACCGTTTCCATATAATCCCATTTGGTGCGGTACTTTCTACGCACCCTGTATAACGAGCACCCCCCCCCCATCCATTAAAACAGCTTATATTCTAAAAAATATGATTATTTTGGAGTTGTATATAATTATTTTAGAATTTTTAAACAATTTCTACTATTTTTTTATTTATTTTAGAAAATGCTTAATTTTGAATGGAATTAAAAAATGCGTGTTTAACTGCGAACAGTTATAGCCTATTAAAACATATATTGGAATTTAAGAAGTTGATTATATTCTGAAAATATAATAACCCATAAAAAAATATTGGAATTTAAGAAGTTGATTATATTCTTAAAATGTAATAATTTGGGAAATGTATAGAATTATTTCAGAATGTTTAAACTATTTCTACCATTTTTTATTTATTAAAAAAAATGCTCAATTTTGAACGCAATTAAAAAATGCGTGTTTAACTACGAACAGTTATAACCCATTAAAAAATTATTGGAATTTAAGAAGTTGATTATATTCTTAAAACACAATAGTTTGGAAGTTGTATAGAATTATTTCCGAATTTTTAAACAATATTTAATATTTCTTATTTATTTTAGAAAATGCTCAATTTTGAACGCAATTAAAAAATGCATGTTTAACAACGAACAGTTATAACCCATTCAAAAATGGTTGGTTTTTAAGAAGTTGATAGTATTATCAAAACATAATCATGTGGGAGTTAGAATTATTTCAGAATTTTTAAACAATTTCTACAATTTTTCATTTATTTTAGAAAATACTCAATTTTGAACGCAATTAAAAATGCATGTTTAACAACGAACAGTTATAACCAGTGGCGGCTCGCGGTACACGTTGATGGTAGAGCCACTTATACAATATACCCCACCCCCTTCTTTTGTGAAGAAAGAAAGAACGATTTATCTTCCTAGATCAAAGTAACTGACGAAAAAGCATTTTAAGAATCGATTAAAAATTCTTGCTGAGCTTGAAACTGCAGGTAGTGCCATGGATCCTTGGCTCTACATAATGAGCCGCCCCTGTAGAGTAGTATAAAAATCGGCATATATTTTTGGAGTAAATTTCAAAATAATTACACACAGCTGCAATTTTCAAGTTATGCAATTGTGAAATCGGCTTAAGAAATTAAAAACCAGAAAACAATTTTCACAAACTCCAGACTTCCAAAGTTAACTCGGATTCTTCTCTCCATAAATCTGCAACATTTTCACGATCACAATACTTATACCATATGTAATGGAGGAAGTAAAATGGTAATGTAACCATCATATTACTTTCTCCGATTTGATCGTATAATAGTTATTTATTTTTATATTCCAAAATTGGATGATACTGACTTTTGAATCGTCAAGAGTTATCATTTAATAATTATAGACAAAATTTAACAATTTTTCGTTTTAACACTAAGGTTATAAAAAATATTTTCAAATAAAAGATTCATTTTTAGTTGTCCTCAATATTTTTTAAACGTTTCTGCAATATATTTCATATTAGAAAAATTATTGGAAAAATAAAAAAAACAGTTAAGGTAAACATCCACTTTCTGTGCACGAAATTTCACCAGTTCTTCAGATTGTCAAATAGGACTTATATTCAAAGTTTCATGTTAATTGTTGTATTAGTTTTTGACACACACCCACACCAACACAGAATTTGTCCATGTGTGTAAACAAATACTAATGATAACGACAATTACATTTTGACTGATTTTAATTATCCAACGTTTATATGTAAAGACAGTATTTTACGTGTTATTAGCCCAGTTTTGGGAATCCGATTTTTTTTTTGCAGGAATTAATTGGACGACGGCAGGGGGAAAAAGAGAAAAGAACAACAATCGGTATTTAGATGGCGTCTTAATTAAATTAGAGATGGCATCATTGATTCGCATCTGGGCTTAAACTTAATCCAATAAACAAGTCGGAAGCTTCGGGGGGTGAGCGAATTAAAAAATAAAAGACATAAAAGTTGGGAACAAGGGCAGGAGCAGCGTCTTATATTCATCTATATAAGATATTTCAAGTTTTGTACTGCATAAATAGAAAACGACATTATATGCACTAACAGAGCACACTTATGATTTTGATAGGATCTTGATGAACGAGAAGGGATTTTTCTGAGGTGTAAGGGTAGAAATATCTTTTAAATCTAACAATGTATAAAATGTTATATAAGAAAAAGGTTTTCCGTCAATAAACAAATATAATAATAATAATGTTAATAATTTACCTAAGTTGCATGCCATATTTCGTTTCTGCAAGCAACTAAAATTAAAAACTAAATTTTGAGATAATTTCGTTTAAACAAAAGTTGATATTTGTGACTCAAATATATATTATTTTATATTTACAAATAAAGGATCATTTTAATCAGAAAAGCAACATCTTTCAAATAAAGAAAAACGCAATTAAATATCTTGAATCGTTCTAAAGAGAGAGCATTTTGGTCCGGCGGCATCATTGGGCCATTTTTCTTCGAAAATGACATTTGGTTTCAACAGGACGGGGCCACTTGCCACACAGTCAACGTAACCATCGATGTTTTGTGCACTGTTTTCGGAAATCGAAAAATCAGGCGAAATGCTGATATCAATCGGCCGCCTAGAAGCTGTGATTTGACCCCGTTGTTTTTTTCTTTGTGTAGAGCTCTTAAGGATAAGTGTTATGTGGACTATACAGAGATGATTGATGCCTTGATACACGAAATCGAAGTTGGCATTCATGCGATTGGAGCCCAAACAATCGAATATGTACTGAAAAATTGGGTTGATGTTGATGTTGTGTTTCATTGTCAAATGAAAATGTCCAGTCTTTCTAATAAACTCACAATTTTGAAAAAATATATAAGTGCCGAATTTCCAAAGTGCCGAATCGGTATTTTGACCAAAGTGCCGAATTTCATACTACCGACCATGCCCAAAATGCCGAAGCGACGTTACATTGTTCGTAAACAAGGCGTCGGGGCCGAATGCGAATCGGCACTTTGGTCATTTGACAGAACGTCTTCACACGCACTAGTAAGGCCCAAAATGCCGAATGCATACCTGATGCATGTTCGTAATGTGCGAAAATAATTTTTGATTATCAGTGGAAGGTAGATGGTTTCAAGGTTGAAGAATGTTTTTCTTTTCATTTAAAATAAAACAAATTCTATTTTTGTTTTAAACGTTTTTAAACATATTGTAACATAAATATTCAGGACAAAGTGCCGAATGTCCAAACTGCCGATTCGCATTCAGTTGTTTGCGAATGATGCGACGTCGCTTGGCGTCGTTCGATACTTTGGGCATGGTCGGTAGTATGAAATTCGGCACTTTGGGCAAAATACCGATTCGGCACTTTGGGCATCCGGCACTTTGTTCCGGACCCAAAATATTTATCAGTTTTCTTTTTATAGCCGATTCAAATTCGAAACGTTATATGGCCCACCCTGTATAAGTAGGGCTGTGCAAAATAATTGATTAATCGATAAATAATAGATAAATTGTTGTTTTAATAATAATAATTTATTTTTCATGTCATTACATTCGACTACACTTGTCGGGTTAGGCTAATAAGTTAAATTTAATGCAAATAATCACAGGTACTGACACAACTGCGAATTCACCAATTTGGATAACTAATAAAATTAATAGACATAACTTACAGGGTAATAATAATAATATTAATATTTATTGACGTAAAATACTTTTTAACACTAATACATTAAATAACAATTTCAGTGAAGGTATTCTATATGACATATATCACATATTTCAAAGTGGACTAAATTAAATTAAATCAATTGTGGGTAAAAAATAATAAGTTTCTGATAATATGATTAGCAAAAGCTGGCACAAAGAGGAATACATTGTACAACAAAATTAAACATTTAAGCAATAATCATTACAATTACTGTGCAATAATCGTCAAACAACGTTTTTTAAAAGCACAAAGATAAATGAAAAATATCGACATTATGTTCTGAGATAGAATTGAAGTACCGCATTGCACGACATATTGGACTATTTTGGCCATAACTAATAATAAGATATGATCTATAAACATTGATCAAAAATTAAAGTTAAGATGCAGATTAAAATAGGTTTGATTACTACTCGAAAAATATTCAATTAATCAACTAATAGATCATTTCGTTATTTGATTAATCCATTATTCTATCATTTGATTATTTATTAATCGATTAATCAATAATTTCATTATTTGATTAATCGAACAATCTTTTACTTTTGAATAGGAATAATGTTTTTATGCGTATATTTTCTGTTTGTGAATAAATGTTCTCTTCTTGATTTTTTCTCATTGTAAATATGCCATTTTTGTAATGGTAAAACATGCAATTTTTGACTTGAACACTGACATTTTATACTGTTTATAGTTTGGCATTTTAACAGGTAAAATATGCCAATTCTCATTGGTAGAACGTGCCCGTTTTGACTAGATGAATATGCCATTTTTAACAGGCAAAACATCACTTTTGAACTTTTAAAATCTGCCACTTTTGGTTTGTAAAATCTACCAATCTTGAGTATTAAACTATGCCAATTTTGGCTTGTAAAATATGCCATTTTTGGTTGTTAAATATGCAATCTTCGACTGGTTAAATATGACAATTTAGCTACACAAATATGTCGCTCTTGATTTGTAAAATAATCCTTTTTAACTTTTAAAATATGCCATATTTGACTGGTAAAATATTCTAATTTTGACAGTTAAACTACGCCAATTTTAACTGGTTAAATATTGTATTGTTGACAGTTAAACTACGTCCGTTTCAATTGGTTAAATATGCCATTTTTGACCATTTGAAAATATGACATTTTTGAATACCAAAATAAGCCATTTTTTTACTATTAAAATGAGAAATGTTTTTGCCTTTAAAAATACGCCATTTTCAATTTTTAAAGTTGCCTGTTTCGATTGGTACAATATGCCATTTTTAACAGGTAAAATATCCTTCTTCAGCTTTTAAAACATATTTGATTGATAAACTATGCCAATTTTGACTGATAGAAGATGCCATTTTAGACAGTTTAAATATGCTATTTTTGGCTCATAAAATATGACAATTTAATTTTTATATATGCCATTATTACTATACAAAGTGTAACTTTTGTCTTTTAAAATCCCCGATTTTAAACTTATAAAATATGCCAGTTTTGACAGCTATAATATGCCAGTTATGATTGGTAAAATATGCCAATTTTGACAGTTAAAATATGCCAGTTTTGGCTGGAAAATATGCCAGTTTTTACTATTAAAATATGCTAGTTTTAACAGTTAAAATAAGCCAGTTTTGACAGGTAAAATATGCCAATTTAGACTATTAAAATATGCTAATTTTGACTAATAAAATATGCCAGTTTTGACAGTTAAAATATGCCAGGTTTGACTGGTAAAATATGCCATCTTGAACAGTTAAAATACGCCATTTTTGACTGCTAAAATATGCCACTTTAGACTATTAAAATATGCCAATTTTGACTATTAAAATATGCCAATTTTGACTATAAAAGTATGTCACTTTTGACTGATAAAATATGCCAATTTTGACTATTAAAATATGCCAGTCTTGACAGTTAAAATATGCCAGTTTTGAC
Source organism: Ocypus olens (assembly GCA_910593695.2). NCBI lineage: Eukaryota > Metazoa > Arthropoda > Insecta > Coleoptera > Staphylinidae > Ocypus > Ocypus olens. Next base: position 19,091,010 of record OU343060.1, on the reverse strand, counting down.
TGGCAAAATATGCCCATTTTGACTATTAAAATATGCTAATTTTGACTATTAAAATATGCCAGTTTTGCCAGTTAAAATTTGCCAATTTTGACTGGTAAAATATGCCAGTTTTGACTTTTAAAATATGCTCGATTGGACAGTTAAAATATGCCATTTTCGACTGGTAAAATATGCCACTTTGACTATAAAAATATGCCAGTTTTGACTAACAAAATATAACAGCTTAGACAGTTAAAATATGCCAGTTTTAACCGGTAAAATATGCCATTTTTGACTATTAAAATATGCCAGTTTTGACACTTAAAATATGACAGTTTTGACTGATAAAATATGCTAATTTTGACCATTCAAATATGCCAGTTTTGACAGTTAATATGTGCCAGTTTTGACAGCTAAAACGTGCCAGTGTTGACTCGTAAAATATGCCAATTTTGACTCTTAAAATTTGCCAGTTTTGACACTTAAAATATGCCAGTTTTGACACTTAAAATATTTCAGTTTTGACTTGTAACAGATGCCAATTTTGACTAATAAAATATCCTAGTTTTCATAGTTAAAATATGCCAGTTTTGACTGGTAAAATATGCCAATTTTGACTAATAAAATATGATAGTTTTGACAGTTAAAATATGCCCGTTTTGACAGTTTTCAGTTTTGACTTATAAAAGATGCCAATTTTAACTAATAAAATAAGCTAGTTTTGACAGTTCAAATATGCCAGTTTTCACTGGCAAAATATCCCAATTTTGACTATTAAAATATGCCATTTTGACAGTTAAAATTAGCCAGTTTTGATTGGTAAAATATGCCAATTTTGACTGATAAAATATGCCAATTTTGACTATTAAAATATGCCAGTTTTGACAGTTAAAATATGCCAGTTTTGATTGGTAAAATATGCCAATTTTGACTATTAAAATATGCTAATTTTGATTACTAAAATATGCCAATTTTGACTATTAAAATATGCCAGTTTTGACAGTTAAAATTTACCAGTTTTGACTGGTAAAATATGCCAATTTTGACTAATAAAATAGGCCAGTGTTAACTGATAAAATATGACAATTTTCACTATTAAAATATGCCAGTTTTAACTGGTAAAATATGCCATTTTTGATAGGTAAAATATGCCAATTTTGACTGGTAAAATATGCCATTTTTCACTGTTAAACTATGCCAGTTTTGTCTGTTAAAATATGTCCGTTTTGACTGGTAAAAGATGCTAATTTGGACTAATAAAATATTCCAATTTTAACAGTCAAAATTTGTCAGTTTTGACTGGTAAAATATGCCAATTTTGACTATTCAAATCTGCCAATTTTGACAGATAAAATATGCCACTTTTGACTGGTAAAATATGCCAATTTTTTATCATTAAAATATGCCAGTTTTGACTGGTAAAATATACCATTTTAATTTTTTAAATATGCCATTATAACCAGAGCTGTGCAAAATAATGATTAATCTATAAATAATCGATTAATCAATTGTTTGATTATTACTAGAAAAATAATCAATTATCCGATTATTTAATGAATCGATTATTTTATTATTTGATTAATTGATTAATCGATTAGTTGATTATTTCATTAAATGATTAGAGGAGAGGCTCAGTCATATACAGTGGTGTATTGGTAAAATAAGAAGTAAGGGAACGCATGGTGAGAGCAAAAAATAGTCCGTGACTTTCCACAAGTAGCTTGCTGAAAGTTTTTCGGAGATCATCTTATTTAAAGCAAACTATTGTTTTCCTTGTAAGCTTTTTTATTTTTTTTAAATTCTTATTATACAACATATTAACAAACACAAACGCGTTCCGTTTCTGAAAAAAGGTGCCGGAACGTCGTTCCTCCACGTTCCCCCTCCAATATACCACTGGTGATATAGTAACTCACACATTATCATATAAATTCTAAAATGAACGATTTTGTTGTGGCCAGGTTTAGTGGTTAACGCTCGGTATATAAATGTTGGGGGGGCTTAAGCCCGAGAGCCACCCCCCTGGGTGCGCGCCTGAAAAAAACTACATACTTCCTATTACTAAATCGTGGGATAATTTCATATCAGAGTATAGTAGCTGTTAATATAACATTATTGCGATTTATAATCGCAAATATTTGGAGACTCGAAAATAATGCAATTAGTGTCAACGATATGAAATTTCCAAATTTTGGGATCAGAGTTGCAAAACAGTAGTAACATAATTTTGGTGAAAAAAAAGTAAAAAAGCAATGCTTAAAAATTAGTTAAATGTAAACTTATCTCAACATGTAAATAAAAGCAATCCTCCACCTCGTCTTGAATTTCACCATCAGAAAGAAATCCTACACATAAAATTTACTAAATTTTATTTTTGAATCTTGGAAAAAATTAAATTTTTGTTTCTTAATTTATTTCGCAAGAAAATTTTAAATCATTATTATCGAAAAAAGCAAAAGCCAGGTGTATAACTAACAAATTTAATGGCACGAAAATGTGTCATTTTGACGCTTTACATGTTTAGTGTGTTTTTGAATTTTGTTAAATTGGTAATATTCTGATATAAGTAAGGAAAGTAATGCGAAATAGAATCTACCAAATAAAAATTCAATTTACATTTTGAAAAAAATTTAAACATTCAGAATTTTAGGTTATATCTGTTTCATGTTATTATCCTTAACAATATGAACTACTAATACGTAAATATTAAAAAAAATATATTAATACTAGAATCATCGAAATTGAACATGGGTAGTTGAGCAATATCTAAAAATTAAAATAATAAACATTTTACATTGATTTGACACGAACATCTCTTAATGTATCCTTGATTTATAATAAAGTTGCTCTATTTCAGTCAGAATCATCATAACTAGATTGAGCTCGCCACATGAACTTGTTTCGAAAAAAAAAAAATACCGAGTTTGGCAAATTTGTAATTTTCAAACATTAAACTTAGGATATTTGATGAATTGTTCTATCATTATTATATAGTACACTATTAGATAATCAGGATAAAAACACAAGCTCTTAGTGCCGTAATAAAACAAAATAAAAATAACAATTATTACTTTGGGGAAATTAATAATTAATTGATAAATCGACTGTTTGATTATTCGATTAATGATTATTTAATTATCGCTCAATCGATTAGTTGATCATGTGATTAATCAATTATTTTATTAATTGATCAATCAATTATTTTATTAATCGTATAACAAATTTTCGAAGTTATTTAATTATTTGACTGCAGTGGTGTGCAAAAAAAATTATATACCTCATTTAATAACCAGGCGGACACTAAATCAAATTATAGCCGCGAAAATACGTTGTTGTGATTGGCCAAACGGGCGCCGTTTTTACACAGGCCCAAACTACTTAAAACAGTAATGGCCGTACTTATGATCAGCTGATCTCTCGCCGTTCCTTGTGTCCTACCGGTTACACGCGTTTCGCCTCAGTTTTTGTGATTTTAGCCAGTTATTTCTTCCGTTGATCGTGTAAGAATGGATTCCTCTCATCCCGCGATTTTCTTGGTAATAGTTATTTTATTTTTAACTATGGATATATACCCGGAACAAGTTTGGTGTCATTTTCGCCCCATAAGAAACGGAAATGGTTGGATTTTGGAGCATTAAAGCTCGAGGAAAAACAATCCAAAAGTATCTTATATAAAACTTTAATACAAAAGGCTTTAAAACCTACCGTCGTCGTCGTACACAAAATTGTCGCGCAAGTTATTGCAATATGGAATCGAATCATAAACGTACATTATATTTAGGATTAGCTAGAAGGACGGAGTTTCACAGAATTAGGGAGTGTAGTGAGATTGGAGCAGTGAGAAGTCCTAAACGTCTTGAAGGATGTCCAGCAACCGAAGATATCTACAATCAAAGCAGAAAAAATTCTGTGTGCGGAAACTTTTTATTTAAAAATGAAATTGCAACATTTTAATTAAATTAAATAGAGATAACCTGCCAAAGACGTCTCATTGAACATTAAATACATTAATGAAAGAAATTAATTTTAAGTAAGTTATATGTTTTCAAAAATCAAATTTATTTAATTTAATAAAATTCTATTTCACGACAACCTAGTATTTATATTTTAAACCTTTTAGAGAATTATATGTATTTTTAAAATATACCTAATAATTCAATCCACTTTATATTAAATAAATATATGTCCAACTTGAGTTTTTTAGTGTGCCACTAAATTCTTAAGATGGTCTCATATTTATTTTAATTACTATATATTAAATCATTGACTATATAATGAAGAAAGTTTGCCTAGAATTAATTTATATGTTGATATAATTGTTGAATGAATGTTATGGATAAACGAATTTGAAATAATTTTATTTTTACCGCCAAAATATGTTTGGTTACTTTTCTGGTGACTTTTTATAGTGTAAATGTGACTTTCGCGTTTAGTCCGCCTGGTTATTAAATGAGGTATAGCAATGAAACCATTCCTGCCGATTCTTATGTAAAAAAAGACTTCCTGAATCGGAATATGACCTCAATTTTCCCCCATAACCCTCCATTTTTTAAGGGAGGCCTCAAAACCTATTTTTATTACTTTTCGATTATTTGGAGGGATGAAAAAACCGCCATTTAGCTCTCCTTTCTCCTCGAGCGGATAAAATAGACTAATAAAGTAATGAACACAAATAACTTACGTTTTATTATTCCGTTTGTGGTTATGTTTATAGTATTTTGACAATTGTGATATCCAAGGCTAATTGTTTTATTCGGAACGGTGTGAATATTTATTCAACAAGCGTGAGAATGTGTATGTTCTATGATCAAAATTGATTTCAGAACGCTTAAATTCTACAATGGTCCTCGAGAAAAATGATTATAGGTAAGTTTAAGTAATAAAAAAAATGCGACAGTAAAGAGCTCTACAAAAGTTGCAAAAAAATGAATTCCATTAAAAAAAATGGCCGATGATGTCACACGGTAAACACCAGTGACGTCACAATTGTTTTGAGTGTGCAGTAATGAAAAATATATGATTTTTTCTTAAAAGTCTAATAGAGCAATTATGAATTTTGTGCTGAAATTTATCAGCACTCTGTATATATGTAAAGGGCAATAACGCCAGTTAAGTAGTAATTACAGATTTATAATAGAGTGACGATGTGTAATTATAATGAGCAACAACAACGGTGACTAAACCAAACAGCAATGAAAATCAAAGTGACTTAACTAACTTAATTCTGGGAGATCATTTCTGTTGCGTTGTGAACAAACATTTCCATTAATAGTTTGGTAATTTGTACATATACTTATATACGTGTATGTGTATGTTGGGGCATGGGGAGTAAATATAATCCCCGAAGCGTGTAATTATCACCTATGTGTACGGTGTGTGCCAGTGTTGGGATATTGGGACATTAAAGGGACGGAGGAACTGGAGGGATGGTATGTGTGTGTTCATATCGCGAAATGCTCATTGATGTCGACTTACAAACCAGCGAACACTTTAGATTATCCTGTTGCTCTGTTTGCCACCCAGAGTCGTCGTCCTGGAAACACAAATCGACGCCTTCCGGTAATTGTCGATAGGCGCCCCGGATATATTTCCGGGTCTTCAACTTGATGACCTCAAACTTAATTAGTTAAGATGTAGTTCGAATCGAAGGACTGGTCTTATAAGAATTAATTAACAGATGCATGCGTATACTGCGCCATAAACGTACAAGTTCTGAAAAGGTCGGTAATAGCATTTAAATTGCGCAGTTAAAAAACATTGGTAAGAAAAATCACTTTACAATTGAAAAAAAAAACTTTTACGACGTAAATAAATGTTTTGTTTGTTTTGTGGTATTTGGACGTGTCGAATTTGTACGAGCCCATTTGTTTACATTTCCCTTTTCTTTTTTTATTCAAATAAATCCTTTTTGTTGGGTTTTTACGATTATTACAATCTAATCATTGAGAATCAATGAGTAATTTTTATCTGAATTGAAATACTAACTGGAAAACTTAAAGCTGATATACGGGGCGAGTCTCTAACTTGGAATAAATTCAGTAAATCAAAGAAAGTTTATTTTTCGGAAATATGCTCGGACACGTCGATTAATATTTTAAATTGTGCTCTTTTTGATGTAATAAAACTTTATACCTCGTGTCCCAATCGACTATTTTTTTTAACGGCAACGCTTTTTTTTATCACTATTCTTAAAGAGTATATCAAGTTACAGATGTGTACCAAATTTCAATTTTTTATTTACTGTATTCCCTATTTATGTTCTTGCATTCACACGCACACTCCATCGCGTGGGATTCAAACGGGCCAGTCCAAACGTGCGGGATTGCGCGTACGTGTGAACACTTCTAAAGAATTGAAAAATAACGCGATTTATAAGAACATGTTTATATGTATTACATGTATTTCGTGTTATTTCTTTTCTCTTTTTTTGTACTAATTATTTAATTCTGTAATTGGCCTTTATGGCTGTTGGGTTATTTAAATAAATAAATAAATAAATATATTTCAGTATCGACTGAACACACACTTTAATATAGAAACTTTTATAAATCTCTTAAAGTTGAACTAGAGTGGCGTAATAGTGAAGGTGAAAGTAACTTAAAAATTATTCATACGAATGAATAATTATACCGGAAATTGTAACTAAAAATTGTTCTATCAAAATGTGCGTGAATTAATCAGCAAAACTAACAGAGGATTCGATTTAATCTAAAATATCTGTTCATAGTAGAGCTCCCTTTTAAATTACACTATAATCAACAGTTAAAGATAATCTGTTTTGAATTCATCATAGCTCGATAACTGATATTCTTTAGATTTGTATTTATGTTTTGATTCTTTTCTTTCTCAACTACTTAAGAAGTCTTTATAGGTTATTTAAGAAGTTAAATAAATACATAATTACTCGGGCGAATTATTAGTCTACAAATACGGCGAAAACTTTCGGTCGGAGGAGAGACAAGTTTGGCACCGACGAAACTTTTAAAATTGATACCGACTTTTTTTTCTGCAAGGGTGAAATCTTACGCTACACTAAATTCCTATTGATTCAATCTCACACTCAGTTAAGGCTTGTTTTAAATTTTTAAAATCTGCGCTCGTGTTCAGTCGTGATCTTGACGCTAGTAATTTCCGGGAAAATCATAGTTTAGATTGCTGTTGAAAACTTTACAACTATTCTTGATTTTATATTAAATATTTACTAGATATGGCGACTATGCATACTATTTTATTATGTTTTGTGCCTTTTATGTTCTATTTGGCTAAAACAATTGTGTTTGTTTTGTGTTTTATATTTTGAGTGGGTTACTTGCTCCTCTGACTATGTCAGATAAAAAATAATATTTAAGAAATTTTATGGCAATTGGTTGTCATAGTTTCGCCAGTGTCAATAAACTAAAAGTTTTATACCAATATAATTTTGGAAAGAAATATATATTCGTAAATGTTTTTTGAAGGAAGAAAAAATGATTTATCTTCCTAGACCAAAGTAACTGGCGAAAAAGTGTTTTGAGAATGAATTAAAAATTCTTGCTGAACGTAAAACTACAGGTAGTGCTCCTTGACTCTAAATAACGAGCTGCCATTGTTGTAGAGTTAGGATAGGAATTTTACATTTGGGTGGTGTATTTGGATATCTGGGGATGCATAATTTTGAAAGGATATGGATATTATTGGAATTGGTAGAAAGCTTTTCGGCTAGATGGAGTAGCCGCTCTTGGATAGGGATTATTTGGGTGCGATTGTATAGGAATTCATTTGAGGGATTATATAATGGATTATTATGGTGTCTCCAATTTTTACATATTTGAGAAAATGATCAATTTTGAATGCAATTAAAAAATGCACGTTTAACAACCAACAGTTATAACCCAGGGTCATTCTATGCTATTTAAACAAAGGGTTGTGCGGCACCGTTTTTTTTATATTTCGCACATGTTTATAGAGTTCTAAATCAATTTTAGAAAATAAAAAACCTTGCAGTGTGGCAGATATGTTCCCAGATGGAGCCTGAAGCATGTACATTTTTGTGATTATCAGCATTATTATTATTATGCGCAATATGGTATAACTTTCTTTCAAAATGATCAAATTTAAAAATATACAAATATCTTTACTAAGATTAAAGTGCTGGTTATTTTTGTTCAACTTTGTTTCTTCGTTTGATTTATTTTTTCAAATTTAATGACACCATACCATAGATTTTTGATTTTTTTCAGTTTTCGACTGTGAAGGGGACAATACACACTGACAAAATTTGGTTTGCAAGCACTAAAGTTATAATAGATTTTACCGAAGGCAAAATAACTGAAGTATTTTAAACCCTTCTATTTTTTTTTCACTGGACAAAATGGGCTCAATTTTAAACGCAATTAAAAAATTCATGTTTAACTGCGAACCGTTATAGGCTATTAAAAAAATTAAGAAGTTGATTATATTTTCCAAATATAATAATTTGGGAGTTGTATAGAATTATTTCAGAATTTTTAAACAATTTCTACTTTTTTTAAAATTTATTTTAGAAAATGCTACGCTATTCAAAAATGCATGTTTAACTACAAACAATTAACCCATTAAAAAATTATTGAAATTTAAGAAGTTGATTATATTCTTAAAACATAGTAATTTGGGAGTTGCATGGAATTATTTCAGAATTTTTAAACAATTTTTACTATTTTTTATTTATTTTAGAAAATGCTCAGTTTTGAACATAATTAAAAAAAATACATGTTTAAAAACGAACAGTTATAACACATTAAAACAATTTTGAATTTAAGAAGTTGATTATATTCTCAAAAGGCAATAGTATGGGAGTCGTATAGAATTATTTCAGAGTTTTCAAACAATTTTTACAATTTTTTTTATTTATTTAAAAAAATGCTCAATTTTGAACGCAATTAAAAAATACAATGAACAGTTATAACCCATTAAATTTTTTTTGGAAATTAAGGAGTTGCTTATATTCTTAAAATATAATAATTTGGGAGTTGTATGGAATTATTTTAGAATTTTTAAACAATTTCTACAATTTTTTATTTATTTTAGAAAATGCTCAGTTTTGAACATAATTTAAAAATACATGTTTAAAAACGAAGTTATAACACATTTAAAAAATGGAATTTAAGAAGTTGATTATATTCCCAAAAGGCAATAGTTTGGCAGTCGTATAGAATTATTTCAGAATTTGTAAACAATTTCTACAATTTTTTATTTACATAAAAAAATTCTCAATTTTGAACGCAATTAAAAAATGCATGTTTAACTATGAACACTTATAACCCATTAAAAAAGATTGGAATTTAAGAAGTTGATTATATTCTTAAAATATAATAATTTGGGAGTTGTATAGAATTATTTCAGAATGTTTAAACAATTCCTACTATTTTTTATTTATTTTAGAAAATGCTCAATTTTGAACGCAATTAAAAAATGCATATCTAACTACAAACAGTTATAACCCATTAAAAAATTATTGGAATTTATGAAGTTGATTGTATTGTTAAAATATAGTAATTTAGGAGTTGTATAGAATTATTTCAGAATTTTTAATATTTCTACTATTTTTTTAAATTTATTAAAAAAAAAATGCTCAATTTTAAACGCAATAAACAAATGCATGTTTAACTAGAAACAGTTATATCCCATTAAAAAATTATTGGAATTTAAGAAGTTGATTATATTCTTAAAATATAGTAATTTGGGAGTTGTATAGAATTATTTCAGAATTTTTAAACTATTTCTACTAATTTTTTTTAATATTGGATCGATGAGGCTGTTACTTGTTGAAACTTCGTTTCACCACACAGTGGCTTCATCAGGTAGATGAAAAATTATATGGTTTTACATTTTACAATTACCGCTTATATACTAAAATTTGGGAACAAACGTTGAGGTTGGGGGGGGGGGTGTTGTATTAATGTGTTGAAAATTAGAATTAAAATTAAAATTTGCGTTATAATAAATTAATGAATTATTGTAGAGATGACTTAACTAAAATTTTTATTTTTTTAATTTATTTAAAAAAAGATGCTCAATTTTAAACGCAGTAAACAAATTCATGTTTAACTAGAAACAGTTACATCCCACTAAAAAAATTATTGGAATTTAAGAAGTTGATCATATTCTTAAAATATAGTAATTTAGGAGTTGTAAAGAATTATTTCAGAATTTTTAAACTATTGCAACTATTTTGTTATTTACAGAACAAACAGTTATAACCCATTAAAAAAATAATTGGAATTTAAGAAGTTGATTATATTTTTAAAATATAATAATTTGGGCGTTGTATAGCATTATTTAAGAATGTTTAAACAATTCCTATTTTTTATTTATTTTAAAAAATGCTCAATTTTAAACACAATTGAAAAAAAAACAATTAAGAGACACTTGAAATTGTCTAAAGCTACTGAAACAATACTTTGTATCACTTTTGGTGAAAGAAAGAAATGCAAGAAAATCAAAACTTACACTTTAAAATCCTGTATGGAACCAGGATTTTAATAAAGGTTTAGTAAGTTTACTAACTCAAAACTTACAAAACAGGAAAATCCTTTCGAGGCGTTTTGGCGGCTAAGATGTAACCTAGATGATAATTATTTGCTTCCCTCGGATTGATGGGTCGGAATTGAGCGGAAAACATAAACACCCACACACACAAATCTTAAAGATGTATCACAACACGGGCACTAAAACTTTCGAAAAATCAAAATTCCGAACCAGAACAAACATCTTCCGCGGCCGCGATCAACAAACTGAATTGATATCAACAGGTGCGCCGTGGATTGGTGATAAGAAAAAAAATACGAATATTTTGATAATCTTCAATCGCCCGGGGCAGATTAAAAACTGGTCGAATTTTAACACGGAGATAAGATGTAGAACGTTAGAAACACTTCTAATTATATACTTCACGGAGATCTTAAGAAGTTGATTATATTCTTAAAATATAATGATTTGGGAGTTGCGTAGAATTATTTCAGAATTTTTAAACAATTTCTACTGTTTTTTATTTGTTCTAAAAAACACTCTACTTTAAACGCAATTAAAAAATTCATGTTTAACAACGAACATTTAAAACCCATCAAAAATTGTTGAATTTAAGAAGTTGATTATATTCTTAAAATAGATATATTAATTATCTTTATTGTTTAGAATTACATTTTCTGTGTACAGTTTTGTTTATAGACATATTAATTTTAAAAGGCTATCGACCAATGGTCTTTCTGCCATCTTCATTAGATATTTATTTGTACAGTGGAGGGTTAGGATTTAGGATTATGGTGTGGTTGAAAGTTTTAAGGCGGACAAATATTGATATAGAGTTAGTCTTAAAATATAATAATTTGGGACTTGTGTAGAATGATTTCAGAATTTTGAAACTATTTCTACTATTTTTTTTTAAATTTATTTTAGAAAATACTCAATTTTGAACGCAATTAAAAAATGCATGTTTAACGACGAACAGTTATAACCAGTGGCGAATCGCGGTACATGTTGATAGTAGAGCCACTTATAAAATATACCCTATCCCCTCCTTTTTTGAAGAAAGAAAGAACGATTTATCTTCCTAGACCAAAGTAACTGGCGAAAAAGCGTTTTAAGAATCAATTAAAAATTCTTGCTGAGCTTGAAACTGCAGATAGTGCAATGACTCCTTGGCTCTACATAACGAGCCGCCCCTGGTAAGGGCATTAAAATGTTAGGGTTTATTAAAAGATTTTTGGGTCCTTCTTCAGCAAATATTGTTAGACTCTTGTACGTAACTTCAGTGAGGTCTATATTGGAATATGCATCACCAGTATAGACACCGTTTTATTTAGGTGCTCAATCACAACTGGAGAAAGTGCAAAATAGATTTATTACAATTATAGCGTTCAAGATACATTTCACCCAGGCTGAAGATACTGATGTTGCAATTTTTTTAAAATATTGAACCTCTTAAACGAAGGAGATTAGTGATAGATTTATGTTTTTTTATTTAAATTAATTAATAGTCATATTTCAGTTTCTTCTCAGTTTAGTAAATTTCTGGGTGGTGTCACCTATGAGAACGAGACAATGTTTTCCCTTTAAATGCAAAACGCATGCAACTAATTACGGTTTCAATGCCCCTGTATGTAGAATGTTACGCTTCGCCAATATTTTGTGTAATCATTATAACGTATTTTTTTTTAATTTACTCATTTTAGAATGATATTTAATTTTTTTGTTTTTATAGAATTATATGCTCTACTATATTTAACTATACCGGGTGTCTCAGACCACTCGTACCAGCCTTTTATGTCGACTACGCGTGGTCGAATGTGACTGGGACAAAAAAATATTACGAAAGTGAACCCGAGGAATCCACTGATGAATTTATTTTTTACCGGAATATTATAATTTGCATAATATGCAAAATATTTAAGAAAACATTTTAATAAAAGTTTTACTAAAAGACCTAGTACCATACTCGACCCATGTTGCCATTTGAAGTTTTGCAGTTACTTCCGGTTCCGGGTACTTCCGGATTATTCCGGTAAAAAATAAATTCATCAGTGGATTCCTTGGATTCACTTTGGTAAAATTTTTTTTCACATTCGACCAAGCGTTGTCGAAATAAAAGGCTGGTACGGGTGGTCTGAGACACCCGGTATGTTAATTACCGCTGTAAATGGTGAATCCGTGTAGTAATAAATAAAATAAAATAAATAAAAATAAAATAAAAATAAAATGTTCGGTTTTGGGTGTTATAATAGCTGTATTTTCGACGTAAAATCTAAAAATCATGCTAAATAATCAGTCAATAGAAATTTTAGTTATCCAAACGTGACTCGCGCCAAGAAATGCATTTATACATAGTGTATTTATCCATGTGAATAAAGATGGAAATTATGTGGAATTTATTAAACGGAATGGGGTGTATGCAAATGGGGAAAAAGTTTCTCTGCTGCATAATCAGGTCTTGTCGTGGCGATAATCGCGCTCCGCTGAACGCATTGACAACAATGTCAAAAACATTCTAATTGAACGTGTCCGGATGGATTAACGTTGGCCGATGCATTTCGCGATTAATAAATATTCGCCGAGGGGTTTTAGCTGGAAAACGACCCTCTTGGAACCGATCTATTTATAAAATATGTGATCGCCTTAAATCACGTTGCGACCAATTAAACACTCGTAAAAAGTAATCACCCACTGCCCTTTGACATGCAAATTATACAGTTCTATTCTCGATTCTTTATTTTAAAATATTTGTGTATTAGAATAGACGTGGCGTACTGATATTAAAGTTATATGTATGTCTATTATCAGTTTTTTTTTTAATGCTTTAATGAACCCATTTTAAAAAGTACACTTACCGGAATGAATAGTAGAAGTGGGGATGGTACAATATGGGATTTTTTCTGGACAGTTCGGAACAGTTCCAGGTGCAGGCACGTAGTACCTGTGACTACTCCGGGATTTTTGGCCATAATACAATTTATTTAAAATACATCGCATATTTGTTTTAAAACGTAAATTTTTTGTTACGACGTTTAAATTGTTTGTATTTTATTCCACTGAATATTTAAAAAAGGAAAATTTTCCGAGGTACTGCAAGATTGCGTTCCAGCGTAAATCTATTTCTACACTTCTGTATTCATTCTTTGATAATGACGTAGATGTCTCTACTAGTCAGGATACATTTAAAAAATGTGAAACAAACCAAGTGTTAAGTATGTTATTACTTTCTCCGTTACAAAGTACGAGAAAGTATTGTGAACGTGATTTTTTTAAATTTTTTTTACAGAAATATCCGTTTTGGGGTCCCTAGATACCATTTCAACAATTTCTTGAAAAAGTGTGTGTGTCTGTGTGTGTACCTGTGTGTTTGGCTGTGTGTGTGTGTATGTGTTTGTCTGTGCGCGCTGTATCTCAAAAACTAATACAGCAATTAATATGAAACTTTGAACAAACGTCTTATTTGATAATCCGAAGAACTGAAAAGCTTTTGGTAAAATTTCGTACATCGGAAGTGGGCGTTTACCTTAACCGTTTTTTGTTTTTCTCCAATATTTTTTTTAATATGAAAAATAACACAAAAACATTTAAACAAATATAGAAAACAACAAAGAAATATTTTTCATAAAATCATTTTTAATCGAGAAAAAAATTTATTATTATTTTGTTATTTTTAGTTTATAATTATCAAACGATAATGGTTAGAGCAAATTCATGTTAACAATAATTGTAGAGAATACCAAAATTAACAACTTATTAAGAATATGTTTTTTTAACCGCTTTAGTTTTTGAGTAAACTGAGTTTTTGAATTTGCACTATAATTTTTCCATGTTTCATAATTTTGATCAGTTTCGTCCGATTCTACAAAACGCTGTATGCACATTTAAAACATGATTTACATTGAAAATAAACCATGAAAGCGTAAATATAAATTATACCATCAAGTCGGAGAAAGTAACATGATGGCCACATCACCATTTTTTTTTGCTGCTAGTTTTGAGTATTGAATTTTTGCCTTTTTTTACATTTTGTAACCTGAATATTGTTTTTATGTCTAAATTTTTAAATTTTGTGCCCATTATTTTCGGAAACTTAATATTAAGGCTAAAAATGGCAAATTATTTTTCATTTATTTGAATTTTTAATTTTTTGGTCTGCATTTTTTGTTTATAGACTATCATTCTTTATTTTTTGATCTATATTTTAGAGCTTCGGCTTGTTTTTTAGTTTTTTCTTCTTCAAATTTTTGATTTTGTTGGTCATAATTTTCGATATGTTTGTTTTTAGGTCCGACTTTTTTATTTTTGGTCTAAATTTTAAATTTTTTTAGCTACAATTGTTAGCTTCTAATTTGTTTGGTCCAAATTTTACATTTTTTATGTGTTTTTCGAACTTTTTTTCTGTAAATTTTATAATCTTCTTAAATTTTCTTTATTTTGGCCGAAATTTTCGATTTGCTTGATCATTTTTTTTTAATTTTTAGGCTTAAATTTTTGGTTTTAGATTTTTTTACTGAATTATTAATTTATATTCGCCATTTTTACTTTCTCCGTTACGAAGTACGAGAAAGTATTGTGATCGTGATTTTTTTTTCAAAATTTTTTTTTACGGAAATATCCGTTTTGGGGTCCCTAGATGTCATTTCAACAATTTCTGGAATTTTTTTTTTTGTGTCTGTGTGTGTGTCTGTGTGTGTGTGTGTGTGTCTGTGCGCGCTGTATCTCAAAAAGTAATAAAGCAATTGATATGAAACTTTGAACATCAATCTTATTTGATAATCCGAAGAACTGAAAAGCTTTTGGTAAAATTTCGTACACCGGAAGTGGGTGTTTACCTTAACCGTTTTTTGTTTTTTGCCAATATCTTCTTAAATATGAAAAATATCACAAAAACATTTAAACAAATATTGAAAATAACAAATAAATGAACATCTTTTGTTTGAAAATATTTTTTATAAAATTATTGTTATTCGAGAAAAAAATTTATTAATTATTTTTTCATTTCTGGTTTATAATTTTGAAACGATAATAGTTACAGTAAATTTATGTTAATAATAATTGCAGACAGTGCCAAAATGAACAACTTATAAAGAATACGTTTTTTTTCGAAATCCCTTTAGTTTTTGAGTAAACTGAGTTTTTGAATTTGAAGTATAATTTTTCCATCTTTCATAATTTTGACGTTTTAAACGTCAGTTTCATCCGAGTTTACACAACGCTCGAAGTACTGTTAAAATAGAATTTCAATTGAAAATAAACCATGAAAACGTAAATATAAATGACCATCTAGTCGGAGAAAGTAACATGATGGCCACATCACCATTTTTTTTTATTTTTTGCTGGAATTTTCGAGTTTCTTTGTGTAAGTTTTGAATTTTTGTTGCCCTCTATTATAAATTTTCCAACATAAATATTGTTTTTTATGCGTGAATTTTTTAATTTATTGGCCATTATTTTCAAGATTCGGGTTGGAAACTAATTTTTGGGGCTAAAAATAGTAAATTATTTTTCCTTTACTTGAAATTTCAATTTTTTTTTCTGCATATTTTATTTCTAGACTAGAGTTTTTTAAATTTTTGACCTATATTTTAGAGCTTTGGCCTGTCTTTTCCGATTATTTTCTTCAAATTCTTGAATTGTTTGGCCTAAATATATTTTATTTTGACCACAATTTTCGATTTTTTACTACATTTTTTTAGACCCGACAGTTTTTAATTTTTGCTCTCAATTTTTGATTTTTTTTAGCCACGATTATTGATTTTTTCATTTTTTTGGCTTATATTTTAGATTTTTGATGTGGTTCTTTCAATTTTTTTAGTCTAAATTTTGTATCTCTAAATTTCCTTTATTTTGACCGAAATTTTTGATTGTTTTTTTTAATCTTAATTTTTGGCCCCCGAATTTTCAATTTTTGCTCTAAATTTTTTAATTTTTGGCGGTACTTTGAAGTTGATTGGTCAGTTTGTGTATTTACTTTCTCCGCTACGAAGTACGAGAAAGTATTGTGATCGTGAAAAAATTCTCAAACTTTTATTTTACGGAAATATCCGTTTTGGGGTCCCTAGATGCCATTTCAACAATTTCTGGAAAAATGAATATTGTGTCTGTGTGTGTGTCTGTGCGCGCTGTATCTCAAAAACTAATGGAGCAATTGATACGAAACTTTGAACATAAGTCTTATTTGATAATCCGAAAAATTGAAAAGCTTTTGGTAAAATTTCGTACACCGAAAGTGGGTGTTTACCTTAATCGTTTTTTGTTTTTTTCTAATATCTTCTTAAATATGAAAAATAAAACAAAAACATTTAAACAAATATTGAAGACAACAAATAAATGAATTTTTTTTGTTAGAAAATATTTTTTCATAAAATCATTGTTATTCGAGAAAAAAAAAATATTAATTTTTTTTCATATCTGGTTTATAATTATGAAACAATAATAGTTACAGCAAATTTATGTTAATAATAATTGTAGAGAATGCCAAAATGAACAACTTATAAAGAATACGTTATTTCGAAATCGCTTGAGTTTTTGA
The DNA here is from genome assembly GCA_910593695.2 of Ocypus olens. NCBI lineage: Eukaryota > Metazoa > Arthropoda > Insecta > Coleoptera > Staphylinidae > Ocypus > Ocypus olens. Next base: position 19,074,014 of record OU343060.1, on the reverse strand, counting down.
ATTTGCAGGATAATTTTTACATCTTCCATAATTTTGACGTTTTAAACGTCAGTTTCATCCGAGTTTACAAAACGCTCGATGTACATTTAAAATATGATTTATATTGAAAATAAACCATGAACGAGTAAATATAAATGATACCATCAAGTAGGAGAAAGTAACATGATGGCCACATCACCATTTTTTATAAAAAAAATGTGCTGGTGGTGGCACAGGAAAAAAGGCACACCTCGGAGTTCATGCATTCAGCACGTTTAAGTTCATTCCGAAAATCAGGAATCACGTTGTTGACGAATTCCCGTACTTCCAGCTTCCAGTGAGGAGGAGTACCATCCCGTTGAAAGAAAACGTCGTTCGAGTCTTCCTGTAATTACAGAAATAATCAGTCCTCTAATATATCAAGATATATGGTGCCATTCACTGTTGGTTCCACCAAAAAAAAGCCCTTACACGCCGAAATTGAAAAAAACACATTAACATTTATAGTTTCTCATTCTTGTTCCATGGGTCTTCATTTCCCCAGGCGCGCACATTGTGGCGATCTACTTTACCATTTGTATGGAAAGTTGCCTCGTCACGAAATACTAAACTGAATAGAAAAGCATTTTAACCATAAATTATTGTTTTCCATTAGTGACAACTGTAGACCAGTTTCTGGCTACTGGCCGTCATCAGTGCAGTGCATCCATTGATGAAAATGCGCTTTACTATACGTGTTAAAAACAGAGCTTTTTTAAAATAGTACGAGGGTCGTTTTTTTCAACCTCCGATGGGCCATAATAAGAAGACAAGTGTATATGAAACAATGATTTTTATACCAAAAGTTATGTACACTTATGGTTATTTATCGACATAATCACCTTGGAGATTAAGGCATTTGTCGTACCTGTGAAAGAGCTTTCCAATACCCTCTGCCATAAAATATTTCCGCCAATGAATTTAAATGTGTCTTGACGTTGTCTTGAAGCTCCTCGTTATTTTGGAAGCGCTTCCCTCTTAGCCATAGCCGAAACAAAACAACAATTGCAACAATGGATGCACACAAACTCGCCAAACAAGCCAAAAAAGTTCAAACAAACCTTCAACAAAAGGTTATGGCTACCGTGTTTTGGGACCAAAAAGGTGTGTTGCTTTTGGAGTTCATGCAGCCACGTACCACGGTTAATGCAGCTGATTATTGCGAAACATTGCAACGTCTGCGAAGAGGCATAGAAAACAAATGAAGAGGCGTGCTGACTTCTGGAGTTGTTTTGATCCATGACAACGCCCGTCCTCACACGGCTGCTCTAACCCAACGGCTGCTTGAGCAATATTAAAGGGATATTAGCGATCACCCGGCATACAGTCCTGGCCTAGCTCCGAGTGACTTCCATGTTTTCCCTGAACTAAAGAAGTGGCTAAGAGGAGCTTCAAGACAACGCCAAGACATATTTAAATTCATTGGCGGCAACATTATATGAAGAGGGTATTGGAAAACTTGTTCACAGGTACGACAAATGCCTCAATCTCCAAGGTGATTATGTCGATAAATAACCATAAGTGTACATAACTTTTGGTATAAAAATCATTGTTTCATATACACTTGTCTTCTTATTATGGCCCATCGAAGGTTGAAAAAAAACGACCTTCGTAGAATAGAATAGGAGATGACGAAAAAAAAACATTCTAATATTTTAAAAATCATTTTCATCCTCATATTTTTCCTGTATGTTTGTGGAAAATTTAAATCGATTTTGAACTAAAGCTTGAATCTGCAATCTGCAAGGTTTCATCTTAATTGTGGTTCATCACTCGTTAGGTTATTTAATTTCTGGGGCTGTATAAAAACGTCGTATTTATTAGTTCATCATTTTCGGTAGTAACACGTAGCCTCACTGCACTTTTGCCTATACAAAGTCTATTGGCAATATATACAAGGTGTTACAAATTAGATGCAGTAGCATTGCTATCTCGGTAACTATACGAAATAGAGAATTGGTTAAATGAAGGCAAAGTTGATTTCAATTACTGATTATTCTGAAAAATCAAGAAAAATCAATCAGCTTTAGACACTTCTGTAAGCTCATGTAGAAAATAATTTTACTTTTCAAATACCACGTTTCGTTATTTAGATATTCACATCAATTTTATTTTTTTTTAAATACGAACTTGAATTTTTTATTTCATTTCTGAGTAGCCTTTCACTTACCAAAACTAATTATGTGTCATATTTGTCATTAAATAGTTTGCTATGGGAGTTATTTGATGATTTCAAAAAATTGAAGAGTAAATTGACTCTCTGCCGTGGATATGGCAACAGAGGCTTGCCATTGACTCATCCACGAGATTGGCGCCCCAGAGTATATACATAGCACTTCTGAGGTAGATCGTCCAGCACTATGATCAGCGTCTCTGTAACAAATAAAAACCCCCTTCCATGGTTGGTTTTGTAAACAAGCCTATGATTTGAAGTGTCTGTCAGATTCCGCAGAATCCTCTTTACTCGAGGAACGCCACGTTCTCTAGGACACTACATTGACTGCATAAGCGATGCCTAGCTTTGTTCTACAAACCGCTTTTCGATAATGAAAGTCCTAATCATGCCTTGCGAATTATATTATTCGCGTTTGAGCTTTACGCTAGATTTATCGAATGGCGCAGGTATCGGCAAGCAGGCTGGAATTTGTTACAGCGAATGACGCTGGATGGTCCAATCTGCTAATACAATTTGAAAATCATCCGTAAAAATCATATTATGAGCCCAGAATAAAGGTTATTACCTTACAGTTCATCTATGTTCTATTCCGACAAAAATGTGTGCTTGTAGCTCTTGCGTTTATGTACTTGCTCAGGGCAATCTTCTTTTATACTCCAACAGTAGTTCGCCAGTATATTCCTGTTCCATCGCCCTTCGTAGAGCTCTTCCATGATCATAAGGTCCTGGTAAAAGTGTTCACCTTATTCGTCACTTATAGCCCTAAAGTTTTATGTCAATTTATCAAGGTAATTGTTCAATTAATCGACCTTGATACTCATGTTGCACTCCAGTTCGCGGAACGACAACAACGTTCCAGTAATCAGAAGCTCGTAGTTAACACACAAGTCAAAGGTCTAAGGATTTTTCTTCTTTCGGCACGTTCGAGAAGAAATGTGCGTTTTTGGGGCGAAGAACATGACTAATTTCGGGATATTTACGCGGCAACTAATGTTGCGCCCGAACACGCTAGCTCAACACCCATTCAGAATATCAATAAAAGGAAAACAGCAGGTTATCCATCAGGGTTCTTGCTACAAAAGTATGGTGAACTAAATTTAAAAAAAAACATAAAAACAATGCAAAAATTTTAGATGTCGAAATTGGCCAAACGCACATGATTGGATAGCTATTCCTCCGCACCTGTGCACAATATAAAATACGAAAAACGGGAGGTTATTCGTGAGTTTTCTTGCTACAAAAGTATGTTGAACTAAATTTTAAGAAAACGGAAAAATAAGGCGAAGATTTTAGATGTCGAAATCGGCCGAACTCGCGTGATTGGGCAGCTACTCCTCGACACCTGTGCAAAATATAAAAAGACGAAAAACGGAAGGTTATTTGTGAAATATTTTGCTTAAAAAGTAGGCCAAACCCGCCACTCTGGCGTTATTCATTGGCGAAAAATTAAATAAATTCAACACCCAACTACATAAATAATGACAAATCAAAAAGTCAAATTGCATAATAACCGCAGCTTGCAAAGAAATCTGATTTCAGATTTGAAATCAGCATTGCCAAAATACTCAGAATCACTAGGAAAATCTCATGCAACAGGATTTTTTTTTTGTTGTCCAGTGTAATCAGTGACAAATTTTCCGTAAAACGAAAGATAGAAAAATTGGTACATAAAGGTTTTCAAGGTCGCTGATTATTAACCCATTACATTCCATGATATATAATTTTTTTCCAAGAATTTCAAAACCTCAGATATCTGTTAAAAAACAATTTGAAAAAATTAAATAGAATCGCTGCTAAATATTGTTCGATCATTAATAAAGAAGAGTGCGTATCACAGACACGTTATCTAAAGTAAATAACATTGCCATTAGGTGTCACTAAAGCCCATGATGTTTGTTGTATTCGCTTGAGTACAATGGGAAGTGATGAATTTATTTGATAAAAAAAAAATCAAAATTCAAAATGATGTATCCAAAATAGCGGACAAAAATAAAAAATGCATTGAATTGAAACAAACATTGGTATATAGGGGGTTCCAAGCTCAATTATTAACTTGAGATTACATCTTCGAAAATCCAAAATGGCTGAACTAAAATGGCCGACTTTGAAATGAAAAAAATCATTCATTTGAAAAAATACGCTTTCGTAATTTTGTAAAAAAATATGTGACTGCAAAGAGAATTAATTTTCAAATAAAAAAAATGACTCGTCAAATACTAATGACATCACAATATTTTTGAGCAAGCTTAAATAAATATATGATATAAAAAACGTGGTGGCAACTCGTGGCACGGGATCTTGTAAATAATCAAAAGAATATACCCCAAATTTCATTTAAAAAAAGTAGACCATTCACCTAGATCTTACAACTACAGTGAGCAACAATGGTTGCAGATTGATAGGTAGGCAACCAAATAAGCATGTTGGTACAACATCATATGAAAAGAAAATCCCTTGGATTGCTTTTCCATTGGCGTAGCAAACATTTTATCCCAAAATAAATTAAGTATTTAATCATAACTATAGATTTAATTTTTACAAAATTAATGAAATATACAAAGTAAATTGAAGTACGTTAAGGTTTTGTGTATTCGAAAATAATAAACGTAGAGTTAGCATCCCTAATTTTATAAATGTTGAAAGTGATGGCCTTTATTTTCTAGGCAAATGTTTTATGCAAGAAAAATATTTTGTAATGAATGTCGACATCGGGGAAGGTTTGATTAAATTGGTTCAGACACTATTGTAACGAGTACGTCCATGTGCTATCTTCATTCATAGTTCCACTTCGATAATTTAGCCTTCAGGACGAAAGCATCATGCTGAGGTGTAAACACCATGGTAAACAAAGGCGATTTCACTTAAACTCTGTAAATTTAGAATGAAACTTAAATTTTATAATTTTATAACCTTAAAAACATCAAATCACACCACAAAACAAAGATTTACGCAAAGTAGTCCTGATAATAACTGATGTCTATGAAAGAGAAGGTACAATAACTAAATTCGAAGAATTAATGAACTCAATGGCGAAATACGATGCAGGACGCTGCCCGAATAAATAAGTGTCAAATCTAGTTATTTTTTATTAATTTTTCCTTGGCATGAACTTGGAGCGATCAAATTCCCCAGATTTTTCGGTGGGATATTTAAATTGTCTGCAAACATCGTTGCTCACACGATATTTTTATAATTTTTCAAAATATGAACGCGTTGAAATACAACAAAGGGCCATTATATGACATCAATTGTTACACCCGTTAAAAATTAAATTATTGGGTTGGTAGATAATTATCAGGCGTTTTGTAAAAAACTGTATTTATATGAAAAATAAACATACAAATTCTACAATAATATTATTAAATGATTATTCCGGAGCGTAGTCACCATCGACTTCAATAACTGATTCCAATTTACTTGGAAGACGTTCGATTTCATGGGCAAAAAAGTCACGATTCTTGGAGGCAATCCATGCTTTGACATTGGCCACCAAGCTATCAAAATCTTCGAAAACTTTGTGCACCAGCCAAATTTTCAGCGATCGATTGATGTGTACTCCGTAGGCGCATCTGTGGGAGAATATGGCGGATGTGGATGTGGAAGCTTATTGGCGATGCTTTCGACAACACGGCGCTCAATATGTGGACCCGATGACAAGATTCTTCAGAAACGGAGCTTGTTCGTTTCGTTACAGCAAATCAGCAAAAATTCGGACACGTTCGGCTTTCTTGTTTTCGGAGGGACCCATCCAGCCACTTTCCATACCTTTCCGAGCTTTTTCAGACGAACTATGGTTGAATGAAGTCTTCTGCCAGCATTCGAGTTGTCAAACTTTCGTCCCATTCCACGGCTTCCAAAAGTAGCTGGTTGTCGAAATTTGATGGTCGACCTGGCTTATCTTCCAAGCTAGTGTCGCCATATTTCACTTATTGTTCCTTCGCCAAAAAGTTCGTTGAGATCGCGAAATGACTGAGCTGCTTTCCATCCTCTTTTGGAGTGGTAAAGCATAAAATGACAAATATGTGATTATCGACACGCAATTTTATAACTTGAAAATAAAATAATAGTTTTATACGAAAAAGTAAACAATACAGCAATTATCATTAAAAAAAAGCAGCCTACAAAAGCGCCCGATAATTATGCACATACGTTACTTTAGTATAAATTATTATTATATAGACTTTAGGTCATTGTTTATTTCATTTCATACAAATTTAATTGATTACGTTGTCCTATAATTGGAATTTGTATTCTGTTGGGCAAATAAATAATTATTATTATTTAATTTAATTTAATTTAATTTATTTTATTTGACGGATTCACCTTTTTACAAATTTATTACATATATTATGGATTATGTAAATAATATAGAGTTGCTGTATGAAATTAAATAAATAAAAAAATATAATAAAAACATAACAGAAAAGAATGTACGACTTAATAATAACTTAAAACTAATATAAAACAAAAAAAAACAAAAAAACTTGGCCTGACGTGAATTTAAATGATGTCGGCCGACTTATTCGTTGAGTTGAGAATGCAATGTTACTCTTACATTGCAATAAAACATACTAAATATTATATAACTTCAAAAACAGCTTCGTGTAGATAATTTTTGGAAACACCTGCTTCAAAGTTGTTTCATATGTTTTCCTCGTGCAGTGGACATTCTTTCAATGCGCAACTGGGCCCACAACCGGATTCAAATAAAAGACAAATTCCTAGTATTTGTTTTATACACGAGTTGTGTACAATCGAGTGCCTTGAATTAGAGTACATGAAGTAGTCAAGTAGTTTTTAATTGTTGTCAAAAATGTGTTCAAACGTGTCTGTTTTATTAGCTCGCCTATTCATTTTAGAGAAAAATCGTAAAGGAATATTTTTTTAGAGAATTACAAATTGTAAATGTGTCATTCATTTAATTTACGTTTATACCAGACTCCACCTCAGAAATAATTATAAAAAGTTGAACAATGTATCATTTAATAAAAACCCCTGCCATGAGTTTGACAAATGTCATGTTACGGTGAGAATAATTTTGATGGCATTGATATTTGTAGGGATGATAACCATGCTTCTTCAGAAGTTTCTGTACAGAGAGTTTAGACACGTTGCACTCACGAGCAATGCATCGTATGATAGTTGTTGGTTTCCCCCAAAACTTCCAATTCATTGTTGCTTCTTCTGTTCCGTAATGTCACTGTTTTTGAAATAATATTTGTTGAAACTGGACTATTAGAATACCTTTTGAATCAGCTGGCGCTACACTTGCTGTATTTTCAAACTTATTCACAAACTGGGTATTTGTTTTAGATTGTCCATTGTTAAATTTAACCTAAAATGTCACGAACTCTGAGTAAACTGACGCCACTGCAAAATGTTTTGATAATCAATATGCTCTCCTCATTGCAATAACTCACAAGGAGAGGATCAGATGTGTGACTCACTGATTTAATCCATCTTTGGCACACGTGTAGGTCATGACTAGGAGTGTAACAGGTGCAAGTAATAGGGCGCACTATTCAGCCGTTTTCGAGAAAAAAATGGATTGATTCTAAAATTAAGGTATTTAAATACACATGGATTTACAAAAACTATAATAAAATATTAATGAAACCCAACTTCATCAATGGGGTTCGATCCTTCGACCTTCCGACTACGAATTGGAGGTTTTATCGATGCGCCAATAGGTCGGTATATATTTGTTAACGCAAAAGGTATATAAACATACGAATGAATAACAAATTTAAAAAAAAACATTTTTTCTCGAAAAGTGCTGAATAGTGCGCCCTATTACTTGCACCTGTTACACTCCCAGTCATGACCTACACGAGTGCCAAAAATGGATGAAATCGGCGAGACACACATCTGATCCTCCCCTTGTCAGATTATTTTTCATAGTAATTACAATGCGCAAATTTACATTTGACTAGTAAAATTATTCTCAACAGTAATTGCACAAGTGCATTGGAAATTATCGGTAACAAGTTTGTGCGATTTCGACAAACGAAGTCGTATTGCGGGCTCGGGACTGTTGCTTAAAGCAATGCGACTGAGTTTGTCGAAAGAGTGCAAACTTGCGATAATTTACAATGCACGGGTGCAATTTATCAGACTATATCCCAACAAAATTGAATGACATTTATTGGCATCGCGGGCGTATCGTGCCGGTTTGAATATTACATTTTTAAACGGATCAAACAAAATTTGAAAATCAGAAACGTACTTCTCTTGCACTAACTTAGCACTGGTATTCCATTTGGACAATTATTTCTACACTTATTTAGACTAAACGAAACCAATACACAATACGAAACACTGCGAAAATGTGAAAAACACCAAGAACTAATGAATAACTAAAACAAACAGAAATACTCTAACAACTTGCAAATGACAGACGGTTAGTGCACACTACTGACGGATGACATGTTCTGGTGAGCGTTGCGTTAAGGTAGACATGCGCTATAACGGCGTCTTTGTCTAACCAATGCCACACGTTTTCGAGCGGTGGGCACTGTTATCGGCACTTGTATCAACTCTCAGAAGATATACGGTTCTACTATTGACTACGATGATGCGCATATAATAGTATAAAATGATAGAAAGCCGCTTGTCTTTGATATGATTGATGCAAAAGTCATAGGCAACTGTAGTATCTTGTTTACATTTTGATTTTAAATTATTCAGTTAACTAGTGTTCCGTTTCATATTTAAAAGTGAAAGTTATCATATAAATGATGCTGTGTTATGGTTGTGGAATATATGTTATCTCTTAGATATATTCACCCTAACAATAAGTACACGAATTGTAACCTACCTAACCTCTATTCGGTTACACGTGCTCGTCGTCGTTATATTATTTGTATTATTTGTTTATCCTCTGTGCTCTTGTGTTTTTCTATCCACGGCCTAGTATTGTTTGTATTAGTTAGTCACCGCGAAGGGCCTCGCTGGTGTGAAGTGTATCCCTGTACAATCCTCATCCTTAAGGGGAATCGGTAGAGCTCTTTGGTGTGTTTCTGGCTCAGTAGATGGCACCGCTTTATATGGGACTTATAATGTAAAAGTTTTACAGTTTTTTCTCGATAACTGTAGTTTCTAGAGGAAAACAAAAAACGGCAACGTGTTTAGTGCAGTCATTAAATTCCCGAAGGTTTAAGATTTTTGTCCTAAAAATTAGTATTTCTAAGAAAATAATGAAACAAAGTGTAGGCTAAACTCTCGCTTGCGTTTGTATTTAACGTGAAATGGGCGTTAACATACTTCTTGCATTAGTCAAATAAACACAAACGTGAAACGATCCGAATACATTTTTATGTGCAAAGAAAGAGGATAGATAAATGAAACGTCGTCGTAATTTTTCAACTTGTAATTTATCACACTCCGTCGTCTCCGATTGGCGATTGACGCCGCGACATGCATCTTTCCAGTCCACGTGGACTCGAAATTATCTACATAATACAAACAAACATAACAAGAAATTCGATACTCGAGTTTCTGAGCCGACAGTCGGGAACACATACTGATCTGATCGACTTTCAAGAAATATTTTCGTGGCGAAATTTTATTTCCGACAAAATTATAATTTGTATTTTCTCCGTTACGAGGTACGGGAAAGTATTGTGATCGTGAAATTATTTCAAAAATTACAACAAGCAACATCGAACATGTGCTTTACTTGACAATTACAACCTTTTGGTAAAGATTCGTACACCGGAAGTGGGTGTTTACCTAACCTTTCTTTTTTTTCGTTTTTTTGTGAATATGCAAACTATTACAAAAACATGTAAACAAATATTAAAGACAATAAAAGAAATCTTTTGTTTGAAAATATTTATCAGAAAATAACATAATGTTCATATCTCATTGATAACCTTTACAATAATAATAGTGGGTTTGTTGCATTATTTGAGTCATAAAAAAATTACCGTTTCGGTAAACGTCAATGTTACGTGTGCCAATATTTTCATTTCGTGACTGAATTTTGAAAATGCTAAAAAAGGCGTGTTCATTTAGTACAATTCAATGGAATTCGATATTTATGTTATCAATACCCAAAAGGAGAGAGGGTTGAGAGGCAGATAAAGTCAGATTGGCGCGAAATCCTTTTCGCTGTTATTTACACAAAGTTCAATATACTGGACACAAATGACAAAATAACATGTTTAATCGGAAAACATTTACACTAAAAAGGTCACAAGAAAAATAAATACGGAAGAGTCACAAAAGAAATCACAGATGCGTCACTATAGTTCAGACAAAGTTCGGAAGGGCAAGCACCGGTATGCACGGCAAGAACTCGGATAAATTACCGGACGGTGACTTCACATCAGCGGATCAGCAGCATCGGTGGATCGGCGATCTTGGTGTAGTTGCTTCCTTGGAGGCGACTTCTGTCGGAGGTTTTTTAGTGCTCCCTGATAGGCATATTACTACATGTCCGTGGATCAATGATTTCTTTTAATAAAATATTTTTATAAAAATATATTAATTTTTCAATCATTTTGTTTCCCAAAAATTGTCGTCGTCTCTGGTAACTCTCTCAATCGACAGGTCTTGTTTCGTCCATATGACAAAATGAGAAAAGTCGACTTTTGCAATATGCATCTGGCCCTGGATTTGATAGTAATAATTGTGATTACATTTTAATTTCAAATCCGTATCCAAAAAGAATTTTTTTTTCGATTGCTGCTTTTGCTGTTGTTATTTTTTCTATCGATTTTGGGCACTTCACCTCGATAATTCCGCGACCATTTTCTATCAACCTATCTGGAGATGCTACCAAAAAAACCATACGTCTCATCCACAAAAAAAGCCGCACGGTGTCACCGAAGTTTTTGTCATGTCTTCGTACTTTCGTAAGGCATTTTTTACTTTCTCCGTTACGAAGTATGAGAAAGTATTGTGACATGATTTTTTTCAAAATTTTTTTTACGGCTATATCCGTTTTGGGGACCCTAGATGCCATTTCAACAATTTCTGTATTTTTTTTGTGTCTATGTGTGTGTGTGTTTGTGTGTCTGCTGTGCGCGCTGTATCTCAAAAAATAATTAAACAATTGATATGAAACTTTGAACATTGATAATCTGAAGAACTGAAAAGCTTTTGGTAAAATTTCGTACACCGGAAGTGGGTTTACCTTAACTGTTTTTTTGTTTTTTGCCAATATTTTCTTAAATATTAAAAATATCACAAAAACAATTAAACAAACATTGAAGAAAACAAAGAAATGAACATCTTTTCCTTGAAAACATTTTTCATAAAATCATTTTTATTCGAGAAAAAAAAATATTTATTTTTTATTTTTGGTTTATAATTATAAAACGATAATAGTTACAGCAAATTTATGTTAATAATAATTGTAGAGAATGCTGAAATGAACAACTTATAAAGAATAAGTTTTTTTTTAGTTTTTGAGCAAACTGAGTTTTTTTTAATTTGAAGTATAATTTTTCCATCTTTCATAATTTTGAAGTTTTAAACGTCAGTTTCATCCGAGTTTACACAACGCTCGATATAGATTTAAAATATGATTTCAATTGAAAATAAACCTTGAAAACGTAAATATAAATGGCTATGACACCATCCATTTGGAGAAAGTAACATGATGGCCACATCACCATTTTTTCATTTATTTGTCCGTAGACCGTGGCTTCATTTGAAAATGGCTCCTTATAAAGTAGATTTGATACTAGAGGTGCACATTTTGGCTATAGTCGCCTTTTGCAGATTGTGCCAAATTTAGATGCTGTCAATCGGTATTTCCAGAACTTTTAGTATGTTGTACTACAGCAGACACCAACGAACAACTTTGCCGAAAAATATCAAATTTCCGGGATTTATTTCACTCGATCACCTTTTCATGGTATAATTTCACTGGGCTATAACATAAATAATACGATTACATTGCTAAATTATCTAACTGTTGTTTATAAAAGCCGAGAGGGCAAGGGCACCTGACTCACACGAATAGACTGAGCCAGTCACATAAATCACGTAGCGCGGCTCCTGTATCGCCCAGAAATATGCTTCATTATTTAGGTACTTTTGAAAACAAATTGCAAAAAAGACTTCACGGAAGCGGTGCTCCATATTTCTAATGTGTTCCAAATTGTTCTGAAGAGTTCGATGAAATTATTTGTGGAATTTTTACACAATTTATTTCGCCCGAAAGTGTTTTCGCACAAATACCTCTCTGTCAATTGAAATGAAAATAATGTTATAGAATAGAACTGCTCGGAACTATTTGAAATACATTTACTGAATTATCTAGCTGTGTTTGTTTATGAAAGCCGAGAGGGCAAGGGCACTTGACTCATACGAACGGAACGAGCCTGTCACATAAATCACGTTGCGCGGCTCCTTTATCTCCCAAAAGTATGCGTAATTATTTAGGTATTTTTGAAATTTAACAAATTACAAAAAGTACTAAACTATCGGTAAGCTCCTGAATTTTCTGAATTCATTGCAATTTTTCTTTTTTTAATAAGACCTATAGTGTCCGAGATGTGCCGGTATTACTTTTCATTCGAAACCGTGGGTATGGAGATTCCCCTTAATATTAAAAATGTCGCAGAAAGCTGATAACAAATCAAAAAATACTCGAGCAGAATTGTTGTGTTCAGGGACTTGTGGTGGCGTCGTGGCTACTAAAACCACTTGTCCTGAATGCAACAAATTCTGCCATCCCTCTTGTTTATCCAGTCATATATGTGATTCTCATTCTGATCTTGTTGTGATAATATAAAATTTACAAAAATCAGTTGACATATTAACATCTAAATGGGACAAATTAAATGCAGACAACTCTCAATTAAAAACTCTGATTAATGAAATGGCTCTTATTAAAGACGAGAATACTAAATTAAGGGATGAAATTAATCATTTAACAATCAGATTATCAGATATTGAAAAATGCTCCCCGTCTGTCATTTCCAATGTAAACAGTGACTCGTCATATAAAATTGTAGAAGAACTAGCTGATCGTAAAATTAGAGAGAACAATATAATTGTTTATAATTTAGTTGAGTCGACTGCCGAAAACAATCAAGAAAAACATAATGACGACCTGGCCCGAATTTCACTTGAACTACGTAAAATTGATAAAGATATTTTCGTAAAGAAAATGTTTCGTCTCGGAAAACGCAATGATAAACCTCGGCCAATAAAAGTTATTTTTGATAGTAATTCAACGGCTCTTATGGTTTTGCGAAACAAGTCAAAAATAAACCCTAATTTGAAGACTAAATCTGATCTCACACCAATGCAACGTGATTATTTAAATAAAATTGTATTGGAACTAAAAGCCAGGCAAGCAAAAGGTGAATCTAATTTAAAAATTAAATATTTTAATTGTATTCCGAAAATCGTTAAGAACTCCAGTTTTTCTTCGGAAAACTAATAACATCCCAACTGAATACTTCCGAAACTCAAACGAAATGTGTTGATATTTACTAAAACACACGTGGTTTGAACAGTAAATCTCATGATTTTTATGTATATGTGGAAGGTTGTAATTATGACATAGTAGCTATCACAGAAACGTGGCCGAAAGATGGATTTTTAAATACAGAATTGTTTCCAGATTGCTATGGTGTTCTACGATGTGACAGATCTATTAAAAAAGGTGGTGGTGTACTACTTGCATTTAGAGACAATATAATGTTTAATGAAATTAAATTAGATTCGCCTGTATCTAGCATTGATTGTGTTGCAGCTAGATTGAGGCTTTATGGAAAGAATATAGATATTTTGTGTATATATATTCCACCTAATACCAGTGTTGATGAATATAGTGAGTTTTTCGAATTTATTGAAACCAAATTATGTACCGACAACTTATTGCTTTTTGGAGATTTCAACTGTCCTGAATATGTTAAATTTATTACAAATGGCGAATTGCCGAATAACATACTTCCATTAAATAATTTTACTAGTTACACTGGCCTCCTACAACGTAACCAAGTTTTAAACAAAAACAATAGATTATTAGATCTAGTATTAACATCACCATCAATTGCCGCTAATGTTGAGCATGCATCTGATGCAGCAGTACCGGAAGACCCACACCACCCAGCCCTGAATGTAACCATAAATCTCCCGAACAATGCACCCATTTCTAGATTTCGAGGTGATACCATGCATCGCTATAATTTTAAGAAAGCCAATTTAAACTCCCTTTATAATGAAATTTGTAATCTTGATTGGAACTCAATATTTAAACCAAACATTTCAATAGACGATATTTGTGATAACTTCTATAAATTATTATATTCATTGAAAAGCATGTTCCTAAGTATAAAATATCTAGAAAATATTATCCACCTTGGTTTAATGCTGCGCTAATAAGGCTCTTAAAAGTGAAAGAGCATTAAAGGTCTTTATATAAAAGATTTCCCACAATTTCTAATAAATTGCGATTAAGTGAACTGTAAAAAAAGTTCAAACACATGTCTAGAAATGCATACAGTACGTTCATCACAAGGTCTGAGAGTGAGATTTAAAGTGAACCATCGAACTTTTGGACATTCATTAATAAAAACGAAAATGTTCTAAAATCCCTGGTGTTATGGTATACAACGGCACGTCTTTATCGGATACGAAGGATATAGTTTCAACGTTTGCAAAGCATTTTTCGAATAGTTATGGATGTGTCCCAAATTCCAACAACATATCTCAAGATTATGCACATATGGGCGACTTTTACATTTCCGAGGAATTGGTACTAAAAAGTATGAAGCGGATTAAGGGTAATCTTACAATGGGGATGGACCAAATTCCCGGATTTTTAACCCCTGTGCGAGTGTGTTGTGCGAACCTATTGTGCGAATTTTTAACATTATACTTAAAGGAGGCGTATTTCCTGATTGTTGGAAACTAGTTCGTATTGTTCCTGTTTTTAAATCGGGAAATAGATGTGATATCTTAAATTACAGGCCAATTTCACTTTTTAGTAACTTTTCTAAAGTATTTGAGAGTATCCTCTCTACTAATCAGCATGGTTTTATTAAAAAGAGGAGCACTACGACCAATTTAATTAATATAACTCACAAAATAGCTTCGGAATTAAATCAACAAAACCAGATAGATGTTATCTACACAGACATATCAAAAGCATTTGATTGCATGCCTCATAATATTACTATAGATTACCTAAATAAATATAACATCAATGGCAATATAATTTCTGTCATAAAGTCTTATTTATTTAATCGACAACAAATTGTTGAAGTGGATGGCTGTCAATCTTTGCCCTATCTTGCGTTAAGTTACGTACCCCAAGGATCTAACCTTGGGCCCTTACTTTTCACCATCTTTATTAATACCGTTAAAGAAATTCTTGATTGTGAGTTCTTAATGTATGCGGACGACATTAAACTGTATAAAACAATTTCTTCATTATCTGATTGTATCCATCTACAAAATAATATTAATAGATTATATTTATGGTGTCAACAACACGGTCTTAACGGTAGGGTATAGGCTCTATTCTGTTGTTGGGAAAACGTAATTTTTAGTCATTTGCTATTTAAATTTATTTACGTCGTAAATGTATGTTACTCTGAAATGTATGAACAATATATAAATGTTTAAAAAAAAATTTTTTGTCCATTAATAAAAAAGTTAGATTTATGTTAGTAATCAGAAAAAATATAGCAATTATAGAATTTTTTTTTTCAATAGTTAATTGTCATAGTATTTCATAGGTCGTTGTATATTTTCATGAATATTGAGTGAAACATATAGGAGAAATACAGTGTTATGTGTTGTAATGTAAGGAAATAAATGAGTCATCTCTCATTTTTGCTAATATCTCTACCAGAATATAAAAAAAAATGTTAGAGATACCTTGAAAATGTTAGCAGCTTTTTTCTGAGACCAAGTTCATGAAAATTGCATAATTAATAAGAGCAATAATAAACATACAAATTTTCGTTTTTTTCGGAATTACTAGGACTGCAGTAGAGAAAGATAGACACAATTTACGCTTTCGCCCCGACATCGGCCGAATAATACATCTGGCAAAATACATCTGGAGACTATTTTCAGTGGGGATAGACGGAATTTAAACGAATAATCGAGATCACCTAAAAACGCATCGGCACGGAAAACGAAAAAAATACATGACTGTGTTTACCGCAACACTCGGCCGGATAGGAATTTTAATGGGGTAGTTTTACAGCGGTCGGACCTTTTCGCCTGCTTTTTTATTAGTAATAATAATAATTTATTGGTGCTATTAACAGAGCGTCTTACACAGGTCATAAAAGGTATAAAAATTAACGATGATGGCACAACATATGAACTTAAAAATTAAAAATTAAAAATTAAAAATTAAAAATTAAAAATTAAAAATTAAAAATTAAAAATTAAAAATTAAAAATTAAAAATTAAAAATTAAAAATTAAAAATTAAAAATTAAAAATTAAAAATTAAAAATTAAAAATTAAAAATTAAAAATTAAAAATTAAAAATTAAAAATTAAAAATTAAAAATTAAAAATTAAAAATTAAAAATTAAAAATTAAAAATTAAAAATTAAAAATTAAAAATTAAAAATTAAAAATTAAAAATTAAAAATTAAAAATTAAAAATTAAAAATTAAAAATTAAAAATTAAAAATTAAAAATTAAAAATTAAAAATTAAAAATTAAAAATTAAAAATTAAGCACTATTTTTTAATTTTCAATGCAACTTTTATTTTCGCGAATATTATCATTTGTATTTTATTATTTATTTCGGGTTTTTACTCTAAAATGATCAGGGAAGATAATATTCCAATATAAAAAAATTAACAGTGAAAATCCTATGTTCTATTTTGTTCCACTACTGACTACACCCTGTATATATTTCTGATAATTCCTGACCCATTCAATTGGTAATAAATATTCAATTGGTTGCGCATAGGAATCTTTTGGTATTTTTTTGTAAAATATTGATATTGGAATAGATTTAAATCTACTGCAGATTTTGGAACACGGTTGGAAGAAAGAATTATTATTATTATTATTATTATTATTATTATATTTACAAGTAGATTGATTCATTAAGAATATTACATGGTCTTATACTTATACCAGCTGGATACATGACGTCTATAACTTGATTTGCTGTCTTGAAAAATTATCCAAATGTTCTTGTTCCTCAATTTTTTTAGCAAATGTAATTTTACATTTATTATAGAACGATGATGATGAATGATGTCACAATCTGTAAATGCATGTAAAAACAGCACGTGCTCTCTTTACATTTAGGCATTTTATTGAGACAGGCTTACAAATAGACCATTTGTGGCATTTTACTTCTGGGTGATTTTAGAAAATAATTGTCTTGTTCTTCTGGTGTCAAAGCTATTAATAAAAACAACCCGCTTATATCTTTGACTGCAGTATTATAAAGAATATTAAATTATGCAACACTAAAAATACCGGGTATAAGCACTACGGCAAATTTTCACTTCTGTCAAAGCTAAGACTAGTTTATTTTAAACTTCTATTATTTTTTTTTGTCAAAGTGTTGCGAGATTGTAATAATAACCGATTAGTTATAAAATTATTTGACGTTTCTTTTTGGTTATGTCATAGTTACATAGCTTACTTCTTCAAAATTGAATTTATAAATTTCATAAATATTACTTCCATTACATTCTTCTAAAATCGAGCGATATTCTTCCGAATATCCCACATGCATCAATTTTTGCGATTGCAATCGGTCGTCTTTGACTCGTGCCGACTGCGAATGCAAAAACGCACTCATGTTAACAAGTTTAAGTTTAAATTAAAAAGTTTTTACTTCTAAAATTAACTCAAAATGGTGCATTTGACTGAACAAGAAATAATAGTTATGAATGATGATGGAATATGGCGATAGGCTAAAAACTTGTGAGGAATCATGCGATTTGTTCAATCAATAACACCACGAAAGAGTTAAAATTTCAAAATCCACAGTAAGAGCTCTGCAAAAGTTGCTCGTCAAACACTAGTAACGTCACAATATTTTTGAGCACGTCAAAAAGTGCGCAATAATGAACAAAAATCGACCTGCTAAGCTGTTATGAATTTTGTGCTGAACTTTTTCACCATTCTGTATATAAATATCCATATTTAAAATAAAATAGAGTGTTTACTAATAATTGCTAATTATTTAATCAAATAAGTATAGTCAGTATTGCGATTATTTAAACTATTACATATACACTCCTCAATGGTGTTGCAGGTAATCAAACCCAACCCTCGTTCATTGTAAATTTCCCTTTTTTGGTATTCTCGAAATTCGATATGGGTGATTAACACCCTGGAGTTCTCTGGGGTGGGCCGCCGGAGGGCTTGGTGACAAATTCTTGCGGACCTGTCATTTTTAGCGGCTCTTCGGGCGTTTCCGCCGCGCAGTTGAAAAAGGAAAGAACAGTCGCGGTATGCACTATCGCCGCCTAGCGAGAATGAGTGGAACATTTTAACCAATACCCTACCCTTAAGATCAATACTAAAAAATGTAATGTACTATCCTTTAATCGCAAGTTAAATCCTGTAGTGTTTGATTACACAATCAATAGTATAACAGTTAGTAGGGTCTCGGAAATAACTGATCTGGGTGTTATTTTTGATCAACGACTAACTTTTGTACCTCATTTAAATAATACTGTTCAATCGTCATTGAAAATGCTGGGTTTTATTATACGTAGTTGCAAGAAATTTAAGAATGTTCAAACTATAATTACTTTGTTTAACTCTTTTATTCTCAGTAAACTTAACTATTGTGCACCTGTCTGGAGTCCAAGTTATGCAGTACATATTAATACTCTTGAGAGAGTTCAGAAAAAATTTCTTAAGTATTTATATTATTTTAAGTATGGGATATATCCACCATACTCTATTAATTATGATATGCTACTTAGTGAATTTTCAATGCCTTCTATGTTACAACGGCACAGATATATTTTCACCTTAACACTATATAAACATATCCATTATTACGTCGACAATTCATTTTTTCTCAATCTTCTACTTTTTAATGTTCCAAAATTTTTTACACGCCACTCATTAACTTTTTATTACAATAAACCTAACACTTTACATTTTTCCTAATCTTTGTTATATCATATGTTAAATATTTATCACAGTTTGCAATGTTTTGTTGACATATTTTGTACGAATTTTCCCGCGTTTTCTATAGATTTGAAAAACGCAATAAATTTATATTGTTGAATCGCAGTTTTATTTTTTGTTTGTTTTACTTTATGTATGTGCTAATATACCGGGTGACCCAGCGATCTGTAAAAGCCCCATAACTTATTTGCTATTTGAGATATCGACTTCTAGTTTTCTTGAACTGGTAGTCACACTTATTCTGCATATTTTAAAAATATGTATGTTTTTGTACAGGGTGTCCCAATATACATAACAGACCAAAGTTATGTTTTTTTAAATGGAACACCCTATATTTTATACTTTATTTTCAACCCTCTTGAGAAGCTGATAAAAATAGTATAAGATAGTATGGGTCTATTATGGACGGTTGGTTAGTTATGGGCAAATTTGTGACAAAAACATGTACACATTTAAAACATTGCAGAAGCGTTCCTGACAAAGATAGCATCATTATTTATACACTAGAAAATTTGCCACATCATAAAGAATAATTCACATCGGTTTTGGATCTCCTTTATTCATAGTGCTATACAGGGTGTCAACATACGCAAAACAATGGATAACTATTTTTTTTTAAATGGAACACCCTATATAAGTTGCCATCAATCTATGGCATTTTTAATAAGCTTTCTAATGATATACAGTTTGTATAACAAAATATTAAGGATTCTTGAGATTTATCAATAAAAACATATTTCTTTTGTCACCTTCTGCTCATTTTTGGATTTTCAGCCAAAACTATGCATTTTGAGGAAAAAATATAAGAGGCCAAAGTTGTAGAGCGAAAAATTTCCGATCGACATAGGTCTTTTAACTTATAAGATAATGCGTGCATTGCCAGCCAGAGCGCGCAAAATCGTGACCGTGTATGCATTTTAGCGTTTTCTTTTCAAATTTTTTATTAATAAATTGCACTATACTTTATTTTCCGCACCCTCTAGCCAAAAAACGGGAAATTATAGGGAAATTAAAATGGCCCATATCGATTGAAAATGTTCCGCTCTACAACTCTTAATAGAAGCAATTTTTGTCAAAAATGCATAGTTTTCCCTAAAAACGCAAATTGAAAATGTATATATCAATTTTTGCGTTTTTCAATGGTTTTTTACATTTTTAGAGAAAACTATGTATTTTGGGCAAAAATTGTTTCTTTTAAGAGTTGTAGAGCGGAATATTTTCAATCGATGTAGGTCATTTAAATAATTCTATAATTACCCGTTTTTCTGCTAGAGGACGTGGAAAATAAGGTATAGTGCAATTAATGAACAAAAAATTTGAGAAAAACTCTAAAATGCGAATACGGTCGTGATTTTGCGCACTCTGGCGGGCAATGCACGCATTATTGGAAAAGTCGAAAGACCTGTATCGATCGAAAATTTTCCGCTCTACAACTTTGGTCTCATATTATTTTTTCAGAAAATGCATAGTTTTGGCTGAAAATCCAAAAATGAGCAGGAGGTGACAAAAGAAAAATGTTTTTATGGATAAATCTTAAGAATCCTTAATATTTCATTATACAAATTGTACATCATTGAAAAGCTTATTAAAAATTCCATGCATTGGTGGCAAGATATATAGGGTGTTCCATTTGAAAAAAAATAGTTATCCATTATTTTGCGTATGTTGACACCCTGTATAGCAGTATGAACAAAAAAGAACCAAAGCCGATTTGTATTATTCTTCATGATGTGGAAAATTCTTTAGTGTATAAAAAACCACGCTAGCATTGCTAGGAGCGCTTCTGCAACTTTTTCAATATGTCTTTGTTTTGCCACAAATTTGCCCATAACTAACCAACCGTCCATAATAGACCCATACTATCTTATACTATTTTTATCAGCTTCTCAAGAGGGTTGAAAATAAAGTATAAAATATAGGGTGTTCCATTTAAAAAAACATAACTTTGGTCTGTTATGTATATTGGGACACTCTGTACAAAAACATACATATTTTTAAAATATGCAGAATAAGTGTGGGTACCAGTTCAAGAAAACTAGAAGCCGATATCTCAAATAGCAAATAAGTTATGGGGCTTTTACAGATCGCTGGGTCACCCGGCATGTATGTATATACAGGGTTGGGCATATGTGTCGGAACACCTGATTTCTGGCTAAACGTCTATTGATTTCTTATTACTTTTAAAAGAAATGTTTATTGGTTTATTTATTCTATTCAGTGACATACTTTAATTTTCAACAGCTGCTCTATTTTTCGAGGTATGACGTCATCAGCATTTTTTTTAAATGGATCACCCTGTATATTTTTACATTTTCGAATAGATGCTTTTCCAACAATTACAATGATATAGGGTTTGGTGGGTGTGCGACTTGTGGTTTTCTAAATATTAAATAAAATAATGGAAAATGAAATTTTTATTACAAAATATTGAGCATTTAATATTAAGAGAAAAAAAATCATAATAAATGTTCAAAATGGTGACCTTCAGTAGCCTGACAATAGCCTAAACGATCAACGAAGGCTTTTAAAGAGTTTTGAATAGTCTGCAGTGGTATTTCTTGCACAGCCATATTAATTCTATCTTCCAACTCTTCTAACGACTGAGGTTTGGACTTGTAGACCACAGATTTTAAATGGCCCCAAAGAAAGTAGTCCAGAGGACTTAAATCAGGTGATCGTGGTGGCCATTCAATATGTCCTCTTCGACCTACCCATCTCTGTGGAAATATTTCATTTAGATATTGACGCACGTTAATTCCGTAATGAGGCGGAGCTCCATCTTGCTGATACCAAATACCATCTGACAATAGTTCGGGATTTAGCTCGTTTGGAAATAACCGAATTAATGCCGGAATAATTTGCTCGCGCAAAAGTTGTAAATACCGGTTGGAGATTAAATTTTCTCTAAGAAAGAATGGTCCGATGATATGTCCTCTGATTATCCCCGCCCATACATTTAATTTTTGAGGGTGTTGGGTGTGACTTTCTTCCATCCAGTAAGGATTCTGATCAGCCCAGTAGCGACAGTTATGTCGATTTACAAAACCATCCAGGCAAAATGTTGATTCATCAGAAAATACTATGTTATTAACAAAGTTACTATTAATTTCAATCTTATCCATCATTTCCTGACAAAACTGCATCCTTCTATCAGGATCATCTACATTTAATTCCTGCACTAAATGTACTTTATACGGATGAAAGTTATTTTTGGACAATATCCTCCTTACCGATCTCTGGCTAATACTATGATGTAAAGCTAATTTAGGTACTGACGTTTTTGGTTCTTCTTGTGGATTCAGAAGGACATCAAGTGAATTATCTTCATTTGTGGCCCATTTACGTCGACCGGATTTTGTGCGATTTTTAACACTTCCTATTTCGTGAAACTTTTGCACAACCCTTGAAACTGTTGATTTTGAAATATGAGAATTTCTATCAGGGAATGTTGCATTAAAAATATTGCATGCATCTTGTAGAGATCTCTGCCTATCTCCAAAACCAACCATCATTACCAACGTAATTCTTTCACGTTCACTTAGTTCACCCATAATTGAACAGCAATGTTAATATTTAACACGGAAACTATATGTCAGTGACAGTAAACAAAAACACACAAATGTTTTATCAGAAAGCCGTGGAAAAAAGATGAAAGTCAACTTGTGACGGATTGAATTATTTTATTTAATATTTAGAAAACCACAAGTCGCACACCCACCAAATCCTATATCATTGTAATTGTTGGAAAAGTGTCTATTCGAAAATGTAAAAATATACAGGGTGATCTGTTTAAAAAAATTGCTGATGACGTCATATCTCCAAAAATAGAGCAGCTGTTGAAAATCAAAGTACGTCACTGAATAGAATAAATAAAGCCATAAACATTTCTTTTAAAAGTAATAAGAAAACAACAGACGTTTAGCCAGAAATCAGTTGTTCCGATACATATGCCCAACCCTGTATATATATATATATATATATATATATATATATATGTTTATATATATATGCATATATTTCAATTCTGTTTATTTAAATGTAATAATGTTTATTTTACTGTACCGTATATTTTGTTCTACTGTGTAAGAAATTCTAATAACTATTTTTTTTTTTTGGTGGAATAGTATACTATAATATTGCTTATTATTATCATAGATTGTATTATGTATTTAATTTTAATGTTTCCCTGTAATTGGATGTTTTCCGTTGGGATATAAATAAATAAATAAATATGTTCAGAAACTCATAACGTGAACGCCAAAATTAATGAAATAAAATATATATTAGTATATACAAAATATCACTGGTTGGAAATAACAACTTAAAAAAAGTTTAACTCCAAAAGTTTAGACTATTATTATAAATACAAGAAAACGAAATGTAGCCTGAATATATGAATATTCAACCTGTTCGTTAATCTGCAAGCAAAAAATGAAGTCTTACTAAGACTATATCCTGCCAAACGTAGCATGCCGAAATTCAAATGAATTAGAACCAATCAGATTCTATATAACTTCTATTTTCAGGAAACATATCATGTAGAGTTCGAATGCGGCTCTGTGATTAGTTCTCTACTCGCATTATGTTTCGGCACATGATTGGTTTCAAGAAAAACAATGTTCAATGTCAAACGTCAGTTTGCGGGAAGAACGCTATTAAAATTAGTGAAAACTCCGCATTGGAAGTGTTTCTCTTGAAGTAATTCAAGAAAAAGGGAAAGAGGCCCAACCAAAAAGTTTGGGCGGAGTCACAACATGACCTCTACTCGGGAAGTCATTTCTACAATATTGAAAATCAGGGCACATAACGTGCGAAACGCGAACGGTACGTACTGTAAAGAAAATGTAAACTCCATATGGAATACCAGTGCTAAGTTAGTGCAAGAGAAGTACGTTTCTGATTTTTAAATTTTGTTTGATCCATTTAAAAATGTAATATTCAAACCGGCACGACACGCCCGCGATGACAGTAAATGTCATTCTATTTTGTTGTAATATTTTTTTTGGGATATTGTCAACAGTAATATAACGAGTGCCTATGATTTTGCCGGCAATTATTAGCGGCAGGATCACGATTTTCTAGAAGCAACAAGCAAGAGTGATCCAGGCGCTAATAATTGCCTAAGAAAAATCAGTCACGAGTTAGATTCGAGAAGACAATTGGCCGAACAGAAAGTTCACACTTCATAATTTGTAGTAAAAATTAGCTTACCACAATTTTGAGAAATGCCTATGAATACTATTACTGATGAAAGCACTAACACTTCACCCGAAAATACAAATCGATCGAATTCAGGAGCAAACTGCTTAAAAGTCCGGCAATAACTGACGTTTTATATGTTATAGAACATGTACTAACGCGTTGCTAGGCAATACCAACATGAGGGATTATCTGATTAGATACCACCCAGGGTGAATTGCCATGCATAATATGCAGCGTCCTCTGTTACGCATCGTAATTAGAATTTTATTGGATCATCTCATTAACGTTATTCGATTTCATTGGTTAGTAAGTAAATGAGGGCAATTGTCAACAGTAATTGCATAAGTGCATTGGAAATTATCGGTAACAAGTTTGTGCGATTTCGACAAACGAAGTCGTATTGTCTGATAAATTGCTCTCGTGCATTGTAAATTATCGCAAGTTTGCACTCTTTCGACAAGCTCAGTCGCATTGTTTTAGGCAACAGCCCCTCGCCCTTCTGGGCTCGGGACTGTTGCCAAACAATACGACTTTGTTTGTCGAAATCGCACAAACTTGTTACCGATAATTTCCGATGCACTTGTGCAATTACTGTTGACTATAAACAAATAACTTATTGAAACAACTACTTCCCTGGCTAGTGTTTATTTGTTTATAGTCTTAGTAAGACTTAATTTTTTGCTTGCAGATTAACGAACAGGTTGAATATGCATATATTCAGGCTACATTTCGTTTTCTTGTATTTATCTAATGCTTTCTGCAACAAGTAAAGTTGTTTCTAATTTGTTTATTATTATAATTGTTTATACATGCCCATTTAACATTTATATAAATATTTATCCGTTATAATGAGAAACATATAATCAACTAACAACAAAATACAGATGTAGCATAGATTATGGACTAGTACAAGAAAGTGTCGCCCGTCAGCTAATGAAAATTTGAAGTAATTCTGTTAATATTATATTTTGTATAAAACGTTTAGCGAACAAATGGTTAATAATAGTTTATAATATTTAACTGACAGTGATTTTCCATATCGTATTTTTTTAAAGTATTTAATTTCTGTAATTATTTCAAACAATGTAATCTTCCTCTAGGAATCTCACTACATATTTACTAAATAAATAAATAAATAAATAATCTATGCAACTATTTTCTTTTAGAAATCTTGATACGTGTGTAGTCATACCAGTTTGGTATTGTGATAATCTTCCATATGAAACCAAAAGAAAAAACTGTTAAAAAATTTAAATAAAATTCTTAATATCCTCTATACAATTTCGTTTTGCATAATTTAAACTCACCCCTACACACGTTTAATTACATTTCGAGCAATTAAGCACCCGTAAAACGCATTTTCACAGTACATTAAATTTCGATGATTTTTCATTTGCTACAGTTATATGATTCGGTGTAAAATGATTAGATGATTAGGGATAATGTTTTACTGCATATTATGACTTAATCCGTTCAAACAAGGAGGCTTGTATACAGTGCGGATTTTCAGGTAGCGAAATGAGCTGCTTGTCAACAACTGCGCGCCAACAAATAATTCATTATTAATGCCCGCGTATAATACCTTTGATAATGCTTGCGAGGATTACGGGCTTCTCCTCCTTGGCATGTGCTCCTTCCATCTTCACTATGTCAATATACACCGCGCAAGACTTTCAATTATCTCGCCACTAAATTCTTACCTATAAACTATTTGCGGATTACAATCAGTTTTCGCGTAAATATTTCGCATTCGTGGCAATAATTTGTAAGAGGAAATCTATAGGGGATGATTTTATATATACACAATGATGGCGTCTTTCGTAAGGGTGTATAATATGGATGTACGTCTGTATAATGCTCGAATGATCCGACGACTATGTTGTCAAATAATGTTCACTTGTCGAGAATAATAGCGATTTGTGTACTAAGAGCGCAAAGTACGTGTTAGTCGATTGAGATAGACAGTTGCAATCGATCGAAATCGGCAAACGGGCTTTGCGCTCGAAATTGAACACAATATTTTTTCTACAATCATTTTGCAGAAAAACCCAAATACAATTATTAAATATTTGTAACTAATATACATTTTCGCTTTGTCATGAGGTGGCGAACCTTAGATGCTCTTAAATCTAGGGGCGTGTAAATAGAAACAAAACTGACGTTTCAGAAAGTAAACGTCAGTTTATTGTGTGATAATAAACTTGCAATTTCAGCAAATAATTATGAGCAAAAATATAAAACGATTTTATAAGTAATATAAGATATTGCAAATGTTGCTAGCTCTATTTTTTCTACCGGAAAACTCAAAGATAAAGTATGAAAAGTAGGACTTTCCCGCACGTTGCTATAGTTAACGTGTAGAAAAATACAGCTGTTCGGAAAACATCTACATTGTATTGTCAAATTAATGCGCAAAAGACCACTTTATTTATCAGTCGTAGAAAAAATATATTAAACCTAAAAGGCAAATTTAGAATTTAGTATATTCAGAAAAGTTTGAGAGTTGACTTTAGAGTGCTTTCAGAGTTGTCGTTGGAATGGTTTGAGGGTTGATATTCAAATGGTTTGATAGTTAATTTTGAAATGCTTTAAGAGTTAACGTTGAAATAGTTTGAGAATTGTCGTTGGAATAGTTTGAGAGTTGACATTCAAATGCTTTAATTGTTGACGTTGAAATAGTGTTGGTGTTAAAGTTATTTGAGAGTTGTCGTTGACATAGTTTCAAGGATCAAATGCTTAGAGGGTTGACTTTAGAATAGCTTGCAGGTTCACTTTGAAATGCTTTAAGACTTTGCGTTAAAATAGTTTGAGAGTTGACGTTAAAGAGCTTTGAGAGGTATCGTTGAAATTGTTTGAAAGTTGACGTTGGATTGCTTTGAAAGTTGTCGTTGGAATGGTTTGAAGGCTGACATTAAAATAGTTTGAGAGTAGACTTTCGAACAGCTCGAGAATTGATTTTGGAATGCTTTAATATTTGGCGTTGAAATAGTTTCAGTGTTAATTTTAGCGAGCTTTGTGAGTTGTCGTTGGAATAGTTTGAGGGTTGGCATTCAAATGCTTTAAGAGTTCACTTTATAATCGCTTGCGAGTTGATTTTTAATGCTTTAAGAGTTGACGTTGTAATAGTTTCGAAGTTGACGTTAGGGAGCTTTGAGAGTTGTCGTTGGAATAGTTTGAGGCAATCCTCAAACTATTCCAATACATTGTCAATACATTCAAAAGCTTTAAGAGTTGAGTTTATAATATCTTGCGTGTAGATTTCGGAATGCTTTAAGGGTTGACGTTCAAATAGTTTAAGAGCTGACGTCAGAGAGTTTTGAAATTGTCGTTGCAATAGTTTGAGAGTTGACTTTAGAATAGTTTACGAGTTTACTTTTGAGTTGACGTTGAAATTGTTTGAGAGTTCATGTTATAGAGCTTTGAGAGTTATCATTGGAACAGTTTAAGGGTTAACATTAAAATATTTTAAGAGTTGACATTAGAATAGCATGAGTTTTGATTTTGGAATGCTTTAAGTAGAGATGGGCAGACGGTTCTGGAACCGGTTCGATGAACCGATTCTTAGTAAAGAGCGCTCAGAAACAAAAGGAACTACGGTTCCTCTGCTCTTTAATATGTACTTGGCTTTTTCTTTAAGAGTGAAAATCAGACGTGTACCCCTATCTGTAGAAGCACCGCATGAAGTTACCTGCGTAAACTTCATGCGGCTCCAAGAGATGCGCATCAAGTTAACTGCGAAAATTTCATGCTGTTCACTCCTCTATTTGCACGAGCTTCATGCGGTTCCTGGCATGAACCGCATGAAGTTTCAGTAGATAACTTCAAGAGGTGCACACCTCAAAACGCATGGAGTTTCCGCGGTAACGTTATGGGTTCATACCGTGGCGTTGCTTTTTTTTAACTCGTCTTTAACTTATATTTACTATTGCATGCATTACCCTAGCTCAAGTCGGGTTTGGGGTGAGTTCTTAATTGTTCATTTAATGGGCGCCAAGTGATTTTTAAGCATGCAATAATAAGATCTTCAATAATAGAAAAATCACGAAAAAAAATCTTTGAGAGTTAAAGACAATTTAATAATTGAATTTAGGTCTGTTCTTATAATAATTGGATGAATTACTTAAATATCTAACAAGTAATACAGAATGAATTTCGTTAAAATTTGGAAACAGTAAGCTTACTTAATCCTTACAAAATTAGATTAATCAGTATTTCTGATAACGTTCAAATACAACGCTCTAATGATGAACAAAAATTATAAGACGCATACACGGTAAATAGGACGATTTTAAAATTCAACATTACTACCCGATCGAAAACGTTTTTGGATGTTTATCTACAATTCGATCTTATCTGATTTTTATGTCCTGTCCTGAGTGAAGTTCTTCAGTGCTGCAGAGAGGATCATACACAGCCCCAATCTCATCAGTCGGAGAGACGAGCAGGAGCCGTCCGGTTGACAATCCTAACACCTTGACATTTATCATAATACAACGTCAAATAAATCTGATTTACATGAGCCTGGACTAAGCCGCTCCAAAAAACCTTAGGTGTTGTTTTTTTTCCTTCTTTTTAAAATGCGAGTTTCCGCTGTATTTATCGGAAATCCTTGCAGAGTCTAAGCAGAATTCTCCTTAATTGCTTGTCCCTTCAAAACGTAATTCCTCCAACAACAAAAAAAAATCGGTTTCTCATGGATATTCAAACAAGCTCCTTTTCCACAGGCGACTAAAAAACGGCGTCTCATGACGCTTCAAAGAAATGCGATTTATCTTGAATCAATAATTATAATAATGACACTAATTAACTAATCAGGCAATAGGAGCGTTACAATACCAGGATCAGCATGAAGTTCATGCAAATAGCGTTCCCGTTGTGATCCGCCAAAATTTCATGCCGTTTTCGTGAATTTTTTTTTGTCCAGACTTAAATTTTGACTTAAAGTTTTATACTTGAAATTTTAAATGAAAATGTAAAAACGCTTAAAGTCAACATTTTTTTTAGGGTCCTAACTGCTTAAAGTCAAAATTTTTCTTGACGCTTGTAACTGTAAGTCAAATTTTGACATTAATCTTTTAACTTGAATAAAATATGATTTTTTTTAAAAAGCTTAACGGGTTAAGTCAAAATTAGTCGTTTTTTACGGTTGACGATTTTAAGTCAAATTTCGACAATAATTTGCACAAAAAGTCTTTTAACTTTATTTCAATTTGGCATATTTTCTAGAGGCTTAACGACTTTAAGTCAAAACCAGCCTTTTATATTGACGCTTGTTGAAGTCAAATGTACACATTAATTTGGACATAAAGTCTTTTAACTTTAATTATATTTAACATTTTTTTAGAGGCTTTAGGTTTTAAGTCAAATTAATCTTTTTTTTCTTAACGCTCGTCGACTTTAAATCAAATTTCGACATTAATTTGTCTTAACGTTAATTCAATTTGACAAATTTTCTAGAGGGCTAACTGATTTAAGGCATAATTAGACTTCTTTCTTAACACTCGTCGACTTTAAGTCAAATTTCTTTATTAAGTTCTCATACAGTCTTTGAACTTCAAGTAAATTTAACATTTTTTCCAGAGGCTTAACGATTTCATGATCTTTTGACCCTTGTCATTAATTTGTAATAAAGTATTTAAAAAAAATACCTGTGTATTTTTTTTACTTTAAGTTTGAAAATGATCAGCTAATGATCGAAACTCGACGCTCTGAAAAATAAAGTGTGTTATTAAAAAAGAAACTATTTTATTTAAAGTTAAATGTGTCACTTTTTCTAGAGACTTAATGACTTTAAGTCAACATTAATATTTTTTCCTTAACGCTTGTTGACGCTAAGTCAGATTTCGACATTAATTTCTCATAAAGTCTTTTAACTTGAATTAAATTTGACATTGTTTCTAGAAACAACAATTTTAAGTCAAAATTAGTTGTTTCTCTTGCGGTTTGTTGACTTTAAATCAAATTTCGACATTAATTTGCACATAATTCTACCCAAACTTGACATTTTTCTAGAGGATTCAAGGTTAAGACTTAAAGTCTCTTCACTTTAATTAAATTTGACATTTTTTATAGAGGCTTAACGCCTTTAAAGTCGAAATTAGTCTTTTTTTGACGCGTATCGACTTTAAGTCAAATTTCGACATTAATTTGCACATAAACCTTCTTAACTCTACACAAATTTGACATTTTTCTAGAGGTTTAACGTCTTTAAGTTAAAATTAGTCTTTTTTTTCTTGACATTTATCGACTTTCAGTCAAATTTTGACATAGAGTCTCTTAATTTAACTCAAATTTGACATTTCTAGAGGCTTAAGGGTTTAAGTCAAAATTAGTCTTGCTTTCTTAACGCTTGTTGAATTTAAGTCAAATTTCAACATTAATTTGGACATAGCCTGTTGCCTTTAATGAAATTTGACATTTTCTTAGAGGCTTTAAAGTCAAAATTAGTTTCTCTTTGACGTTAATCGACTTTAAGTCAAATTTCGACATTAATTTGCACTTAAAGTTTCTTAACTCTATACAAATTTGAAATTTTTCTGGAGGCTTAACGTCTTTAAGTTAAAAATAGTCTTTTTTCTTGAAGATTTTCGACTTTAAGTCAAATTTTGACATTAAATCTATTAATTTAACTCAAATTTGACATATTTTCCAGGTGTTTAAGGTTTAAGTTAAAATTAGTTTTACTTTCTTAATGCTTGTCGAATTTAACTCTTTCTACATTAATTTATCATAAAGTCTTTTAACTTTAATTAAATTTGAAATTTCTTTTAGATGCTTAATAAATAAATAAGAAATAAATTAACCCACACCAAAAAAAAACATAAAATAATATGTTATACTTTCATAATAAAGAAATTATATCATTTTGAAATGATTTATTTCATTAAAAAATTAAGAAGAGTATGATATACCGGGTGTGCATTTTACTACTCTCCCGATTATTTTTGAAAATCAACCAGATTTGATTTATATTTACTATCGATGTGCTACCAGAGAGGAGAAAATGTGAAAATTATATTACAATGTTAAAATAGCAGAAGCCATGACTGGAAAAAACTAAAACTTGTAATTTAAAAATCAATAGATTTAGAAATGTCAGAAGCGAAAAACGAAGTAAATATTTAATGCCCACTCCCCGTTTACAAATATTTACCAGTGGTAGTTCTTCATATTGTCATATTGTCAAGTATAAAATACTGTAAATACCCATATTATATATTTTTTAATTAATTAGAAACCTGGAACTCATTTCAGATAATCTGGTATATAACTGTACAAAAGACCCGTGAACCGCTTCAAGGAACCGGTTCATTCCAGTGAGTGAACCGGTTCGGAACCGTTCCCGACAGTGAACCGTTTTTCCGATCTCTGGCTTTAAGTATTGACGTTGAAATAGTTTGAGTTATCTAAAAGAGAATTTAGAGTTATCGTTGGAATAGTGTGAGGGTTGACATTCAAATATTTTGATATTTGACTTTAGAATACTTTAGGGGTTGATTTTATAATGCTTTGACAGTTGACGTTTTAATAGTTTGAGAGACGACATAAGAGAGCTTTGAGAGTGGTCGTTGGAATAGTTTGCTGGTTGATATTCAAATTATTTGAGAGTTTACTGTAGAATAGCTTGCGAGTTGACTTTGAAATGCTTTAAGAGTTGTTTGAGAGTTGAGATTATACCTTCTGAGTTAACATTGTATTAGATTAAGAGTTGAAGTTCAAATGCTTTAAGAGTTGACGTTCAAGTACTATTCCCAATATCTCTATCTGCGATCGCGTTTTTTTCGCGAAGAGTGCCGTCATGGTGATGACATACCGCGAGGGAACACATTTGTCTTGCTTGAGAATTGATTTTGTAAAACCTTAAGACTTGCCGTTGAAATTGTTTAAGAGTTCAAGAGATCAAAAATGTCTTGGCAACAATTGCCAGGATGCTGAAGACATTATCACACATATTATTATAAGAGGATACAACACATCGTTTAAGAGATGTCGTTGGAATACTTTTCTTAATTTCTCCATCTCTGGTCATGATTCTTCTACGAGGGTGACGTACCATCGGAATTGGTCGAATTGGTTCAACGTCACTGTTTCCTCGAAAATGCGTGACGTTGTTGGTGGGCGGTTAAGTCAGCGGATGTTTGGCCGTATTTTCAGATTTTTCTTGGTAAGACGAAGGGTAAGTAATTGTTCCGAAATATCGTAAAGGGAATAATGCAATTGTAAATGGCTACGACTCCTATAGCGAAGGAAATCGCCAGAAATTGTTTTATTGGATGAACGAGAAAGGGTAATTATTCATTTCGTTCGATTTAGTTGCATTTTGTTTTATTATAAATTATTTTTATATGGGCATGAAAGAGATTAACATCGTGTGGCTGAATAACGGACATAACCAAACCGCGGGTTTTTGAAAACGAATTTTAAAGCCCCAGTTTCGAAATAAATTGACGATAACTGGTATGATGTTAATGGACCGCGTACCGTAGCAGAGAAAATTTTTTTCGTAGAAATATGAGTTGATTTTAAAATTAAATTGAATATTAATTTCGTAAAATTATTAATTTAACTAAAACGTGAAAATCATGGAGAGTTCTTCTATCCTAAGAGCTTTTAAAAACTTAATTGAATATTTTTTATTTTCATGAAATTATCAATTTATTATAAATTAATCGTTTATACGAGTTGGCCATAAATTTCAAGTCATCGATTTCCAGGCGCATCCACCAATAGTGCCCAACAAATTTATAATTTTAATTATGCGCATCTTTCTGCAAGTGTATTTAACAAAAACAAACTGACAAACAATTGTAATAATTATTATTTATCAAGCAGCTCATTCATCCGTATTGGCACTTAAATAAGTCCAAAAGGGTGCTAAAACATTTTAATTATATTTTTGCAATGCCCTTGCGTATATTTAACAATTAGAAACTGTCAAAAAACCGTGCACGATATTACTTATTTTTACTTTCTCCGTTACGAGGTACGAGAAAATATTGTGATCGTGAAAATTTTTTCATTTTTCTTTTGCGGAAATATCCGTTTTGAGGTCCCTAGATGCCATTTCAACAATTTCTGAGAGAAAAAAAAATTGTGTGTGACTGTGTGAGCATGTGTGTGTCTGTCTGTGCGCGCTGTATCTCAAAAAATAATAGAGCAATTGAAATGAAACTTTAAACATAATTCTTATTTGATAATCCGAAGAAATAAAAAGCTTTTGGTAAAATTCCGTACACCGGAAGTGGGTGTTCACCTTAACAGTTTTTTGTTTTTTTCCAATATTTCCTTAAATATGAAAAATATCACAAAAATATTTAAGCAAATATTGAAGACAACAAAGAAATGAACATCTTCGGTTTGAAAATATTTTTCCTAAAATCATTGTTACTCGGAAAAAAAATTATTATTTTTTTCATTTTGGTATATAATTATGAAATCTAATAGTGACAGAAAATTTATGTCAACAAAAATTGCAGAGAATGCCAAAATGAACAACTTATAAAGAATTTTTTTTTTTCGAAATCGCTTTAGTTTTTAACAAAACTGAGTTTTTGAATTTGAAGTTTAATTTTTTCACCTTTCATAATTTTGACGTTTTAAACGTCAGTTTCATCCGAGTCTACGAAGCGTTCGATGCATATTGAAAATATGATTTCAATTGAAAATAAACCATGAAAACGTAAATATAAATGGCTATGATACCATCAAGTCGGAGAAAGTAACATGATTTTTTTAAATATTGGAAAGAAATTTGTGGCTGGCACATTAGTCGAACAGGGCGCTAAAAATTGTCTAATTTTATTTTTTTATTACCTTTCTGCAAGTATATTTAACAAATATGAACTGTCAAAAACCGTGCATGGTATTTGTATTTTTTTTTATTGAACAGAAATCAGTGGCACATAAGTAAAAAATGGCTCTAAAAGTTTACAATCTTGTTTTTGTTGTGTGTGTGCTGCGTAATGTTTTACAATGTGATTAAAAATTGATCAAAGGTTAAACTGTGATGTATGTGGATAAGTGATGTTTTATGATTTAGTTTTGTAATGTAGTGATTAAAACTTGACAATGATCCACGTGAACATTTGATGTTGGTGATATAGTGATGTGTGCATGTGTGGAACAATGATGTTCTCTAATATAGTGATTAAAAGTTGGTCTAATGTTAAACTATAATTCATGTAATTAATTGCTTGGTTTTGTGATTTAGTGATGTATGTGTGAAAAAATGATGTTTTGTGATGTAGTGATTTTTTAGTGGTGACGATTGACGGTTTAGCTGCGTTTGATTGTCGAAAGTTTTAGTATATGATTATTTTTTATGTGAATGAGTGATGTGCGGAGTGTGTGTGTGTGTGTGTGTTTGTGTCTTATTAAGGGGGTAAAAAATCCAAAAATATGCTAGTACAAATATTGTAGGGGAATACTTTGTAAATGAATCCAACCCCTGATCGAATTTCTAAGAACTAAACTGAAGGCAGGAAGGCGTCCTTGAAAGAAGCTTCAAGACAGGTCTCGTTAAGGGGACAACAAGTCGAAAAATGTGCCAATATAAATATTGTAAGAGGATGCTTTGTGAATGGATTGGATCATTAACGAGATCCTTTGAGGGCAAAACTAAACTCGATACAGGCGTTCTGGCACAAACCTAAAATCACATATTTCGGGTCACAGCACCGAAACATCTCTAACGATTGTTGGAAGAAATTCGAGACATTCTAGCGGGCTGAAAATTTAGGAGGCTTAGTCTTTTTTGATACCGAATCGAATGCTCTAAGTCCGGTCAAAATCCCGGACGGGGGACTTTTCACCATCTTATAGGGCTATGCCCTTTAGTAAAAATTCATCGTGCAAGGTTTTCTGATAGTTTGTTGAATATACTTGAAGAAAGGCACATAAATAAAATTAAAAATTCGTAGGGTACTTTTTGTGAAGGGGCCAGGAATTGTGTGGTATATAGGGCACATGGCTGGCACATGGCCGTAGGATCTACTGGCCATAGATATTTATTCTTCGTAAAAAATGGAAGCATCCATATTAAATATTTATAAGTACATCGGCAACAATTTTATATATTTTTTTGCCGCGTTTATCGAATGAAATGTTAAGTTTAATTTTCAGATTTTTATTATATTTTTAGAAACAGTGAAATTAAATTTTCAAACATAAACATTTCACTAAGAGAGTAAAGTGTATTTGCGGGTAAAAATTTACAAGTAGACAACCTCTAGTAATAAGTAAAACGAAGCTTAAATAAATTATGTGCATGAATTTAAACGATCCAGAATTACGTTATAAAATTAAAACATACAGACACTGATTAAATATTCCTTACAGATCTGCACATGTACGTAAATCCATATGTTGTTTTACGTTTTATGTTAATACTGGGGGGAATATTTCACATATCAGAAGAGTATTTCTTGGTCTATTTGATTTACGTTTTTGCTCGTTTTAAACTACGTTCAAATTATTACCATAAAGTATCCGAACGATTAAAGGGATCAAAATAATACATATTCGTATGGAAATTTATATACAGTCTGTCTAAATGTATTTCTCATTTGAGGCACCTACGAATACACTTAACGAAACATATCTCAAAAGAGCAAGTGTGATTGGGTTATGTGAAATTATTCTTGCACGTTTCGTTAAACACTAATGTTAATAACGTGAGTCCCAAAACTCTTGGAAACCACTCCTGCCATGAATTTGAAGAGGCAGGTCATTTCTTAATTCACACACATTAAATTAAACAAATTATCAAATGACATTTTTAAGTAGCTGTCATGTAAATTCATAACCATGAATTATTTGGAGTGGTCTTGAGGTTATGTCGCATTGTTTTTAGTGATAAGTTCAACAATTTCATTAGTTATAAATAAAACGACTTCTCATAAATTTAACACTGATTTATTTTATAGTGTTGTGAATTATAAAATTAACAAAGAAGAACAAACATTACAACATATGTTGAATTTTCACGAATACAAAAATTAATTCACCGTTTTATGTTATCGGACACATTTTGTAATACTGCGTTGTCTATATCTTCACATTTTCTTATTACATTGTTTCACAGATCTTCTACTGTTTGCACTGGACTGCTGAATACTGAAATTTTGCAACTCAAGTGTAAACATGCCTCCAGCAAAGATCAAACTCACAACCTCCAGTTTGCTAGACTGGGGCGCTACCGTTTACGTCACAGTAGCCATACAGTTTTGGTGCAAATCTGATAAAGATAACGGACTGAAGTTGAATATTAATAAATGCAAAGTTGAACCTCTCTAATGCTGCAAAAAAAAATTATTGCTACACAACAATTGCCGAGTGCATAAGGCTCTCAATGTTCGGGAAGAAATCAACAACGACACCCCCTGACTTAGCTTCGTGGGATTATTACCTCATTCCTAATCTGTCAATTTTATTCAGATCAAGAACTCAAAGAGGACATTTCCGCGGTACCGAAAGATTTTTTTTTCAGGGCATCTCGTTGGATTAAGTGTATAACTGTTAGAGGTTCATCTTTTCTTTCCTGGTTAGGCAGATTTAATTTTAATCTCCCCATATGTCAATATGAAACCAAACAAGAGTAAATTATAAATACGGGTTAGTTTTCAGCTGATCTATTAATTTATAAAGCGAGCCAACCCTTGATGCCGAAATTATCTCCACCCATACAAAACTAGTACATCAATACCCACTAATTACACCCGGAAAGACCTCTCTTCATTATAACTACAGTATCAGCCAACTTTGATGAAGGCATTGTAAATTCAATTTAAATAATAACCGCAATTCAGACCATAAGTATAGGGGGTCGAGTCTGCGCCGATAATTCATCCCCGAGATAATTACACGCGGCGAAATACCGTCCATAATAACGTCATCAGGGCCAATTGAAAGAGTGACAAGATTACATCTTTGCCCCGCTATACATTACACTTGTCGCAGAGGGATTGAAAGGGCAATTGATATAAATTGTAATTGCGGTTATTTTCATTCGTCCTCCAAGCAAGCAATATATTGAACGGGTAAACTGCAATTTAAGGTTGAGTATGTTTATTTTGGTTCGATTGAAAACGCATAAATCGCAATTAGGTGTAAGTTTAGAATACTTACGGGGCGGAAGGTGGTGGTGGTGGTGGGACACAGGGGCGGGAAAGTGAGGGCGCGGAAAGGGGGAGAGGTGGTAGAAGAAGTTCGGCCCTGCAACGTTGGGCTACAAATCTGCATTAGCGCGATATTACATTTTGAGACATCTGCCTGCTGGAATTGCTGCAGGCTTTTACTTATTTACACCCTCATATTTAATATAAGTGAAGGACAATTTATTGGTGCTGGTCAAATGAATTCTTTCTTATTGGTAACCAACCGGGATAATAAGAACATTTAATTTGACGAACACTATTTACGAGTGTATAATTTATTTTCACAAATAATTATAAAACTTTATTTATTCTTCAAAAGCGAATATTTCCCCACAGAAATATTGAAAACTATCAACCTTTATCCATCCTGAGTAATTTATTCAAAAATCTATACAATGTAACTATGTTATGAATATTGACGTATTTTTACATGTTAATATCTTTAAAACGAAAGAAAAAAAATATGGTATGAAATTTTGAACATTCTGTATTTTATTATTCCAAAAGCACATCATCACTGGGTATCTTCGGGTATTGGTTTTTCATGGCCAACATTACATCCCTTACATTTTCTTTTGTTTTTAGATAACGTATTTTTAAAGTGAATTTTGAAAAAGTACATTTTTTAAATGTCAACTATCTGGAAAACGCTTAAATTTGGAGGATATATTACTTAATGATTTTTTTACAGAATTTTATGGAATAAAGTGTTAATAATTTTCACAGGAACGTAATTTGGCATTCATTATAAGCAAATTTGAGAAGTTTCAAGTTGATGGCAATTGTTTTTATATTTTTTCCAAGTCACTAAAATTATTACATTTTTTCACAATTTCACGGTCTCTTCTCGTTAAATTATTCCAAAATTTAGGAATGAAGTGTTAATAATTTTCACAAGAACGTAATTTGGCATTGATTATAAGCAAATTTAAGAAGTTTCAAGTCGATGGCAATTGTTTTTATATTTTTTTCAAGACACTGAAATTATTACATTTTTTCAAAACTTCCCGCTCTGTTCTCGTTAAATTATTCTAAAATTTAGGACTGAAGTGCTAAAAGTTTTTACAGGAACGTAATTTGGCATTAATTATAAGCAAATTTGAAAAGTTTCAAGTCGATGGCAATTGCTTTTACATTTTTTCAAAGTCACTAAAATTAATGCATTTATTCAAAATTTCACGCTCTCTTCTCGTTAAATTATTCCAAAATTCAGGAATAAAGTGTTAATAATTTTCACAGAAATGTAATTTGGCATTAATTATAAGCAAATTTGAGAAGTTTCAAATCGATGGCAATTGTTTTTATATTTTTTCCGAGTCACTAAAATTATTACATTTTTTCAAAATTTCACGCTCTGTTCTTGTTAAATTATTCCAAAATTTAGGAATGAAGTGTTAATAATTTATAATTTTCACAGGAACGCAATTTGAAATTCATTATAAGCAAATTTGAGAAGTTTCAAGTCGATGGCAATTGTTTTTATATTTTTTCAAAGTCACTAAAATTATTACATTTTTTCAAAATTTCACGCTCTGTTCTCGTTAAATTATTCCAAAATTCAGAAATAAAGTGTTAATAATTTTCACAGGAACGTAATTTGGCATTCATCATAAGCAAATTTAAGAAGTTTCAAATCGATGGCAATTGTATTTATATTTTTTTCAAGACACTAAAATTATTACATATTTTCAAAATTTCACGTTCTGTTCTCGTTAAATTATTCAAAAATTCACAAATAAAGTGTTAATAATTTTCACAGGAACGTAATTTGGCATATTATAAGCAAATTTGAGAAGTTTCAAGTCGATGGCAATTGTTTTTATTTTTTTTCAAAGTCACTGAAATTATTACATTTTTTCAAAATTTCACGCTCTGTTCTCGTTAAATTATTCTAAAATTTAGGGATGAAGTGCTAATAGTTTTCACAGGAACGTAATTTGGCATTCATTATAAGCAAATTTAAGAAGTTTTAAGTCGATGGCAATTGTTTTTATATTTTTTCCAAGACACTAAAATTATTGCATTTTTTTAACTTCACGCTCTGTTCTCGTTAAATTATTCCAAAATTCAGGGAAAGTGTTAATAATTTTCACAGGAGCGTAATTTGGCATTCATTATAAGCAAATTTAAGAAGTTTCAAGTCGATAGCAATTGTTTTTATATTTTTTCCAAGACACTAAAATTATTGCATTTTTTTTAACTTCACGCTCTGTTCTCGTTAAATTATTCCAAAATTCAGGAATAGTGTTAATAATTTTCACAGGAGCGTAATTTGGCATTCATTATAAGCAAATTTAAGAAGTTTCAAATCGATGGCAATTGTATTTATATTTTTTTCAAGACACTAAAATTATTACATATTTTCAAAATTTCACGTTCTGTTCTCGTTAAGTTATTCAAAAATTCACAAATAAAGTGTTAATAATTTTCACAGGAACGTAATTTGGCATATTATAAGCAAATTTGAGAAGTTTCAAGTCGATGGCAATTGTTTTTTTTTTTTTTCAAAGTCACTGAAATTATTACATTTTTTCAAAATTTCACGCTCTGTTCTCGTTAAATTATTCTAAAATTTAGGGATGAAGTGCTAATAGTTTTCACAGGAACGTAATTTGGCATTAATTATAAGCAAATTTAAGAAGTTTCAAGTCGATGGCAATTGTTTTTATATTTTTTTCAAGATACTGAAATTATTACATTTTTTCAAAATTTCACGCTCTGTTCTCGTTAAATTATTCTAAAATTTAGGGATGAAGTGCTAATAGTTTTCACAGGAACGTAATTTGGCATTCATTATAAGCAAATTTAAGAAGTTTTAAGTCGATGGCAATTGTTTTTATATTTTTTCCAAGACACTAAAATTATTGCATTTTTTTAACTTCACGCTCTGTTCTCGTTAAATTATTCCAAAATTCAGGGAAAGTGTTAATAATTTTCACAGGAGCGTAATTTGGCATTCATTATAAGCAAATTTAAGAAGTTTCAAGTCGATAGCAATTGTTTTTATATTTTTTCCAAGACACTAAAATTATTGCATTTTTTTTTTAATCACGCTTTGTTCTCGTTAAATTATTACAAAATTTAGGAATGAAGTATTAATAGTTTTCACAGAAACGTAATTTGGCATTCATTATAAGCAAATTTGAGAAGTTTTAAGTCGATGGCAATTGTTTTTATATTTTTTCAAAGTCACTGAAATTATAACATTTTTTCAAAACTTCACTCTCTGTTCTCGTTAAATTATTCGAAACTTTAGGAATGAAGTGCAAATAGTTTTCACAGGAACGTAATTTCGCATTGATTATAAGTAAATTTGAGATGTTTTAAGTCGATGGCAATTGTTTTTATATTTTTTTCAAGTCACTGAAATTATTACATTTTTTCAAAACTTCACGCTCTGTTCTCGTTAAATTATTCCAAAATTTAGGAATGAAGTGCTAATAATTTTCACAGGAACGTAATTTGGCATTCATTCTAAGCAAATTTGAGAAGTTTCAAGTCGATGGCAATTATAATAATTCCATTTTAACCGAACAAAGTCAATTTCCGAAATTCTGCGTTTTTGACATTGACTAAAAAAAAGATAAACAATTGTTACGACTTTAAAACTTTTCAAATTTACTTAAAATATTTCATTTCTCAAGTTACCATAAGAACCTCGAAACACCCCTTCTATAAATTTTGAGATAATTCAATTTTAACTTAACAAAGTAAATTTTCGAAATTTCGCGTTTTTGACATTGAATAAAATAATTGAAAAACAATTGCTAAGAATTTAAAACTTTTCAAATTTACTTGAAATATGTAACTGAAAAGTCAATTTTCGAAATTTCGTGCTTTTAACATTGACTAAAAAATTCGTGAAACTGATGATTTTATATCAAAAATTAACTTCGAGGGCGATTGCTCAATTTTTTATTTATTGGAACATCACCAAATTTAGCACGAAGATTGAGAATTAGTAAATGATATTAGCCAATTCTACGCCAAGAAGTCCCTCCCATGTAAATTTCTCCATAAGACGTGATAAAACACCCTCACCAAAATGGCGGGCGCGTGGCAAATTCAAAATCTAAGCGTTCGATGTGTCAAAATCTCAATCGGTATAATATACAGGTTGTGTGGAATAATAAAATGGCGCTAAATTTAAAATCTATATACAGGGTGTGCCTTATAAAATACTCAAAATCATTAAAATCAAAATCAACCAAATCAAAATCAAAAATCACAAAACTGAATAATGTTTTTAAAATATCAAAGCCAAATCAACAAAATGAAAACAAATAATGAAAAGCTAATAACAACATGGTATTGCATTAGGAAAAGTGAAAAGAATTAAAAATGCTAATATCTTCGTAACGGCTCGTCTGATGTCGGATTATTGCAATGCAAATGAAAGAACTCATCGAGTAGATTCAGAAAATGGCCACTTCCGGTCGACTGACAGCTCATTTCTGGTGCTCCAAAATGGCTCGCATTTGGTATCAAATGAACGGGCGTGAAGCGTAGATGCCGAATAATGTATTGTGCGTGACGTCAGAAATCTGATTCTGTAATCTGATTGGTTGAATGAACTAGTTATTTTATCATCATCATCATCATCATCGAATATAACAAGTAGTTATTATGAATTCATCTTTATTGATGTAATCAACTTGTAACGCGATGCATGATCTTAGGAGTGTGATTAATAATCGCAAGTTTTTACGTCAAAGTATTGTTTCGGTGAAAATTCTCAAATTAGAAAAGACAATCGAAAAACTGTGGAGAGACCTTGAATTGCGAAAAATAATAAACAACGAGTTGGTAAGGCGATTTGAAACACAATTTAAGTAAATAATATTTATTCGTGTGTGCTAACTTGTGCAAAAAGTACTCAAGGTTGTAATCGAAATCGATAACTTGCGATAACACACCGGATGTCATGAGGAGAAACCGGTAACGTTTTGGCATTTTTTCCAAGACAATTTTTTCCAGTACTCTTTTTGGCAATTTGTTCAGGACAATTTTTTCTAGTACTCTTTTTGGAATTCTTTTCAGTTCACTTTTTAGACTCTTTGGCATTTTTTTCAAGACAATTTTTTCCAGTACTCTTTTTGGCATTTTATTTAAGGACAATTTTTTCCAGTACGCTTTTTGGATTTTTTTTTAGTTTACTTTTTCAAGACTTTTTAGCATTTTTTTAGTACTCCTATGACTCTTTGGCATTTTTTCCAAGACAATTTTTTCCAGTACTCTTTTTGGCATTTTGTTCAGGACAATTTTTTCCAGTACTCTTTTTGGCATTTTTTTTCAAGACAATTTTTTTCAGTACTCTTTTTTGCATTTTTTTAAACAAATTTTTTCAGTGCTTAATTTGGCATTTTTTCAGGACAATTTTTTCAGTACTCTTTTCCAAGACTCGTTTTGGCATTTTTTTTTCAGGACAATTTTTTGAGTACTCTTTCTCAAGACAAAATCGTTACTTCTACAGCAGGCTTTCTATAGAATAACATAATTCAAAAATTATTTATAATAATTACGTAACACCAAGAATAAGCGTCTCTCTTAACCAAGTTATTTTAAGTTGTTTTGTGAATTCAAGTTTGAATTTAACTTTTTGTATTTTATACCTGACGTGTCGAATATTGTAAAGGCAATATAATGATCTAATAAAATTGTATTTTATTCTATTCTATTCTTAAGACTCTTTTAGGCATTTTTTTAGACAATTTTTTCCGGTACCCTTTTTGGCATTTATTTTCAGTACTCTTTCAAGACTACTTTTGGCACTTTTTTTCAGGACATTTTTTTCAGTACAATTTTTTTAGTACTCTTTTCGGTATTTTTTAAACAATTTTTTCCAGTACTCTTTTTGGCATTTTTTTTCTAGACAATTTTTTTCAGTACTCTTTTTCAAAACTACTTTTGGCATTTTTTTTCAAGACAATTTTTGTCAGTACAGACTCTTTTTGGCATTTTTACTTTCTCCGTTACGAAGTACGAGAAAGTATTATGATCGTGAAAAATTTTTCAAATTTTTTTTTTTAGGGAAATATCCGATTTGGGGTCTCTAGATGACATTTTAACAATTTCTGGAAAAAAAAATTACTGTGTGTCTGTGTGTCTAGCTGTGCACGCTGTATTTCAAAAACTAATGAAGCCATTGATATGAAACTTTAAACATAAGTCTTATTTGAGAATCTGAATAACTGAAAAGCTTTTGGTAAAATTTCATACACCGGAAGTGCATGAAAAAAAAAATTTAAATATGAAAAATATCACAAAAGCATTTAAGCAAATATTGAAGACAACAAAGAAATTAACATCTTTTGTTCGAAAATATTTTTCATAAAATCATTGTTATTCGAGAAAAAAATTTATTAATTTGTTTTTCATTTTTGGTTTATAATTATGAATCGATAATGGTTACAGTAAATTAATGTTAATAATAATTGTGGAGAATGCTAAAATGAACAACTTATAAAGAATACGTTTTTTCGAAATCTCGTTGGTTTTTGAGTAAACTGAGTTTTTGAATTTGAAGTATAATTTTTCCATCTTTCATAACTTTGACGTTTTAAACGTCAGTTTGATCCAAGTCTACAAAACGCTCGATGTACATTTAAATTAAAAATAAACCATGAAAGCGTAAATATAAATTATACTACCAAGTCGGAGAAAGTAACATGATGGCCACATCACCATTTTTTCAGAACAATTT
The DNA here is from genome assembly GCA_910593695.2 of Ocypus olens. Lineage (NCBI taxonomy): Eukaryota > Metazoa > Arthropoda > Insecta > Coleoptera > Staphylinidae > Ocypus > Ocypus olens. The sequence continues at coordinate 19,029,657 of OU343060.1, read as the reverse complement.
TTTTCAGTACTCTTTTTGGCATTTTTTCAAGACAATTTTTCCAGTACTCATTTTGGCAGTTTTTTCAGGACAATTTTTTTCGGTACTCTTTTTCAAGACTACTTTTTGCATTTTTATGGGCAAATTTTCTTTTTTTTATTATTTTCAAACAATGTTTTTAATATTGTAAATAACCTTGAAAAAATTCACCTAATTTGGTATTTGGGTCAATAATATATGTGCTTTTTTCAGATTTTTAAAATCATTTCTTAGTGGTTAAAAAAATTATATTTGAAAAACACCCATTTTGGGGCTTCCCGGGTCATGTAGGAGTTTTTTTGATATACAGCTGCTTTAGTTTAAGGGCACAACTAATGATATTTTCATATTTATTTAAAAATACGTGTCGGGTGGCATTTTGACCATCTTATCTCGGGGTACCCTTTTATTACCTCATAGATGGATTTTAAGCAGGGACTGGTTTCGACCGAACTAAGCACCGACATGCGGCAGCATTTCTTGGCCGAGAGGGTTTCGCATTTGTATTTTCTCTGACTGTACATCGGGAGGATGACAAAGTTCTCGGCGCATCCACCATAAGCTTGCGACTATTATAAATTAGCTCGTTATGACCTACGGTCGGTTGATTTTTCCCAATTTTACCTTCTAGCGAAATCTTATATTCAGTATTAAAATATACAATTATTATAAGAACTTAATGTCGTCGCGTAGATCAAAGAGATTCTTTAGACAATGCGATTTAAGTGTTTTCGTAATTAACGAACATTAACTTTGTATCAGAATTAAAATGTAATACGGTTGGATTGTGTCACCAACTAATTACCAAGTAATTACTAGTTTGAAAACAAAATGCAATCGTTTAGTTAGTGTACAGTTGTCAACAGTTCGAGGAAATCTTATAATCGTGCGACGGGAACGCGTCTTATGTAATTGGTAGGCTCATTACCTCCCATTCGCGAGCCGTTTATGATGATAATAATAACAAAGCAGTGTGCAAACGTTATAGGGCGAACGATGACAGGTACTTATTTACCGAGCGCGGAACAGAAACATGACAGGTGGTTTGATTACGTATTCGTCAAACAAACCACATATTTAATACCTTGTCTGAGGCAGCCCTGTCTGTCAGCCAGCCAGTATTACCAACGTGCACACACACATAGAAGGATAGAGGGGTTGCTGCTCGATTTAACAAACGCCGCCACTCACCGACGAAATCTTTTAATTATTCGTGAAACGGAGAGAGAGTCGATTATTTCGCAAATTGCCCGATGTGTATTATGTAATTTCAGGCGTTGGGATTTTACAAGGGTGTGTTTAGGGCTTATTTTCGACAATACCTCGTAATTACTTAACGCTACAGGAAGGGACACCCTGTTTTTGTTCGCTAAATTTATTTTAATAATCACATTATCGTACTATAATTTGATATCGTAGAAATTTATGTAAACATCGTACATTAAATATTTACGTAACGAATACTGGGTATCTTCTTGGATTAAATATACATCAGCTAGTCGTTAATGTGATATGATTATTAAATAATTCTAGTTAAATTTAATAGCGAAACCCTCTGGTTGGGTTCAATGTATCACTTAATAAAATACAGGGCATTGATCGAGGTGTCTCTAATTTATCTTTTAACATAATCTAGTAAAGGAGATATATAGTACTCCCTCTAAAACAAGTTTTTGGTATATCAAAAATACACAAATTTCGTCAGGATACATTTTTTTTGCGGTAAATTTACTCGATTATTACATTCCAGTTGGAAATTTTGGAGTTGGTTTCAATTGTTTTTAATTTTTCTTGACTTGAAAAATATTCAAGTTTATACAGAGTGGCCCATCTATCGGTTGCTTTTTGAACTATCGATTATTTCGGCTTTGACAGCTCGAATGACCAATGTGTCAAATATTTAGTAAAAGGTTTGCGGTTTACGAAATAGTTAAGTTTACGCTCGAAGAAAATTGGGAAATATTGAAAACTTACTTCAAAAATGGTGAGTCTTCAACCGAAACTGCAAGAAAAATGCGCACAAAATTCGGGAAAAATAAAGCGCCTTCCAGGCAGTTTGTGCATAAATTTGTGAAGCCTGGGCGTGAAAGTGTCTCGTTAATGGACAAAGCAACGCGTTCCCGTGCTCGTCCAGTGCGCTCAATCGAAAATATTGCTGCTGTTGCCGAAAGTGTGAGTGACAATCCATCAACATCAACTCGACACCGCTCGCAGGAATTGAACATTTCTCGAAAGACCTCGGTTTGAAACCGTACAAAATTCAATTGGTGCAAGAGCTGAAGCCGCAGGACCATCCGATGCGATTTCGGTTCGCCCAATGGGCCGAAGAACGCTTGATGGAAGATGAGCATTTTTATCGAAAAATCATCTTTTCAGATGAAGCTCATTTTCACCTCGGTGGTTATGTCAATAAGGAAAGCTGCCGCATTTGGGGCTCAGAAAATCCACACGTAATCATGGAAAACTCACTGCACCCACAACGAGTGACTGTTTGGTGCGGTATGTGGTCCGGCGGCATCATTGGTCCGTTTTTCTTCGAAAACGAAGCAGCAGCCGCCGTAACCGTCAATGGTGAGCGCTATCGCGGCATGTTGGAAATTTGTTTCTTTCCCCGAATGGAAGAGGAAGACATCGGCGGCATTTGGTTCCAGCAGGACGGTGCCACGTGCCACACAGCCAACGTTACAGTCGAACTTTAGCGCATAATTAGCCGAAACGGCGATGTCAACTGGCCGCCTCGCAGCTGCGATTTGACCCCGTTGGACTATTTTTTTGTGGGGAGCCGTCAAGGATAAGTGCTACGCCAACCATCCAGAGACGATTGACGACCTAAAGCACGAGATTGAAGTCGCCATTGCAGCCATTGAGGGCCACACCATCGAAAATGTCATGAAAAATTGGGTCGACAGAATGGGCTACTGCAAAGCCGGCCGCGGCAGCCATATGAATGAAGTGGTCTTCCACTATTAAACCGCAATGTTGGGACAAAAAAATTGAAAAATATCCACCCGTCTTTTTTTATAGCAATTTTAAAATGCAACTTTTTCGTGGGACACCCTATATTTGACACAAGTAATGTTTAAGTATAACTATTTTAAAATCTAGACCAAGGATGTTATAAAAATGAAGATTGTTCTGTTTTAAGTAAATTTTGAAAGTTTGATTTATGTTACAATTGTATTTATTTTTTAGTGACTTGAAAAATGCACAACCTTATAATTGAAACAAGGGATGTTCAAGTAGAACTATTTTCAAATGTAGGCTAAGGATGTTATAAAAATAAAGATTTATCTGTTTTGAGTAAATTTTGAAAGTTTGTTTCAATTGTTTTAAATTTTTTTTTTGACTTGAAAAATGCCCTTATAATTGAAAGTTTGTTTCAATTGTTTTAAATATTTTTTGTGACTTGAAAAATGCCCTTATAATTGAAAGTTTGTTTCAATTGTTTTAAATATTTTTTGTGACTTGAAAAATGCCCTTATAATTGAAAGTTTGTTTCAATTGTTTTAAATATTTTTTGTGACTTGAAAAATGCCCTTATAATTGAAAGTTTGTTTTAATTGTTTTAAATATTTTTTGTGACTTGAAAAATGCCCTTATAATTGAAAGTTTGTTTCAATTGTTTTAAATATTTTTTTGACTTGAAAAATGCCCAACCTTATAATTGAAATGTGTAATTATTTAAAAAATGAAGATTTATATATTTTGGGTAAATTTCTTGCATTTGATTTTCTATTTGTTATGTGACGTGAAAAACTTCAACATCATAATTAAAACAGAGGATGTCCATTTGTGATTATTTCAAAATTTTGCCTAGGATGTTTGCAGATTTTACTTAAGAAATTAAACTTAATCTATTTTGAGTAAATTTGAAAAGTCTAGAATTTTTTTCAATTAATTTCTATTTATAAGGCTACTTGGAAAATCAAACCTCCAGTGTTTAAGGGTAAAATATTTCAGAATTGAGGGTAAGAGCGTTGATGGATTTTAAAAGAATAACGAAACAATCTATTTTGATTAAATTGGAGAAGGTTCGAGAATGCTGCAACTGTTTTTCTGTTTTTTTTTCTCGAGTTTGTAAAATGTTCAACCTAAAATTTCGAATTAAACAGGAGTGTCATTATTTAGAAATCTAGAGTAGGAATGTTTGTAAATTTTTATAGAAAAATAAAATTCAATCCATTTGTAGTCAATTTAAAAAGTTTAGAGTTTGTTTCAATTGTTTTTATATTTTTTGGCGATTTAGAAAATGCTCGACTTCAGAATTGAACTGAGGGGTAATCAAGTGTGATTATTTCGAAATCTAGCTTAGGAATGTGTATATTTTTTGTAAAAAAAGTATGATGGTTATGCTATGTATAGTAATCTAAGATTGTACTGTAATGCCAATGAAGGTTGTTTTTTTTATATTTTAGGTAAATTTCAAGAGTATTAAGTTTGTTTTAATTGTCTTTCTATTTTTTGCAAATTGAAAAATGCTCAATTTTAGAATTGAACTAGAGGGGGATTATTTTAAAATCTAGGGTAGAATGTTTGAATTTTTTTATCGAAATATGAAATGCAATTTATTTTAAACGAATTTATACAGGTTAGAGTTTGTTTCAATTGTTTTAGCAATTTGGAAAATGCTCGATCTTAGTATTCAAGTTGATTATTTTAAAATCTAGGGTAATAATGTTTGCAAATTTTTGTAGAAATATAAAGTGCAATCTGTTTTAAGTGAATTACATAGGTTTGTAATTTCTTTCAGTTGTTTTTCTAATTTTTCGGCGGTTTTTTAAATGCTCGACTTTAAATTGAACTGGATGGTTTAAGTATGATTAGTTTAAAATCTAGGTTAGGGATAATGACAGACTTAGCTACTGTCAAGTGCAATCTATTTTTAGTAAATTTATAAATTTTAAGTTTCTTGTGGATATTTTCTTTTGATTTTCATTTCTGAAACGCAGAATTGAATTGTCGGACGTTAAAACGCCATTACTTTACAATTTAAGAATGGAGTGTTTTGCATTTTTTTATGAAAACATGATGGAGTTTATTGCTGTTGTTTTTTTTATTTTTTTTTTTGCCTCTCGAGAAATGTCCAGGCTCACAATTGCAGCAGAAGGCGTTCAAGTGTGATTAATTTCAAATCAGGGTATGTAATGGTTCGCAGAGTTTTATAGAATTGCAAAGAAAAATCGGTTTTGAGTTTGTTTGGTAAGTTTAGAGCTTGTATGGGTCCGGAACAAAGTGCCGAATGCCCAAAGTGCCGAATCGGTATTTTGCCCAAAGTGCCGAATTTCATACTACCGACCAAGCCCAAAGTGCCGAACGGCGAATCGGCAGTTTGGACATTCGGCACTTTGTCCTCGCGCCGACCTCTCAGTACGATTTGGCACCAAGTTATGGGTGTTTGAAAAAAGTGCATTTTGAGTTTTTTCGCACATAACTCAGTGACTTTTCAACCAAATTTGATGATTATTTCGGGAAAAAATCCATTTTGGCTCTACTTCAAGGGGGTAAACTCAGATTGGAATGATCCTTTTTCGAACCCTTCAACCCCTGAACAAGAAAAACACGTTATAGGGCGAAAAAACGTCAAATTTTGGCAACGTGTACCGAGTTGGAAAAAATGTGTCGACTCGATCCACCAAAAGGGCATTAAAATGTGCCCAATTGCCTGTGCAGGACTCAAAACACGAAGTTCCTACGACGATTTGGCACAAAATTATGGGTGTTTAAAAAAAGCGAATTTTGTGGTTTTTTTACTCATAAGTCCAAATTTTTCGCCGAAATTTTCTTTGCATGTTCTTTAAGGTATGCACGAAAATTCAATGTTTGCGCGAAATCATGAATATCGCATTTTGTACCTTAGAATTCCATTAACAAAAAACTTTATTTTTGAACAAAAAAGGCTCACTTTAACGATCTCTGTAGGGTCGGAAAAAATGTGGGCTTAACTCCACCATTCATATATTTTCCATTCGTCCAATAAAAACAAACAAATTACACTAACGGAAAAAATTAAACACTAATTTGTAAAAAATTTAAAGTAATAAATGGCCATAACTCGGCTTCTATCCAACCGATTTCGACTTTTGAGAAATCAAAAGAAAAATGTGTCCTCTTTGAGAAGGTTTATCCCCCACTCTCCTCGAGAGAGCTCTACGCCCCTCCAAACGAAAAAATAAGAAGACCACAAAATGCACTTTTTTTAAACACCCATAACTTTGTACCAAATCGCCGTAGGAACTTTGTTTTTTGAGTCCTGCACAGGTAATTGAACACATTTCAATGTCCTTTTGGTGGATCGAGTCTACACATTTTGTCTAACTCGGTACACGTTGCCGAAGAATGACGTTTTTTAGCCAAAAAACGTATTTATTTTGTTCGGGGGTTGAAGGGTTCAAAAAGGAATCATTCCTATTTGAGTTCACTCCCTTAAAGTAGCGCTAAAATGGGATTTTTCCCGAAATAATTATCAAATTTGGTTGAAAAGTCGAGTCGACAAAAATTCGATCCATAGACATCGTCAAAGTTGGACATGGTTTCCTGAAAAAGCATTTTTTTCACAGGGGTGCTAGAGGGGGCGAAAGGGGTTACTCTTAAGTTCGCATATATGACTTTAAAGAAGATACTTCAAAGTTTTTCGCCCTGAAAGATTCATCAAAATCGATTGAAAATACGGCGAGTTATAGCGGTTTGAAAATGGTCGAATTTTAATTGTTTCATTTTTATTTCCTTCAGTATATTTTAGATTCTTTATACAAGGGCTACGTCTTCTAAATATTAACCCATGCATTTATAGCAAGGAGTAATTGTCAGCTCTCGTCGGCATAACTTTATATATCAATGCCCCTCGTTTGTTTCTATTGACTTCGGCAACACTCGAAGCTCCTTAAATCTGTTCTATAACTATTAATTGATGAAGAATTTCCTCTAAAAGATGCAAATGACCCATAATTCATGATAGACGATGGTTAAGTTAAATCCGTCTCATTACTCTAGGCAAAAACAGCAATAATTTTTATTACAAATACATCGTTATTTGTGATTACCAATACGATCATGAAAGTTCGCCAGGCATAATCTATATCTTGATCAACCTCAACATTTTAAAACACTTAATAATCAAGTAAATGAAAAACAAATAAATTTAGACAGTTTAATACGAAAATTATTTGCTTGCAAATAATAAATTGTTTTATATATAATGTAAAACAACCAAGTGCTTGTATCATTTTAATTACTTAAAATGTTTTACCAAGTGTGCAATGAGAAATAAATAAAACGTATATTGTATTATGATTCTCCATTGAAAGTTAAATCCATTAAACAAATTAATTACATTTTAGAGATAAACATATATGCAATGCACTTAATATCATTTGATAAAAAATAAATAAATTTAATAAAACGATGTGAATATTGCCTCAAATTTATTTAAATATCATTTGATAAATGATCTTAAATCAGTGGGGGTTTATCAAGAAAAAAGCATCGCTGTTGTTAAATGTGTCACCTCTTGTATTACACACGACTATGTGGGTTTAAGGCAGTGACACAATTATTGCGACATCTGTCAGATGAGCGATAAGGACGCCGACGTCGATAGGAAAGAGAGAAATTGAATGGGAACAGACAGGTGGTTATCTCTCGCCCCATAGAAACAATATTATAGATTTAAATCTTCCCCTATCATTGTCCCACTCGACTCGCATTTAAACGACCGCAAACACAAAAATACACCAACCCGTCTGTTTGTGTTATTCTTGTGCAAATACCCGACGCATGAATTATTAAATAAAATGTACTCAGGTGTATATAATGGAATCGATGGTGGGGAGTAATATTTATGAAGTATGTAATATTTAAAGCAATCTAGACCGTTTATGAAATTCCTTCGGCGAGTTTTTCCTTTGTTTTCTGTCGTCCGTTGATGAAATCCCGGGAAAAGGACACCCGGATGTCCCCTTAAAACCGCTAATATAGGTGCATATAATTAAAGTTTCGTAACATTTGAGTTATTCGGAAATTTGTCAAACATTGTCCTGAAAAACAATGTAGACGTTTCAGTGTAGGTAGGTAGGTAGGGTAGGTGCTGAAGCCAATCGATAGGGCTCTTGGGAAATCAGTAAACAGGGAGAAATGGGTACCAATGCCCCCTCTTCCATATTCTACGACACTGCTTTATTCTCATTATTGAAACCAGCGCCGGCACACACACACTGTATTATATCGAGATAATAGGGCCCCGACGACACTGGTCCACGCCTGATTTATCATTATCATCATTTCCCATCCTCCACCTCACTTCATCATATTCAAAATATAGTGTATGGTCACAATAATAACTACCAAACAATATAATAATTTAATATAATTAAAATAATTATATTACCACAATGGCGTTTTATAAACTTCAACAACAATCTAAAAGTCTTACAATATAAAATCTTTTTTTTTATACTTGGCGATTACAAAAAAACTTTTACGGGAATACAATAATAATAATAACTTTATTGCCCAACGGAAGAATCCATTTTACCCCCTCAGACTGGAATTTCGCAGAAACAGAAAATGGGTTTATGCTACGGATGAACTACTTTACTTGCATACAATGTTTCAGATTTTTTTGAATTGATGGGTTCCCGATGTTCCCTTGTTAGTTGTTACTTTCCAAACTATAATAAAATCAAATTTATCCAAGCCCGGCCCGACCTGGCCCGGTCTAAATTATCCATCGGAAAGCCCGGCCCGGAGTTTGAAAAATACGGCCTGGCCCGGCCCATGCAGGTCTCTGGTGTCAATCACAAATTGATCATTGTCAAACTCAAAGCAAATACAGAAACAAGTATTTATATAGAGATAATTTATAAAACTAAGTGAAACTGGTCATTAATAATGGGAAACTCCGGATTACGCTCTTAAATTGTAATTATTCATTAAATTAATTATGACACTTCAACAACCATAGTTCTTACATTTTTAGAGGCCATTGAAGACAGAATTAACTATGTGTATATATCATAGTGCAGTGTTAATTAAAAAGTTTTTAATGCAAACTCTTTACATTGTCAGGTTATATACTTTCAACATTGATAAGCACATTTAGAATTTATAACGTAATGTATATGCTAAACTTGCACATTAATTTTTAAATAAATTAAATAAATAAATATTTATTGCAATAATAGTAACGCTAATTTAATAGTAGAGTCTGCATCTGATTAAATCCTTCCAAATTATTTCACTTTTATCGTTACATGGAATTCAATTATTTATTAAATACATGTATTTCAAATCAAAATTCTCTTAAATAATAAATAAGAAGTCGAAAGTTTTAAACACTCGGAGTTTTTATTTGGTAGAATTAATATTAATTTCATTTTACTATTCTTAAATTGAAACAATTTATTTAGATTTTCTGCTCGGTTCAATAAGGGCTTGTGAAATTGGATTTCAGATCGAACACAAAATTCTTCCCCGCTGCTCAGTTACGCTTCGAAAACTGAATCTCAGATTGAAAAACTTTATGAAGATCCTCGTTGCGGATTAATTCGGAATGTGGTACGCCATAGTCAGATTTTCAATTTTCGAAAAAAAAAATTACAAAAATTTCAGAACATTCCCAAACAATAATTTAAAATCGGCAGTATCTCGTAATACGGTAGGCCTACAGAAAACATATATCTGTTATCGATTTGACGCAGAACAGAATTTAAGACAACTTACTTTCTATATTTTTTCTGTTGGCCTGAGAAGGACCGCTGTATTTTTTTTAAATTTGAAATCGGGGTGGTTTTCTTTGAATAACTCTCCAAGGGTAACAGCTATCCAAAAAGCAAATAGAATAAAATGTCAAGAGGAATCTGTTTTATAAAACGCATATATAATTAGTGTGGGGACTATAAGGGTAAGCGCGCCCTTGATATTTGAAGCGTTCAAAATATCTTTTTCGGAAAAATGTTAAGGCTCCCAACAGGACATAGACCGATAGCAAACCCTATGTCCGATTGAAACTGGAAGTTTTCTGCCGCATCTTAATCTCCTGGCGCCAAAAACCAGCGAGGAGATGGTGTTGGCGGATTTTAAAAAATTCACCCTTGAGATTGAGATTATGGCGGTTTGAAAATGGTCGAAATTTTACGAATTTCAAGCGTTTAATTTTTTTTTCCTTCAGTATAGTTATCGAGATTCCCTATACAAACATCGAATTTTGGCCACACTGTACATTGTTTTATCCGATAATGTCCCCTCAAAATGACATATACCTACATTGTTTTATAACAAAAATGTTAATAATCCCGAACATTATTAGATCTCCAAAGATGTTCTTAAGATGTTCAGTCTGAGATATAATCCGGCGGTCGTCTATTTCTCCGTCCCTTTTCCGCCGCGGATGCTCCTCTCTCTTTCTCTCTTCGGTCAGGTATCCGATTCCTTTTGAGATTTGAGACATGTGTTACTTGATTTACCGTATTCAAACATAACAAACATGTTTGATGGCTTCTGGAGATAAGTCGACGACTTGAAAATGCAAATTGTTATAATTCCACAATTCAAGACTTATTCTTCGTGGCCACATTCACACACAATTCACGTTTTTTTTATTTTTTTAAAAATAATTATCAACGGTAATGTGTATGTTCTATAGTGTTTTGATCTTCTTAGATCTCATCAGTACGATACATTCAGTAAACGGAGATCGAATCAAAATCAAGTGCTTTTTAAGAAATTGGTCAATTATTTATTGCTAATTAATATGATATCAAAAAAGCAGCGACTTTTGTAGAATTTACCATTGATCTAATGGCATATATTTCTATAAGTTCGTTATGTCATGTGGATCGTAAAAAAAAATTTAAAAAAAAAACATTATTCACAATAAAATTGGTGGAATTTGAAAAACCAATATTATTTTGAAAGAGTGAGCTAAATATATTTTTTGTAGTTATATTCTGCCGTTTTGTACTTATTTTACATTTTCCCCTCATGTTTAGCACGTCCTAACTAAAAGAAAAACACAATTCGCGAGAAAATCAAAAACCAAAATTATTTCGAAAGAACGACAATTCCTGAGCCAAATTAAAATTTCGTAGTAATTTTTGCGTTCTATATTTATATCATGTTTTTGTTCGAATGTCGACAAGCCCCAACCTCGAATTTAAAAAAAAGGCAACTTACAAGAAAATTTGTCGATTTTTTAAAACCCAAATTAATGAAATTGAAGTAGTTTTAGCCTTGTGTTCTATATTTACATTATTTTTTTGTTCCAATGTAGACAAGCCTTAACCTAGAATTTAAAAAAAAAAATCGCAACTCGCAATAAAATTTGTCGATTTTTAAAAACCCAAATTATTTTGAAAGAATTGTGCTTCTCCAGTTAAATATTTTCGTAGTTTTATCCTAGCGTTCTATATTTATCTCATTTTTTTGTTCGAATGTCGACAAGCCTCAACCTTAAATCACAACTCACAAGAAAATTTGTGGATTTTTTAAAACCAAAATTATTTTGAAAGAATTGTGCTTCCCGAGTTAAATTAAATATTTTCATAGTTTTATCCTTGCGTTGTATATTTGTATCATTTTTTTGCTCTAATGTCGACAAGCCTCAACCTCGAATTAAAAAAAAATCGCAACTCACAAGAAAATTTGTGGATTTTTTAAAACCAAAATTATTTTGAAGGAATTGTGCTTCTTGAGTTAAATTAAATTTTCGTAGTTTTATCCTTGCCTTCTATATTTATATCATGGTTTTGTTCGAATGTCGACAAGCCTCAATCTCGAATTTAAAAAAATCGCCTCACAAGAAAATTTGTGGATTTTTTATAACCAAAATTATTTCGAAAGAACGGTATTTCCTGAGCTAAATTAAATGTTCGTAGTTTTATCCTTGCGCTCTATATTTATATCATTTTTTGTTCGAATGTCGACAAGCCTCAACCTTGAATTTAAAAAAATCGCAACACAAGAAAATTTGTGTATTTTTTAAAACTAAAATTATTTTGAAAGGGTGGTACTTCCTGCGCTAAATGAAATTGATGTAGTTTTATCCTTGTGTTCTATATTTACATTAATTTTTTGTTTCAATGTCGATAAGCCTCAACCTAGAATTAAAAATAAATCGCAACTCGCAATAAAATTTGTCGATTTTGAAAAACCAAAATTATTTTAAAAGAATTGTGCTTCCCGAGTTAAATTAAATATTTTCGTAGTTTTATCCTTGCGTTCTATATTTATATCATTTTTTGTTCGAATGTTGACAAGCCTCAACCTCGAATTAAAAAAAAATCGCAACTCACAAGAAAATTTATGGATGTTTGAAACCAAAATTATTTTGAAGGAATTCTGCTTCTTGAGTTAAATTAAATTTTCGTAGTTTTATCCTTGCTTTCTATATTTATATCATGTTTTTGTTCGAATATCGACAAGCCCCAACCTCGAATTTGAAAAATCGCAACTCACAAGAAAATTTGTAGATTTTTAAAAACCAAAATTATTTCGAAAGGACGGTATTCCCTGAGCTAAATTAAATTTTCGTAGTTTTATTATTGCGTTCTATATTTATATCATTTTTTGTTGGAATGTAGACAAGCCTCAACCTTGAATTTAAAAAAATCGCAATTCAAAAGAAAATTTGTGGATTTCTTAAAACCAAAATTATTTCGAAAGAACGGTATTTCCTGAGCTAAATTAAATTTTCGTAGTTTTATCCTGACGTTCTATATTTATATCATTTTTTGTTCGAATTTCGACAAGCCTCAACCTCGAATTTAAAAAAATCGCAATTCACAAGAAAAGTTGTGGATTTTTTAAAACCAAAATTATTTCGAACGAATGGTATTTCCTGAGCTAAATTAAATTTTCATAGTTTTATGGTAGCGTTCTATATTTATATCATTTTTTGTTCGGAGGTCGACGAGCCTCAACCTCGAATTTAAAAAAATCGCAAATCGCAATAAAATTTGTCGATTTTTACAAACCAAAATTATTTTGAAAGAATTGTGTTTCCCGAGTTAAATTAAATATTTTCGTAGTTTTATCCTTGCGTTCTATATTTATATCATTTTTTTGTTCGAATGTCGACAAGCCTCAACCTCGAATTTAAAAAAAAATCGCAACTCACAAGAAAATTTGTGGATTTTTTAAAATCAAAATTATTTTTAAACAATTGTTCTTCCTGAACCAAATTATAGAATTTTTATAGAATATTATCTGCACGTTTTTTGGTTTTGTTTAGATTAGTTCAGATTAGACAACTACAAATTAAAATTTAAAATCGCTACCGCTTAAAAAATCGGCGCATTTACAAAATCCAAAATGTATTTTAAAGAATGGCGTTTTCTGCATTGAATTTCAATTTTGTATAATTTTAACCTTACGTTTTATATTTATGATAACTGTGTATTAGTATATTAAAACTAGAATTTAAAAAAAAATAAGAAAAATTGGTGGATCTTTGAAAAACAAAATTGTTTCGAAAGAATGATGTTTTACAGAATTTTTAAGTTTTTTTTTGCTCGTCAAGTTTTTTCAAGCGAAAATAGTTATGGTGTAAGGCGTTCTATATTTGTTTTAATTTATTTTCGGTTGTGTGTTCAATCTATCAAAACCAAAATTTATAAAAGCACACAACTTTCAAGAAAATCGGTAGAATTAAAAAAAAACAAAATTATTTTGAAAATATAATGTTTTGTGAGCTAAATATAATTGTTGTCTCGGCGTATTGTATTTATTTTCAATTTTTTTTTTGCTCAAGTGTTCACGTGTCCAAACTAGAAAACACGCGATAATATTGGTGATTTTTCAAAAACTAAAATTATTTCGAAAGGACAGCATTTCTTGAGCTGAATTTAATTTTTGTCGGGTTTTATCCTTGCGTTTTATAGATATTTCAATTTTTATTTTGTTCGAATGTCGACAAGCCGAAATCTAGAATTTTCAAAAACCAAAATTATTTGCTTATACATAGGATTTAAATTTTATAAAATTTCAACCTGGCGTTTTACATTTATTATAACAAAATTAAAAAATGGATTTTTGAAAATCAAAATTATTTCCAAAGAATGATGCTGCTAAACAGATGTTTTTTTAATTTTTCCTCGGTGATCTATATTTATTTAAATATTTATTATAAATACACAACATAAGAAAATAGTCGGGATTTCAAACAAACTTAATTCGAAAGAATGGCATTTCAGACTGATTACGAATAAAATTTCAAAGTTGCGAAATGTTGTTAGGCAATTCAGTAAAATATTTACAGGGTGTTCAATTTAAGTGAAGACATTGAATTATCTCGAAAACTATCGAATAAATAACATGGGGATAGAAAAACTGGAGCATCGTGTTTGAACAGAAACGGCGATTATGTAGAAAAATAGCATAAGTTTTAAGCTTTAAAATGATGTACAACACTAAGAACAAAAATATAGCTGTCTAATATTAAAAATCAAGGGAACCTTATTGTACGAATCCCCATTTCTCAGGAAATACCCTATTTTCAACGATTTTTGCCAATTAGGGGTTGAGGGTAGTGGGTCGAGCTTCGTATCATTAGATGTCCCCCTCCGAGGCGAACAAATTTTAATTATAATTTTTTTTTATTCGATGTCTAGTTTTCGATATATTTCAATGTCTTCACTTAAATTTAACACCCTGTATATTGACTGAAAACAACCCGATTTATTGAGAGTAATAAATTATAATAATGTAAACAAGTTGGCGATAAGCCATTCGGTCGCTGAACCATTGACACAGATGAAGAATGGTTGTAATGCACAAGTTGAGGCTTACGCAATTTCATATGGGTGCATTTGAAAGGATAGATATATTTATTTTCTAATGGACTAGACAAAGATATTTGTGGTTCCAATAATTTTTACCAAAAATGGTGACTTGTAGAGTATTTTATCCTGAAAATTATTAATGCGCTCTGACGAAAAAAGGTGCCATCAATCCCACACCAATTAATTCATTCTAACCTTTCGTGTACGTTTACTCAAGATTGTCCTGGAATAAACATGGCGATATTCTTTCTGCAACGCTCTGTAAAAGTGTTTACTTGTTAAGAAGATTAAACAATCCACACGCTCTATTAGCCCTTCGTATAACTTATTTTGGGTTATGTCATAGCATCCTAACCTGGGGACAGAATGTTTAGGCTGCAAAGAAGAGCTGTCTGCAATAGAGATAATTGCAAACCTAATTTCATCGCAATAAAAATTCCAACGCTACCATGGATTTTTGCCCTTGAATTATTTGTTAAAAATAATCTTAATGCTTTGATGATTTGTGCACGCTGCTCTAGACTAACTAAAACTCAAAATGGTATCAACTATTATGGCCCTAAAGTATTTAATATGCTGCCCGAAATAGTTAAAAGATTACCAGTAAGATTTTCAAGACCACTATTAAACGTTATTTAGCCTGCAAAGCTTTCTATAGCGCTCAGGAACTGTTATCAACTTATGATCTTGGCCAATCATAGTCTTAAATTTAGTTTTAATTAAGTGATCCTTAATTTTGAATCTTTTGTTAACCTAAATCTAGTTCTTAATTTAGCGTTCCTAAATTTTTAATCGTCTCTTTATCTATTTTGGTTTTTGATCACTTTTATTATTATAACTAGATTTTATATTTACAATTATTTTAGTCTGTATACATATTTGTCTGCAATTTTATTCTATTTAAATAATTTATTTTAATATGTTCTTATGCAATAATCATTTTTTTTAAATTCTATATTTACAATTATTTTAATATACACGTTTTCCGTCTATAAGTTGATTTATTCAATCTCTAAATAATTTCCTTTTAAAATTTCTTTGATTTATGCAAAACTTCTAAAAGTTCGGCGGTAATAAAATTATTATTATTATTGAAAAAATACAAAAAGAATTTAATGAAAAATTGAATAACACAAAATTGATATTTATTTTTTAAATGCCAATACTGATATTTCCGTAAAGCGCACGAAAGATTTAAAAAGTCTAGCCTCAAGAGGTAGGATTGACCCCATCCCCACCCCCTTTAATTCGCCAGTGTCGCTACTGCAGTCATAAATTGCATGAATTATACTAACAATCATAAACAGTTATCGCAAGACTACTGTTCCTCTGTTTAATGAAATGAACACATAAACAAGAAACCACTTGAGGAATCCAGATTCCATTGATGCACAAGTTGGGGGATATCTATGATCTGGAAATTAAGAAGAGCGCAAGCAACCCTTTTCCCCGGCAAATTAGATGAGCTCAGCAGATGAACACTAAATCCATTTAGCAGGATTGACTGACTCCACCGCCTCCACCAAAGCCACCCTTCAACGCCTCCTGCGTATTATACATTTATCCGACTAATATCTAATTTCTCTTATATACTACGCCTGACCACTTTATTTCTACATTATTGACTTACCCGCAACCTAATTACTTTTTCCAATTTCAACAATCCCCGAATTCGTTAATATGATTTCGCGGCGATAAATCAGGATTTGGGTGCAAGTGTGTGCGCGCGTGTGTGTGTGTATGCATTGGGAAAATGTAAAATTCCGGATGGATCTCCGTTTCCTGCATAAGTCGCCGACATTATACATTTATCTATAGGGGGTGGATTGTTATTCTGTCCATGTGTACAATTTGCGACACGTGAAGAAGGAGTAATGCTCTTCAAGGATGGACGAGGGGACGCAAAATGAGAGTGGCGCCACCACCCACCGTCCAAGACGAGAGTGACATTCTAATTGTTTTGCGGGGTGTCAATTACTCACCCCCCTAATTAGGCGTCAAACTGTGAACGGAATTAAATTATTTGTCGGGCTTCGTGTTTTTATCAAAACATCTCATCAACGGACGAGATGAACAGAATCGATACTCGATAACAATAGGCGGATGAAGTTGGCTTCAGTCTGCTTTATGTTATTATAAATTTAGCATCAATCAACAAGGACTGGTCATTTTGTATTAAAACAAATCTGCACTTTTAATACACATGTCGCTCCATTTATGGAAGAACGTTATTACATAAAAATGTACATTTCCTAAATTATAAAATTCTGATTTAGCTCCACATTAGAGTGGTTCTTATTTTACAAGTATATGAAAATCAACGGGACAACCCGGAAACTTGTTCGTATAGATGAAAAACTAATAGCCGTAAATTTTGAGCCATATCGAACATTGCGTAACCGAGCCCTAGCCCTCTAAAATTTGAAAAAGTGTGTTTATTCCCTTTTTTTTCATTTTGGTCCACCCTAATATTAAACAGTCTACCATAATGGCCAAATTATATATTATGTCGATAGAGGACATTAATGTGAATCCAAAACGTGTTTATTTGTTGAAATTGGACTAACATTGACGAAGTTATTAATGTTTTACGAAACTACAAGCCAAAGATCTAAACTATCGGCCGGAAAATCAAAAACCGTGGACTTAAAGTAAAAAATGCAGACCGAAAACTTGAGAATTCAAGTAAAGGAAAATTAATTTGTCATTTTCACCCCCAAAATAATCCTTAAGCTCAAAGTAAATTTCTGGCCAGAAACTCGGAAATAATAGCTAGAAAATAAAAAATAAAATCACCCAACAAATCAATCATTTCAGTTAAAAAATCTAAAAAATATGAAGAAAATCATAAATTTGGACCAAAGTCGAAAATTCGGGACTAAAAATCAAAAACGCAAATTAAAAAAAAATGAACAAAATTGCGGTCAAAATAAGGAAAACTTTATACCGCAAAAAATAAAAAATCAACAATCGTAGCCAAAAATTAAAAATTTTGACTCGGGCCTAAAAATAAAAAATGCGGACCAAACAAATAGAAATTTTCTGCCAAAATAAAGGAAATGTAGGACAGAAGATCTTAATTTTAGACTACAAAATCAAAAATACAGGTCAAAAATCAGAAATATATACTAAAAAAAAACACTATTGGGACCAAAACTCGAAAATTCTGGTTTAATAAATAAAAAATGTAGACACAATAATCAATCATTCAGGTTATAACTTCAAACTATAGGGCCAAAAATAAGAAATTCGAGCCTAACAATAAAAAATACGGACCAGAAAATTGAAAATTTAGGCCAAAATAAAGAATATTTTTCGACTGAATGATCACAAAAGACAAAAAAATTAGTAAAAAATAAAAAAAAACAGGCCAAAGATCTTAAATATGAGCCGAAAAATCAAAAATCCTGGTCTGGGAATAAAAAATGGTGACCAAAAAATTGAAAATTCAAGTAAAAGAAAAACAATTAATTAATATAATATTGGATTGATGAGGCTGTTACTTGGTGAAATTCCATAATGTATGTGGTAAGAAAACACGTGTGTTTGAGAATTGATCATCTGCCTGATGAAGCCACTGTGTGGCGAAACATTTCTCGCAGTGTTCGACATTAAAATTTGTGAAAATTCTCAAACACACGTGTTTTCTTACCACATAATTAATATAATTTTTCATAATTTCGTGCTCTCTTAAAAAAATTGTATCACACAATTTGATCAAGGTGTGTGTCCAGCTTTTTCCAAAATCTTCATGTCGAATGAATTTTGAGTTTTTTAGGAAAATTTCAAATCGATTTTTATATTTATTTCAAGCCACCAAAATTATAACAATTTTTTGCGATTTTTCAGTGATTACATGAAATTATGACAAGATCTGGTGATTTTTGAGTAATTTCGCAAAATTTTAAGTTTTTGTTTGACAATTGTTTTTATATATTCTTGAAAGCATTAAAATAATTAAAAGTTTTCATAAGTTCGCTTGCTGTTCAAGTAAAAAATTGGTTTTGATATTTATCCAGATTTTCCCAAAATCATAATTTCGAATAAATGTTGAGTTATTTTGGAAGGTTTTAAATCGTTGGCAGTTGTTTTTATATTTATTTCATGCCACCAAAATTATAACAATCTTTTTCCGATTATTCGCACTGATTACAAGAAATTATCACAAAATCTGGTGATGGTGTGTAAGTATTTGTTTACGTAATAATAATATCTAATGATTTTTGAGTAATTTTAGAAAATTTTGAGACCACAACAATTGTTTTTGTATTTTTTTGAGAGCATTAGAATTATTACAATTTTTATAATTTCACGCGCTGTTCAAATAGAAGTATCACAAAATTTGGTTCAGGTGTGTATCCAGATTTTCCCAAAATCGTAATTTTGAATGATTTTTGAGTAATTTTGGAAAGTTTCGAATTGATGGCAATTGTCTTTATATTTATTTAAAGCCACCAAAATTATAACAATTTTTCACGATTTTGATAACTGATAACTGATTACATAAAATCTGCTGATTTTTCACATAATAATAATAATTTCGAATGATTTCTAAGTAATTTTAGAAAATTTTAAGTCGACAACAATTGTTTTTATATTTGTTTGGGAGCATTAAAATAATTACAATTTTCCATAATTTCGTGCGCTGTTCAAATAAAAGTACATAAAATTTGGTTTTGGTGTGTATCCAGATTATTCCGAAATCATAATTTCGAATGTAATTTGAGTTATTTTAGAAAGTTTCAAATCGATGGCAATTATTTTTGTATTTATTTGAAACCATTAAAATTACTACAATTTTTCATAGTTTCGCACGCTATTGAAATAAAACGTATGTAAAATTTGACGTTGGTATGGATCTACCTTTTCAGGAAAACATAATCTTGATTGAATTTTGAGTAATTTTGGAAATAGAACCATAACCACAAGCATTGCATTTATCAGTGAAGGGATCTCATCTGCTTTAGACAAGTGTAAAAGTGACAGAAATGCCGCCCATCTTCTAATTACAGTCGATGAAGGATTAGGTTACAAAACATCGAAATATACAAGTGTGATATAACTGAAACATTCACAACTCTGTCAATTTTAGTCAGATTTTAACAAATAAATTCGTTTTGAATTCGTATTAACATCCTCTGTCGACACAGTATATCATTTGACCTTTAGGGTGGACCGTTTAATATTAGGGGGCTAAAATGAAAAAAAAAACGGGAAAAAAACGTTTTTTTTTTCAAATTTTAGACGCCCAGGGCTCGGTTAGGCCATGGTCGATATAGCCCAAAATTTACAGTTATTAGTTTTTTATCTATACGAACAAGTTTCCGGGTTGTCCCGTTGATTTTCACATACTTCGAAACTCCCCCATATATGCTATAACCACTCTACTCCACATTAACCGTTAACCCGCAGTTACATCCACGTCCTTCCTTTTTTATTAAAAAAAATAGTAGTTAATTACTACACCGTATTGCTACAAAAAACACTATAGGTATTTCATTTGCAGTGGTTAATAATTATTAACATGTAAATTAACATAAAATTTTTAAACATTCGTATTCAGAAACTGTCATATTTTGACTTATGACATCATAAATGGAGCGATGTAATAGTAGATGATACGTGAGTTTAGATGTAATACTGTCCACAGGTATGAGCTAGAAAATGCAAGCGGTCTATATGAAATTCTGAATGTGAACCGAAACATTGTTCACTTTAAGGGGAGGTTACCTATGCTTTTTAAACGGTTTTCAATGTAGTTTTTTACCATTATTATAGGAAGGAGATCATTGTGCATTTTATATATCGATCATATAAGAATGGAAATTATGTAGTGGCAAAAATATTTTTGAATGCGACGTGCTGGGAGAAATGTAAAACACTGTCTTGCACTATAAAATCTCCCTCTCTCTATTCCCACATCTCCTGTCACGCTACATCGCTGAATGCCGGCCTAGCAGCCTTCGAAGATGGAGGTCCCTATCGCTGTTACCGCTAGATGCGAAATTCACGCTGTTATACGTTTTCTAAGTGCAAAACGGATTTCACCTATTGACATTCATCGTCAGCTAATCGAAGTTTGTGGGGAAAGTTGCATATCTGTTCAACATGTTCTCAAATGGTGCAGAGAATTCAGTGAAGGCCACACGGAAATTCAAGATCAAGATAGGCGCGGAAGGTCTTCAGTTTCAGATAGAATTGTCGAAAAAGTTGAGAGAATATTGCTTGAAGATCGGAGGATCACCATTAACGAACTTGCTTTCCGTATTTCTGAGACTTCCAACATCACAATTCATAGGATTTTAACCGAAAAAATAGGTGTGTGCATGGTGGGTACCGCGAATGCGCACAGAAAACCACAAACAGCAACGTGTCGAGTGTTCCCGGCAGTTTCTGCAACAATGTGAAGACAACAAGGACGAATTCTTGGATTCCACAGTTACAGGCGACGAAACATGGGCGTATCACTTTACCCCCGAAACCAAGCAGCAATCACGTGATGAATGGCGTCACTCAACTTCGCCGAAGCCGAAGAAGTTTAAACAAACACAGTCTGCTGGGAAAGTCATGGCAACCGTCTTTTGGGACAGGAAGGGCCTGCTTTTGATCGACTTTTTGCCTCATGGAACAACAGTAAACTCCGACAGATATTGCGACACATTAAGAAAACTGAAATGTGCGATCCAGAACCGCCGGAGAGGAAGATTGGCCAGTTCCAGGCTTCTCCAAGACAACGCTTGACCTCATGTCTCACATCAAACTCAAGAACTGCTGACTGATTTTGGTTGGACTATTGTGCCCCCCTCCCTACAGTCCCGACCTAGCCCCAAGTGATTATCACTTATTCCCAAAATTAAAGGAACTCGTGGGTGGTTTAGGCTTCAATACCGATGATCAGTGGCGGCTCGTGGAACATATTGATGGTAGAGCCACGTATACAATATACCCCCTCAAACCCCCACCTTTTTGAACAAAGAAAGAACGACTTATCTTCCTAGATCAAAGTAACTGGCGAAAAAGTGCTTTAAGAATTAATTAAAAATTCTTGCTGAGCTTGAAACTACAGGTACTGCCATGTCTCCTTGGCTCTGTATAAGCTCCTGCTTTCGACAGTAAAATATACTACTTTTGACAGCTGAAAAATACAATTTTTGACAATTCAAAAATGTTGAAAAAAACTATTTTTATTAGTTAAAAAATACTGTTTTTGACAGCTGAAACATTCCATAGTTGACATACGGAAAATACTATTTTTGACAAAAAAAATACTATTTTTGACAAAAAAATACTATTTTTGAAAAAAAATTACTATTTTTGACAAAAAAATTACTATTTTTGACAAAAAATACTATTGTTGACAAAAAAAATACTATTTTTGACAGCTGAAAAATAGTAATTTTCAACAGCTGAGGAATACCATTTTTGTCAGCTGAAACATACCATTCCTGACATTCGAAGAATACTACTTTTGACAGTAAAAAATACTACGTTTGACAGCATAATATACTACTTTTGACAGCGGAACATACTACTTTTGTCAGCTGAAAAATACAACTTTTGACAATTCAAAAATGTCGAAAGAAACTATTTTTATTAGCTGAAAAAATAATTTTTTTGACAGCTGAAACATTCCATTCTAAACACACACAAAATACAATTTTTGACAAAAAATACTATTTTTGACAGTAAAAGTACTACTTTTGACAGGATAATATACTACTTTTGACAGCGAAATATACTACTTTTGGCAGCTGAACAATACAATTTTTAAAAATTCAAAAATGTCAAAAAACCTATTTTAATTAGCTGAAAAATACTGTTTTTGGCAGCTGAAATATAGCATATTTGGCAGCTGAAGAATACCAGTTTCTCCAACTGTAAAATACAACTTGAGACAGCTGAGAAATACTATTTTCAACAGGGATTACCATTATTGACAGCCGAAAAATGCAATTCCCGACAGCTGAAACATACAATTATTGGCAGCTAAAAGATACAATTTTTGACAACAAAATATACAGGTTGTAAATTGCCATTTTTGACATTTAAAAAATGTCAAAAAATGCTGCTTTTGATAGCTGAAAGAATACCATTTATATAGGTAGGAAATACCATTTTTGGCAGCAGAAAAATATCATTTTTGACAGCTGAAAAATTACATTTTTGACAGCTGAATAATACAATTCTTAATAGCTGAAAAATACCAATCTTGATAATAACAACAGACTATTATTGACAACTGTATCATACCATTATTGTCAGCTAATAAAAATTTTGAAAACAAAAAAATGCAATTGCTGACAACAAAAAGTACAATTTTTGACAACAAAATAAACAGGTTGAAAAATGCCATTTCTGACAGTTAAAAAATGTCAAAAATGCTGCTTTTGATAACTAAAAAAATACTATTTATATAGGTGCTAAAAACCATGTATAGCAGCTGAAAAATATCATTTTTGACTGCTGAAAAATTACATTTTGACAGCTGAATAATACAATTCTTAATAGCTGAAAAATACCATTCTTGATAACGACAACACACTATTATTGACAACTGTATCATACCATTATTGTCAGCTAAAAAATACAATTTTTGACAACAAAAAGTACAATTTTTGACAACAAAAAGTACAAATTTTGAAAGCTGAAAATGCCATTTTTGACAATTAAAAAAATGTCGAAAAAATGCTGTTTTTGATAGCTGAAAGAATACCATTTATATAGGTAGGAAATACCATTTTTGGCAGCTGAAAAATATCATTTTTGACAGGTGAAAAATTACATTTTTGACAGCTGAATAATACAATTCTTAATAGCTGAAAAATACCATTCTTGATAACAACAACAGACTATTATTGACAACTGTATCATACCATTATTGTCAGCTAATAAAAATTTTGAAAACAAAAAAATGCAATTGCTGACAACAAAAAGTACAATTTTTGACAACAAAATAAACAGGTTGAAAAATGCCATTTCTGACAGTTAAAAAATGTCAAAAATGCTGCTTTTGATAACTAAAAAAATACTATTTATATAGGTGCTAAAAACCATGTATAGCAGCTGAAAAATATCATTTTTGACTGCTGAAAAATTACATTTTGACAGCTGAATAATACAATTCTTAATAGCTGAAAAATACCATTCTTGATAACGACAACACACTATTATTGACAACTGTATCATACCATTATTGTCAGCTAAAAAATACAATTTTTGACAACAAAAAGTACAATTTTTGACAACAAAAAGTACAAATTTTGAAAGCTGAAAATGCCATTTTTGACAATTAAAAAAATGTCGAAAAAATGCTGTTTTTGATAGCTGAAAGAATACCATTTATATAGGTAGGAAATACCATTTTTGGCAGCTGAAAAATATCATTTTTGACAGGTGAAAAATTACATTTTTGACAGCTGAATAATACAATTCTTAATAGCTGAAAAATACCATTCTTGATAACAACAACAGACTATTATTGACAACTGTATCATACCATTATTGTCAGCTAATAAAAATTTTGAAAACAAAAAAATGCAATTGTTGACAACAAAAAGTACAATTTTTGACAACAAAATAAACAGGTTGAAAAATGCCATTTCTGACAGTTAAAAAATGTCAAAAATGCTGCTTTTGATAACTAAAAAAATACTATTTATATAGGTGCTAAAAACCATGTATAGCAGCTGAAAAATATCATTTTTGACTGCTGAAAAATTACATTTTTGACAGCTGAATAATACAATTCTTAATAGCTGAAAAATACCATTCTTGATAACGACAACACACTATTATTGACAACTGTATCATACCATTATTGTCAGCTAAAAAATACAGTTTTTGACAACAAAAAGTACAATTTTTGACAACAAAAAGTACAAATTTTGAAAGCTGAAAAATGCCATTTTTGACAATTAAAAAAATGTCGAAAAAATGCTGTTTTTGATAGCTGAAAAATATCAGTTATCATTTTTAACAGTTGAATAATATTCTTCTTAACAGCTGAAAAATATCATTTTTAACAACTGAAAAATACCAGTCTTGACAACTGCAACAAACCATTATTGACAACTGTAACAAACCATGATTGTCAGCTAAAAAATTCAATTTCTGACAACACAAAAAATACAAGTTTTGACAACTGAAAAATGCCATTTTTGACAGTTAAAAAATGCCGAAAATGCTGCTTTTGATAGCTGAAAAATAACATTTTTATAGGTTGGAAATCGCATTTTTGACAGGTGAAAAATACTATTGTTGACAACTGCAACAAACCATTATTGACAACTGTAACATGCAAAAAATACAATTTTTGACTACAGAAAGTCAAATTTTGACAATTAAAAAAATGTCGCAAAGTGATGTTTTTGATAGAAGGAAAATAACATTTTAATAGGTAAAAAATACCTTTCTTGACAGCTGAAAAATAACATTTTTGACAACTGAAAAGTATAATTTTCGACAGTTGAATAATACATTTCTTAACAGCTGAAAACTACCATTTTTAACAGCTGAAACATGCCATTCTTGACAACTGCAACAAACCATTATTAACAATTGCAACACACCATAATTGGCAGGTAAAAAATAAGAAAGAAAGAACGATGTATCTTCCTAGATCAAAGTAACTGGCGAAAAAGTGTTTTAAGAATTAATTAAAAACTCTTGCTGAACGGTACGTAGTGCCATGGCTCCTTGGCTCTATATAACGAGTCGTCCCTGCCGATGATAAAGTCAAAGGATTGGCGGCAGAATTCTATAACATGGGGATAGAAAAACTGGAGCATCGTTTGCAAAAGTGTTTGAACAGAAACGGCGATTATGAAGAAAAATAGCATAGGTTTTAAGCTTTAAAATGATGTACAACACTAAGAACAAAAATATAGCTGTCTATTATTAAAAATGATGGAAACCTTATTTTACGAATCCCCTTCGAATATTTATACATTTTCCCTAAATCAAATATTTCTACTAAAAAAGGTTTCATGTTCACTAGCGAAAATTGAGGTTTATAACACCTTATGTATGTATGTTTGTGTATGTTTTCAATTTTTTTTACACTTGTTTTTCCTTTGACCCCCAATCGGATCGATCCCCATTCGACCTCCTGGCTCAGATCGACCCCTACTTTTGTTAAATAGACCCCTGGGGGTCTATATAGACCACTTTGGCGACCTCTGAGCTAGATGATTCATTATAGAAACTATTGATGGCTTATGTTGAAAGTTCAGATTTTTAAATAAACTTGAGATTATGAATGACAACTACATACGAAATGATTTAAATAATTTGCAAGCTGTATATTTAAATGATGAATGTTTTGTTGAAGGATGTGCTGAATTCAAATATTTTGTCAAAAACAATGAAAATATTTTGTCAAAAACATAGAAAATATTTTTAATGTTCGAGAAATATTTGTGTTTGTCACGGAAAAACATTACATTCGGTTTCCGAATGTAAAAATTGCATTAAGAATTTTCCTTGCTCTACGAATATCAAATTCGTCAGGAGAAAGAACATTTTCTACGTTGAAATGGATAAATGGTATATTATTAAACGGGTGAAAAAGTTGGCCATTGCCACGAGGGTGAAGCCGTAGGCGGGTGTTGCAATTCACCAGAGTGGCAATGGCCTACTTGCTCACGAATTTACTACTATACTTTTTCGAATCATATTAATTAATTACCTAAAGATTTTTCTGTTTATATTAAATTATAACGAATAATTTTTCTATTTGGAAATTGCGGCAGTTCGCTGACAAAAACAAATCGTAACCATAGTCAGGGGCGGCTCGTTATGTAGAGCCAAGGAGCCATGGCACTACCTCTAATTTCGAGCTCAACAAGATTTTTTTATTAATTCTAAAAACATTAATTCACCATTTTATGTGTTTAAACCATGCATGCGAAAGTACAAAGAGTAGAGAAAAATCGCAATGCATTTGTTCCCCATCTCAAAGCGGTGCGCCTTTAACGGAGCCAAATTACTTCTGGCACGGCATTTCCTTAGAATATGGGCAGCGGCGGGGTGGTGCGCGGTTGGGGGACAAGGCGTTCTGAACCTGCATTTGGAGTCAAATTATTTCTGGCGTGCGCGCGACGACAACATGCACTTGTTAGTTGTATTTCCGTACCTCACACGATGAATAAAATTAGTTCATTTGCCAAATAAGCCTTTTTGCTCAGTTTAATACAGATATATACTTACAAAACCATTGGCTTTGAGGAAAAAAGGGCATTTTTTGTTGTCCATGTATTTTGTTCGGAGGTACACAAGTGGAGTCAATTCTGTTTTTGACATAAATTAAGATAAATTATAAATCAATTCTTGCAGGCACGTAATGTACTCATTAAATACATGTCAATTGAACAAAAAAAGGCGAAAATTCGGCATTTAATTGTTTTCTTTTACTTTTCTTGAACGAATGGTCAGATTTTAAAAATACTTCTAACAAAGTTTTATTCTCGATTGTTTGAAAGGATGACCAGATTATAAAAATTCGTCCAGCAAAGTGTTTCTACCGGTCGAATAGAAGATAAAATGCGCCGTACAATTGTTTTTCTTTGAGGATAACTGTTGAACGGATAACCTGATTTTGAAAATTCTTCCAGCAAAGCTCACTGAATTGATGTAGATGAGATAAAATATTAAAATTAAATTGTTTTGTGGTTTTTAAAAAGATAACTCTTGAACAAAATAACAGATTTTATTATATATACTTTCAGAAAAATGTTGTACTCATCGAATAAATGTAGATAGAACCAAAAAATTAATTCGTCTTTAATTTCTGTTGAACGGTTGATCAAATTTAACAAATTCTTCAAGTAACATGTTATAATCATTGAAAAGATGCAGATAAGATCCAAAAAATTTAATTTGTAGTTCAATTGTTTTCTGTTTTTGAGGAGAATTCTTGAACGAAAGGACAGGTTTTGCAAATGATTCGCCTTTAAATTGTATTCTATTATGGTTGAGAATCAATTTTTTTTTGTTGTGCCAAAAATTATATTATAATTAGTTTTTTAAAGATTATGAACTGATGACAAGATTTGTCTTATATTCATCCGAAAGATGTAGGGAGAACCAAAAATTTAAATTCGTTGTTCAATTGTTTTTTTGGTTTCAGCTGATAACTCTTGAACGGATGACCAAATTTGGCAACTTCAGCAAAGTGATGCAGATAAAACCAAAAAAAATATAATAAAGTTATGATTAAATTGTTTTTCGGTATTTGAGAACAACTCATGAAGGAATAAACAGATGTTGAACATTGTTCTAGCAAAATATTGCACTCAACGTATAGATATATAAAATATTAAAAAAAACTCTTGAACAAAATAGCAGATTCTAAAAATTCGCCCAGAAATGTGTTGTACTCATCGAATAAATAGGATAACTCGTGAACGGGTGACCAAATTTGGCAAATTCTTCCAACAAAGTGTTGCACTTATAGTATAAGAATAGTATAGAATAGTATATAGAATAAGACCAAAATATTAAAATTGTCCTTCAATGATAACTCTTGAACGGATAACCAGATGTTTATTATTCATCCAGTAAAGAATTGTACTGACCGAATAGGTGTAAACAAGATAAAAAAATAAATTCGTTGTTCAATTGTTCTATCGTTTTGAAAAAAACTCTTGAACAAAATAGCCAAATTCAGAAATTTTTCTTGAAAAATATTGTACTCATCGAATAAATGCAGACAGGACCAAAAAATAATTAAGGATAACTTTCTAACGGATGACAAAATTTGGTAAATTCTTTCAGCAAAGTGTTGTACTTGACGAAAAGTTGCTTATAAGACACAAAAAAATAAATTCGTAGGTTAATTGTTTTCTGTCTTTTTGAGGATAACTCTTGAACAAAAATTACAAATTCTTTCGGTACTCATTAAAGAGATGTTGGGTTGAAACCCAAAGTGGCAGAATCTATTGCCTAATTATTGTACTAATCTCAATCCGAGCGGCATAACCACCAACAGATATAGGAATGCCAATGGCTTCAAATATAACGTTAATAATGTAAACATCAAATATTGTTTTCCCATCAGTTCACCTACAAACCGGTTTCTTCTAACTGCGCTGACCTTAAAGGTCGAAACCGGTTCGTAAGTGAACTGCTAGGGAAACAATTTTTCATGTTAAGATGTAGATAAGATCAAAAAATAATTTCGCACTGTAATTGTTTACCGATTTTTTGAACCAAAAATAGAGTTTTTGAATTCTTAAAATGTTACAAAATAAAATTCGTTGTTTAATTGGTTTTAGTTTATTTTTTAATGTGAACAAAGAACGGTATTACAGATTTAATGAATATTTTTAATTATGCAGAGTTGCGAACAGCTTGATTATATAGGCTACTTTTCGTCTTTATTTAATTTATTGAACGCTTCTGTAATGAGGCGGTGGGATATATTGATGCCAAATGGCTCTACCATCAAAATGTTCCACGAGCCGCCACTGACCATAGTAACAACTAAACTGTTGAGAAAGTAAAATCGTCGTCATGTCATTGGCTGAAACCCGTTGGGCAATAAAACCGCTATCATTTGATTGGACATTACCTGTTGGGCAATGAAACCGCTATCATTTGAATGGACGTCACTGTAGAGAAAATGATTCGGTCGAATAATGGACAACTTTTTCAATCAAAAACGATTTATATTATTTACTAAGATGCGAAAAAGGTTTTATCTACTTCCGTTATAAAATGTACAGTTTGTTTCATTAATTTGCGTTCATAAAATACGTAATTCCTGAACTGAAAAAAAGTTGCGTAGCGGTTCATTTTTAACGCAACTATAAAATTGATTGCGCAAAATGAGTCATGAACGCTTCACTCATGTTATTATGTATTACAGAGCAATCGAGACGTGTGGGCGTAAAGTTTGTGCAGAGTGAGAATTCGGAGAACGCAAGAGAATGCGACAACAAATCTGCGGAGCTAATTAAATTTAAGATGGTCACTCCGCAACACTCCGCGAGTGCTTAGTATAATTCTAATCAGTTCCGCCGATAAACGTCAAACATTGGTTTCCGATCAAGAAAACTTTGTATTTTCCACATTTAAAAGAAGTATTATTGCTTATAAAAATTGACTAAGTTTTTATCGAATTTATTTAAAGTTACGGACGTAGAACAATTTTTGTATGAAACTCGGAAGTAAAGCAACTTTTTTTTCACATGCAGGAATTGTCAATTTTTCCTACTCGTGAAAAAAAGTATTACTTTTATCACTTGTTGCATAAATAACTACTAGTTGACTTTCTCCATTTAATGTTTTTTCGTTTTTAATAGCATTTAAAAAATATTTTTGGGGAAGTGGGGGGGGGCTATAATATAGTTGCGGACCGAGAAAGTCATAATACGGCCCTGGGAAGGTGGCTGGAAGATTTCCATTTATAATATTGAACGTATTAAGGAGTGGCGATCGGGTTATATCCGTTTGGTCAGTTGGAAAAGGAGGCCGGTTAGCCTTTTGGTTATTTCCATGTAATTAAGTTTTCTTCTTTATTTTGTTGGTGGAGCATTTTACATTCATCATTTATGCGGATTTATGTAACTGCTTGAGTTGGTCACTTGTATTAACTTTCATCTAATGCAAGAAATAACTTAACATTTCACGAGATTTTTCATCGTACAAATTATACCAAAAACAGTCCAGTAAGCAGAATATCCTGAGATAGCCAAAATGTGAACCGATCGCGACTTCATTAATTCTTTCTGTTTGTAGGAAATTATAAAGTTTTTATTAATGTGTACTGAATTAAAAACAAAATGTTAATCACAATGTTGAATGTTGAGTACTTGCTAACAAATATGCACGGGAGCATAGAGCACACATACACACACACACACACACACACGAAAACAAGCTGGGGTAAATGGAAATAAAAAAAACAAGGGCTCAATTTAGTGGGGCTGAATAAACGGATATTTTTATTCAGTAAATATCTGCAGGACTCGATTAAACAAGCACTAAATATTCATGAAAATAAAACGGGACATACGATGCTTGTAACAATTTGATTCGGCCCGATAACTCGCAAAGCAGAGTGTAGCACAGTGCACACCCTATTGACTCCCGACTTTTTGTCTTGACGGGTCTCCACCCCCCGTTTTAATTTAAATACAAATTTGTAAATTAAGTGTTAAATTGCCGACTCCATTATACGCCGTTATCGGCGTAATGATGCGGAAAGAATTGTTATGACTTCGTACTGCTGCGATGGCACCGTCGCGTTTATTGCCCCCGTAAACAGGGCCCGGTTTCATATATTGATAAGAGAACGGGGGTGGGCATGCCGATTCTAATTCATTTGCATAAATGAGTTTCGAATAATAAAATTTCGGGTTAATTAATTTTTAATGCAGTAAAAGGGCATTTTTAACATCATTGTTGCATTTGCTCTATATTCACTTAGAGTGCATGGATCAGGGGCAGCATTGCATCCCTTTAAAATTTAAAGGTTGAGTTGATTTATTTGTTTTTATTTGATAACTTTTCAACTCATTCGTGAACACCATAATAAATATCCCTCTATCCAATCTCGTCAACTGCTCAAAGAATATACTCATAATTATAAAAAACACATCATTTCAAAAAAACCCTAGCTTGGCAAACACACATAAATAAGTCTCAGAACAAACAAAAAGCACTATGGGATATCGTTAATAAATCAAGAGCTATAAAGACGCATACTACTGACTGTGACATATCGTGTGATAGCTTTAACTCTTACTTTGTAAATATTGCGAGATCTATGTCATTAAATGCTAAAGCAGATCAAACGTCCAATACAGTAAGGACCAAAAAAACAAATCACTCATTCTCCTTCCATGAGACTACACCAAACAAAGTACGTGATGCTATATCAAATCTTAAGTCAAGTAAGAGCACAGATATCTATGAACTCTCAGTTGACATTATCAAATTAATTAAAGATATAATTGTTTATCCATTAACGAAATTGATTAATCATATTATCACAACCGGTATTTTTCCTAAAGTATTGAAGCATGCAAAATTGATACCGGTTCACAAAACAGGTGAAATTGAGGATATAGACAACTATAGACCCATTGCTTTGCTACCCATTCTATCAAAAATTGTCGAAATAATATTAAAAGAATATAGTGGTGTATTTCGAGTCAAACAAATTATTTAATCAAAACCAATTTGGCTTTAGGTCTAATCTTACAACAACTGACGCAATTATTGCTCTAATAGACATGATTTCCGACTCTTTCGATAACAAGTCCTACTGTATTGGAACATTTATTGACATGAGTAAAGCTTTCCACTGCATCTCGCATGAGCTCCTTAGCCACAAATTAGTCCAATATGGTTTCTGCCAACGCAGCGTAAATTTAATATCATCCTATCTATCTGAAAGAATGCAAGTAGTCAAATTTAGAAATCAAATTTCGAATACGCTTCCTGTTACTATTGGTGTTCCTCAAGGCTCTGTTTTGGGACCCATATTGTTCCTTATATTTATTAACGATATCCCAGACCAAATAAATTCAGACTTAGTATTATTTGCCGATGATACAACCACTTTTGATCAAGCAAAAACCATAGATTCTGTGATAGAAAATAGTTCTAACACATTAAACCAAGTATCTAACTGGTGTCATCAAAATCAACTTATTTTAAATGAATCAAAAACAAAGAAGATATTATTCACATTAAATCTAACTACTACTGCTTTAGATGATAATGCAAAATTTCTTGGAATATATTTAGATCCAAAATTGAAATGGAATGTACATGGAGAAAATCTCGCAAAAAAACTGTCTAGAAGTATTTACTGCTTGCGAATGTTAATGCTCAACCCAGTAGCCAATGCATTGCGATCAGCATATTTTGCATTATGTGAATCGCATATAAGATACGGAATAATTGTCTGGGGTCATGCTGCTTGTAGGCATAGAATTTTTTCATTACAACGCCACGCTGTGAGGCTCATTGCAGGCCTCACGTATACAGCGGACTGCAAGCTAGCATTTATTAAACACAAAATCTTAACCCTGCCTTGTATATATATATATATATATATATATATATATATATATATATATATATATATATATATATACTGGAGTGTCTGGTATATATAAAGAGGAATATGCACTTATACACCGATCATGGTCATCACCCGCATGACACAAGATTTAAAAGTGATATCTATCAACAGCAAATTAGGCTTCAAACACTACACACTGGTACAAAATATTTCTCTATCAAATTTTTCAACAAACTACCAATACATATATGTTCCCTACCTCTAGACAAGTTTAAAAATGGTGATGTGGCCATCATGTTACTTTCTCCGACTCGATGGTATCATTTAAATTTACGTTTTCATGGTTCATTTTCAATTGAAATCATATTTTAAATGTACATCGAGCGTTGCGTAAACTTGGATGAAACTGACGTTTAAAACGTCAAAATTATGAAACGGAAAAAATATACTTCAAATTCAAAAACTCCGTTTACTCAAAAACTAACGAGATTTCGAAAAAAACTTATTCTTTAGAAGTTGTTCATTTTGCTATTCTCTACAATTATTATTCACACAAATTTGCTGTAACTATCATCGTTTCATAATTATAAACCAAAAGTTAAAAAAAATTAATTAATTTTTTTCTCGAATAGCAATGATTTTATGAAAAATATTTTCAAGCAAACGATGTTCATTTCTTTATTGTCTTCAATGTTTGTTTAAAAGTTTTTGTGATATTTTTCATATTTAAGAAAATATTGACTAAAAACAAAAAACAGTTAAGGTAAACACCCACTTCCGGTGTACGAAATTTTACCAAAAGCTTTTCAGTTCTTCAGATTATCAAATAAGACGTATGTTGAAAGTTTCATATCAATTGCTTTATTAGTTTTTGAGATACAGCGCACACAAACAGACACACACACACACACACACACACACACAGACACAAAAAAAAAATTCCAGAAATTGTTGAAATGGCATCTAGGGACCCCAAAACGGATATTTCCGTAAAAAAAATTTTTGAAAAAAAAATCACGATCACAATACTTTCTCGTACTTCGTAACGGAGAAAGTAAAAAAGCAATCAAAACTTATCTTCTTACAATGGCATTCTACACCTTTGAGGAGTATCTAAATTGTGATATATCCTTGTAATTGTCAATCTTAGTCAGTAACCATTTTTATCTATTTATCATATTAATCTTATTTTTAGTACTTGATTCCTTACACACTTCACAATTATTTTTTAATATGTTGTGTTATGTTTGTACCCTATTTCTTTATTTTATTTATTTATTTACTTACTTCATTATTTTACTTTATAATTTATTTTTTATTGAAATATTTACTTTAATATGTATTTATCTTTGTTAACCTCATACGATATAATTACAGCGCAAATTATGTTGTCATAAAATATCCTGTTAAGGTTTAAGGCATGTCCTACTAGTCTAACCTACTTATACTTCAATTCGCAGCGAACACAGTTGAACCTATAGCTTCCTTTTATATTGACGTATGTAAGCAATCTTATTGTACAAGCATAAATAAAGTATTATTATTATTATTATTATTAATTGTACCGGGCGGCCTAAATTCGATGTTTTTTAGGGTATCTATATAATCTCAACAGTATACACGTTACGACCTCTTTTTCTAAGATAATAACAAGGGCATTAACCGATCGATAACTTGATTAATTTAGGAGATGACGAGCGTTTTTAATTGTTGGCCCTTTTAAAATACGTCTTCTCAATAAGATACACAAAAATGAAGATCAACAGTTTTTTTCATTACATTTTATCCCGACTTTTAATTTCAGAGTTAGGGCAAAAGTTGCATTTCTTTTAATGGAATACCCTGTATATCTTTGTATTATTGAATAGCTCTTTAAATCCAGGTGAGCGTGATGCCAAGGCAACCATGACTCATCTGCGGCACGACGATGTGTGGACCTTGAATTGGGTAGGCTGGAGCTTCCGTCTTCCGGCGAACACCATGGCCTTCGTTTTCTGTAGGGCAAGCTCCAGCCCATTTCCCACCACCCTTCGCATATTGTTGTCCAGCGCAGCATCCGCCATTCCCATGAGCTCCTCCTCGGTCCTGGCTGCTACTACCAGAGACAGATCGTCCGCGAATGCGATCAGCTTCCCATCTTCTGGGAGTTCCAGACTGAGGACACAATCATACATGATGTTCCACAGAGTCAGGCCAGGCACCAGTCCTTGCGGAATACCCCCGAGACCTTCATCCTCTCCGTTGAATCCTAGAAGCTGGCTCAGATCCACTAACTCTTAGGTGTTTTTTTTATGTGAGGAGGAGAATTTTTTATAGACGCCTCCGTGGCGGGGCAGTGCTGGATTCGTCAGAACGGCATACCAGCTGAAACTCCTTCTCGTTGTAGCGTTATCGTACTCGAGGTCGTTTCATCTGCTGCTATCGTTGTACTTCTGTTTGTCGGTTGGAGACGGTGGCGGAAGAATTGCCACCGAACTCATTATTGTGCTTTGGATTCGCACTGGTCCTGAAACAAAAATAAAAATTACTTTATCCCATATTATTTTCCCAGGATCGCCAGGACGATCTTGGGAATTGCTCCTGCAACGATGGTCGCATGATCCGTCGGGCCTTTCGCTGTGCTGAGGGCCTGCAGCAGCGACCTTCTCGAAGTCTGGCCCCTGGTGGGCGGTTTTCGGTGGCGAGGTTCTCTGGGTGGTGGAAGCCCCGCGGCAGCGGCCTAGCTTCTTGTTTGGGTCTTCGGCGGTGGTGGGGCATCCTCAATAGCTTGCTGGATGAGCCTCCGCGCAGTTTGCGCACGTCGCCGGCTCTTCCCGTGACCGCTCGCATTCGTGCGACAGGTGTGCTCCTGCACACTTGACGCATAGGGGTGGCATCGTGCAGCGAACTTCTGGCAGCGGAAACATTGCTGCTTGTTACCATCGTGTCGTTTGGCCTCCACCTTGACAAACAGACCCAGAACCTGCTTGGCGTTGAAGATGCGCCAAGCATCTTCGGTGGCCTCGAACTGGACGTAGACCATCCAGATGGGATGGGTCTCGCCGGTCTGGGGGTCACGTCGCGATATCCTCTTCACTGATGTCGTGGGGAGCTTCTAGGCTGCCAGATCTTCGGCAATCTGGTCCTCCGTAATCTGAGGGGCGATGTTGCGGATCACCTCCTTGAATGTCTTTTCTTCTTGAAGCTCGTATGTATGGTATGGAACATCTTCTTGTTCCAGGATCCTCATTAAGGTGTGGAAGTCCTGTAGCATCTCAGGCAAAATACGAAAATATTTAGCGTGGGCAAACCTGATGGAGTATTGTTCTATCAGATTCCTAATGATATTTCAGTTAACGTCTTAAGGAAGAACAACTGGAGGTGGCTTCTTGTGGCACATCGCCGGTAGTGGGGGCTGGGGGCTGCGTGGTTGTCGCGGGATCGGCGGGAGTGCTGGCTGCGTTGGAGGGAGCAGCTGGGGCGGTCTTCTGGAAAGATTTGGTAGGGATGTTGGGAGTAGGTGGGAGTGCTGTATTGACAATGCGAATGGTCGTCTTTTTAGCATTGTGTTGGGTCAGGTCAGGTGACGCGACCCTCTTTTTGGCTGTCTGCTTCGAGGTGGAGGCCTGATCCTCGTCGGTGTCCATTGGCAGACACGTGAAACGGTTGCCCGTGGGCACCGTGGGTATCGGGGTCCTGTCCTGCGTTAGGGTCTCGGGCCGTGACAGCTTCTCTACGCGTCTTGCCTTCTCGAGCTTTCTTGGAGTCTGAGGTTCTCCGTCATCGCCTTGTTGAGTTCTTGGGGTTCGGTGTAGTAAAGTTGGTAATCCTTCTCCCTCATCACAGCCTGGGCCCTGACGAACTGCGTGGCGTAGTCGTCCGCCACGTAGAGCAGTGAAAACGGCTAGTCGATCCCAGAATTATCCCGCTCACCGTGAAATGACTAAGAGAAGCAGTATTTTCCTGGTTTCGTCCGGTCTGATAACTGCTCTGGTGGTGGATGCGTCTGTTCGTCTCGGCGTCGGAGTCGTAACTTGCTTGCTGCACTCTTAGGTACCTCTTCATGCATCTTCTTATGTATGGTTAGACCGCCTCCTCTCCAGCTGGTCCAGTATATGTTGCCATCTAGTCGTGTTGAAGGCGTTCATACAGTATTTTTTTTCTGAAACAATACTTCGACTTTTACGCAAAAACTTACGGTTTATCGATCATGCATCGCATTACAAGTTGATTGCACCAATAAATGTGAATTCATTATAAATACTTATTATTATATTTGATAAAATAAATATTTCATTCAACCATCAGATGATAAAATCAAATTTCTGACGTTACACTCAATATACATATACAAACACACATAAGAAAGCGTTATTCTTCATGTACACTCTACGTCCATTCATTTAATACTCAACACGAGCCATTTTAGAGTAGAGATTGGTAGCTCATGAGTGATTCGACTCTTAGAAATGAGTCTGGGAGTCAAATGATTCCTCAGTAACCTACAGTTAAGATAGTCAAAATGCCCCAATTCTTAGATTTTCAAATTTACCCCATAAGGTGTTTTAGGATCTAAAAATACGGTTCCAATGGTTAGTGGGTCGACAACCCCCTCCGCCCTCTCTAGGGGTTAAAAAATGTTTTTTTTTTAATATTATTCTATACTGACGAACAAATTAATAAATAATTCTGAAAAAATTCATGAAAATAGTCAACCCAATTACCTATTTGACCATTTTTTAAAAGGCCATTCAAGGTCATTTAGACCCGAAAAAAAATTCTAAAAGTTTATAAATCGATTTTTAATCTACAAGATCCCTTTGTACTCGGTTCTTGAAATTTGCATCATTTTTATCCCGTAAAAATTTACTAAAATATGCATCAAGACATATTTATATCACAAAAATCGATTTTTCAACTTTTTTAAGGGTTTTTATCATTTTTAGTGGACTTTTACTGGGTAAAAATGATGCAAATGTCAAAAATCCGATACAAGGGGGTTCTGAAGGTTAAAAAATGATTTTAAAACTTTTGGATTTTTTTAGGGTCTAAATGACCTTGAATCGCCTTGGAAAAAAAATTCAAATGGGTATTTGGGTAGACTATTTTCATGATTTTTATTAGAATTTTTCATCCACTCGTTCGTCAGAAAAAAATGATGTTTGAAAAATTCATTTTTTAACCCCGAGAGAGGGCAGCGGAGTTTTTCGGCCCACTGACCATGGAAACCTTATTTTTGCACCCAAAAACACTCTTTTATCGAGTAAATGAACTAAATATCTTATCCGTAGTAGCTACCCTTTGTCGCTCAATTTGAGTAATGTATTTATTTTAATGCTCATCAACATTGTTTGGGGAAAAGAGTCGTCTCTTTTTAAATAAACATGGTTTTAACCAAAATTTGGAGCTGAGGACCTTTTTCTAACAGTCATGACAGTTATTACTAAACGTTACACATTTCAAATTTTTCTCCCTTCTTTTTAATTTCCCGACTATAATTTGAACTTTGATGACAGTTTCGACCCAAATTGTTCTGAGAAGTGCAATTTGCCGGTTAGAACACGTGCGCCGACCTCAATGCTCCCATCGCACCCTACCACGACCACCACCACCACCACCCGCAACCCGGAGAAGAGTAGGGCGTGGACCCCGTAAAAGGCCATGGAGCGCTCTCAAGACAACAGTCATTTTTCAACACTCAGATCATTCAGTGCAACATTCGACTTTGACTAAGTCACAACACCACAATCGACGCAGCCGTCGATTCACCACGCTGCTGATCCACCGCGCCGCCAACTCCGCTGCCGCGCCGTCGCCGCCGCAGCCTTTGCCGCCGCTTCCGACGCCGTCGCTTCCTTCGCCGCCGCTACCGTAGCCATCGATCATCCATCCGCGATTTCATCGGCCTCTCTTGCCTCTCGCTAACTTTAAGTGTTGTGCTGGTGACTACTTTTTCCGCGACTGTTTATTTTTTTTTGTGACATTATTTTATTGACTTATTTTTCATATGTGTATACATTTTTGAACATTAAACATTTTTGTAATCATTTTCCGTGTGTAAATAACAGCGATTGTTATCGCGCCAATAAGACATTCTCTACCTCCACCCCATCGTTGTGTTCTTGTGCTGTTTCACAGCGACACCGACTCCATGAGCTAGCTGGAGGTCATTGAGGGCGGTATTTCACCACGCGCTGCGACCCCCCGTGACAAGTTGGTACCCTCGTAAACATTTACCTTGAAATTTCAAATTTGCCCTGCCTTTTCTATAATTTCTTCATTTTAATTCTCCAGATCGGAATTTACCAGCAAGTTTTCTGGCTTGATAAGTTCGCCTGTCTTAGGGCTTTTCTAACCCTCAACCTTTTCTGCCCGGGCGCGCCTTCACAGCCTCTGATATGTTCGTCTGTGCACCTGGCGGATTTTTCTGGTTGAGGCAATCTCCTCGGTCTACCAGTATACCCGTCTGCTGCCCGCTCCTTGCCTCTTCGTCTTCATGGTGGTTCTGTATGTTAATCCGATACTCCTGGCAGCTTCCATCCATACATCTTTCTTAGTCATACCTCCAATCCCCAACATCCTGAGCTTTCCACTCCCAAGACTTCGGCGCTGACAAGGTCCTCGCCGCTCTGCCCGCTTCTCAGTTTCAGTACTAAGTTGCCCTTCCGAGTTCTTCTGGCCAACTTAACCTGTCCCGCACAGCCAGCCAGTGAGGCGCATTGTTCCGCCACCGCCGCATGTAACTATAAAATTTCCCCCTCGGACGATTTCTCACACTGCTTGTTCCCTTATGATCCTGAAAAACTACCTCCCTCTTCGTACTGTCTGAACATCCCCTCGCCTTCCTGCCAAGTAGCATGTTCCAGCCCTTTTCCTGTGCTGGGCTTGCTTCCAACATTGACTCCTCTGATTTACACCCCAGCCCTTCTTTTGAGCATTTTTGGGGTAATCTTATTATTTCATGAGGCTTTCCTAGCTATTTTTTCGCCATTGCTTCCGATATTGCGTCTTCGGCGATTTGCTGTATTTCTTGCCTGGTGTTGTTGTCTCTTCTGTCTTCTTTTTTTATTTTTGCTTCCACATCTGTTTTAAGTAATTCTTTGAAGTGTTTTTGGCGAAATTAATATACAATACCAAAAAGCTACAGACCGGTTTCGGAGTCTTAGGAAACGTTATCACCATGAAGGGTATAACCCATTCAGTAACCGGAAATGGTCGATTTAGCATTCTACCGCCATCTGTCCATCCCTATCGTTAAGAACAGCCGCAGTTGTGCATTGGCATACCGACTGGAAGTTAGCCATAAATTTTAGCCACGAATCCGGCGCCTTCACCATATGTGCCTTTAGTAAATTTCCAAGTTATCTTTACTAATTTACAGAAAATGGATTAAAATTCATTATTAATCAAATTGCTGTAGTGCCATAGTAATAATAATAAGTTTTTAACTTAGATTTAACCCCGATTTTTCGATAAGACATCTATCGAAACATAGTCAATTTTCAAAAAATCAAAAGTCATCATTAGGCGTGGTTTAGGTTCGATACTTGCGGTCACAAATGATCCATGGGGCTTTGTTTTTGATATTTAGGCTGAAAAAAATGACACATATTCTTAATTTTTATATTGAAATTTGAATCCATCGTTACACCACAAATTTTCAATTAATTACCACAATAGATATTTCTAACAAGTACCTCACTTCCATTACTTCATTTAAGTACCTAGTAAGTATTACACTTATTCTCCTCATCTAATATAATATATTAACGGACATAACCTAACAAATAACACGTGCAACACAAAAAAGTTTTTCATTTATATAAATCAAAATTTCCATCTAAGATCGCACGAAAACACCATCAATACCACATTATTTTTCCAAACAAATGACAAATATTACAACCGCACTTACTATCAAACACTTTATTAGGAATTTTAAACATTCAAAATTATTACACACATGACTAATGACTAATCCACACCTACCTTTCTTTCCCCATTATTCCATTAAAAATACCCTTTCTCTCAAAATTTTAACTAACCTTGATAATATTAAATATATATAAGCCCCCGATTTCAATACAATTGTTATGAAAACCCCTTAATTTTAACTATTAATTGTTCAATATAATCTCCTGTATCAATTTCTTCTTTTTCAAACGTACCACAATGATAACTTTTAACTATGAATTAACATTAAACCTAATTTTTACAAAATTTATACATATTAAACAATACCCCTTTTGTAGTTTTTCCACTGATGATGAAGACATAAAGTCTTCGAAACTAGTTTGGAGAAATAAAATTTTACAATACTGGAGAGTATAATTTCGTCTTCCCTTTATTCTTAATTTTTGTTTAAATAATTACGAAATTTCGTGTCTGGGTAAATAATTATTTAAACAAAAATGAAGAATATGTGTCATTTTTTTAAGCTTAAATAATGTAAACAAAGCCCTATGGAACATTTGTGGCCGAAAATATCGAACCTAAACTACTCCTAACCATGACTTTTGATTTTTTGAAAATAGACGAAATTTCGTAAAAGTGTCTAGGTAAATAATTATTTAAACAAAAATGAAGAATATGTGTCATTTTTTAAGCTTAAATAATGTAGAGCCCCATGGAACATTTGTGGCAGAAAATATCGAACCTAAACTACGCCTAACCATGACTTTAGATTTTTTGAAAATAGACGAAATTTCGTAAAAGTGTCTAGGTAAATAATTATTTAAACAAAAATGAAGAATATGTGTCATTTTTTAAGCTGAAATAATGTAAATAAAGCCCTATGGAACATTTGTGGCCGAAAATATCGAACCTAAACTACGCCTAACCATGACTTTAGATTTTTTGAAAATAGACGAAATTTCGTAAAAGTGTCTAGGTAAATAATTATTTGAACAAAAATGAAGAATATGTGTCATTTTTTAAGCTTAAATAATGTAGAGCCCCATGGAACATTTGTGGCAGAAAATATCGAACCTAAACTACGCCTAACGATAACTTTTGATTTTTTGAAAATAGACGAAATTTCGTAAAAGTGTCTAGGTAAATAATTATTTAAACAAAAATGAAGAATATGTGTCATTTTTTTAAGCTTAGATAATGTAAATAAAGCCCTATGGAACATTTGTGGCCGAAAATATCGAACTTAAACCACGCCTAACCATGACTTTAGATTTTTTGAAAATAGACGAAATTTCGTAAAAGTGTCTAGGTAAATAATTATTTGAACAAAAATGAAGAATTTGTGTCATTTTTTAAGCTTAAATAATGTAGAGCCCCATGGAACATTTGTGGCGGAAAATATCGAACCTAAACTACGCCTAACGATAACTTTTGATTTTTTGAAAATAGACGAAATTTCGTAAAAGTGTCTAGGTAAATAATTATTTAAACAAAAATGAAGAATATGTGTCATTTGTTTAAGCTTAGATAATGTAAATAAAGCCCTATGGAACATTTGTGGCCGAAAATATCGAACCTAAACTACGCCTAACCATGACTTTTGATTTTTTGAAAATGGACGAAATTTCGTAAAAGTGTCTACGTAAATAATTATTTTAACAAAAATGAAGAATATGTGTCATTATTTAAGCTTAAATAATGTAAACAGAGCCCCATGGAACATTTGTGGCCGAAAATATCGAACCTAAACTACGCCTAACCATGACTTTTGATTTTTTGAAAATGGACGAAATTTCGTAAAAGTGTCTAGGTAAATAATTATTTGAACAAAAATGAAGAATATGTGTCATTTTTTAAGCTTAAATAATGTAGAGCCCCATGGAACATTTGTGGCAGAAAATATCGAACCTAAACTACGCCTAACGATAACTTTTGATTTTTTGAAAATAGACGAAATTTCGTAAAAGTGTCTAGGTAAATAATTATTTGAACAAAAATGAAGAATATGTGTCATTTTTTAAGCTTAAATAATGTAGAGCCCCATGGAACATTTGTGGCAGAAAATATCGAACCTAAACTACGCCTAACGATAACTTTTGATTTTTTGAAAATGGACGAAATTTCGTAAAAGTGTCTAGGTAAATAATTATTTGAACAAAAATGAAGAATATGTGTCATTTTTTAAGCTTAAATAATGTAGAGCCCCATGGAACATTTGTGGCAGAAAATATCGAACCTAAACTACGCCTAACCATAACTTTTGATTTTTTGAAAATAGACGAAATTTCGTAAAAGTGTCTAGGTAACTAATTATTTTAACAAAAATGAAGAATATGTGTCATTATTTAAGCTTAAATAATGTAAACAGAGCCCTATGGAACATTTGTGGCCGAAAATATCGAACCTAAACTACGCCTAACCATGACTTTTGATTTTTTGAAAATGGACGAAATTTCGTAAAAGTGTCTAGGTAAATAATTATTTTAACAAAAATGAAGAATATGTGTCGTTTTTTAAGCTTAAATAATGTAAACAGAGCCCCATGGAACATTTGTGGTCGAAAATATCGAACCTAAACTAGACCTAACGATGACTTTTTATTTTTTGAAAATAGGCCAAAGCCAACTATAGGTTATACTAAAAAAATCCAACTTTACGTTATAACTTTCATATTAATGAAGATATCGGAATTCTGTTAAACTTATTTTATTCAATGTACAGAGTGACTCTCGGCATCCGTAAGAGTAATATACACGTTATGACATTTTTTTCTGAAACAACAATGATAATATTAACAGATGGTTAGC
This sequence comes from Ocypus olens, assembly GCA_910593695.2. NCBI lineage: Eukaryota > Metazoa > Arthropoda > Insecta > Coleoptera > Staphylinidae > Ocypus > Ocypus olens. The sequence goes on along the minus strand of OU343060.1, from coordinate 18,986,131 downwards.
TTGATTAGTTTGGTAGATATCGGGCATTTTTTAATTTTTGGCTATTTTAAAATACGTTTTTTCTCAATAACTCAACTCAATAAGGAATGCAAAAAACACTTATATAGATATTTATGTGGTCTTCTTCACAAAATTCAGTGGCGTGTTAATTTTATTATTTTGACGTTTAGTTTAGGAGTTATGAGACGAAGTTGCAGTTTTTTAAATAAAACACCTTGTATATTTTTATGTGATTAAATAGAACTTTAAATAAGCTTAACGTCGATATAGCATGGTTAATAAAATCCCTGTAAATTAACGAGAAAAACGATTATAAAATATCAGAAATTTTGTGTCATAATCTTAAATTAAAAGTCGAAATAAAAAAATAAGCAGCCACTGGATTCTGCGAAAAAGACCACACAAATAACTTTGACTGTTTTTCATGTTCATTTTACAGTTACTGAGAAAAAGACGTATTTTAAAATAGCAAAAAAATGTATAACGCCTGATATATCCCAAACTAATCAAGTTAGCTATGATCTGTTAATTCTATTGTTATTGAGGTTGCCGAGTATATTTTAATGTCATTGAATACAACCTTTAATCAGTTTTATATTGATATAACATGGTTAATAAAAATCCATGTAAATTTACGATAAAAACCGATTATATTAGAAATTTTGTGTTATAAATCTTAAATTAAATGTCGAAATAAAAAATAGGCCCGCCACTGAATTCTGCGAAGAAAACCACATAACCGCCTATAACGCCCGCAAAAACATCGAATTTGGGCCACCCGAACACTTGACAACATTGCTTGGCCCGATGATGAAATTTGGTTCGTGGATAATTAAGTCAATAGCGGTGGAATAAGAATGATTATGAAAGAATGATGGTGCACAATATTGTGATTATGTGAAGTGAATAACGATGCAAAAGATATGTATATGTTTTGTGTGAATGTAAATGCATGTGTGTGTGTGCCTTCCCCAGGTCTGGTCTGGTGGGATACATTAGCGGTTGCCACTCCTAGCTAATTCCGTAATGGTCGGTTTCACGTGACAAGTGCAAACAGACACTAATCGCCACTAATTTACTAATTATCGATCACTCTCTTTAATACCTTTCTATGATAATGTACAGCATTCTACACTTTCAATTTGCATATCAACTTTACTGTTCTTAATTTGACTAGAAAATACATAATTGAAACGTGTAATTTTTAGAGAATTACTTTTCCGGTTAATACCTCGATTAATATAAAATTTTACTAAAAGATATTTTGTGTATCAAAGTCAAGATGTTCCGATTTAACACGATCGACCAAAAATAATTAAAAATTCAATCAAACCCTTTTCCAAAAAAACAATAATTTACGAAAAATATTCATCAAATGAAAGTTTGGTTATAAGCTATATTTAACAATCCGAAGAGCTTTCTTCGGAGAGTGTTTACCTTAGCCGTTTTTTGCTTTCTCCGGCTATTTTTTGAAATGTGAAAAATATTATTGCTTTCAGAAAATTCATTTAAATTGTTTGTAATTTCTGATTTATAATTAAGAAATGATAATAGGTACATTAATAATTAATATGGAGGATGCCGAAATGAAAAACTTGTAAAGAACACATTTTGTTTATCTCTTTATTGGGGTTTGAGTAGGCTGATGGTAAAGATGATTAGAATTTGAAATATAATTTGTCACTTACATCTTTCATAATTTTGACGTTTTAAATGTCACTATCGTCCGATCCTGCATTTAAAATATGATTTAAATTGAAAATTACCCATGAAAGGATAAATATTAGTTACCATCAAATCTGAGAAAGTGACATGATAGCAATATAACCTACTGGTTCTATTTAAAGTGTCAATATATATAACAAAATATCATCAGTCAAATATGTTAATAAAGGTGTTCCGCAAGGTTACATACTAGGTCGGTACTTTTTCGTTAGTAAAAAGCATGTAAAAAATGTTCGAATGTTCGCTGATGACTTGCAACTATTACACTCATTTACGCTGGAAGACCATAGGTCTGCAATTGAAAATTTTTAGGTATTGTGTACAAAATGTCAACTAAGTATTGTTTAACAATAAATCCGAATAAGTTCATAGTTCATAGTTAAGTTCATTTGGGAATAATAAGAATATTACTAATTTATCGAATGAAATCGTCATTTCAGTAAACTCAGCGATAATTAAATATTAAAAGAAGCCAAAAATGTCATGACCGCGAATAAGAATTTGATGCTCTTTTGTTGGCAATATCCATATCTTGTCGGTGTTAAAGCCAGCCGTATTTCGTTCAGTACAGCATTCATGCAATAGATTCCGCCACTTTGGCGTTTCTACCTGGAATTATAAAATTTATAACACTGATTTATTTAAATTACGCGAAATAAACGATCTTGGGATTTTGTTCGATGCAAAACTGACATTCGCTGGTCATATTTATTATGTTTGCAATAAAGCAGCTAAAATATTAGGGTACATTAAGAGAATGTCAAGTAAACTAAACCCATTTTCATTTAAGATTGTCTATGTTGATTTTGTACGTTCTCATGTAGAATATGCCACAAAGATGCCGCTCGTGCTGCACTACTTACTCTAATAGAGGAAGCAAATATTACGTTGCTTTTTCGGTCAAATTTTCTTCCGCTGCCTCACCGCCGAACATCAACGAGACGCCGCTGATCACCACATCAGTCAATATACATAAATCAAATTGAAAATGTGCAGAAAATATTCTTAAAAGTTCTATTCTTCAAATATGCAATAACAACATTACAGACATCGAAACTCTGAGGAATAGTTTTGGTCTTGATGATTTGTGCTGCAGAAGAATTTATTTCGATGTATTATTTTTTCACAAAAATGTTCAGTGTCCTGATATTCTGTCTCGAATTAACTTTTATTTTAAGGCAGATAATAAGTTAACTCGCCAACGCCCGTTGTTTCGAATACCTTTCCATATAACTAATTATGGTCTTAAAATCAACTTAGCTCGTTTTATGCGTTATTCAAATTGCCTTTACGCTAATTTTAATATACACTGGTGGAAAAAAATGAAACATTTGTAATTCGTGAAATTTTGACCATTTTCAAACCGCAATAACTCGGCGTATTTTCAATCGATTGTGATGAATCTTTAAGAGCGAAAAACTTTGAAGTATCTTCTTTAAGGTCACGTATGCGAACTTAAGCGTAACCCCCTCTGCGCCCCTCTAGCACCCCTGTGAAAAAAAATGTTTTTTTCAGGAAACGGTGTCCAACTTTGACGATGTCTACGGAGTTGGAAAAATTTTGTCGACTCAATCCACCATAAAGGCATTAAAATTTGATCAATTTTCTTTGCAGAACTCAAAGAACGAAGTGTTTGAAAAAAGTGCATTTTGAGATTTTTTGCACATAACTTTTCAACCAAATTTGATGATTCTTTCTGGAAAGAATCCCATTTTGGCTCTACTTTAAGGGTGCACTTAGATTGGAATGATCCCTTTTCGAACCTTTCAACCCGCGAACAAAAAAAAAACACTTCTTTCCATTCTCATTTGGTTTTTAATCTCAACGTGTTTTTGAGATGCATCTTCTTCATCAGATGTTAAGGTCTTCTCTTCATTTTTAATATTAAACGATTCGCATTTTATACATCTCCCCTTTTTTGGGACTTCAAAACCATAATGGAACTCGATCGTAAAAATGTATCGATAGCACAATAATTTGGCAGAAGTAATGTCGTCATCGTTGCACCACTTTCTATAAAGGCCATACATTTTAGCCACACTCAAATTTCCTTCCAAGTATTTCCGTTTAGTAGTCTGTCTCCAATAATGTGAGTCTATAACAGGAAAACTTTATATATATGACACTTTACTTCTTTCTTTTTTGCGCTTCCTTTACTTTGCTCTTCTCTATTATCTTTTTCATTTCACTTGGTTCCAGATGAGCAGTTTACACAGGTTTTTGGGATATATTGAGGGTTCCCAATTTCTTGCATACTCGAATAGCTTGAACAACATCTTCGGGAATCGTTATCGCCGGTCGTTTTTTAGCCCTTCGTACCTTTTCTGTGATATTTTTGAAAACACATATTTTTCGTTTTGTGTCAACGACTAGTAAGAGTTAAAAACTCTTTCATCATCTGATATTTGTTTTGCACAATTAAATTTACAATTCTGCAAACAGTTCTTTTTGTTTGTATTCTTCTTGCCTTCACCGCTTTTTCCCTCACATTTACATATTCTTCACCTGACTGATTTTTTGTTGTACATTAAGTTTCTATTCAGTTGAACTAACTTTACGCTTTGGCAGTTTTTGTTGGATTTCTTCCATTTCCTCCTGTGCTTGTTCTTCTACATCCTTCTCTGTTTGAATAATGACGAGAGGATGTTGCTCTTTTAACTCGTTTTGTATTAGCACATTAAGGTCATCAATATTATTTAAAGCAGTTCCCGAATCGTTTAGAATTTCAATTGTTTTGACATTTGCTGTTTGCATTGCTAAAAAATGTATTTTATATTTAAAACAAAAAACAACAGGTCAACTTACTCATTTCCAATATTTTAGAAGCTTATTATGCCTTAATAACTGATGAACTTCTAGTAAATCAACTCGTTAATTAAAACTTAATTAGCTGTTTTTATATTATTTAAAAAACGGGTCTTACAAATAGTCACAACGGCACAAAATATCACCCTAAAATTTTAGGTTGTCTTCGACCAACATTTATTTACTCGAACAATTTACAGAGTTCTATCTGCATCCAGAAAGAACCCTGTTACATTTAAACTGTAGATAGAACTTTGTAATGTTAAAACCGTGATTTAAAGGTAAGCAGATAGAACTTTGTAATAGTGTTATTTCAGTTATTTTCACACAAATAGTGCTAGTATTACTAAAAGAGTTATAATGGAGCAGATAGAACCATGTTGCACTAACATCTCTATTTTGATCAAAAAGGCAGATAGAACCTTGTTATTCCAACGCGACGTTGTGCTTCTTCTTTGCTAAGATTCTGGGGCATTCCCCTCAGGACGACATTCAAGAATTTTTCCTCAGTGAGCTGATGGGCAGAGAGACGTGCTTCTCTGGAATTCATTCCGTGAGAGGATGACTGGATGCGAAGTTCTTCGGCCCTGTGTTTGACCTAGGTAGTCTTCAGCTGTTTTACTGCCGGCCAGTGTGCCGAAGTTCTCGGTGTTTTTATCTCAGTTGCAAGAGGGTTGTTGGGCCTCGCGGTGTTTAGAAAAATTCTTCGTTCGCTTCAAAGTCTTTCCAGTCGGGCAGGGCATCATTGCTGGGTAGTCAGATAGCCATCTGGTGATTGGTGTAGCAAAAGTATTAATGGGAGTGCGGTCAGATATACGTGTGCCTCAATGTGCTCTGGCCATTTTCCTATCATGTACCGATATTTTTTCGCAGAAGACGGTACGAGCACTTACTCACTAACTTTTGCACTTCGGACGTGGTAATTCTGGCTAACCGTTCTGCGAATTCCGCATGCCCTCGCTTCTTTTGGGCAAAAAAATGGCCAACTTTGACAACGTGCACCGAGTTGTAAAAAATGTGTCGACTCGATCCACCAAAAGGGCATTGAAATGTATTTATCACCTGCTCAGGACTCAAATAATGAAGTTCCTACGACGATTTGGCACAGTTATGGGCCTAACTCACCACCATTTTTCCATTCGTCTAATAAAAACAAACAAATTACACTGACGGAAAAAAATGAAACACTTGTGATTTAGAAAAATTTAGGTAATTTTCAAATGGCCATAACTCGGCTTCCATCCAACCGATTTCGACGATCTTTTGAGAAATCAAAAGCAAAATGTGTCCTCTTTGAAAGGATTTATCCCCCACTCAAAGAGAGGGCTCTACCCCCCTTCAAACGAAAACATAAAAAAACACAAAATGCACTTTGTACCAAATCGTCGTAGGAACATCGTTTTTTGAGTCCTGGACAGGTAATTGAATACATGTCAATGCCCTTTTGGTGGATCGAGGCGATACATTTTTTCCAACTCGGTACACGTTGCCAAAGTATGACGTTTTTTACCTAAAATAGTTATTTGTTTAACAAGGCAATAAAGTGACAGATTTACGGACGCGGCTGGTGTTTCACCGCCGAGCGAGCTTGCGAGGATTCACCAGCTAAGTCAGAAAATTTGCTTTATTGCCGAATTAAACACATAATTTTTTCGCGGATTGCTTAGGAGAAATTAATAATAACTTGTAATGCGATAATTTTCAATATATTTAATTCTGTCAACATATCGCAGATAGCTTTGTAAAAATTTCGTAGGTACCCAAGTAAAAGAAAAATTGACATTTATAATAGATATTGTGGTGTCCGCATTTTGACGGTGTGTGTAGTGTAATCTAATATATAAAATTTTCGTGTCACAGTGTTTGTAACAAAACTCCTTCGAAACGGCTTGACCGATTCTTATGAAATTTTGTGTGTATATTGAGCAGGTCTGAGAATAGGACGTAAACTATTTTTAATACCCCTAAATGATAGGGGTGGTCCACCACAAATTTTTTATTTTTATTTTTTGGACAAAATTTTTCATTTTTATTTTTTTATGATTTGGCATTAAAAAATACATACAACCCTAAATTTTCACCCTTCTTCCACCAACCCCTATTTTTTAATAGCGATTTTAGTACTTTAATAATTTTCTACTCTCGGCGATCGACCGCTCGATCAGTTATTCCTTTTCCATTGTTTGCGCCGACGGTTATTAATGGGTTTTAATGGGCTTACCCTGTAGATTCGTATCGATAAATGTAAATAAATAAGTAGCTGAAATTATAAAAAAAAAATATAAACAAAATATTAACAGCAAATGCTGCACTGAGCTCAATTGCAACACTTGCATCCGATGAACAATTAAATCGGCTTTAAATACATAAATTGGTGATAACGATTGATTTATAATACGCGCGCCACCTCTGGGTGGTTGGAATGTCGCTCGCGGTGGTGTTACGAATTAAAATATTCTGCGGAAGATTCTGTGCGCTGTTGAGAATTTTTTTAATAATTTTGCCATTTAGTTCAAATTCGTTGATTATTAAAAAAAATTATGAATTTTTGAAGCAATAATTGCATGTTAAAGCGATCATGAATTTTAAAAATTCTAAAAAAAATATTTCAACTGCCGATACATGTTTTTATTAGTAACAATACACTTCTTACATTCTTTAAATTTAATGATTTTGTTATTTAGTTCAAATCCGTTGATTATTAAAAAAGTTATGAATTTTTGAAGCAATAATTGCACGTTAAAGCGATCATGAATTTCAAAAATTCGAAAAAAACATTTCAACTCGCGATACATGTTTTTATTAGTAACAATACACTTCTTACATTCTTTAAATTTAATGATTTTGTTATTTAGTTCAAATCCGTTGATTATTAAAAAAGTTATGAATTTTTGAAGCAATAATTGCACGTTAAAGCGATCATGAATTTCAAAAATTCGAAAAAAACATTTCAACTCGCGATACATGTTTTTATTAGTAACAATACACTTCTTACATTCTTTAAATTTAATGATTTTGTTATTTAGTTCAAATCCGTTGATTATTAAAAAAGTTATGAATTTTTGAAGCAATAATTGCACGTTAAAGCGATCATGAATTTCAAAAATTCGAAAAAAAATATTTCAACTGGCGATAGATGTTTTTATTATTAACAATACACTTCTTACATTCTTTAAATTTAATGATTTTGTTATTTAGTTCAAATCCGTTGATTATTAAAAAAGTTATGAATTTTTGAAGCAATAATTGCACGTTAAAGCGATCATGATTTTCAAAAATTCGAAAAAAAATATTTCAACTGGCGATACATGTTTTTATTAGTAACAATACACTTCTTACATTCTTTAAATTTAATGATTTTGTTATTTAGTTCAAATCCGTTGATTATTAAAAAAGTTATGAATTTTTGAAGCAATAATTGCAAGTTAAAGCGATTATGAGTTTAAAAAATTCTAAAAAAATATTTCAACTCGCGATACATGTTTTTATTAGTAACAATACACTTCTTACGTTCTTTAACTTTAATGATTTTGTTATTTAGTTCAAATCCGTTGATTATTAAAAAAGTTATGAATTTTTGAAGCAATAATTGCACGTTAAAGCGATCATGAATTTTAAAAATTCAAAAAAAATATATTTCAACTGGCGATACATGTTTTTATTAGTAACAATACACTTCTTACATTCTTTAACATTAATAATTTTGTTATTTAGTTCAAATCCGTTGATTATTAAACAAGTTATGAATTTTTGAAGCAATAATTGCACGTTAAAGCGATTATGAATTTCAAAAATTCTAAAAAAATATTTCAACTCGCGATACATGTTTTTATTAGTAACAATACATTTCTTACATTCTTTAACTTTAATGATTTTGTTATTTAGTTCAAATCCGTTCATTATTAAAAAAGTTATGAATTTTTGAAGCAATAATTGCACGTTAAAGTGATCATGAATTTCAAAAATTCGAAAAAAATATTTCAACTCGCGATACATGTTTTTATTAGTAACAATACACTTCTTACATTCTTTAACTTTAATGATTTTGTTATTTAGTTCAAATCCGTTGATTATTAAAAGAGTTATGAATTTTTGAAGCAATAATTGCACGTTAAAGCGATCATGAATTTCAAAAATTCGAAAAAAAATATTTCAACTGGCGATAGATGTTTTTATTATTAACAATACACTTCTTACATTCTTAAGCTTTAATAATTTTGTTATTTAGTTCAAATTCGTTGATTATTAAAAAAATTATGAATTTTTGAAGCAATAATTGCACGTTAAAGCGATCGTGAATTTCAAAAATTAGAGCCTAAACCGTTTTCGGCCACTATCGTCACCACTTTATTTGCTTAATTTCAATGGGCCACACACGGACGACGGCGCAGCGCAGTGGAGCCGTCGTTCGTCACCAGTAATAAGCCACGTATTGACGACGATGCAGCGCAGCGGAGCTGTCGTTCGTCACCGGCTATTTTGCTCAATTTTAATAGGCTACGCACAGACGACGGCGCAGCGCAACGGAGCCGTCGTTCGTCACCAGTTTATTTGCTTAATTTTAATGAGCGTCACCAGTAATAAGCTACATATTGACGACGGCGCTTCACAGCGGAGCCGTCGTTCGTCACCCTTGCTTAATTTTTAAGGCTACGTTTAGTTCATATACATGACCTTAAATACGATACTTTAAAGTTTTTCGCCCTCAAAAATTCATCAAAATCGATTGAAAATACGCCGAGTTATGGCGGTTTCAAAATGGTCGAAATTTCACGAATTTAAAGTGTTTCATTTTTTTATCCTTTAGTACAGATTTCTTCGCAAAACTCGTCGATTGCCAGAAACTTAAAACTAATTAGGTTAAGTAGTTAATAGGTAGTTTATCAATATTTTAGTTTTAAGTATCCGTAAATAAACCTTATTTATTTATTTCTGCTCTAAGAAAACTAAAAATCCTGTGGTACAATCTGTACATAAATTATTCATATAACAAATAAGTTTTTCATGAATTATTAAGTTTTATTTATTGATAATTGGCCAGATTCTTGTAGATTATATCTTTTTCTTTACACTTTGACTTCAGTAAGTGACTTAAGCATCTTCAATTAAGTTAATGCCTAGTTAACCAAAATGTTAAATTCTGAGTGAGTTTAAGTAAACGTTTTTATTTTTAATTAATCGTCATCAAATCTAACTTAATAGCGCTATAATCGAAATCATGTTGATTGAGATTAGGTGCCAACGCGAATATTAATTTCAATCAAATAGTTAATTTGTGCAATTGTATATTTGATTTTCGTTGTATAAACCCACCCTAAGTCTTATTAAAAAACAAAGAACTACTTCACTGGCTAATGATCCGCCGGATATTTATTGATTTTAAAAATTGAATGTTATTAATAATACTGTTATTGATTACATTGTTTCAAATCATTTGTCTTTGTAAGTCTTAAATTTCAGGTTGAATATCAATATATTCAGGCAACGTTTCGTTTATTTAATTAATTTAATGCTTCTGCAACAAGTAAGGATTTCCAATTTTAATTATAATAAGTTAATGTATTTATTCATACGGCATTTGTTGTATTATTTTTTTAAAGGGCACTTGACTTTGGTTTTAATAAAAAATATTTCAAATTTAATTTGATGTGGTGGGCAGGTTAACCTAAGCACTTAAAATAAATCACGTTTTACATACAATGTATAATTCATGGCGTCAAAGCGATGGACGCCGCATTATTTATATACAGAGGCGGTTTTCATCGGTCCAATAGCCACCACCGCTGAAAATTTAACACACCTCCATTTTTCACTTCACTTGTAGATTCTGCGTTTAATGAATTTTGTTGTACAATTAAATTAAATTTCACAACTTTCTATATGTATAAATCAATATCAAATCAAACTCTGCTGTGGGTGTGCTATTGATAGAATGGAATCTGACAATAAGTAAGGGTGCAAAACTGCACAACTTTTGAATAAATTTAATAAATACGAAAAATTGCCTCACAAAAACATTCAAATCAAAAACTTATTGACATAACTAACCCTTACTAATGCCGGACGTTAAAGGGGAGTAGTTGTTTCAATATGTTTTCTTTTTGTTTTGGCATTTGGCAATTAATAAACTATAGAACAAACATATTAGCCTGAAGGCTGGACTTGAACCAGCATCCTCTGCATTTTTGGTAGTTGGAATGTCTCACTAGACATGTGAAGGTTGCTGGTTCAAATTTAGCCTCCATGCTAATATATACATATTTTTCCATCATATACAACGTATCCACGTAAGTATGCAACAAATGGGAAACTTTTTTATTATTAATTTCTCAGAAAATTTTATTCTTTATAAAAGTTGGTGCTTGATTCAAGTACATACAGGCAAGGAAGTGTAAGAATACCGAGGTTAATGAAAGCTTCGCGGCTATCCGCTCTATAATCAAGAGAAGCTAGTACTCGTATGGCGCGTCTCTGAATGCCAAATACTCTACCAATTATAGCAGAATGACCCCACGATAGAATCCCATATGTAATATGAGCTTGACACACTGCAAAATATGCTTTTCGGAGAGCCTCTGTAGGCAAGGAGTTTTTTAATTGTCTAAGAAGGTATATGCCCTTGCATAGTTTTTTAGACAATACCTCATGTGAGTGCCAGCTTAATTTTGAGTCCAACTCAATTCCCAAGTATTTTGCAGTACTCACTTCGACATCTTTTTTCATGGAGAAGGTTAATTCCGTCGTCTTCTCCGGATTAACAGTGAGGCCATTCGCTGTCAACCAGTCAGTCGCCTTATTAACCGCCATGTTATTCATATCAATAGCTACCGTCTTGTGAGCAGAGGAACTTTGCAGTGTAGTGTCATCTGCAAATAACACAGTATTTACACCATGATTTTGCCCGGGCAAATCATTGATGTAAATAATGAAAAGCAGAGGGCCTAAAATTGATCCTTGAGGTATGACACAGTTAATTTTTACTTCCTCCGAGGTGGTATTGTTGCAACAGACTCGTTGGTATCTGCGTGCAAGGTATGAATGTATCATACGGCAGCTATTGGGATGAAAGTTATAGCAGTACAACTTTCGCAAGAGAACACCGTGCGAGACGCAATCGAAAGCTTTCGTGAGGTCCATAAAGGTTGCTACGGAGTAATTACCTTCTTCGAATGCCTCGTATATTACCTCAGTAAGCGCGGTAATTGCGTCAGATGTCGATCTTCCCCTACGAAAGCCGTACTGCTGGGCGGTGATAAATCTTTGAAGCTCCATGAATTCAACGATTTGTAAGAACAGTACTCTTTCGAAGATTTTGGAAATAATTGGTAGCAGTGAGATGGGCCTGTAATTATTAATGACATTAGCATCCCCCTTTTTATGTAAAGGTATCACTTTAGCTCGCTGCAAGCATTGAGAAAATATACTTTTCGATATGCATAAATTTATGAGTTTTGTAAGTGGTGTTATTATCACGTCGGTGATATATTTTATTATATGTACATTTATTCCATAGATATC